>CM070770.1:260399056-261599056 GCA_036346955.1 Dipus sagitta | reverse complement strand
CAGACCCAGTTTGCCAACCCTGGTGCTATCTGTCTGCCTATGCTAGTGCCTGGGCTTGGCATTGCTGAGGTCCCACCCCTCTGAGCAGCACAGCTGGCATCGGGCGTCTCCAGGCCCCAGGTGTTCCCTTACCATCTGTATGGAATCCCATGCTCAGTGCCCAGGGGATGGATGGATGTGTGTGTGCGTGTGTGTGTGTGTGAGGACAGAGGACAGCCCCAGGGTTGTTTTTTAGGCACCATCTACTTTTTTTCTTTGACACAGCTTGCTCACTGGCCTGGAACTTGACAAGTAGGCTAAACTAGCTGGCCAGAGAGCCCCAGGAACCCACCTGTTCGTCTCTTCAGTGCTGAGATTACAAGCGTCAAAATGTCTGGCCTTTTAACTGTGGGTTGTGGAGATTGAACTCAGATCTTCATGCTTCTAGGGCAAGCATTTCACCAACTGAGCTATTTCCCCAGTCCCAGGGAATGCACTTTTATCTAGTTGTTGATAAAGAACTCCAAGTCACACTGCTTTTCAGTGTGTGGAAGACAGCCTCATATCTTCCCATGCCTCTGATGGGGCTTGCCCACTGTGGTAGTTTGAATTTGTGTCCCTTGATAGGCCCAGGTGTTATTAAAATTCTGCCCCTAGCAGGCAGACTCAGGCTTGGGGGCGGGCGGGTTGTGTCACTGGGGGTGGATCTGAATTCCAGCCTGAGGTATGCAGAATGAGCTCACCTGGGGTTCCCAGTGTGTGCTTACTTTTGGTGGTGCTGGCGGTAGGTTCCTCTCTCTCTACCTGGATCTGGGAAAGGGGGCCAGCTTCTTCTGCCATTATGGAACTTCCCCTGGATCTGTAAGCCTGAAATCAGTCCCTTCCTCCCACAAACTGTGTGTGGTCTGAGGGTGCATCCCAGCAATGTATAGCTGACTATACCACCCACATTTCCAAGATTTTTTTGTCTTGGGATAAATTAAGCAACTAAGTGTAAATCCCCCTGGCTCTGGGTAAATGCCAGCTGCCCATTATTTCTCATTCTCTGATAGTGAGATTTCCACCAGTGGGCTGCCTGTGTCAGGCGGTTTTTTTTTTAAATATTCTTTTCTCCCCCCCATTCTCCCATAGAGCTAGGGGACCCAATGGAAACACTTTTGAGAATGAAAAATATGGCTTTATTATTACTAATTGCACATGTGCAACAGGTATAATGTGCTCAGTGCTGGAAAAGCAGTATTCATGGTCGCCCTGCATACAGGCAGCCTGGGCCCGAGCTGGGTCTGCAGACAGGAAGGTGAGAAGGGTGGGGAAAGGGCCAGCACCAGGCAGCCACTATGTGGACGGCGCCATCAGTCCTCACTCTGCTTGCTCAGGCTCAAAGAAAGTCATTAAGTGCTTTCTGGCACTGAGGACAGAGGGTCTCAGGGAGCAGGGAGGGCAGATGCATAATTCTAAGTTAGATGGAGGGTGTGTGTGTTAAAACAGCAGTGGGCACAGAAGGCCAGGGAAGTCCTCGGCTTAGGTGGCAGTCGTGGATGGCCCCTCAAGGAGGAACTATGGGCCTGACATTTCAGTGGTTAATAGGAGGAGTATATATAGGGACCGTGGCTAGGCTGTGCAGTAAGGGTAGATGGGTTATCTGGACTGAGTGTCCGGTTTGGGCTCTAGGAAGTCCTGGGCTCAAGCCCGATGGGTTGTGATACCAGACCAATGAAGCTGGATCCTATTGTCCTAGAAGGCCATCATCCTGTGGCTGGTCAGAGGTATATTTGGAATGCGTCCCCAGCTGTAGGTAGTAGCCCATGTGATGGACGGATTGGAAGGAGAAGGACTGACTGTCTTGAGGGGTTGTGTACAAGTACCAGTGTGGTGGGTCACCACACACCATGACTCATGTTGCTAGCACTGCAGTAGGGCAGTTGGTGAGAGTAGTTTACCACCTGCTAATAGTGACACTATTTTTTTTTTGTTGTGGTGATGGTGCTGGGGTCAAAGGCCAGGGCCTCAGACAAGCTAGGCAAGTGCGCTAACACTGAGCTGCACCCTCAGTCCAAGAATGAGCACTGTTGAGTGCTTACTGTATGCTGGCACAGTTCAAAGTGCTGGGCATATGTTGACCCAGACAGTCCTAAAACTGTCCAAGGTAAGCCCTAGTATTGGCCCCATTTTACAGATGGGGAGCCTAAGGTGGAGGTGGAGCTGGGATTTCATTCCAAAACTCTTGGCTCCAGAACTTTCTCTGTATGCCGTCATGTCTAAATTTACAGCCTTCCTACAAATGGGCTGGATGCCCCCTCTGAAGACTTTTGACTTTGTGTGTCCATGACCGAACACTATGGTCATGTTAGGAGGAAAAATGAGCCCTCGTCACTTGCCGTGAATGTTTAAGTGGCAGATTCTTCCTTTGAAAGTCTTTGCTGTCACAGAGAGTAATGACTTCCTCTTGTCTCTTGATCACCTGTCACTTTTCCCCCAACTCACAGCCAAGTGTGCACTGGGAGCTCCAGTGAGGGGTTATCACTGCTGCCTTGCAGGAGGCAAAGCACTCAGTGCCGCTGTTCTCTGCAGGTGGAAAGGGGACTATGGAACCCGAATCCAGCAGTATTTCCCATCCAACTATGTTGAGGACATTTCAGCAGGTGACGTCGAGGAGTTGGAGAAGCAGGTGAGTATCCATCCATCATAGCTTCTGGAGGTGTTCCCTGAGCTGTCTTGGGGTGAAGCTTTTGTAAACATGTTTATTGTGTGTGTGTGTGTACATGTGTGAGCATGCATGTGATGTTGAGTGTCTCCCTCAGTTGCTGTCCATCATATTTTTAAAAGACAGGATTTTTTTTTTTTGAGGTAGGGTCTTGCTCTAGAATTCTGGAATTCACTATGTAGTCTTAGGCTGGCCTTGACCTCATGGCAATCCTACCTGTGCCTCCCAAGTGCTGGGTTTAAAGGAGTGCGCCACCATGCCCGACTTAAAGACAGGATCTTGCACTGAACTTAGAGCTCACTGATTTGACTAGAATAGCTGTCCAGCAAGCCCCAGAGATCCTTCTGTCTCTGCCTCCCCAGTGCTGGGATCAGAAATGTTTACCAGAAGCCGGGAGTGGTGGCGCACGCCTTTAATCCCAGCACTCAGGGAGGCAGAGGTAGGAGGATCGCTGTGAGTTTGAGACCACCCTGAGACTCCATAGTGAATTCCAGGTCAGCCTGGGCTAGAGTGAGACCCTACCTCGAAAAACCAAAAAAAAAAAAAAAAAAATGTGTACCACTACTCCTAGCTTTTAATGGGTGCTCGGGACCTGAAATCTAGTCCTCATGCTTATGAGGCAGAAACATTACTCAGTGCACCATCTCTCCAGCCCCAGGGAGGGGGTGCATTTTGGCATGTGCTAGTTGAGGTCTCTGGGAAGCAGAGTGATGACGTGGAAATTGGGACTGTCCCCAAGTTGTTAGGGTTGAAAGTTGCCGGAACAAGCTGGTGGTGTTTTAATCAGGCTCTGCTGGTTTACAGAGCTTTGAAAGTGCAGGACAATTCCCACTGGAGCGCAAGGCGGCCAGACAGGGAATTTGTCCTTTGCTCAGAGCATCTTGCAAATGAAACAGCCAGACATGCAGCACGTGCCTGGGGTTCGTAAGCAAGACACCGAGCTGGAAGGAGAGATGGGGCCTTCTGCTGATTTTGTAAACCTAGCTTCTCTACCTAGCCATCTTTTACCCAAAAGGCTTGGGGTGAGGTGCCAGCTCCACACCAAGGATGCCATCTTTGTAATGAGAACCTCAAGTACCCATAGAGCCCAGAGCATTTGCTTCCTAAGGGAAGTGAGACAGCCTGGGAAGGCTTCCTGGAGAAAGGGATGTTTGAGCCTTCAAAATCAAGCTATATCAAGAGACAGACAAAAGGGAGTTCCAGGGAAGGCACAGTCTGAGCAAGGTATAGTGGGAAGACAGCTGTGCCCAGCATGTGTGGGCTGGGCAGAGACCCCCTCAGTGCATCTGCTCTGTGCTTCCTTCCCTGACCTGAATGCTTGGCACCAGCCTGGCGGGGAAGGTGGGGGCCGTGCAGTGATGGTAGATGCTCCTCTGTTCAAGCAGGTCTTCAGGATAGTTTAGGCTTGCAGTGGGGGGTGGAGCTGAGAAGGTTGACCAGAGCTCAGAAACCCTTGGAACCCAGATGGTAGAACACAGCTGTTGTTTCCATAGGACATGGGGAACCATGGAAGTTTCTGGAGGAAGGCTGTTATAGGCCCAATTGTCTCATTCCATATTAATGTCAGACACAGGGACTAGGATGTGTGGAGACCAGTTCTAGAACTCACAAGATGTGATTTTTGCAGATAGGAAAATGAAACGTGGATCCTGTGGGCAACTGCCGCCGCCAGGTTCCTGTCACCTCTGTGCTCCGCTATTAGTCCTCTCCCCGTGGACGAATGCTGTAATGAAAAAGCATTTTAAACAGCTCCGCAGGCAGTAGCAGGCTAAACGGTGCGCTTTGGAAAGTGGTTGTCTTTTTATTATTCCCCTTATCACTACCCAGAGTTATGTCTTGTTTCTTCACAGATTATTGAAGACAATCCCCTCGGGTCTCTTTGCAGAGGCATATTGGACCTCAATTCCTACAATGTTGGTATGTGAACATGTTTTCTTAGCCTGATTCCCTCCCAGATTACCCTGAGGCTGACCTCAGAACCAGCTCTAGCAGGGAGACATCCAACGCTGGCCCTGGCCACCTGGATCTGGGCACCGGTTCTGTCAGTATCAGTGTCATTGTCATCATTTCAGGACCTGCCTATGTTTCCCATGCTTTCTGAAGAGCCAAGATGAGTCACGGAGTGTGGCTTCTGAGCCCATGTGCCCACTGATTTTTCTCTGATCCTCAGCTCCCACAAGACACCTAGGGTAGTATTTATTTTTCTTCTTATGACAAAACACTTGGCAACAGCACCCTACGGAATGAGGGGTCTGTTTTGGCTCACAGTTTGAGGATACAGTCCTTCATGGCAGGGAAGGCATGGTGGCAGGAGTGTGCAGCAGCTGGTCACATTGACTCTGTAGTCAAGAAGCAGAGAGATGAATGCTGGTGTTCAACTGGCTCTCTCTCTTCACCGCAGTACTGGATCCCCCCACCCCATGGAATGGCATTAATCACATTTAGGGTGAGTCTTCTCACCTCATTTTAACCCAATCTAGAAAATTCTTCCCACACGTGCCCAGAGATTTCTATCTGTGGTGATTCTAAATCCTGTCTAGTTGACAATCGAGATTGGCCATCATACCTAGCCAGCAGGCTCCCGCTGGGGAGTGGGGCACTATGGACATGAAAGCGCTTGCCCAAGCAGACTGTGTACACGGTGGTGGCTGTGATTTTCACCACGCTTCCTGGGTTCAGGGGTTGTCTGTATTTAAATGGGCACAGCATAGCTCCTAGTGGACTGCAGGGGGGCTGGGGAGAAGAGCTGAGTGCAACGCTCAAGCCGCCTTCCTGTCTGAGCAGACTTTTATGTTCCCTGCAGCCTGCTGACTCCTGAGCTGGGCTCCTTCCTCCTATGAGCTCCCTAGGAGGCTTGTGCATGGTCCTCGTAGGCTCAGATAATGGCAATCTGCGGAAGCTCCTGTCTGAACCTCCAGCACTTTGCTTTCTGCCATTATTGTGTGTCTAGTTTTCCCTTTGTGCTGGTCTAGGTGGGAAGAGGAAAGGTGTGTGTGTGTTTCTTTGCTTCAAGGAACAGATGGAAATTGAGAGACCAGAGCACTGGCCTTAGGTGCTGTGGCAAGTTCCAGATGTGCTGAATTTGGGGACTTGGGACTCACACCCTTGTGGTTGGTGCTCATTGTGTTTATGTCTACCCTTTCCCTGTATTGTCCTGTTCTTCATGTTTATAGATCAGAGGACATGGCTCAGATGCAGGGCCTTGGTATCAGGGAAGATCCGCATCTCAGTCTTGCCACCTCTAGCTCTGACCTTCCAAATGTTTCCTTCTCTTGAACATCCATGTTTGTCTCTTGTAAGATGGGCATAACAAGTTCAGTGACCCCACGAGGGTATCATAAAGAGTGAATGGGACACAGTGCTGGTCATCTGCAGATAACATTGCCTGGAAGCTCAAAACTCAGAAATTGAAGCTCCCTATATTGTGCAAATAGCAATACCTTGCTTTTCTTCTGTACAGAATACTTTCTGCATGCAGAGAGATCCTGTTTACTGCTGGCAAGCCTTGGTGTTCCCTGGCTTGTGGCTGCTTCATTTGCATCCCTGCCTCGGTCTTCACGTGGCCACCTCTCATGTGTCTGGCTCTCTGCTGTTCCTCTTTTATAAGGACACCTTTCCTTGGATGTAGGGTTTATCCTCGGCCCAGGATGTCTTACCTAGAGCTTCTTAGGTGCCCATAAAAGCCCTATTGCTAACTTATGTCATGTTCACAGAGATGGGGGCTTGACATATCTTTTCAGAAGACATGAATGAGTGCACTGTATACCTTAAGCAGTAATGTGTACAAAGTGTGGGCCCCACCAGATAGAAAGCAGATGTCCCCTTCAGCACTGACTGTGACCATTGCTTCACAGTTTGAGTGAGGTCATGCAAGAGACAGTGTGAAGTCTGGTGTCTTTGTCTGCCTGCTGGACTGATCCATACTGTTCTCATCATCTCTGTAGTGAAGGCCCCCCATGGGAAGAACCAGAAACCATTTGTCTTCATCCTGGAGCCCAAGAAGCAGGGGGACCCTCCTGTGGAGTTTGCCACAGACCGTGTGGAGGAGCTGTTCGAGTGGTTTCAGAGCATCCGGGAGATCACCTGGAAGATGGATACCAAGGTAGGCCCCTGTGTGCGCCTGTCCTTCCCCAGTGAGCCCTTTGTGGTCTCAATGTGTGTGCTGTGTTGCTTGGAGTGAGCCCAGGATAGCCCTGTATTTGTTACCTGGGGGTGATTGTCTCACAATATTTTCATTTGTAAATGCTTGACTAAGCTGCCCAGACCCTTCCCATAGCACAAACCCATTGAACTCGCCTCCTGACAGGCCCTAGACCCCATTTCCCTATGGAGGAACTTCTCCTCCAGATGGGGCCAGCCTTGTCTGGATTATTCTAAGGGGAGCACCAGTGCAATACGCTACTGAAAAGCTGAAGTGAAGATGGAGGGGAGAGGGTGACATACACTAAGTGTCAGGGGTGGGGCATCGCGCACAGCAAGGGCTTAGTTGGAGACGTGTTTGATTCATTACAGATGAGGGTGGCATGGGAGAGCATTGCCCACATCCTGGAAAATGGATTTCTGTGTCTTGGGCTCTTTATTTTGTGGTGCTGGGGATAGTGTCTAGAGCCTTGCACATGCTAAGCAAGTACTCTACCACTGAACAACATCACCAGCCCTTAAGTTACCATCTTTAGAAGCCTATCTGCAGAGACCCTGTTGCATTTGCACCTGTCCTCTGTGTGGTCCTCAGATGCGTGTGGAAGTATGATGCCCAATGCCCACTGCCTGTGGTGGAGCCAACCTTCCCACCCCAGAACCTTTTCTGCTTTTTCAAAAGTTGTTATACTGTCATCAGGCACTTGGGATGGACTATGGTGACCAGGGCTGTTTGTTTCTACTTTCCCTGATGGGGATGGGACATGCCACCTGTTCTCTAGTGCCCCTGATGTAGTACAGATCTAAGGTGCTGGGGCACCACTGCCCTGAGCTTCATTTGAGGGATCAGCCTTCCCTCTAGGAGTAGCCTCATTGCTGGTCGGTCATTGGGTTGTCATCACCACTTATTTGGTTGTGCTTAATAGAAAGTGACCCTCCTAGGCATCTAGCATTTGAGATTCTGGGTCCCTTGAGCTAAGAAGAGAGGATGAGCAAGCCCTTGGTACCTTTCCCCTGTATACTTTATTCCCAGATACTCATGTTGGAGCATGACTGCAGTGTTGGGCTCAAGACAGGTGTGCGAGAGGTGATGCCCAACAGACTCCATCCAGGACATCATGGCACGTTTATTCTCTCTGTTCTGTTTTGTAATTTAAAAAATTTTTTTGTAATTTTTTATGACAGAGAGAAAGAATTGGCATGCAAGGGCCTCCAGCCATTGCAGTCAAACTCCAGATGCATGCGCCTTCTGTGTGCGTGTGCAGCCTTGTGTACTTGAGTCACCTTGTGTGTCTGGCTAATGTGGGATCTGGAGAGTCAAACATGGGTCCTTAGGCTTTTCAGGCAAGCGCCTTTAACCACTAAGCAATCTCTCCAGCCCCTGTTTTTTTTTTGTTTTTTGTTTTTTTTTTTTTGAGACAGAATCTTATTGTACTGTCCATGTTGGCCTCAAACTTAGCAATCTCCCTGCCTCTGCCTCCCCAGTGGTAGCATTGCAGGTGTGTGCCACCACACCTGACTTCACCCCTTCTCTTTGTGGAGGAAGATGTCATTTCACTTGAAGTTGCCTCCCTTCCTCATGGACTCTCTCCTGCTGCAGGAAGGGCTCTGATGAAGGTCTGCTGTCAAAGCTATGTGTCCTTCTCTTTCATCTACTCTCTTTCTCATCTGGTTTGCACATTGGCTCACATTGCATGAGAAAGTCTTTTAAAAATATTTTTATTTATTTACTCGAGAGACAGAGAAACAGAATGAGTGAGTATAGGCATGCCAGGGCCTCCTGGCACTGCACATGAACTCCAGACACAGGTGTTACTTTGCATATCTGGCTTTATGTGGGTACTGGGGAATCAAACCTAGGTTGTCAGGCTTTTCAGACCAAACATCTTTTACAGCTGAGCCATCTCTACAGCCCAGTTTTTAAGTCTTATTACACAGAAGGAGTCAGAATTGATGACAAAGTTTCTGCTTTGAATACAGCCTCCCCAGATGAGGGCTGGCATAGGGACAAGGCAGGTTGCTCCTTCCTGCCCGTGTGAAGCCAACACAAGGTAGCAATGAGCCCACTGCCCCAGTTCCTTGCACCAGCATTCCCAGAGACTTCTTAGGGACCTGGGCTTTTGCAGTCTCTTGCTGCCTCCAGTTGATGGCAAAGACCAGACACCAAGTTTCATTTAGTTAGTGCATTTCCAAAGCCTGCCCAAGGAGATGTGCTGTGATTTCACATTCTTAGGTGGCCCTTGGGGCAATGTCTTCAGGTAGAGAGAGTAAAAGTTCAGCAGTTTTGAAGAAGCACCGAGATTTCACTTTGAACTGATATCATTGGCTGATGTAGGAAAGCAATGAAGTTAGCCTGGCATGATGGTTTATGTAATTCCAGCCCTCGGGGGGTAGAGGTAGGAAGATTGGCACAGATTTGAGGCCAGCTTATGCCACTTCATAGTGAGTTAGAGGCCAGCCTGCGCTATAGCTGAGACCCTGATGCAGACAAAAACAAACATGCAAACTAACAACATCAACAAACCCAAACAAAACAAAGCCAAGCCTCTTGCCTTGTCTCAGCTCTATGCTATGTGAGCCAGGCTAGACTTGAACACTTTTGACATGTGTGTGACATGTCCCACTCTCACCCTTGCTCTGAGCTCTATCACCCATCAGTGAGCTGTATGTTCCTAGGGATTCAGCTCTGTAGTGAAAGTTGTGCAACAGGCGTCCAGAGCGACCACTCGAAGTCAGGAGGTGTCTGAGTTACCGTCTCATTGCTGGGACAAGACACCTGAGCAAAAGCAGCTTATGGAAGGAAAAGGGATTAGATCAGTTTACAGTTCCGGCAGGTAGAAGGAGTCACTGTGGGGAAGGCATGGCAGGAGCAGGAAGCCAGAACCACAGCACGTGTGGCACAGGAAACAGAGTGACAAATGCTGCCGTCCAGCCAGCTCTCTCCTCTCTGTGTACTCCAGGACCCCACACTATAGAATGGCGCCACCCACAGTTACAGTCGGTAAACTCGGGTCCTGTCAAGTAGACAATATAGACTATCAGAGGAAGAGCTTTGGTTTTCTTGACATCATTTATCCACTGACTATCTGAGCTGTCCTCATACTTGCAGGGATCTTCATGCATCAGCCTCCTGAGTGCACCACTATACCTGGCTTTGCTTTTGTTTGCTTGGTTGAATTAAACCCTTTTTCTTCCATAAGCCTAGGCTGGTGTGAAACTTTGGATCCCACTCCTCATTCTCTTGAGTGCTGGAATGACAGGCATGTGCCGCCACACCTTTGACCAAGTCACCCTTAACAACCCAGATCTCAGAAGCTAAATATTGTCAGGCCTGGCTGGTATATGGATGAGAGATGGAGAGAAGAGCACCTTCTTTACCTGCTCCATCACCCCTAGGGAAGGCTGGATGTGAGTTGAGCGAGGAAGACCATTGGGAGGCTCAAAGTCTCGTTTTAGGCCAACCTGGTGACATGGTCATATAAAGGGTCTGTTTGCTGCTGTTCTTTGCCAAGGTTCGTTGGTCCTAGAGATTCCATCAGCACACATGACTGAAGGCATATGTACTGAGGAATTGCATGCTTCTGTTTGTGTATTTACCAAGAGTGACTTTCCAGAGCTTTGCCTGGAGGCATCTGAGCAGCCATTATCTGTTGATGCTGTGTGTCTGACAGAGTGTTTGTTACATTCTCATAGCAGTCCCGCGAGGTGAGGACTGATAATAGTCTCGTTTTATAGTTGAGGAGTCTGAGGCACAGAGAGGTCTCACTTGATATAGTCAGTCAACAGGAACAATCAGAGCTTGCATCTCTGGTTCTAGTTCCAGCTTAACTGCAGCATTCTGTTGTTCCTCACCAAGTCATCATACATCACCTGATACCAGCTATTCCCAGATCCCCATCTCACTGGGGTACAGGTCTGAGCTTTAGCAGTCAGTGGCATTTATTGGGTCATTTGGATGAGAGATGTAGTGAGGCTGAGGTAGGAGGGAACTCTCTCCGCGAAGGCTCTCAGGGACAGAGAGGATGGGTGGGGTTCAAGCCGAGACTCCTGTACATCAGCAGAGGGAGGGAGGGTATGGATAGAAGGGGAGGAGCCTGGAGGTCATTGTGTTTTCCAGGGAACCTGAGCTCTGAACTCTGGTACCAGGTACAAGAGGCATTTGAGTGGAAGCTCCTCTGGTACCTGGTTCCCGATAAGAGGCAAAGCACAACTATGATATGGGACAGGCATGGCAAGAATAGGGACTTTGGATCAGATCATTAGCGTAGGCATCTGGTCTTGACATTGTGAAGTTGTGAACCCTGGAATAAGCTACTCAACCTTTCTGTGTAGATGGAGATAAATTCTGCCTCTCAGGGAATGTGTGGACAACGTTGAGGGAGAGATAATATCCCTCAAGTACTTAGCATGTGATGCTGGAAACAAAGTGCTTTCTAGATGGTGATGTTATTTTCTAAATATCCTCTCAGTGTAGCCCCTTTGGCCAGTGTGAGGCTGGTAAGGTCTAGGGAGATGTGAGGGGGAAAAACGAGTTCATCTTTACCTGTTGCCATTTGCACAGTGAGTCCTTGGTGGGGGTACCCTCCTACACCTTCCATATTTTGGGTGCTTGGGAGACAGTCCTTTGGACAGAACTGTGATGGGCAAGTGGAAGGTAGGGAGGAGGCTGTGCCTGTTTCAGAGATGTGTGGGATAGAGGGCTGTCTGTGGGGCCCATGGGGCTTTGGAGAACTGGAGTTCTAGGAGCTATAACAATGTAACTTTAGAGAAGGAGACTGAGAGCAGTAGGGGGAAGGCAAAAGCCCCCCCCCCCCACGGTCATCCCTGGCCTCGATCTACTTCCAGGTTGGCTTTGAACTTGCAGTTCTTCTGCCTCAGCCTCCAGGGTGCTGGGATTTGTAGGAGCACTCCACCTTGCCAGGGCTGGTCCAGAGTCTAAGCTCCAGATGGAAAACATGCAGTGGAGGATTTTGACAGCAAGGAGAAGGGAAGGAGAGAGGGCAGGGCTGTTTGCAGTACAAAAACACAACCCTGGGAATGACCTGAGTGTCCAGGAGGGCGGAGGGGGACTGGCCAGACAAGCTGGGAGTGAGGGATTACACAGTGCATAAAGAGGCAGCCCTGGGTGTTGTCGTTAACAGGAGAACAACATGAAGTACTGGGAGAAGAACCAGTCCATCGCCATCGAGCTCTCTGACTTGGTTGTCTACTGCAAGCCAACCAGCAAAACCAAGGACAACTTAGGTAAGTCTCTGTAGCACTCAGTCCAGCTGGGGTGGGAGCTGTTGTTTGCTTTTGAGTCTGAGACTGTCCGTGAGGGCGCAGGGAGCCTTTCCTTCTCAAGGCAGAAGCTGTATTGGTGTTTCTATAGCATAACCCACTCAGAGTGAGATCAGTTTCCTATGGCTGCTGCAACAAAGTACCACAAATGGGGTGGCTGGAAACAACATATATTTATTCTCCCACTGTTCTGGAGGACCAAATCAGTATCAGTGGGCCAATCAAAAGTCTGAAAATTCATATCACTGGGCCAGAGCAGAGTACTGTCTGAACTTAACAAAGCTCCGGGGAGGACGCTTCCCACACCTTCCAGCTTCTGATGGCTGCCAGAAGTCCTGGAGTGTGGCCTCTCTCTTCTAAGTTCTACCTCTGTGGTCACACAGTCTCCCCCTCCTCTCTTGCTATTATAAGGACCCTGTGGTTGTAGTAGCCCCCATTTGAATAATGTGAGGTACTTTGCCCACCTCCATATCCTTTATTTAACCACATCTACAGTGTTGTTTTTCAGATAGCATGCTTACATTCTTCAGGGGCTTAGGCCCTGGGCACCATAATTCAGACTTCCATGAGGGATTAAATCTTTTATCAAATTCCCTAAAATAGCAAGTTCTTTGATGATACCATCATAGTTTGTTACTTTGGGTATGTTATATGAACTCCATGTCTTTCATCTAAAGAGTGAGATTCCAGGCTTGGGGAGATGGATCAGTTGGAAAGTGCTTACCTTGCAAGCATCAGGAGTGGAGCGGAGCAGATCTCAGACCCCTTTATAAAAGCCATGTGTGGTGCATACACTTAGGATTCTAGTGCCAGGGAGTAAAGACAGGTATCCCTAGGGCTGGTTGGCTAGCTAGTATAGCCTATTAAGCTCTAGATTCACCTAAAGATACTATATCAAAAAGGTAGAGAATAGGGCTGGAGAGATAGCTTAGTGGTTAAGGAACTTGCCTGTGAAGCTAAGGGCCCAGGTTCAGTTCCCCCTTACCCACGTAAGCCAGATGCACAAGGTGATGCTTGCATTTGGAGCTCATTTGCAGAGGCTGGGGGGCCTGGTGTATCCATTCTCTCTCTGCTTCTTTCTCTCTGTAATAAATAAAAAAATATTTTTTAAAAAAAGGTAGAGAATGATTGAGGAAGACATCTAATATTGACCTAAGGTCTCCACACATCCACGTGTGCACTTACATACATCCAAAACAAAAAGACACCATGATACTAGGAAGTAGACCAGGAAATAGCACTGCACTGCAGAGGTAAATCTCACCCAGGGTGGGTCCCTCGCCCTTCCACACTTGGGGGAAGATGCTGAAACTCAGGAGGAACCCTAGCTCAACTTGATTACTGCTTTGCTGTTCCACCACATCTGGATGGGAGAGAGCAAAGCCTTATATAAGGAAAGATGAGGGACATTTTTTGTTTTTGTTTTTCACTAGTTCAGGTTGGCCTGGAACTCAGTATGTAGTTTCAGGGTAGCCTTGAACTCATGGCTGTCCTCTACCTCTGCCTCCCAAGTGCTGGGATTAAAGGTGTGTCCCAACTCAGAAGGACATTCTCTTATCCTGACTACTTGGTACTCCTCCTGCCTCATCCCTTCTTGTGGGCAGTTAATTCTCACTCCTCCAGGATGCTGGGTCCATTCATTGTGTGTCACTAGCATCCTTGATAAGGAAGCCTATCTATTACCTGTATCTTCTACACCTATGATTTTTACCTTCCTCTTCTGCCTGAGACATCCCCACCCTGCCGCTTTCTATGATTGTACTGCTTTGGAGATGTCTGGGTCAAAGATGTTGGTAGTTTAAGAAAAACATAAATTACAATACAGCTATAGAAAGACTGTGGGAAAATTGGGTCCCTTTTTATTGTATAAGTTCCTCCCTTTAATACTTGGAACTTCCATGAGCAAGTGGTACCAATTATGGCATGATAATCATATCCCCTAAGTGTCTTGTCAAGAGAGTCCTGGTTTCCTTGTTACCTGGGCACTAAGTCATCACACAGAAAAGTAAGAAAAGATGTCTCAATTGATAGTGTTCTTGCCTTGAAAGCTTGAGGACCTCAATTAGATGTTCTGGGCGTGGTGGCACACACTTGCAGATCCCTGGAGCTCACTGCCTGATTGGTGAGCAGCATGACAGTGAGAGGTCCTGTCTTTAAAAGAAGTGACTGCCTTCCTGAGGAACACCATCTGAGGTTGTTCTCTGGTCTCCATGCATACATGCACATACATGTGTACTTGTACACATATATGCTCCCATGAAAAAGAACATGCGTGTAAGATTCTGACACAGAGGAAGGGGTGACCTGCTTCTTCTATGTGTGCAGAAAACCCTGACTTCCGAGAAATCCGCTCCTTCGTGGAGACCAAGGCTGACAGCATTGTCAGACAGAAGCCTGTCGATCTCCTGCGGTACAATCAGAAGGGCCTGACCCGTGTCTACCCGAAAGGCCAGAGAGTCGACTCGTCAAACTACGACCCCTTCCGCCTGTGGCTCTGTGGCTCCCAGATGGTGGCGCTCAACTTCCAGACTGCAGGTAAAGGAGGACTGAAAGTAGCCAGGCTGGACCAGGTGCTGACCATGTCATCCCAGGCAGAAGAATCAACGGGGTAGCTGGTGGGATGTGGTGTCTGGAAGCACTTGGTTTTCGGGACCCACCAAGCTTCAGCCAGAATGCTAGTTAGTGAAAAGCCTCTGTGATATAGGGAACAATGGCACTTGGCTGAGACAGGCTCTGTGACTGTGGGTGACAGAGGCGATGTCCCTGTGGCCTTAAGGAAATACATGAGCTTATATAAATAAAAGGTTTAGGGGTTGACTTGCAGCTTCAGGCTTAGCTGGATCCAGATGTTCAGTGTAGTCTTGGGCCCTCTCTCCTCTCTGGGTGGCCATTTCTTTCTCTCTGAGGGTTTTAAGCTCATAGTCTTCCAGGAGTATTCACATGCTGGGAAAACCCTCAAGCTCTCAAAGCTTTGCACTTTGTTGTAATTTAAAGCTGACTTTACATTCTTTTCATAGCACGTGGATCCCACTGAATAGAACTGTCATTTATTTATGGCTCTCCCTGTCCAGGAAAACCCAGCTCACATCTCATCACTGGCTACAACAGGGCACCACTGACTCCTATACCTCCCTGTGGGCATCAGTGCCAGGTGCAGGTGCCCAGCTGTGGGCAGGCAGCTCAGATGGCCACAGTGCGTCCTGTGGCCCTCGCATTTTATGCTGAGGAGAAGCATTGAGCCCCTGTATCCAGTTGTGCCTGAGCTAGAGCACTTTGCAGAAGCCCTTCCCAGTGTTGGGGTGGAAGTGTACACCCACGCCATTGGATGACCTTTGTCACTGTAGTTTTCCCGAGCTCTTTCAGTCTTTGCTCCAATGGACAGGTGACAACTGATTTTATATTGTACTTGTAGCTTCTCATAGGGGCAGTTTTCTCACGAGTGACATTAGCCTGATTTTTACTGACTTAAGGAACATTTTGACATTTTTTTTTCCTGCAAACACTTCACACACATTACCCAATTTATCCAGTAAAGTAGGCTTTTGTAGCATATGCCACAGCTCTTAAGGGGTTAAAAATTTTTATGTGTACATATTTGTCCGTCACTGGAACGGAAATGATTTAACTTGCAGTATGTTTTTTTCAGTACTGGGGATACAGATGTAACTCCAAGCCTTGCACACCACACAAATACTCTACAACTTAGCTGCACCCTGCAAAAGTAGGGTTTAATCTCTTCAGGTACTTAATCTTGTATCATTCTTGGAAGGATACTCCTTCTGTGTGAGCTCATTTTTTAACCTTGTATTTTCTTGGAGTCAGATTTGGGTTGACCCAAATCATCACAGGAAAGTTGTGTAACCTGTGTTCAGGAGCACCTGGTACAAGGGTTTGTGTCTCCCAGCTGCTCCACAGTGGCTCTCTGCTCTCCTTCTAGACAAGTACATGCAGATGAACCACGCGTTGTTCTCCCTCAATGGGCGGACGGGCTACGTCCTGCAGCCCTGAGAGCATGCGGTCAGAGAAGTATGACCCCATGCCACCAGAGTCGCAGCGGAAAATCCTGATGACGCTCTCTGTCAAGGTAGAGTGGATGGGCATCCCTGGGGGCTGTTTAAGCCTCTACTGTCACAACAGCACTTCAAGTTCATTCTTCTCTAAACCTCTCCTGGCTACCTGCCCTTGCCTGTAGTATGAGATGTGAATCTGAGTTCTCTGTCAGGTTAACTTCTCCCTTTTCTGTAAAAGGGAATGTACTTAAATTAATCCAGTCCTTAACATTTTGGGTCAATGGAGAAATGAATTACAAGAATGCCAGAAAGCATGCAGTACATGCCTGGAATCCCAGCACCCTGTCTCCAACCCCAAACTAGAGCATCCCATTGTCTCCTATCTGTTCTCTGGGGCTGGGAAATCTAGTGGCAAGGTGCCCGTGTTCTTAGACTCATGGGAGACCCCTTGTTGAGCCAAATGGCCTAAGGCTCCTATCAGAGACTATTCTGAAGACCTGGGAACCCAGTGTGACTCTCCATTGACATTTCTTCATCCATGGAGGGATAGTGGTGGTGGGTCATTGAGCATCCATACCTTGGAGGGCCTGATGACCTCTCCAGTGACCATGCTAGCTTTGAACTTGTATAATCTGACAATACCATGAGGCATTGCTGTGTGGATCCAGGGAAATTCCAATGCCCACCTACCTTCTGGGTCTTAGGTTCTTGGTGCACGCCACCTCCCCAAACTTGGACGGAGTATTGCCTGCCCCTTTGTCGAGGTGGAAATCTGTGGAGCTGAGTATGACAACAACAAGTTCAAGACAACGGTCGTGAGTAAGTACTTGGCCCTTTCTTGTCAGTGGCAAGGGAGCTAACTTCTAAGCAGGTCACTGTTCCTTGGCAGTTCTGCAGTGAGCGTTTCTTGTCAGTTTCCCTTCCACTTCAGCCTGCGGCAGGGGAAACTGCAGCACTTTCCTAATCACTACACTTTCCTAGTGCTTCTCCCCAAGGAACAGCACAGGTGCCCACCAATTAAACCAGCCTTTTTTGGAGGAGGTCAGGTTTGCAGTGAGTCTTGCCCCATTAGGATAGGCCTTCATGACAACTTCCAACAGGCCCTTCCGGGAACCCCAGCCCACTCTCCTCCTCGGCCCAAGGGCTGCAGCTCTTAGGTGTCCTCACCGCCTGTCCTGTTACCCCTGCTGGCTTCTGCTCCACAGGCTGCCTTCCTTCCCTTCTCCAATCTCAGGAGGTGAGATGGGGGTGCTGGTCTGTTCCTCTCCTAACAGAGGGCCTGATCTGCACCATGAGAGAAAACAATAACCATTCAGGTTTTCTTGGGTCTTGCATAGATGCATATTTATTACAAAATGGCTAAGAGATTCAAACATGAGCTTGCAGAGACTGGCTTACTGGGAAGGGTCAGCACTCCTGTGGCCTCTAACAAGTTCTGATCTCCTTCCAGATGACAATGGCCTTAGCCCTGTCTGGGCTCCAACGCAGGAGAAGGTGACATTTGAAATTTATGATCCAAATCTCGCCTTTCTGCGCTTTGTGGTCTATGAAGAAGACATGTTCAGTGACCCCAACTTCCTGGCTCACGCCACATACCCCATTAAAGGCATTAAGTCAGGTAAGGGGCATTTCTGTGAAGATGTTCAATAAAGGTGAGCATCTTTTTTTTTTTTTTTTAAAGTCTGCGTTGTTGGTTTTGAAAAGAACCCAAAAACATTTTTCCCGTTTTGGATTAAACTATGACAAAAGTGGCATTCCCATGGTACTGAACTCAGAAGTGGATGGATGGTGGTGCAAAGCATGCCCTTTAAAGCTAGACATCTCTGTGCAAAACTGCAGTGTTAGTCCATCGTCAGCTTGGCACTGAAATCATTTTGAGATGATATAGTCACCTTCCAGACAGGGTGAAATCTACCCACCTCCATGTTCCTGGGGGGCACCATGACAAGGAAAGCCTGTGAGCATCCACGGGTGCCACAGCCTGGGTCCAAGTCGCCTAAGCTTTCCTACTCCATAATCTCTACAAGGCTGGGAAGGTGAATTTACTCCTTTGAATGGCCTTCCTTCCATGCTGAACAGAACACCAGAGCCCTTCATGGTTTGAGAGAGGTCATTTGTGTTTTCCAGGGACCATGGTAAGCTTGGTCACATAACTTGAGTGTCAAGGCTGCTGAGTTGATGACCCCCCAGGCTAGGCTTGGCTTGCTAATTTGAGATACTTCTCTGAAGGTGGCTGTCCTTTCATGGTGCAATTTCTTTCATTTCCTTTCTCAGTGGATTTCATGTGTATGCTCAACCCTCCCCAGGCCCCAGCTGCATTTTGAAGTTCCTCTGTCCATTTCCTTAGCATTTCTTTTCCATGTGTGGTATACATGCCTGCTTGTGTATGTGTGTGGAAGCAAAAGGTTGATGTCAGGTATCTTCCACTCGTTTTTGTTGTTGTTGTTGTCGAGATAGGGTTTCTCAGTGAACCTGGAATTCACCAGTTTGGCTAGACTAGCTAGATAGAAAGTCCTCGGGATCCTCTTGTCTCTTCTTCGCCAGCGCTGGGATTACAGACCCATGCTGTCCTATCCAGTCCAGCTTTTACATGGGTTCTGGGGATCTGAACTCAGGTCCTCGTGCTTTCAGGGCGAGCACTTTACCTCCTGAGCCATCTCCCCTGCTGTATAAGATGTAAGAGCCTCCTAGGTTCCTTGGAGGTGGGGGGGGTCACTGTTCTCTTGCTTACCTAGTCATTTCTAAAGAGATGACTATCATTTTAGTTAAAATACAGACTTCTTATGTTTGGAAATGTGAGCTCCATGCAAACCTGAACTGACTTTTGTTTTAAAACTTGCACGATGCCAAGTAGTTTCTCAACTTTCTGTCTTAACCCCATTGATTTCAAAATAGGTGCTAATTTAATTTTGCTTAGCAGGCATTTGGGGGCTCCCTTTAGAAAATGCTGACTCCTGGGCCCACCACAGGGTGCTCTCATTCAACCCAGGATGGGGCACAGGAACGTGAATTTTGGCCAGCTCTCCTTGGTAGCACTGAGAACACGAGCAGGCCAGGCCACAGCCGCCCATCTTACCACCCGAAACACCAACACACACATAAGGAAGGATTTGGAGAAATGTTGAAAACTGATTTCTTTTCAGCCACTTAGACATACCCATTTGTATCAGACAGCTTCAGGTTCGCTGAGATGAACTTCCAGACCAGATACAGTTATGGAGGAAGGGATTTATTGAAGCTTACAGATCCAGGGGAAGTTCCATAATAGCAGAAGAAACTGGCCTGCCTTCACAGGACCAAGCAGAGAGAGAGAAGCACAAGCCCAAAAGCCACACAGCACAGCACACTTCAGGAACTCCAGCTAGGCACACTTTGCATATCTTTAGATTGAAATCTCAAACCCAGCACCACACCTTAAGATCCACACAATGACACTGCCTCCAGCCAGGTGGCTGCAGATGCAAACTACAAACAAATAAACAACTGAATATATTGGGGGCCATCTATTCAAACCACCACACCATTTAATATCCATTTTCATAATTTACTTCAATACTAATACCGCGCATACATTTGGAAGTCCCCAAGGCCTGATATTGGGCAACCCTCAGGGGCTAATGTGCCAACACTGCAGATGACTTGAAGCCCAGCCGTTAAGCTGCAGTTTCTAATTTGCCTTGTGCTTTTGTAGATTAGCCTAGTAAATATGGCTCGTGAATAAGCCGCTGCCTCCTAGTCAGGAAGTGTAACTTTTGGTAAATCTTCACAGTCCTGGTTTTCATGCCCTTATGGCATTAAGGAACCAGTGGCAACTGGTCTCTGACCACCCTGCTCCCCCGTGCTCTAATGGCTTCCTTATTTATTTAGGCCAGGGGGCTTTCTTAGTTACTTTCCACCTTATTTTCTGAGGTAGGGTCACTTGCTGAACCTAATGCTCACCGTTTCAGCTAGACTAGCTGGCCAGCAAATCCCAGGCATTCTGTCTTCACTTCCCCAGCACTGGGGTTCCAGGCACATGTCACAACTCCCAGTATTTTACATGGGTACTGGAGTTCTGAACTTGTGTCCTCATGCTTGCATGTCAAGCACTTCACCCACTGAGCCACCTCCCCTGCCCCTCACCCTAATGTCCTCTTGAAGGTGGAGGAGGGTTAGAGCCTTGGAAAGAGGCCAGACTTCCACCATGGTGCCTTTCTGTGAGTCCACTCACCTAGAAAGTGGATTACCTTGGAGAATTAAATAAACAAAAACAAAGAGGAAAACTCAAGGGTGATTGACAGGGGCACCTTCCCACCCTAACTCTGAGACAACCACAGCAGGGACTATCTTTCCATCTCCTAGTCATGCCTAGGACACCTATATTCCTGGGAGGTGGGGTACAAAGTGGACATTCCCTTTGTGCGGAACACATCATGGGCCTGGGCAACTTGAATGTAAGCTTTGCCCATTGTTACAAGGGCTGCATTTAAGCTTCCAAGCAGCTTGGCGCTCAGGTGGGATGCAAACAGCACTTTCTGTATTAATACCTTAATTTCTTGCTCTTTTAATCCTCATGGTAATCCTGTGAAAGGAGTTTTTATTATTTCTGCTTTAAAATATAAGCACTTTGGGGCCTAGTGATGTGAATTAACCAGTTCAAGGTCACATACCAAAAAGAGCCAAGCTGGGACTCACTTCTCATTTTCCTACTCTATAGATGGCTTTCCTGAGACTTTTGGTTCCACATGGGTGCTAAAAGCCCCAAATACTGATCTTAAGAAAAAAAATTCTCTATTCATCTCCCAACCCCAGTGAAAGATGCTGAAAGAAAAAGAATGAACTGCCTTTCATAACTGACGCTAGTACACATGAGAGGCTGCCAAGTGCCTTGGCCGAGAAGAGGTCCACGGGCCTGGAGACACCTTGACAACAGAGCCCGGGCCGCCTCATTCAGAGCACACACTGAGTGTCACAGAGTCCTGCCCTGTTGTTGAAGTGCACAGCTACCTGGTAACCTCCTAGGTTACCACATTATGGCCCATTAAACTGACCTTACCCCCCAGTTTTGACAGAATAGCAGACCCCAAGTCAAAGTCTAGATCTTAACAGGATTCACAGGGGATTGCCAGCCTATACTGAGTTGGAGTGACACTGGACTAGACTGTAGGAATTCAGTGACTATCTACCCAGATAAAAAATAAACCAGAAAACAAGCCAACAAATGTTCCCAAATCACATCACCTCTGAGGTGGATGTTATGTTAGAATACTTCTTGACAATAGTATTTAATAGAGCAATATTCCCAAAAATTCTATAGGGAAAAACAGCATGGCCTGAAAGTTTTATACTCACCTAAACTATCACCTATAATGTCAAAGGACAGATGCTTCAGTGTATGCACAAGTCAAGGATTATATATCACATGAACACAAGAGGACACGTTTCACTAACCAAGATTCTCACAGGGCAGTTTGGTAAGAAAATGGGAAGCACTGAGTAGTTTACAAATATATTAGTATATTTCATTGCATGCAAATTTTGTATCAGGCAAAAGAGACTCTGTCTCAGACTAACACTGGGTCTGGTTAATGAGCTACATTTTGACATATCCGGGGAAGGTATAGTAATGTGTTCATGTTTCTTTGAATTATAAAGAAGATGCAGGTGATAAAATATAGCAAAAGATCAGTAGCAAAATCCATGTGATAAGTGTATGAGTGTTTTTTATAATAGACTTTTAGCTTTGCTGTGTAGTTGGGTGTGTGTGTGTGTGTATGTACACATGTGGAGGCCACAGTACAACTTTTGGTGTCACTGTCTACCTCTTTTGAGAAAGGGTCTTTCACTGGCTTGGAGCTTGCCAAGTAGGCTACACTGGCTGGCCAGCAAGCCCCAGCGATCAGCCTATCTTCACTTCTCCAGTGCTGCGATTACAAGTGTGTACCACTAACATCCCACGTTTATATGGGCACTAGGGATTGACTTCAGGTCCTATGCTTGCAAGATAAGCACTTTCCTGACTGAGCTATCTCCCTAGCCTCAGTTACATTTTTACAAAAATGTTGGTCTGGGGAGGCTGGGAAGATGGTTAAAAGTACTTGCTGCACAAGCCCAAGCCCAAGGACTGGAGTTTGGATCTCCACAACCCATGTCAAGATGGATATATTACCAGACGAATCTGTAATCCCTGCATGCAACTATGCACAAGATGGGAGGTGAAGCCAGGAGAATCTGGAAAGCTTGCAGCCCGGCTAGCCTGATATATGTAGCAGTGAATGACAAGAGAGACCCTATTTCTAATTAGGCAAGGACTGACACCCTGAGGTTGTCCTCTGACATCCACACGCACACCATGTCACACGTGTGCTCATACACGCACATTACAAAGATATAGCCAAGGCTTCCTATAATGGTTCTATAATGGGATGCAAATATTATACATAATGTTAATTTAGAAACAATAATATATTTTTATTTCAAGTTGGGGGAAGAGAAATATGGGAGATTCAGGGTTGGGTGAGCATGCCTCTATCCTCATCCTAAGAAGTCAAGAGGAAGATATTTAATACATATTATATAAAAGTGATAAAACCAACTGATAGAGATCTCACATTTTACACTAAGAGAAATGAACCAAAAGTTGGATAAAGAAAGGTAAAAAGGTGTGTGTGTGTGTATGTATGTATTTTGGGCATTGCTTGTCCTGGAAACTCAGTAGATACCATGTAAATCAAAACTTTTAAGACAAATGGGGCTGCAGTATGGATGTAATGTTAAACAGAAACTGTAACATACTGGTCATGGTGGCATGCATTAGAATGAAAATGCTTACTGTGTACTCTCTTACACTAAATTAAAAGACACCAACCAGCCAACTGTTGAGATGGATTGCCTCAAACATCACTTAATGGGGCTGGGGAGAAATTCAGTTCCTTCTCACCCCTCTCCAACCCTAAATAAAAAGACACATTTAACAGGACATCAGATGCAGGCCTTAATTGTGATTAGGAAGCTGGTTCCAGAGGAGGATGATCAATGCTGCCACAAATGGCCAAGGGGCAGGAAGATTGGAAATCTTTAAAGATAACACATACTCCCTGGCCCCCTGCTTTGTAAAGTGCAGGCAGTGGGTAGAGGATTCATTATTCCTTTGAGTCTTTTGGCCCCAGAAGTATTTAAGGAATCAAACCATGCTAGCAACCACTGTACATCCAGTGTGCAGTTATCTGTGGGTTTTAATTTCTTCTGAGTGAACCATTTTCATTTTTGGATGGCAGATATTTGTAACTTCCCTCTCCATGTAGAGCTGTCTGTCAGCGATGCCAGTCTCTCCCCTTGACCTTCTAGATGGGACCTCTGGCTCTTGGAAAGTCAGCCTCCATCCAGCATGGTGCACTGACTACTGTTTGAGTGAGCACATGGTCCCTGGGTCCCTAAGAAGGCAAATGACTGATGTTGATGATCTGCCTTTGTGTTTCCTTCTGCTGCAGGGTTTAGATCCGTCCCTCTGAAGAATGGGTACAGCGAAGACATCGAGCTAGCTTCTCTCCTGGTTTTCTGTGAGATGCGGCCAGTCCTAGTGAGTGGAGCAACACCAGGTGGTTGGGTGGGTGGGGTGGAAAGGGATTATGGATGCTGCTGGCTAGGGGCCTCAAGCCTACTGAGAATTTGGATAGTTTAAGTAGGAGATGTCATAGAAGAAGAATGCCTCTTTTGCAGGTTCCCATAGGTCTTGGGTTTTAATCACAGCCTTCTTCACTGGAGAATGCTATGGCAGTCTGGAGTTGGCAGTGCTGACTGGAGGAGTTGAGGGCCTCATAGTCGCATTTCTTCATCAGCCTGGCCCAGGCAGTGTTCTTCTAGATGAGCTTATCCTTTCTGGATGCCTTTTCCAATTATTGATCCCGGGTTAACCTATCAAAGGATCTGTGAACATTCATGCAACAGAACAATCCTGGCCCATCTGGGGGAAACCCCTGCCTCCCATGAGGAGGGACTCTCCTGTACCCCCACTGCCAAAGAGCCTTTCTTCTTTTTTTGCTTTGCTAGGATTTTGAAGATTCTTAGTCCCTCCTTTGACTAACCAGTGTGGGTAGTCCATTGGCTACTTGTTGCCATGACTAGATCCCAACAAGAAGCAACGTAAGGGGAGAGACATTAATTTTGGCTCGTGATTTAAATAGGTCCATCATGACAGGGAAGGCGTGGCAAGAGGGGGTTGCGTGGCAGGGGAACTTGGGCAGCTGCCAGATAGTAAGCACAGGTGGTAAACCTGAAGGCCTGCCCTCAGTGACTTACGTCCCCCAGAGAGGCTCCAATTCCTAAAGGGTCTACAACTTCCAAAACAGTGCCACTGACTGGGAGGCGAGTATTCAAACACATGACCCCGCGGGGGCCATTTCATGTTTATACCATAAAAGGTATCTTGCCTCACTGAACGATATTAAAGAACATGGCAACAGTGCACCAAGCTCCTGCACACTCTGACACATGTGGCCAGTGTTGTAGCCGGCCCAATCTGCCAAGGCCCTGCTATTCTTCCACCACAGAATGACAAAGCGTGATTGATCCAGGGAGTTCTGTGATCACGTGAGGACTCTGGCTATTCTGGACCCCAGTGAGTGATGTGGGCTTGGTCTTGTTCCCAGATCTTTATCTCAGTTGCTTTCTAAGTAGAGAGAATTCATGACCTGTGAAGTGGTTGTTTTGGCTGTAAGAACTAAGCCGTGATTTTGGAACTTTCTTGCTTGCAATTTCTAGAACACAGCTGAGAACCTTCACATGGGGTGGTAGGGGTGGGAGTGCCTTTTGGCACCATGATGACAGTCCACACAGTACAAATTCATAAACTTGACTAAGAGTGAGAGCATGGGGCTTTTCTGCATCACTGTTTTCCTGTGTTCACTTTTCTCAACCTTGATAGTTTCCTACTTGAAAGAATTTTAGGTGCAACAAGATCAAAGAAAGGAGCAGACATGAAAGATAGAGTAGTTGGGGGCCAAAAATATTAGACAGCTAGAGGCACCATTCTTAGGTGTATAACGTAATTTCATGATGATAAAATTTCACTTTCAGAGGATATATGATAGAAAGTTTTCTATCTCAAACTGTAAGACTAAATATAATGTTTAGGTAAAAGTTACAGTTTTCATTTTAATCTTTAATTGTGGACTAAACAATTTCTTCTTCTGTAACTATTCTTATGATAGGAATGCTTGGTCAGGAGAGCTCCTATGCCATGGGTAATGAGCTAGCCAAAAGAAAACTCCTAAGTCTCATTCTCCTCTTCAGAATGAATATGCTCATGTCAATTTATCATGAATAAGACTGAGATCATTAATAAGTCTATAGCCAGAACTATTGTTTTGCTTGAATTTTTTAAAAATAGGCCATATTGGAGTCTTAATTTTATAAGTAGAGGGAAAGGAGAGAAAGTTAGCATTGGGTCTCTACTTCCTTCATTTTTCTAGGCATATTTGTATGTTTATCAATTTTGTCTATAAACCAGGCTTTTAAAAAAATGTTAGCATCGTTCACATTTGGGATGAGAATATGCTTTGTTGTGAGCATTGTCCTATGGGGTGTAGGATGTTTGGTAGCACCTACCTCATATAACAGACTATCTATCAATATCAGACATTGTCAAATGCCCCCTGGGTGACAAAGTCCTCCTTTGAGAAGGAGAAGGACTTTTCTATGATGGCATTAAGTAGGCTGGCAGCATTCCTTTGAGCCAGGCATGTAGATGGACATTCCCACCCCCCCCCCTTTATCACTAAGGCCTGTGTTCAAGTAGGTATCCCTGTACTTACTGAATTACTGCTTAGGTTCAATTTTCCAGGTATGGAGGATGGTAGAACTGTACACCTAAGCCCTCAGTGAGGAAGCTCGAAGGTGCTTTGTGGTGTTAGATCCCCTCTTCCCGCCTGCTGCTGGCTGCTGGTCTCCCCCTTCTGTCGCTGCACTGCCCTCTGTGTCCATAAAGCCCATCTGCAGTTTCCAGAGAAACTGCTTCAGATGGAGGCAGAGCAGCATTTGTCCTGTTGCTGCTTTGCGGGGGTGTCGTAAACACCCACAACCATTAGAAATAATTTAAATGATCAGACATCACCAGCGGCAGAGAAAATTAGTACATCTGAAAGAAAATTGTGTTTATCTAGATTGGGCTTCCTCGATGAGGGAAGCCCGATGTGTTGGCTGCTGCTGGGAATTCTGCTGTGGTGAGTGGGGTCCCAGACGGAAAGTCTCTCTGCAAATGTGCTCTCCAAGAGACCTTTAGGAAGCACCGCCCCAGTGTGTGCAAATTTCATCTGAGCTGCACATCTGTCACCTGGTCCTGTGCCACTCCCAGGTGCCAGTTGGCATTTCCATCCACAGGAGAATAGTGGCCTCTGTTGGAGGCTGTGCAGGCTGCATGCAGTATGCTGAGCTTTCTCTAATGCCCACGGTTAAACCTTGCTAGATTTATCCTCATAGCCTCTGAACACCAGGGAGAGACTTTGAGAAAAGCCTCCAGCTGGACTTTTGTGAGCAAGGGATTGATCCAGCCAGGGCCCTGACCAAGGTTACTCGTAAAACATTTGCTGAAATAGAGTTTAAAGCACCAGAAAACTGCCAATAAGTACTTTAAACCTCTTCTGGGGAGCCCATTTTCATGTTGCAATTACTTTATCAATTCTTAGTCCCTTATGGAGTTTGCCCTATATGTGATTTTTAAGTATTTTTAGTCTCATTTTATTACCTACTATATTTAATTTGGGGGGCAGAGTAAAAAAGGAGGGAGAGTTGAAAAAATTCCCATAAACAGCCTGTTAGTGGCCTGCTGTGTTTTTTTTTCTTTGTAAATTTTTTTTTTTTGCATGTGATATTTCTGAAGCTAGGTTCACACATGCCCCTTTCCCACTGCACAGATGGTTTGAAGCATTTCCTCTGCATTGTTATATGGTTTTCAAAGCCATTGATGTTTCATTTCCTCAGTCACAGATCCCTCGGTCACTTAGCCGGTCTCCTGCTGCATCCTGTAGCTGTTGGCAGGTTTTTTTCCCTTATAAATAATAAAGGTCTTTATATAACTTTTTTGATTAAAAATTATTCCCCATGGCTAGATATTTGGCAATGGAATAATAAATCACAGAACAAAAGGACCATTTTCTTTGATCCATGGTGAATTGTTCTCTGAAAGTAAACAATTTGTTTTCAGTCTGTATGTTATAGCCAGTCTCGCCATTCAGTGGAGGGGGGCCACCACCACTCAGATGTGGAACCAGCCAGGGAAGAGTATGGAAGCTTAAATGTACATCTTAACCATTACATGGAGGCACCTGAAGGAGACATTGAAGAAACTGGCTTTCCTAGCATTTCTTGAGGATTGATCTGGGGTAGACTGTTTGGCTGTGTGCTGGGCGGGAGCTAGGTGTAAAGGGTAGAAGGACTCTGTGGAAAGGCCAGCTTAGTAGGGTTCTACCTGAAGGAGAACCAGCAGATGTGTCCATTCCTTAGAGAAGAACCACAGCATATCAGCGGCTTTGAAAATCATGTAACAATACAGAAATGTTCAAGCCACCCATGAGGCACATAAAGGGCATAGGAATAAACCCACTGGAAGGATCCCAGAGGAACGGCATCTGTACTCTTGAGCTGAGCTGGCCCTAGTCTTTAAGGTTGAGAAAGACTTTCTTCTATGTAGGGAGAACTCCTTGTGCCTCACCAGCTAAAAGTTTGCCCAGTGCTAGGTCCAAAAAGCAGAACTGCTACAACTATCACTCCAGGCCCAACAATGTGATGTGTCTTCTGAGCAGACCAAACCCTGAGCTGCAATGACGATAACTGGCACATGACAACAAGAGGAAGGAAGACTCAGGTGGAGCTGGCCATGGGGACGGACAGTGTAACACACAAGCCATAGAGCTTTCAAAGCTGCCCCGGCAGAGACCTGGAAGAGCTTCTGGAGTTTGAAGCAAAGAATACCTTGACTGCTGATGTAATTATTTATTTGAGAGAGAGAGAGAATGGGCATGCCAGGGCCTCCAGCCTCTGCAAACGAACTCCAGATGCATGTGCCCCCTTGTGCATCTGGCTAACATGGGTCCTGGGGAATTGAACCTGGGTCCTTTGGCTTTGCAGGCAAATGCCTTAACCGCTAAGTCATCCCTCCAGCCCTGTAATGAATTTTTAAATTCAAGAAAAGATATCTACACTAGTGTTCCATAGACAGAGTGGAAGAACTGCCTGAAAATCCAGAGCAACACCACTGTGAGATGGAGACCATAAAGGAAGAAGAGGTGGGAGCAGTAGCCAGACAGCTAACTGAGGGGAGTGTCTCTGCCTCATGACTTCCCTGGGTCCCAGGAGGGATGAAGCATAGACACCATCCATAGCCTTAATCATAGTACAAAAAAAATTAACTGTTAAGATAAATAAAAATCCCAAGCTTCTGAGCACACTAGATCAGTTATAAGGTAAAGTCAAACATCAGGCTTGTACCAAAAAACTAGAAGGCAGAAAAATGCCTTTCATAGACTGGGAAGAGGAGAGAACATAGTACCTACCTATCAGAGCAGGAAAAAATATATTTGTGGATGTGCAGGAATCTTACATAAAGGGAACCTCCATGCAGCCCCTGAACCAATAGTACTTTTTTTTAATTCAGAAGAGAAACTTCTAGATAGATTGACGCAGAGATGGAAACCAGGGAATGGCTTATTCTGTAGAATAATTACATCTTGTAGGGGCACTGTTATTAAAATCTTGTGATGCTAAGTATCAGGGAAAGATTTGTGAAACAGAAATATATTATCATGAAACCTGTTGTCTAAAGCTAAAAATAATGATCACAGGAGCCAGGTACAATTAGTGTCCCAAGGGTTTTGATGATGATGACTGGGGAATCAGGCAGATGGTGCCCTGCCAAGGGAAAGCTCATTCTCATATAGGGATATAACAGGAAACTAGCGCGTTAATTGGGATCATTGT
The DNA here is from genome assembly GCA_036346955.1 of Dipus sagitta. Lineage (NCBI taxonomy): Eukaryota > Metazoa > Chordata > Mammalia > Rodentia > Dipodidae > Dipus > Dipus sagitta. Next base: position 261,569,995 of record CM070770.1, on the reverse strand, counting down.
AGAAGAGTGCTACTGAAAGAATGAGAAGCACAGAGAACCAAGGAGGAAATGAGATAAACAGAAACTTAACCAAGAGAGTAAAAATAAAGAAACAAAGAGGCCTTAAAAGAATGAACAGTCACGACAAGGACACTGTGAAAACTTGTATTTAACTTAGTAAGTGGACTGGTCTCTCTTATGAAGAAAGAAATCTAACACTGCAGCAGTTACAAGAAGTAAGTCTAAGAATAAATGATAAAGGCTAAAATGAGAAAAATGGAAATGGATGGAGGAGTTACTTGGAAAATGGAGGCAGCCAGGCATGCAGTGCATACCTGTAGTCCTATCTACGTACAATGCCATGATAGGAGGATTGCTTGTACCTGTGGGTTGGAACACAGCCTGTCTCACAAACAAAAGCACTAAAAAGCATCAAGAAGAATATGCTTAAAAAATGCTTGATTTAAAGGAAATCAAGAAATTTATAGAGTCAAACACAACATACCAAAATCTCTGGGACATAATGAAGGCAGTTCTAAGAGGTAAATTTATAGCTTTAAGTGCCTATATTAAGAAATTAGAAAGGTTGCAAGTAAACGACCTAATGCTTCACCTTAAAGCCTTGGAAAAAGAAGAACAAGGCAAACCAAAAATCAGTAGACGGGAAGAAATAATAAAATTAGGGCAGAAATTAATGAAATAGAAACAAACAAACAAAAAAAAAACAATCCAAAGAATTAATGAAACAAAGAGCTGGTTCTTTGAAAGGATAAACAAGATTGATAAACCCTTAGCAAATCTGACCAAAAGAAAGAGAGAAGAGACACAAATTAATAAAATTAGAGATGAAAAAGGTAACATCACAACAGATGCCAGAGAAATTCAAAAAATCATAGGGACATATTATAAAAGCATATACTCCACAAAGTATGAAAATCTGAAAGAAATGGATGATTTCCTTGATTTATATGACCTACCTAAATTAAATCAAGACGAGATTAATCACTTAAATAGACCTATAACAAGCATGGAGATCCTAACAGTTATCAAAAATCTCCCAATTAAAAAAAGCCCAGGCCCAGATGGATTCACTGCTGAATTTTACCAGACCTTCAAGGAAGAGCTAACACCATTGCTTCTTAAGCTTTTCCATGAAATAGAAAAAGAAGGAATTCTACCAAACTCCTTCTATGAAGCCAGCATCACCCTGATACCAAAACCAGGCAAAGATAGAACAAAAAAAGAAAATTACAGACCAATCTCCCTCATGAACATAGATGCAAAAATTCTCAACAAAATATTGGCAGACAGAATACAAGAATATATCAGAAAGATCATTCATCCTGACCAAGTAGGCTTTATCCCAGAGATGCAGGGATGGTTCAACATAAGCAAATCTATAAATTTTATACATTATATAAATGAGTTGAAGGACAAAAATCACATGATCATCTCATTAGATGCAGAGAAAGCATTCGACAGAATCCAACATCCCTTCATGATAAAAGTACTACAGAGACTGGGAATAGAAGGAACATATCAATATGATAAAGGCTATTTATGACACGCCTACAGCCAACATACTACTAAATGGGGAAAAACTGGAAGCTTTTCCACTAAAATCAGGAATAACACAAGGGTGTCCACTGTCCCCACTTTTATTTAATATAGTTCTGGAAGTCTTATCCATAGCAATAAGGCAAGAGACATGCATAAAAGGGATACAAATTGGAAAGGAAGAGGTCAAGTTATCATTATTTGCAGATGACATGATTCTATGTATAAAGGACCCTAAAGACTCTACTAGCAAACTGTTAGAGCTGATAACCTACAGCCATGTAGCAGGATACAAAATAAATACACAGAAATCAGTAGCCTTCATATATGCTAACAATAAACACACAGAGGATGAAATCAAAGAATCATTCCCATTCACAATTGCATCAAAAAAAATAAAGTACCTTGGAATAAACCTAACCAAGGAAGTAAAGAATCTCTACAATGAGAACTTTAAAACACTCAAGCGAGAAATTGCAGAAGACACTAGGAAGTGGAAAAACATCCCTTGTTCCTGGATTGGAAGAATCAATATTGTGAAAATGGCAATCTTACCAAAAGCAATCTACACATTTAATGCAATCCCTATCAAAATTCCAAAGGCATTCTTCATGGAAATAGAAAAAACAATACAAAAATTCATTTGTAATCACAAAAAACCTCGAATATCTAAAATAATACTGAGCAACAAAAATAAGGCTGGTGGTATCACCATACCTGATTTTAACCTATACTACAGAGCCATAGTAACAAAAACTGCATGGTACTGGCACAAAAGCAGACTTGTAGATCAATGGAACAGAATAGAGGACCCAGATGTAAGTCCAGGTAGCTATAGCCACCTGATATTCGATAAAAATGCCAAAAATACTCATTGGAGAAAAGACAGTCTCTTCAGCAAATGGTATTGGGAAAACTGGATATATATCTGTAGAAGGATGAAAATAGATTCTTCTCTCTCTTCATGCACAAGAATTAAGTCCAAATGGATTAAAGACCTTAATATCAGACCTGAAACTCTGAAACTGCTAGAGGAAAAAGTAGGGGAAACCCTTCAACATATTGGTCTTGGCAAAGACTTTCTGAATACAACCACAATTGCTAGGCAATAAAACCACAGATTAACCACTGGGACCTCATGAAATTACAAAGATTTTGCACTGCAAAGGACACGGTAAATAAAGCAAAGAGGCAACCTACAGAATGGGAAAAAATCTTCGCCAGCTACATATCTGATAGAGGATTAATATCTAGGATATACAAAGAACTCAAAAAGTTAAATAATAAGGTATCAAACAAGCCAATAAAAAAATGGGCTATAGAGCTAAATAGAGAATTCTCAAAGGAAGAAATACGAATGGCATATAAGCATCTAAAAAAATGTTCTACGTCACTAGTCATGAGGGAAATGCAGATTAAAACTACATTGAGATTCCATCTCACTCCTGTCAGATTGGCTACCATCATGAAAACAAATAATCATAAATGTTGGTGGGGATGTGGAAACAGAGGAACCCTTCTACACTGTTGGTGGGAATGCAATCTGGTCCAGCCATTGTGGAAATCAGTGTGGAGGTTCCTAAAACAGCTAAAGATTGATCTGCCATATGACTCAGCTATAACACTCCTAGGCATATATCCTAAGGACTCATCTCATTTCCTTAGAAGTACGTGCTCAACCATGTTTATTGCTGCTCAATTTATAATAGCTGGGAAATGGAACCAGCCTAGATGTCCCTCAACTGATGAGTGGATAATGAAGATATGGCACATTTATACAATGGAGTTCTACTCAGCGGTAAAGAAAAATGAAGTTGTGAAATTTGCAGAAAAGTGGATGGATCTGGAAAGGATTATACTAAGTGAGGTAACCCAGGCCCAGAAAGCCAAGCGCCACATGTTCTCCCTCATATGTGGATCCTAGCTACAGATGATTGGGCTTCTGTGCGAGAAGGAAAAAACTCAGTAGCAGAGGCCAGTAAGTTAAAAAGGAGATAGAAAGGGAAGAGAAAGGAAGGGAGGAGGGCTTTTATTAGGTTGGTATTGTATATATGTAAGTAGAAAGATTGAGATGGGGAGGGGATATGATGGAGAATGGAATTTCAAAGGGGAAAGTGGGGGGGGGTACTACCATGGGATATTTTTTATAATCATGGAAAATATTAATAAAAATTGAGAAAATTAAAAAAAAGAAAAGTATACTCAAAATACTAGAAACTTTTAGTGTTGTGTAATGGAACAATCAACATGGAATATCTTGGTAGAATATATAGTGGTGTCACCTGAAATTTGTGGATGAGCTGGGAGTTTCTACCCTAGAGAACCATGTATCCAGAGCCACAGGAAAGTGGGACTTTACTTTAGGGGTGGAGAGGTGGCTACGTGGTAGGATGCTTCCATGCAAGGCAAAATGGCCCTGGTTTGATTCCCCAGTATCCAAATAAAGCCCATCCTCTCTGTCTGTCTCTCTTCTCTAACTCCCTCTGCTTGAACATACATAAGTAAATATATATATATATATATATTTGGTTTGTCGAGGTAGAGTCTCACTCTAGCCCAGGCTGACCTGGAATTCACTATGGAGTCTCAGGGTGGCCTCGAACTCACGGCAATCCTCCTACCTCTGCCTCCCGAGTGCTGGGATTAAAGGCGTGCGCCACCACACCCGGCTAGTAAAAATATTTTAAATTTTAGTTTAAACATGTGACAGTCACAAGGAGGATAAAGTTAAATGATAACATTTCAAGGAAGCTTACCCAAGAGGGAATGTGTACTAGTAAATTTTCTGCATTAGTCATTAATGGGCTTTGAATAACGCAACAGTGTGAACCTCTACTGACAGAGAAGGAGATATGTTGCTTTAGTAAAGAAACATTGACTATGTTTTTTTTCAAAACTATGTTTTAATACTGAATTTTTGAACAGCTAACATTGTAGTGCTTTGTTATGTGACCCATTGTGTTTAATTAGGGTATTGTGTATGAGCTTTGGAGGAAGGGTAGGAAGGTAGGAAGAAGAAGGGATACTGTGGGAATGGATATGATGTAAGAGAGGGTAACAGGGATTGGATATGACCAATACATTATATACGTGTATGGAATTGCCAATAAATAAATATGCTTTTAAAATGAAAAAAAATGCTTGATTTAGCAGAGAGTCAGTAGGAAACATCAGGCTCCAAAATGTATAAAGTAAAAGCTTCTTCAAATACAGGAAAAAGAAAGACCTTTCATAATTTGAGTAATCTCATGTACAACAGAAGTTCAAAGTAACTTGATTTCAGAGACATACAACTGTGTGTTGTACAAATGGATTATATATTCTGTTCACATCTCTGTCTCAGCAACTTTATGAACCTCATTGTATGCTTGATTAGCAAGCAAACCTTTCATGAAGTTTTAAAAATAATGATCTCACGAGTCACTATTTGGCTGTAACATGATAAAATTTGACATGTTGAAATTGCTCAGTATTTGAAAATAAGAACTTCCTAAATAAGAGATAAAAATTACCTAGAGCATAATAAAATATTCATGTTATACCTACACAGGCAAACCTTGCTTTGTATATGTTGGAGTTTTTACAAACATATTCAAAAACATTAAAGGCTTGGGGTAACTCTGTTTGGACAAGACCCTATGCATACCTTACCCAGCAGCACTTGCTCACTTGGCATCTTTGTGTTACCTATAGCTAATTTTCACAGCATCACCAACATGTATTATATTATTTTATCCACTATGGTCTTTGATTTTACTATTGTAATTGTTTTGGGATGCTGCAGACTGTTCCCATGTGAGACAGTGAACTTAAATGACAGATATGTATGTTGTGACTGCTTCACCCGCTGGTTGCTCTCCTCTCTCTGGCCTTTACTCCTTCAGAAACAAGAGTCCCAACTAATATGTTCCAGTGAAAGGATGAATTATACATCTTTCCCTTTAAGTCAAGCTAGAACTGGTTAAGCTTAGTGAGGAAGTCAAGAGCTGAGATAGGCCATAAGCTAGCTTTTTTTGAAGAAAATTTCTTGTGTTATGAACACAAATGGCAAGAAAGAGAAATAGCCTTGTTGTCAACTGGAGAAAGTTCCAGTCATCTTGTTAGAAGATCAAGTCAGTCACAGCTTCATCCAGAGGAAGGCCCTGGCTCCTCAGTTCTGAGAAAGCTAAGATGGGGGGGGGGGCTGCAGGAAAAAGGACAGAAGCTAGGAGAGGCTGGCTCAGGACAGTTAAAGAAGCCATCTCTATGTGAGAGAATGGGAGAACAGCAGGTGTTGGTGTAGAAGCTGGAGGCCACTCAGGAGACCTAGACGGGGTTGCTGATGAAGGCGCTGTATGGTCTCAAAGTGGAAACAGCTTCCCCTGGACCTCTGTCACTACAGACAGCATTGTGTGCCAGGCATCAAAGGACAGGCAGACTCTTGTTAGGGGCTAAGGCAGCTGGTGACTTGAAGTCGAAGGCAATGAATATTTATCATTCCCAAATTCCCAGGGCCCTTAAGAATTATACTAAATCTACTCTGCACTCTATAAATGGAACAACAAAGCCCGGATGGCAGTGCATCTATTTATGACATGATTTATAGCAAAATCTAAGCCCACTGTTGAGACTTTCTGTTCACAAAAAGTTTCTGTGTATTATTGTTCATTGACAATGTGCTGGTCACCCAGGGGCCTAGTGGAGATGCACAAGATTAATGTTGTTTCCATGCCTGCTAACATAGCATCCATTCTGCAGCCCATGGATCAAAGACTTTCAAGGCTTATTATTTAGGAAACACATTTCATAAGGCTGTAGCTGCTAAACACAGGGATTCCCCTGATGGAAAGGACTCACTATTCTGGAGACTGTAATAACATTCATGATTCATGGGAGGAGGTCAACGTAGCAACATACACAGGAGCATGTAAGACATTGATCTCGATCCTCATGGGTGACTTTGAAGGGTTCCAGACATCCCCAAAGGAAGGAACTACAGATGTGATGGGAATACCAAGAGACCAATAGAAATGGAGCCAAACTGCTGTGATTGCATGGGATAACTTGAATGGAGGAGGAATTACTTGTAGATGAACAAGAAAATGGTTTAATGGAGCGGAATGTTTTTCTGAAATGACAAGAAAGAGCTTCGACTGTCAAGAAGTCTGTTGAGGGCTGGAGAGGTGGCACAGCAGTTAAGGCACTTGCCTGCAAAGCCCAAGGACCTGGTTCTAGTCTCTAGTACCCACATGAAACCAGATGCATAGTGGCACATGCATTTGGAGTTTTGCAATGGCAAGAGGCCCTCGCACACTCATTCATTCTCTCTCACTCTGCTTGCAAATTAAGAAATTATTTTTTAAAAAAACTCCATTGAGAAAGCATTGGCAGGATTGACAAACTTCTGTTTGGACAGACTTTCTATCATGAGTTAAGAACTATCAAATAGCATCACATGCCACAGAGAAATCTTCCAGGAAGTCACACACTATTCTCCTCACCCTGGTGCTTATCCAGTGGTTTTGTTTGCTTGTCTTCCAACCTCATGGGCAACTTTGTAAACATCACAGTAGAGGGCTACAGTGTGTCTGTCAGGAAATGGACACACCACCCTGCAAGTGCACCTCAAAAAAATGCATACCAAGGACCAGCAAAAGTCCTGTGTAGCCTTCTCACTGGCCTGGCTGGGGTCATGTTCCTGCAGTGGTGATGGTGGGGAGACTTCATTCTTGGATAGAACCAAGTCATGTGCTCTGCCTGGAGATATCATCTTGGTATCTTGACTTTTTCTACAGATTGGGAATGGACCTATTGAGATTTAGTTAGCATATCATGTAATCACTCATTTCAAGTGCAGAGTTGTAAAACTTACCATCCCACAATTGATTCAGAACATTTTTATCACCCTCAAAAACAAATGAAAAAACCAACAACAAAACTCAGGCCAGGAGGAGGCTCAGTCATAGTGCTTGTTGTACAGGCATGAAGATCTGCATTCAATCCCCAGTACCCATGTAAAAGCCTAGTGGGGCTGTACCACCAACACCTAAATTCAGGTATGGCTGCACATGCTTTTAACCCCAGGGGTGAGGGGCGCAGAGAGAGGAGGATTGCTGAGACTCACTGGTCAGTCTAACCAAAATACGGTGTGAGTTATGAGTTCACTTAGAGACGTTACCCCATCTCAAGGAAGCAAGGTAGTAGAGCAAAAGAGGAGGACACACATGTACAGCACACTTACAAACCCCCCAAAATTAAATAGAAACATTATGCTCATTAGTTGTCATGACTCTGTCTCCTGATAATGGTACTTTGTACATCTGCCCATTCATGTAACACATGCTCTTTCAGAATGGCTTCTTTCGCTTAGCTTCATGTTTTCTGGATTCATCAATACTAGAGCCAGTTACTCTTACTTATTTACTATTTATGGTGTGCTGGGGTGTGTGTGTGTATGTCTGGCTTTACGTGTATGGCTAAGGAATTGAACCTGGGCTGGTAGGCTTTGTAAATCAGTGCCTTTATTTGCTGAGCCATCTCTGCAGTCCCCAGATAGATTGCTTTTAAAGACTCTCATTAGATCTTAAATTATCTGCCTTCTGCCAACCTGTCACCCTGTCTTCACTTAACACATATGACTGCATAAGCACTTTTGCACTTAGGTAAAAGCCCCAAGGTTATATACTCCAAGAAAAACAAATTTCATTAAGAAATAGGAGCCTTGCAATGCCTTTGTGGTTTTGATGTTTCACAATTTAGCAACACTTTGAAGACCAAGGGCTTTATAAACTGCTAATTTTCTATCTAAGAAACAAAAGTTGGTTTTTTTTTTTTTTTTATTGAGGTAGGGTCTCACTCTAGCCCAGGCTGACCTAGAATTCACTATGGAGTCTCAGGGTAGCCTCGAACTCATGGCGATCCTCCTACCTCTGCCTCCCAAGTGCTGGGTATGAGTTTTAATCTTAGGTCAACACAGGCTCTGGCTTTTCAGGGAAAGTCCCAGTTACAAAGTCTCTGCTCTTGTTCCTTCAGATGCATGTAGGATGCATACATGTTTCCCATACTGGTTTGGAAGGGGTCACACATACAGTTGTTTCTCTCCTCCTTTCCCTCCCCCAGGAGAGTGAAGAGGAACTTTACTCCTCCTGCCGCCAGCTACGGAGGAGGCAGGAAGAGCTGAACAACCAGCTCTTTCTGTACGACACACACCAGAACCTGCGCAGCACCAACCGCGATGCCCTCGTGAAGGAATTCAATGTCAATGAGAACCAGCTGCAGTTGTACCAGGAGAAGTGCAACCGGAGGTAATCCCCCCCACACCACCCCAGCAATCGTGGGGCCTCTAGGCCCTGAGTACAGTAGGTTTTCTTTGCTCTATAAATGAACTTAGAGTAATACTTTAAACACTGGCCACTTCCCTAAGTAGGACTGCCTCCCCTAGAAGAGCATTGCAGTGCAATAATGAAAATAAGTAACCACTAACTGTTTGGTTTTTTTTGTGGTGCTTGAAGTCAAGCTAAGAACCTTGTGCATGCTAGGCACGCACCGTACACCCCAGTCCCAGCCCCAGTGACCACAAACTTCTCAGTTGTCCTCTTCGAGGGATTAATTATAGGCTAGTCCTGCTGTTCAGAACAGGGCAGGACCCTCCCCAGGGGAGGCATGTGGTTGTATCATGGACAAGGGATGGTCATGGGGTAGGGAGTGTTGCCTCCTGTATCCTAACCTGTCCCACTGTTCCAAGCAGCATTTCAGTGTATTTCTAGCACCCTCGGAGGAGCACTGTAGAAGCTCTTCACCCATGGTGTCTTCTCTAGATCTTTACTGTCACCCCATTTTACCAAGAGGAAGTCAGAGCCTCCCCTCTCAGCCCTGAGCCGTGCAGCCACGAGAGACCTGCACCTGTGGCTAGAGCACGGCCACAGTGTTCTGTGGGGAGCCTGTGTCCTGCCATGCTGATGGGCTGATCTGTTGCATTTCAGGTTGAGAGAGAAGAGAGTCAGCAACAGCAAGTTCTACTCCTAGGGCCACGTGTGTGTGCATTGGTGGGCAGGAGAGATTGCTCTTCAGCCCTGGGAAGAGACTTATCTGTGACGTTGTTCTGTCTTTGAGCCACCATCAAGATATTTCCGAAGATGCCCCAGTGGCCAGGACTTGGGGTGTTTTCCTGCTATTTTGTTTTTCTGCCTTGGCCAACTTTAACTTATACCCTGATAGAGGATCTCAGAAATATGCTCCTCACGTTTGGCTTGTCATGTTCTCAGCCTCACTGAATAAAAACAAGAGTCTCCCTCTGTTAAGCCTTCTATGACTGACCTTTCGGGGAACAGGATTTTCTTTCTGGCCAATGAGATCCTACCAGTGACCCAGGTAATGACTCCCACAGAAGATGAGCTGGGAATGTAAGGAAGTAGTTCATTTGATTCTGAAAAGAGTTTTAACTAAAAGGCAAATGGTTCCACAATTCAAGGCACCGGAGCTCCAGGAGCCCTGTCTCGCTCAGTGGGCTCAGCTCAGTGTACGTGGGCACTACCCCAGCCTGCCAGTTGGCTGGGCAGACCACCTGCATGGAATCCACAGGAAGTGGGATATGATGGAGTCTGGTCCTTATGGCAGATTTAATTGATAATAGAGGCTTGATGGTGTCCAGTTATTGGTAGTGAGGGTGGAAACCTTGGGCCTGTTTTAAATAGCCAACCACAGACCCAAACGACAACTTAGGCAAACGTTTGTGTGTCCCTGCTCTGCCTTCTCCTTGGGAGGTCGTGGCCCTGTTCATAATTACTCAGGTACCCTGATTGGCTATGTGACTGCTGCAAAGACCCTGGGTCCTATCCAAGAGCTCAGTTGCTGGTTTAAACAAGAAGCTGTAATGTTAGGTTTATAGGGACATTTATCCAATTTCTTGGCGTGGAGGGCAAAGCTGTGACAGGATGTTATAGGAAACTTTAGCCCACATAGTTCACACTTTTCCAGTATCAACTTCCATGGTTCATAAGACTTATTTTTTTTAAAAAAAAATTATTTTGAGGCAAGCCCAAGAGACTGGCCTTTTATAATGAGAGGGCAAGGGCTTGAGAGATGGCTTAGCAGTTAGGGTGTTTGCCTGCAAAGCTAAAGGATCTAGTTCGATTCTCTAGGACCCACGTTAGCCAGATGCACAAGGGGGCGCATGCATCTGGAGTTCGTTTGCAGTGGCTGGAGGCCCTGGCGCTTAATTGCTCACACTCTCTCTGTCTCTTTCTCTCAAATAAATAAACAAAATATTTAATTTTTTTTCTTAAATGAGAGGGCCAGAGAGAATGAATTGGCATGCCAGGGCCTCCAGCCACTGTAATCGAACTCCAGATGCATGTACCACCTTGTGCACGTGTGTGACCTTGTGTATGTGTCACCTTGTGCATCTGACTTACCTGGATTCTGGCAAGTCAAACATGGGTCCTTAGGCTTTGCAGGCAAGCCTGACTCCTGGGTCTAGTCTACTGCAGGAAGCTTTTGGGACTGCTGCTCTTTTAACAAGGAGTCAGGCAACAAAAGCTCACAGTTCTGTGTTTTGTAACCTACTTATGACCTAAACATAAGCCAGTGGTCTTTAAGCCACTGATCAGTAGTAAGCAAACCTTGGAGCATTCCAGAGCTTTCCAGGTATCTACTTTTCAGATCTTTGTCTTCCCACTGCATTTTTAAAAAAAAACTGATTATGAACTTGACTGTATGAACAAATCCCTTGTTGGTCCCATTCCTTTCCCGTTATCCTCTTACATCCCCTCTTCTCTGCCCCCATTTCACTGAGGGCCCTTCTCAGTGGGGCTGTTGGTAATCTTTCTTAAGACAGCACAGTTTTCCCAGATGCTGTGGCTGGAGACCATGACTCAAGGTGTAGGATTTAAAATGTGGATGTTTAGAAGGTGAGGTACTGAACGTGGTTCAAAAGTCTGGAAGTTCCCAGTTCTTTTAAATGGACAGAGCATTCAGTAGATTTATGACTCTTTTTTGGCTATGAGTGAGTGCACATGTTAGTGTGGGGGGCAGGGGCAGAAGACAACCTCAGGTGTCAGTCTCAGGAATGCCACCCACCTCTTTTGAGACAGGTTTTCTAGTTGGCCTGGAGCTCACCAACTAGGCTGCCTAGCCGTGAGCTCCAGAGAACCTTCTGTTTCCATTTCCATTGGATTATAGATAAGTGCCAACACTCCTGAATTTTTTTGTTTGTTTGTTTGTTTTTGTTTTTCGAGGTAGGGTTTCACTCTAGTCCAGGCTGACCTGGAATTCACTATATAGTCTCATGGTGGCCTCGAACTCTGGAGTGCTGGGATTAAAGACATGTGCCACCACGCCCGGCTCTTCTGGATTTTTGTTCTTATGTTGGCACTGGGATCAAATTCTAGTCTTCATGCCTATGAGCTTTGTTTGTATCAAATTCCAATTTCTCTCTCTCTCTCTTTTTTTTTTTTTTGGTTTTCTGAGGTAGGGTCTCACTCTACCTCAGGCTGACCTGGAATTCACTATGTAGTCTCAGGGTGGCCTTGAACTCAAGGTGATCCTCCTACCTCTGCCTCCCTATTGCTGGGATTAAAGGCATGCACCACCATGCCCAGATCAATTTCTCATTTTTTAACACATACATGCTGCTTGACAGGACTCTTCCGTCTCCCATCCCTGTGAGCACGGCTCACTGACTCCACACACAAGATCCAGAAAGAACAGCATCCATGCTGTGCCTTGGCATTTTATTAAAATGACAGTATCATTTTCCAGTTGACACAATAATTGGAGGGAGAAGCCACTGTTGTCTCTTTCTTCTTTCCAATTATGTTTCAGTGTGTTTAATAATTTAGGTGTTAAGATTTGTACTGTATGTGTTTCTTGATCAAGCTTAATCCAGAAGAAATTTTTTTAAAAGCTTAGTGCCCATGACTAAAGGATAAGAAGTAATTTTGTTACAGATATATGGTTAAATGATATAGAAGTTCAAAGTAATTGGGCTATAGTTTTGAGGGGAAATTGGTATAAAAACACAAATTTGAAGAGTAAAAGGGAAAATGTATTATTTCTTATTAAAAATTTCCCTTGTTCATGTCATTTTTGAAGGGAGGGTGATATCTGTCAAATAACTTATATTTAGAGCCTCTTGATGCAGTTTAAAAAAGGATATTAGCAGTTTTATTTAAAGATGCAACATCTACAACATGCCAACATTTATATCCTTTCCAACTATTTGCGATGAAAGCTTTTAGATGTCAATTTAGAAATAAACATCCAAGGTGACATACAGATTTACAAAATTCAGTTCCAAGGAATCCAAACTTAACATTTAAAATAGCTAATTTAGGAGCACAAAATGGTGACTTGTATTGCAAGGGTGGCTTACAAAGAGCCCCAATCATTTCCACTGTAAAAGGAATGTAACTTAACCTTGAACTTGGGTCATATTTAACTTTTTGGAAGTACTTGTAAAGCCATATTCTGTCTATAAAAGTTAGTAATGAGATTCAGAAATATGCAGAATTATAAAGGTGGCATTTAAAATTCCTCAGTGATGTGTCTTGGGTTTTTCATTTTCAAAATATTTCCTTTAAGAGCCATATCCCATAGAAGCCATCTCTTTCAGAAATATCCTTGTTTCTTATTTTTCACTAGGCTTTAAAAAGCTGCATTTGTATGCTTTTGTTTCATTATTAAAACTTAATTTATTTTTATATAAATAATATGTGCTGTGTGTACATAGAGAATTATGTGAATGAGCCACACAGATGTTGGCTATTGTTGATGTATAAACTAAATGACTCTATTACATTTAAAAGAATAAAAAAAATGGTCTGAATGAATACAGCATCTGCTCGGAACTGTTTTTTCAAACCTACTATTCTTCACTTTTATGATGACAAGTGAAAAAAGGAATAATTCAGCCACAAGATAGGTTCAGTTACAATTCATTTTTTTAAAGTTTCTCTTTTATCTATCACACTTTTCTTGAGGTTACAAATCTGTGTTTCTTTTAGCAAAAACTATGTAGAGACACAGTTATAAAATTATCACATGGCTGCTCTTTAGCCTATGAGCTTTTGGAAGACTTTCCAGAAGTAGAAGGGCAATGAGGTTGTCCTAGGCACTTGTATTAATTAGAAATTGAAAGGTAGTAGAGCAGAACTGCCAGATATGGCTTTTCTTTTTTTTCTTTTATTATACTTGGGTTATGGGAATCAAACTCAGCTTCTTGTGCTTGTAAGGCAAGCACCTCACCTATTGAGTGCTTTCCCAAGCCTGTTACTTCCTTTTTTTTTTTTTTTTTTGCCACCTATACTTGGTCCACAGGATGCCACTCCATGTGTTATCCTATGACTGTCTTAGCATGTACCTCCAGCCACTAGTGGTCAGATTGGTCACCCTAGTCCAAAGACTTCAGGAAAGCCCATGACAAAACTCTATTATAGGATGAACAAGGTATACTAAAAAAGTAAAGAGGAAATTACATCTACCAGGTGATCATTTTAAAAAATGGATGCAGTCATAACTCAGAATTGTAAGATGTATACATGTCCAAATTCCATGAACTTATTAATAAAAAGTTATAACTAGTTCACAGGAAAATTCAAAGAACAGTATTTCTATGAACTGTCCAGGTTTTCTGATACTGTGGAAAACCTTGTCTTTACAGTTCAAATGATTCTTGTCCACAGAGAGACAAAATGAGTCTTGTGGAGACTTAGCAGAGAACTTCTGTGGAAATGCTGGTTAGTGGTTTGTTCATTGTGTATTCACTGAAAAAAAAAAACAACAACTATTTGAGCTTCACTGATAGACTTGAAATCTGATCCCTACATTAACTATACACAAAAAATTATGGGAGTGGGTTGGACTGGGGAAAAGTGCCTAAACAGAGGCAGACAGCATTTATCTGCTCCTCCTCTCTCATAGTCAGCTTCACATTGCTGGGATAAACTTCCAAACCAGTCACAGTTATGGGAGGAAGGGATTTATTGAAGCTTATAGATCCAGGGGAAGTTCCATAGTGACTGAAGAAGCAAGCCCCATTCACAAGTCCATGCAGAGAGAAATACCACCAGCAGTATCATAAACAAGCACACTCCAGGAACCCCAGGCAGAGCTCCAACTGTTCTTTGCATTACCTTAGTCTGGAATTCTAGATCGGCTCCCAAACACACCTTAGAGCTGGACCCTAGGAGCTACTCACAGTGACACCTCCTCCAGCCAAGTTATAAGCTTGAATAAAACTCCTGATTCTATTGGGGGACATCCATTCAAACGATTGCATTTTGTCCCTGGACCCCAATAGATTCATAATGATCTCACATTGTATATTGTATTAAGTCCAACGTCAAATGCCCCCATAGTCTTACCAACTAAAGATTGCTCCAAAGTCCTAAGTTTCATCTGAGATTTAAGACTGTCTCTTAACTGTGAGTCCTGTAAATCAAAACAAGTTACATGCTTTCAACATGTAAAGGCACAGAGAAAACATTTCCAATTGCTATTAGGCATAACAAGGGGAGACTGGACCAATACAAACTCAATAACCATCAAGCAAACACCTGTACTTCAAATCTGATATCATAACCAGTGACTGACAGTGTCCACATTTTCCAATTCTACTCCAGCTGGGCTTAATAGCCAGGGAAACTTCAATCCTGAGCCAATAGCCTCCATGGTAGCCTCTGCACAGTCCTGGTATTTCAATGGCTTCACTGGTCTGTCAGGGTTATCATGCCCTGCCTCACTTAGTGTGTCTCAGCAATGGCTCCTGCAACTGTGTGCACTTCACAAACCACTCCATACATTCATTTTGCTTCCAAACCAATTTCAGGTGTGCAGGACACAGCCATATTCTCAATTCAGGGACAGAATAAATCATGATCTTGAAGAGCAAGTTCCTTCCTTTCAATCAACATTTTTCAAAAGAGTTTGTATTTATACCATTCAGTCTTTCCTCAGGCATCCTTTCCATTGTTTCAGTTTAAAGCATTTGGGCCATCTTTAATCATACTACAATCTCCTTAACTACAGTCAGCTTCAGTAACCAGTCTCAATGCCAGTAATTTTAAACTTGCTTGAGTCTTTCCAACCTTAAATCTTCACATTGCTGGGATGAACTTCCAAACCATGCACAAGTTATGGGATGATGGAATTTACTGAAACTTACAGATCCAGGGGGAAGTTCCATAATGGCAGAAGAAGCTGACCCCCTTTCACAGATCCATGTGGAGAGAAATACTACCATAAGCACCATAAGCAAGCAAACTCCAGGAACCCCAAGCAGAGTTCTGACTGTTCTCTGATTACCTTAGGCCGAATTCTAGATCAGCCCCAAACACACCTTAGGCTGGACCATAGGATCTGCCCAAAAAGTCACCTCCTCCAGCCAAGTTACAAACTTGAATAAAACTCCTGACTCTATTGGACATCCATGTAAACTACCAGATCCACCAAGAATAGAAACAACAGGGCTGGAGAGATGGCTTAGCAGTTAAGGTATTTTCCTGTAAAGCCTAAAGGACCCAGGTTCAATTCCTGAGTACTCGCATAAGCCAGAGGCACAAGGTGGTACATGCAACTGGAGTTTGTTTGCAATAGCTAGAGGCCCTGGCACAGCAATTTCTCTCTCAAATAAAGTAAAAATAAAAAATTGAAATAACAGATGTACACCCAGCTGCATGTGGAAGTAACTGGCTATGGGAAAACATTGGGAGCCAAGAGAAGAAAAATGGAAACCTTGAAAAGTCAAGAGATCTGGAACAGCAGCATAGCAACAGAGACAAGATGGCCTATTACCTGCTGCCTGGCTCCACAGCTGGGGGCGTATTCTTGCTTTCTAATCGAACTGACAGGGTCCCAGGAGATAGTGCAAAACTGGCAATCCCAACTACTGGGCAAGTTTTAGCCCTCGCAGGCTTACACTCTGTTGCAGTCATCTGTGTATTGCTAGTAGAAAACATTCCAGCAAGAGCATCTTGGGGGAGGAAAGGGTTTATTCTGGTTTACAGACTCGAGGGGAAGCTCCATGATGACGGGGAAAATGATGGCATGAGCGGAGGGTGGACATCACCTCCTGGCCAACATCAGGTGAACAATTGCACCAGAAGAGTGTGTCAAATACTGGCAAGGGAAAGTTGGCTATAACACCCATAAGACTGTCCCAATAATGCATTACCTCCAAGAGCTCGAATTCCCAGATTGCCACCAGCTGGGGACCTATCATTCAGTACCAAATCACCACCTTCTGCCCCTGGACCCCATAAAATGATAACCATCCATAATGTAAAATGCAATGCATTTAGTCCAACTTTAAAAGTACTCATAGTTTTTTTCAATCCCAATGATGTTCAGACATCCCCATAGTCAAGGTCTTTTAAATGAGCCATAATACCAAAAACCAACCAACCAACCAAACAAACAAACAAACAAACAACAACCCCCCCCCATAATGGCACAGAATAAACATTCACACTGTAAAAGATGGCGTTTGGCATAGCAAAGAAATATTCAACCAATACAAGGTTTAAAACAAACAGGGTGGACATCGGGTAAGATGGTGGCTTAGGAGCCATGTCAAACCAGCCTAGGGAGGGATTTAAGCAAAACCCCAGCAAAATACACTCTTCTTCTGAAAACTAAAGGAGTATAGGTTATTTTTAGACACAGCGGAGAAGCCGGAGAGACCAAGATTCACGAGGAACTCCAGATGCATGTGCCCTCTTGTGCATCTGGCTAACGTGGGTCCTGGAGAATCGAACCAGGATCCTTTGGCTTTGTAGGCAAATGCCTTAACCTCTAAGCCATCTCTTCAGCCCTAATGTTTTTAATTTTGAAATCATGTTTTGCATCTTTTCTGATCACAGTGAAATGAATTAAGAAGTAAAGAAAAGAAGAAATTTTATAAATTGTACAAACACATTGGGGTTGAACAACACAGCTTTGGTTCAACAGTGGTTCACTGAGGAGATCAGGAGGGAAATGAAAAGTTCTTTAAAATAAATGAAAGTGAAAATACAACATACTATAATCTTTGAAATATAGTAATACAATATATAAAGGAAAGTTCATAATAATGGATGCCTAAATAAGAAAGAAATAATAGAGTTAAAATAACCAAATGGTACATCTCAAAGGTCTTAGAAAATAAAGAACAAATTATGTCCCAAATTGGAAGAAATAACAAAGATCAGAGCAGAAAAATATGAACTGAGCAATGTAAGCAAGAACAGTACAAAGAAGGGCCAATTGTTTCTTTGAAAAGAAACATACTTGATAAACATAAAACCTCAATCCAAGATAAATGAATAGATGTTACTAATGATTCTACAAAAACTTATTCTGGAAACTATGTGCTAATGTATTGGAAAGACTAGAAGAGACGGGCAAATATTGGAACACATTTGACTTATCAAGGTTGATCCAAGTTCCAAAAACACCCCTAAACAGATAATAACAAGGGATATAATTTAATCAGTAGTAAATGTTTTCTCACATGGAAAAGCCCTGGGTTGGATGGCTTCACTGCTGAATTAAAGTTTTGAATAAGTGATCAAAATGCCTCTCAAATTCTTCCACGGAACTGAAAGAGTGAGAACTCCTCCAGACCCATTTTTCAAGGCCAACATTATCCTGCTACCAAAACGTGGCAAGTTACAAACATAAGTGAAATCTATAGACCAACAGGTGTGGGGGTACTTCTATATTCCCAGAATTCAGGAGGCAAAGGCAGGACGCTTGAGACTTCAAAGCCAGCCTGGGATACATGGTGAGGAGAATGTCTCAAAAAAGAAAAAAAAATAACCTGTCAACCAAACATCAAAAGAAAACTATAGACTAATATCCCTGCTGATTTTACATGCAAAAATATATATAACGGATTAACAAGATGAATTCAGTAACATTAAAAAGATCATATGCTGATTAAATTTCATTTTAGGAATGCGAGGATGGTTCAACACATGCAAATCAGTAATAATGGTAAAAATATTACCAAAACCATGCATCAGAGGAGACAGTCTCTTAAAAAGTGATGGTGGAAAAATTGAGTATCTACATATAGAAGACAGAAGCTATACCCCTATCATGTATACAGAAGCCAACTCCAAGTAGACTGAAGAGTTTAGTACAAACCAAAACCACTGAAAGAGCCAGAAGAAACACTTCAAGATGTTATTACAGGCAACAAAAGCTCAGGAAATACCAACAAGAACTTACAAATGAAAACTAAGCCCAGGCAAGGAAACAATCAGCAGAGTGAAGGGGCAACTTTTAAGATGGGAGAAAATCTTTGCCAGATGCTCACCTGTCAGTGTTATTTAATATCCAGGGTGATGGTCATGTCCAAGGTGCCATTTATGCCTGTGTGGAAATGTCAATGGATCCCATTCGTCTGCACAATGAAGACTATAAAGAACTTAACACCACAAAAGCAATCCAATTGAGATGAATGATCTGAACATGGATATATGGGTATATATCCATGGATATATGAAAATGAAAATATGTTCAATATTATCACCCATCAGGGAAATGCAAAACACAATGATAATAAAATACTATGCTACCCCAGCTAGAATGTTACGATGAAATACCACCACCATCAATATGCTAGTAAGGATGTATAAGAAAGAAATGATTATATACTGTTGGTAGAAATGTGAACTGGTATAGCCACTGCTGAAAACTTTATGAAGTTTCCTCAAAAAAAAACCAACAACAACAAAAAAAAAAACAAGAACAGAACTACCATGTGATTATGCTATCCTACTCCTTGGAATATATCCAAAAGAAATAATGTCAGTGCACTTTTAAAAGAGATACCTGTATTTCCATGTTCATGGTGGTACTTTAACAAGAACTAACATATGGAATTAGCTTAGGTGCCCATCAGTGGATAAAGATAATATAGTATGCATCCATGAATCATTATTATTCAGCAATAATGAAAGAATTCATGACATTTGTAGGAAAATAGAACTAGAAGACATCATGTCAAGTACAATAAGCCAGACACATAAAGACAACTATCACATGTTCTTTCTTATATGTGGAAAGGAAAAAAAAAATACAACCATGAAATCAGAAGAGGGATGACTGGGGACTAGGCAGGGTACTGGGGGCATAGAGGGGTGAAGGTAGAAGAATGGATATATCCAATGCACAGTGCTTACATGTGTGAAAATGCCACAGTGATGGGCTGGAGAGATGACTTAGCAGTTTAGGTGCTTGTCTGTGAAGCCTAAGGACCCAAGTTCCATTTTCCAGGTCCCATGTAAGCCAGATGCATGCACATGGTGGCACATGCATCTGTAATTCATTTGCAGTGGCTAGAGGGCACCCATTCTCTGCCTCTGTCTCTCTCTCCCTCCCTCCCTTCCTTCTTCTTCCCTCTGTCTCTAATAAATAAATAAAAAAATAAAACCTTTAAAAGCCACAATGAATCTTATTGATCTATACAATTAATATGTGTTAATAGTTCTATCCTAAAATAATTATATGACAAATTATGTAATAAAATGAAGCCCAGTTAGATTATAGATCAAAAATGATTAAAAAAAAGAAAATAGTATACTTCTAGAAGGCATTTACAATGTTGGAGCAGAGAAAGGTTGCTTAAACAAAAAACACCAAAAATATTAAGCTGAAGTTAGGCTGCTGAATGTCACTCTGCTGAAATTTATAACTGGCATTTATCAAAATATAATCAGAGAGTGAGAAAAAGAGAGTGAGGAATACTTTAATAAAATATCAAAGAACTCCAGTTTAATAGGACTCCCTCTCTCCAAGTCAATAAGATAAACAGTCCCTGAAAGAAAAATATAGGGATATTTAATAAATAAGCACCTTTTAATAGTCTTCCCCAATGACTGGTAAACATCTAAAAAGTGTGTATTATTTATGATAGAAAATGTAAATTTTGTTTTGTTTAGTTTTCCTGAGTTCATTAAGCATGAGAGTTTGAATGCCAGGTAATTCATATGCTTGTACTTTTTTGGGGTAGAGATTAATTTTTTTGGACTGTTTCCTGCAGTGTTTCTGTTTGCTCCTTGTAGCTTTACACTGGTGTCTATTCATTTGAAAAAGCAGCTACCTACCTCTCCCAGTCTTTACAGACTGCTTCATTTCTGGAAAGATCTCTACCCTGGTACAGTTCCAGCAGCATCCAAACCATTTCTGTGACTGTCTTCTCTGAACTTGTCAGTTTCCGAGTAGAAAGCTTGCTGGTTTCAGGAGCTTGTGATCTCTTTCTCCCTCTGCCGTCCTCTGAAGTAGCACTGTGCACCTAGCTCTTTTTGGCTCTTAGTGGCCCCAGGCTGGGTCCCATCAGCACTCCAAGACATGTAAGAGATGTCTGTTCGTACGCAGGCCCCCCCAAAAATTTTAACATTGAAAGCATCGCCCAGTTGCTTTACTTCCTGGGAAAAATCTAATCTAAGAGCTTGGCATTTTCTCCTGATCATATGACCATACCTGGGGGGGGGGACTAGAGTGAGTCTCATGACTGCCTATTAGCACTGAACAGCTGGTTTTGTGTTTATCCACCATGCAGGAGCCAATGAACTGGTCTCTGGATTTCTCACAAAGAAAGTTTTCCCATGTTCTGTTGTTGACTCAACATCTCTAGGGGAAGAAGAAGGGACTAAGGATTTTGATTCTCAAAAGAGAATAATTGTTTTTCATGTGATACGAATGGTGTATATTCACATGTGTGTGGAGGGCAGAGGTAGATGTTGGATGGTTTTCTCAGTCACTCTCCATCTTACTAATTTTTTGTTTTGTTTTTTGTTTTTCGAGGTAGGGTCTCACTCTGGCTCAGGCTGACCTGGAATTAACTATGGAGTCTCAGGGTGGCCTTGAACTCACAGCGCTCCTCCTACCTCTGCCTCCCAAGTGCTGGGATTAAAGGCGTGCGCCACCACGCCCAGCTTTCTATCTTATTTTTTGAGACAAGGTTCTCAATGAACTTGGAGTCACTGACTTCCTAGCCAGTAAGCCACAAGGATCCTTTTGTCTTTACCTCACTCAGGAGGCAGAGGCAGGATGATTGTCACAATTCAATGTCAGCCTGGAATACATAGTGAGCACTAGGCTAGCCAAGGCTACATAGAGAGACACTGTTTCAAAAAAAAAAAAAATGAAATTAAACTCATGCTCCACACAGCTTTGAACAGACCCAGTATGGAAGAGTCCTGCCTTAACTTGAAAAGAGTATTTACCAAAAATCTACAGGAGACTATACACCTGATGAAATAAATACAGATGCAAGCCTATCACACATAGACACTGGAATAATTTAATTCCACACTCGTCATTCTGGTCAAATAAATAAGAAAAGAACTAAGATGAAAATTGGAAAAGGAGACAAACTTGTCAGTATTTTCAGACTGGCATAATCATCTAAAAAACCTCAAGAAAAAACTGAGTTAACTTGTGGAACCAGCAACAATGCAGCAATGTCTGGACACAAAAATGAATGTATAAACTTCAGATATGCTTCAATTGGCCAGCCATTGCGCATGAGAATATGTCTTTGTGTGCTTGTGTACCTGCAGGTGTGTGCATACCTTTACTGTGTGTGTACATGTGTGCATGTTTATAGCCAGAGGACAACTCCTCAGGCATACCAGTCACCTGTTTTTATTTCTTGGTTTTTCTTTTTTTGAGGTAGGGTCTCACTCTAGCCCAGGATGACCTGAAATTCACTGTGTACTCTCAGTGTGGCCTTGAACTCACAGCGATCCTCCTACCTTGACCTCCGGAGTGCTGGGATTAAAGGTGTGCATCTCCACACCCGGCTCAGCTGTTCTGAGACAGGGTCTTTCCTTGACCTGGAGCTCACTGAGGCTAGATTGATTGACCAGTAAGTCTCAGGTATCCTCCTGCCTCTGCCTTCCCAGTGCTGGGATTTCAAATTCATGCCTCTGTGTTTGGTTTTGTATACTTGATCTTAGCCAAAAGGCCAAGAAGCAATATGTTTGGCTTTTTAAAATAATGTTTTGTTTGTTTATTTATTTGACAGAGAAAGAGAGAGAATGGGCATTCCAGGGCCTCCAGCCACTGCAAACAAACTCCAGATGCATGCACCCTCTTGTGCCTCTGGCTTATATGGGTCCTGGGGAATCAAACCTGGGTCCTTTGGCTTTGCAGGCATATGCCTTAACCACCAAGCCATCCCTCCAGCCCACATTTGGCTTTTTAATATGGATTCTGGGGATTAAACTCAGGTCCACATGCTTGCAAGGCAAGTTCTTTACCAACTGAGCCATCTTTCCAGCCCTATTAGATTAATTCTGATAAAAGTAAAATAAACATAAAAACCTTAATTTCCTTCTCCTTTCTGTACCTTTCAAGTCATCACCCTCTCTTACAATGAGCCTGAATTTTACTGAGAATAAACCAAACAAAAGTTATCCAAGAAAATTATGAATCTTTGCAAAAAGACAACGGTAATAACAATAAAGCAAACAAAACCAATAGAGAGCTGTACCACATTTATGAAACCAACATCTTAAAACTGTGTATGCCAATTTTTTTCAAATTAAGCTATAATATTAAAGCAAACCTAAAGAGATTTGAGATTTTCATTGGAGCTTATAATCTGATTCTAAGAGTCAGGTAAAAAATGTCAAGACCAGCAACTTTGAAAATAGGGCACATGTCCTAATAAACATATACAAGACTTTGTACATCTTTAATAACTGAAACTATTCCATCTTCATTGTTAAATATAAATAAACATGGGTGGAGGGAGAGGTAGAGAATAGAGAATTTGAATTGAGAAGAGTGAGCAAGTCAATTATTGTTCAGATAATTGACAACTCAGATAAAACATCAAGGTAACAGGCAATTGATAGCTAGAATCTATAAAGAACTTAAAAAGTCAAACACCAGCAAACTCCAATCATTCAGTTAACAAATGGGTAACAGAACTGATCACAGAGTTCTCAAAAGAAGGAATACAAATGGCCAATAAATATATGAAAAAAACTGTTCAACATCTTTAGTCATTAGGGAAATGTAAGTTAAAATTACATTGAGATTCTAGCTCACTTTAGTCAGAATGGCTGGCATCCAGAAAACAAATGATAACAAATGCTGGCGAGGATGTGGGAAAGAGGAGCCCTTATGCACTGTGGATGAGAAATGTAAAGTGGTCATCCACTATCGAATTCAATGTGGTTGTTCCCCAAGAAACCTAAAAAATAGATGGATTTTTGCGTCGCTACCCACTTTTAGTTATTTTAGGAACTTCCATACTTACTTAAAAAATACTCTACCATTAGAACTGCTATGTGATCCAGGTATAGCCCTCCTGTAGGCCTGAAAGAATCTACTTAGCATATGCCACAGAGATACTCTCTCATTCATGTTGATTGCTTATCTAAATGTCAAATTAGAAACCTTCATACCATTCACAAAGCTAATTTCCATTGTTAGCCTTCTATGACTGGAGCAAAGTACCTGAGGTGACCAACATATAAGGAGGAAAGGTTTATTTGGGATCACAGGTTGGAAGTTCTAGTCCATGACCAGCTGTCCTGTTCCTTTGGGCCTGTGGTGAGACAGCACATCGTGGTGGGAGCATGTAGCAGGCTCAAACCAGGAGTCAGAACATGAATAAAGAGAAGCAGAGAGGTCCTCTACAATCACATTTGAGGGACCTAAGGACTCTCACGAACCCTCACACCCGCCTACAAAGTCATCATCCTAAATCTGCAGTCACTTACAGTGCAGAAACCACAAAGTCTTGAAGGACAGACCACCCTCCAGTTAAGAGCAATCATCTGTGATGGTGAGGTGTGCCCTGGAGCCACAGTGACCATCTTGTGGGAACCAGATTGCTCTCCAATGTGATGCCAGTGATAACATCTTTGAACCACCTTGTAGAACCGGAACTGAGATAAAGATCAATCAGATAACACTTCACCAGGGCTTCTTAGCATGCAAAGCTTGTGCCCCCATGACCCAGTTCTTCCTCTACTCACAGCTCAGCTCAGGGATCTGTGGATGAACCTCTTATCTAATCATCTTCCCAGTGTGGTCCCATTGATTAAACCTCCTCTTTCTGCTTTTCACCATTAGTTGTGTTTTTAATTGGCATAGTGGGATGAGCTGCTGAACCTAGTTCATAGGAACTCCTGGAGCTTTAGCTTTGCCTAAAACTCTGGTTGTGGGATAAAGGAGACAGAGTTCCAGCAAGTTCTACTGGCCTAAATAGGTAAGAAAACTGGGGTCTGAGTATCAGCTGCCACTAGAGGGGGCTGGTGACATCCCCTGTGAACTCTCAGGGTGCTGTTGCTGGGAGCACCTGCGGGTGTACTGCTCCTGGGTCATAGCGCCTGCATTTTCCCATTTTGAAACTGCAAGGACATTTCACTGTGGTTGGTGTTTGCTGGCTGTTTGGTGGTGTTTCTCTGCTTGGATCTATGGAAGGGATCCAGCTTCTTCTGCCATTGATGGTGTTCCCTTGGACTTTGCAAGCCTGAAATAAATAAACCTTTTCCTGCCATAACTGTTTCTGGTTGGATGTTTGTTTCAGCAACAAGAAACTGACTATAACCCTCGCCCTCATAACACAGGGAGAATCTGCTTACGAAGAAATTCATCATGTTAAAGCAGAAGAGAGATTCATTCCAACAGTGACATAAATCTTAACACAGAAACATAAGGAAATATAGAAAAACAAGGTAATATGATACCTACCCAAACCTAACCAGAACAACACAAAGAAAAAAAAAAATAGTCCAGTGTCCTTAATGATCATAGATGCAAATATCCTCAAGAAAATATTTGGAACTAGACTTCATTAGTACATTTAAAAGATCATATGCATGTCTTTAGTCCCAGCACTTAGGAGGCAGAGGTAGAACTGCCATGAGTATGAGGCCATCCTGAGACTACAGAGTGAATTCCAGGTCAGCCTGGGCTAGAGTGAAACCCTACCTCAAGAAACCAAAAAAAGAAAAAAAAAATCATATGCCATAGTGGAGGTGGTTTCATTTCAGGGAGGTAAGGATGGTTCTGGACATGCAAATTAATCAATGTAATACACCATGCAGGTAGAATCAAAGATAGAAATCATATGATCATCTCAATAGATGTGAAGAAAAGCATTTCCTCAAATTCAACAATCCTCCATGATGAAGTCTGAAACAAACTAGGTATAGAAAGGCCATATATGGCAAATTCAGAGCTAACACACATAATGGAAGTAACAGAGTATTTCCTCTAAGATCATGAATAAGACAAAAGGTCCACTCTCATCATTCTTATTCTTTCTTAATTATTTTATTTTATTTATTTGCAAGAGAAAGGGGGGGGGGAGAGAGATAAAGAGAGAGAGAGAGAGAATGGGCACGCCAGGGCCTCCAGCTACTACAAAGAACTCCAGATGCATGTGCCCCTTTGTGTATCTGGCTTGCATGAGTAGTGGGGGATTAAACGTGGGTCCTTAGGCTTCACAGGCAAATGCCTTAACCTCTAAGCCATCTCTTCAATCCTTGTCATTCTTATTTTTTTATTTTTTATTTATGCATTTTTATTTTTTATGAGAGAGAGAGAGAATGGGCACACCATGGCCTTAGATGACGCAATTGAACTCCAGATTCTTGCGCCACCTAGTGGGCATGTGCAACCTTGTGCTCGCCTCATCTTTGTGTGTCTGGCTGATGTGGATCTGGAGAGAGATCAAACATGGGTCCTTAGGCTTCACAGGCAAGTGCCTTAACCACTAAGCCATCTCTCCAGCCAAGGCTTCATCATTCTTATCCTTAGCCAGAGATAAGAGGCAAGAGAAAGAAATAAAAAGCATATAAATAGGAAGAGAGGGCTGGGAAGAGATGGTTTAGTCAGTAAAGTACTTTTCTTACAAGCATGATGGCCTGAGTTAAATCTCTAGAGCTGACATAAAAGAGCCAGGTGTGATGACATGTTCCTGTAACCCCAGCAATGGGGATACAGATGGATCCTTAGGGCTCACTGTCCAGCTAATCTAGCCTATTTGGTAAACTCAGGCCAATGAGAGAACCTGTATCAAAAGTCGATGTTATCTGAGAGGAATGACACTTGAGGTTGTCTAGTGTCCTCCACATAAACATTCACACACATGTGATGTGCACTCACATAATAAAGTACTTAAAATTATCTGTGTTTCAAGATAATGTTTCTATATAACACACCCTAGCCATTCAACCCAAAGTCTATTAGAAGTAATAAATGAATTCAGTAAAGCAGCATGGTATAAAACCAACATACAAAATGAATAGCTTGTCTATACCACTAATGAATTTTCTAAGAAACAACCAGAGAAGTGATTCTATTCATAATGACTACAAAAGAATAAAATACCTTGGCCAGAGAGATGGCTCAGTAGTTAAGGCCCTTGCTTGCAAAGTCTAACAACCCAGGTTTATTTCCCCAGTTTCCCACATAAAGCCAAATGCCCAAAGTGGCACATGTATTTGGAGTTGATTTTCAGTGGCTAGAGACCCTGGTGTACCCATGCTCTCTCTCTTTCTCTCTTTGCTTATAAATAAATAAATAAAAATATTAAAAAGGGATAAAATACCTAAGAATGTGAAGGACATATATAATGAAACTCGCAGAACACTGAAGAAATAAATTGAAAAGGAAACTAAAAGGTAGGAAGATGACCCGTATTTATGTATTAGAAAAATTAATATTGTTAAAATATACATACTATCCAATGTGATGTACAAATTCATTTCAATACCCATCAAAATACCCATGATTCAGCAAACTAGAAAAAATGACCCTAAAATTCATACAAAAGACTCTCAAAAGCCAAAACTATCTTTGGCAAAACAGAAAAACTGGGGGCAGCACAATGCTTGATTTTAAATATACTACAGAGCCATAGCAATGAAAACAGCATGGTATTGGAACAAAAACAGATATGTAGATCAATAAAGGATCCATTAATAAACTCACACATCTTAGCCAACTGATTCTCAACAAGAGTGACAAAAGCACATTAGAGAAAGGGCAGCCTTTAAAAAAATCATGCTGGGAAAACTGGATATCTGAATTGGAGATCTCTATCTTTTATGTAAAAAAAAAAACACCCTCAAAATACATATCAAAGACCTTAAAAAAAGACCTGAAATTTTAAAAGTACTAGAAGAAAACAGGGAAAACACTTCAAGATATTGGCACAGGCAAAAGTTTCTTGGCTAGGATCCAAAAGCTTAGGAAACAAAAAGCAAGAGCTGGCAAGTGTGACTGTATCAAATTACAGAGCATCTGTGCAGTAAAGGAAAACACGGAGTGAGGAGACAGACTCCAAGTGGGAGAAAACCTTTGCCAGCCTTCATTTGACAAAGTGCAAAAGTCAGGATATGTGAAGATCTCAAAAACACTTCACATAAAATAAGTACTCAACTTACAATGGGCAAATTACCACAGAAGATGCTTCTCAAAAGTATAAATACAAATGGTCAATAAATATATGGAAAAAATCCACAGTATCAGCCTTTAGGGCAAGGTGAATCACAACAGTCAGAATGCCTATTATTTAGATAAAGAACTATAGAGATGACATTCTCCCCACTTACACTAACCTTGCAAAATCAGTAGAACCTAAAGGAAGGGAGACCAGCTGAACTACAGAAGAAGCATTCCACAGCCTCACCTCACCCAACCACCTGTAGGGGAACACCAGAGATGGCAGGAAACCAAAGGCTCCCACTTGCCCCCTCCCACACAGCACTGAGAACAGCTAATCTGAAGACCTGCCCAAATGAAACAAGCTGAGAGTCCAAGGAGGGAATTATCTTCACACCTCAGTGTAGGCTAATATAGAATCTCACTCTAAAAGGAAACTGGGCTTGTCTACACTGGGACAATACATATCCCAAATCTGGTTCTATAGGGTCGATCTGAAAGTATGAATTATAACTCCCATATTAGGGCAGGTTGCAAAAGGAAACATGACAGGGAGGGAAAGAATTAAAAACCCATCCCACCAAGGCTGACATTCTGATGGTTTAGATTTAATGCACATTTAGTATACTTTACCTTTTAAGTCACTTATATATTTGGGTTGATTTTTGGTTATTTTAAATATATATTTAATCTCTTAGTGCCTCTATATTTTAATATCCACTTCTGCATATGTACTCATGATTGTTTTGTTTGGGTTTATACATTTTAAGTTGGATTTTAGGTTTGTTCTGTATTTTTCTCTATCTAGTCTACTGTTATCTCTCTATAATACTTCCCACATACAATTCATGTACTTTTAAAAATTATTTTATTTTTATGTATTTATTTGAGAGAGAGAGATGTAGAAATAGGCAGGTAGAGAGACAGAGAGAGAGAGAGAGAGAATGGGCATGCCAGGGCCTCCAGCCACTGCAAATGAATTCTAGATGCATGCACACCCTTGTGTATTTGGCTTATGTGGGTCCTGGGGAGTCAAACCTGGGTCCTTTTGCTCTGCAGGCAAGTGTCTTAACCACTAAGCCATCTCTCCAGCTAACTCATGTACTTTTTCTTTCCAACTGCTTCTCTGTATTTTCTCTGTCTTATCCCCTCCTCTTTATACTCCATCACTCCACCCTTCCATAACCTTAATAACCTCCAAAATCTGTGGAAACTAACAGCATCTACCTTTCCTCTCTCAGATGCTTTTGCCACCTCTATTTTCTTAAAGTTAACACTAGTCCCCATCCTAACCCACCCCATATCTCACCCACTTCTAAGTAATCAAAATCACAGTATATTCTAACAGTTATTTAAGTTGAAGGGACCATGGCTATTAATTCACTACTATGACATTTGTATAACAGATATATTCACCAGCTTTGGTTACTTCTGATGTTAGTATTCTACCCTTGGAGTAATATAAAGGCCACCCTAGGTACCCTGAGCTCTTAGACTGAAGGTATAACTTTTTTACTATATACCTAAGCATACAGCTAATAAAACAAACAGAAAACCCAAGCAATGAAATAACCTGAGATGAGAAAATCCCAAGACAATAATATGAGTAATACAAAAAGTCAAGCCAACACAATTCCTCCCGATATCATGAATTCCACAGTAATGGCCTCCAGCAAGAGTGAATTAGACAAAATACCAGATAGCAAATTTAAAAGAATGATTATAAGTATGTCCAAAGAAGTAAAAATGGGTATCAAGAAGAAGCTGAAGGAATCTCAAGAGAGCACAGTAACTTGAATAAAACCAAGAGGTTGGTACAAGATATGAGTTAAAGAATAGAAATGCTAAAGAAACACCAACCAGGAATGCCAAAAATTAAAAACACAATAAGTTGAATATAAACTCTGTAGAAAGCCTCACTAACAGAATAGATCAAGAAAAGGACATAATATCTGAGCTTAAAGAAGAGGTGGAGAATTTGGACCTTCTAAAAAGAGGAAGGATAAATTAATAAGAAGGTGTAAGCTAGACTTTCAAGATATTTGGGATACCATGAAGAAGTAAAATCTAAGAATCATCAGCATAGAAGGAAAAAAGATTTCAGTCAACAGGCAGAGTAAGGGCTGGAGAGATGGCTTAGCCATTAAGGCACTTGCCTGCAAAGCCTAAGGATCCAGGTTTGATTCCCACAAAATCCAGATACACAAGGTATATACATGCATCTGGAGTTCATTTGCAGTGGCTAGAGGCTCTGTCGCACCCATTCCCAATCCCTCTAATAAATAAAAAATAATTTAAAAAGGCACAGTAAATACTTTCAACAAAACCATAGAATAAAAATTTCCAAAATTTAGAAAAGAGGTGCCAGGGCTGAAGAGATTGCTCAGAGGTCAAGGTACTTGCTTGCAAAGCCTAACAATTCAGGTTTGATTCCCCAGTATCCATGTAAAACCAGATACACAAAATGATGCATACATCTGGAGTTCATTTCCAGGTTGGGGGCCTTGGTGAATCTATTTTCCCTGTATCTATTCTCTCTACCTCTCTCTCTCTCTCTCTGCTTGTAAATAAAAAATATACATATTTACAAAAAGACAGATGGGATAGAGAGATGGCTTAGCAGTATGGCACTTGCCTACAAAGCCTAAGGATCCACTTCAATTCCCCACTACCCACGTAAGCCAGATGCACAAAGGTGGTGTATGCGTCTGGAGCTTGTTGCAGTGGTTGGAAGCCCTGATGTACCCATTGTCATTCTCTATCTGCCCCCTCATCTCTCCCTCCCTCCCTTTCTCTTAAATAAATAAATGAATAAAATATTTAAAAAATATAGACCCTTAGGGTGAAGGGATGGAAAATGGTATATCAAACAAATGGTCGAAGGAAACAACAGGTGTTGCTATTCTAGGTAGACTTCAAGACAACATTACTCAGGAGAGATAAAGAAGTTCACTTTATATTGACTAAGGGAACACTCCAACAATAGAACATTAAAAATTTCAACATATATGCACAGAATACAAGTGTGCCCAATTTCATTAAACAAAGACTACTAGATGTAAAGTCACAGAGTATCCCCTGACAGTAGTAGTGGGCAACTTCAATTCCCTACTGTCACCAACTGACAGGTCATGCTAGTGAGAGAGAGAGAAGGGGGGGGGAAGCTTTGGATTAAATGACATTTTATAGAACAAATCGACCTAACAGACATTTACAGATCATTCTATCCAAATGCTGCAGAATATACTTTCTTTTCAGCAACACATGGAACTTTCTCTAAAATAGATCATGCATTAGGACACAAATAAAATTTTAACAAGTTCAAGAAAATTGAAATAATTCATTGTATTCTATCTAATCACAATGGAATGAAACTACTTATCAACATCAAGAGAGAATATAGAACATACACAACTCAGAAATTAAGCAATACACTATCAATTGATAAATGGGTAATTGGGTAATTGAAAAAAGAAAAATTAGAAAACATTACGATCAAATGATAATGAAAGCACAGCTTACCAAAACCTATGAGATACAATGAAGGCAGGCCAAAAACGTTTATAACCATAATCGCCTCTATTAAGACATTAGAGAGATCTCAAATAAATGATTTGATGATATACACTAACAGCTTGGAAAAAAAGAACATGCCAAACCCCAAATCAGAAGATGAACATTATAAGGTCAGTGCAGAAGTGAATGAAATAGAGATAATATACAAAGAATCAATCAGAGTTTGTTCTTTAAAAGGATAAACATGATAAATAAATGCTTAGTAAAACTAACCAAAAGAAACAGAAGACACAAATAAATAAAGTGAGAGATGAAAAGGGAGCTCTTACAACAGATATTAATGAAATGCACAAACCATAAAGGCATACATTAAAAATATACATTCCCCTAACTTGAAAAACCTAAAAGAAATGGATGAATTTCAAGGTGTATATGACTTGCCAAAATTAATTGAAGATAAGATAAACCATCTAAGTAGACCTATAACAAACAATGAGATTGAAACAGTTATTTAAAAAAAAAATCTCTCAACTAAAAATGTCAAGGACCAGATAGACTCATTAGCGAATTTTACCAGACCCTCAAAGAACTAACTCCTCCTCAAACTAGTCTGTAACATGGAAAAAGAAGGAGCAATTAGTATTGCCTGATACCAAAACCAAATAAAGGTATAACAAAAATTAAGTCACAGGCTAATGTCCCTTTAAACATGAGTGCAAAAATTCTCAACAAAATATTTGCAAACCAAATACAGAACTACATTGAAAAGGTCATTCACCATGACCAAGTTGGATTTATTCCAGAGATGCAGGGAGGGTAAATGTACCCAAATCAATAAATGTAATACCTCCCCTACATGGACTCAAGGACAAAAGTTATATGATCACCTCAATAGATTCAGAAAAGCTGTTTGATGAAATCTACCATCCTTTTATGATAAAATTCTTAAAGAAACTGGGAATAGAAGAAACATATCTCAATATAATAAAGGCTATACATGACAAATCTATAGCTAACATTATGCTAAAGGGGTAAAAACTCAAATATTTACACTAAAATTAGGAACAAGAAAAGGGTGTCTACTTTCTTCTCTTTTATTAAATATAGTACTAGAAGTCTTAGCTACAGCAATAAGACAAGAGACACTAGCTGGCCAAGCCAGCTCCAGGGGTCCTCTTGTCTCCATCTCCCAACACTAGGGTTATAAGTGTAAGTGTGCGCTACCATGCCCAGCAATTGAACTCAGGTAGTACTTGGAAGCAAGCACTTTACAGATGAGCTATCTCCCCAGCCACACACTGCTTTAATTGTTCACATAGCTTATTTTGAATTTGTATAGCAAGGAATCCTGTTTATAGTTACTTATCTTTTGTAACACATAAAATGCTTTCTTTTCATTGCCAATGCTGTTTGTGTGATGTTTGGCCTTGAGTTGTCTTATGTTAAAACAACAAAGTCACTTGGTTTTTTTCAAGCTAGGATTTCACTTCAGCCTAGGCTAACCTGAAACTCAACCCATAGTCACAGGCTGGCCTTGAACTCATGGAGATCCTCCTACCTCTACCTCCTGATCGCTGGGATTAAAAGCGTGTGCCACCACACCTGGCTTAACAAAGTCACTTTTAACATGAATTTTGGCATCTGGATTTGAGTGGGCCTGATTCTTATCTAAGCTTTGGCCACTTCTTGGCTGGGTCACTTTGGCAATGCACTACCTCCCAAAGCCTCAGTGTTCTCGCTTGTAAACTGGAAAGAATAATGTACTTCCTTGCTAAAGTACTGAGTAAATCAAGTAAGTCCAAGAAATACAGAGAATATCACACGGCATAAATGCCCAACAAACAGTAGCCATTGCTCATTGAGAACATTCATCTGAGTAGATCAGCTTGGTGGGGTGATGGGTTCATATCCATTGTCATCCTCCTGTTGAACATGTTGAGCAAAGTGCCCTATGTCTCTCACACAATGGGGTGTTGTAATTGCCCCAGAAAATGGCAAATAATTCCTCTTAAAAGCTGGGCAATATATAAAAATGTCCCATGTTACATATTCAAATCATTATTTCCTAGGGGCTATTATTGACACAAAAGCCCCATTCTCATAACACACACATATATATGGAGAGAGAGAGAGAAAAAAATTTACTCTGAGATTCATAAGAAGGGCTCTATTGGAAGATTAAAGAAAGACATTGAGACCCTTTGCCAGTATTAAATTCTACATATCAGTAATGAATTTTAATTACTTGCGTGCTCCATCCAGTTCTGGTAATCATGAACATTGTAAATTTCTGCAGATAAATCCCTTGCTGGCTAAAAGACATGTGCTCAGATCACTTTGCTCTATGCAATTTTGTAATGAGTTAGATTTGGCTGCAGTCATAATTATGTAGTTCAATAACAAATGCTTGTTTGGTGTTTTTTCTCCCTTGGTGTACAGGAGCTCTATGTGTTTGCATAGATTTGAGACCCTATGGACTGAGCTGACTTTATTTCTTCTTGGATTTTCATTAACAAATAGTTGCCTGCATGCACTAAAAGAACAGCTAACCAGGCTCAACCAAGTGGATTTGTAAATGAAGCCCTTTGGCCAAAGGAAGCGTCATCAGGGTTGCTGGAAAGTCCACATAGGTGTGGCATACTTTCTAGGCAACAGAGCAGACAGGCCCTGAGGAAGGAGCTGGTGGGCAGTCCCTGCATCCTAAGGCCCATTGTTGAGTCCCTTTGGCCCCTTCCTAGTCTCAGTGGAGAGGAATTGGCACCTTCTGTAGCACAGCACCTTGCAAGGGAGCATGTGTTTGTGGCCTGGGCCGTCTCAGGTAGAAGACAATAAATACCAGACCTTCGCTTCGCAACTGCAGGGGGAGCATTTGAAGTGTGCACATATACGGCCCCTTTACATATTACAACACAACTTCTTCTTAATATTATTACCATTATTATTTTGAGGTAGGGTCTTGCTGTAGCCCAAGCTGACCTGGAATTTACTACGTAGTATCAGGCTGGCCTAGATTTCACAGTGATCTTCCTACCTCCAGAGTGCTGGGATTAAAGGCATGTGCCACTGCACCTGACTTAGTTTTTTATATTATTATTTTGACAACATACATATAAGTGTGCTGAAATCATTAGATCTGATTACCCTCCCCACTGCCCCTTATTTCCTGGGTGTTACAGTGAAAAGACCAGTTTCAGAGCGTCCTGCTCTGTGGTTTTACCCAACTTCACTCAACCTTGAGTGTTTTTACTATGTGGGATTAGCAAGTCACAGGTTTAAAGGAGAGGATAGTTAGGGAGTGGATACAATCTAAGATGAGAGGCTATCACCTGGAGGGTAAGTGCATCTACCCAGTCAACAAACCTTATTGGATAGATGAAACAACTCTCCTGTGTTCTTTGGACATAAAACACAAAACACACATGGCTCCTGTCCTGATGGGGAGTGAGTTCTGGGGAAGAAAATGCTTTGTCCATTTCTTATAGGATGAGAGAGCTTGAACTAGACTTTCATCCAGCCCAAATCTACATGATCTGGACAACATGATTGCAAACACGGAAACTAGCCAACTCTGGGGGACAAACTCAAGCAAATGTTCAGTTAGCCAGATGTCATCAAATGAGGTCTCCTTTGTAAGGAGGAGAGCACAGAAGGGAATGGAGAGTGACTGACCTTGCAAAACACTGGTATGATTACCTTTGCCCAGGTGCTTAGGGATTGTGGATGCTGTGTAAGGACCTTGTCCAATTCCCGGAGAAAAAACAACTTGAAGGACCCCAAACAGAAAAAAAAAAAGTAGACATTCACTTACCAGAATCAGCGTGGATGAGTTAGCCCAGGGTGAGCTGGTCGTGGAACCATGGGAATGTGAGGGCTTGCTTCTGGCCTCCATGTCCTGGCTGTACTTAAGAAGGGGTGCGGGAGTCCAGCAACCTTCATCAGCGCTCAGTTCTGTCCTTTGGGGAGGAGGAAAGCCTGCCTTACCAATAAGCAATCCTAGCAGCAAGAACTTTGGTCAGGCTCTGGGAAAAAGGCTGAGAAGAGGATACTGAGGGTCCTTCTTGGCTCAGTCACCGTGCAGAGAAGGACGGAGCCTTCTGACTGACCAGGCATTCAGGTGATCAGTCCCAAGGAATGGCTGGGGATGGCTTTTTGTCATGAAAAAGCAGCGTGGGGTGTCTTTCTCCAAAGCAAGGGATGGGAGTAAGCGGTGATGATTTGAATGAGATGGAAACCAAAGGGGTAGGCTTCCAAGGGGGCATCATCCTTTATAGACACTGGAGCCTGGAAGCAACCTCTCTGTAGGCTATCTTCCAGTCTGTCTGTAAGACCAGGTGGCCTGCAGGTTTGGAAAGGAATTGAAGATGGGAGATTCCTCAGCAGTTGTTTACAATCCAATTGAGCCAATGACAAAGTAATAGCGGCTGTTTTGAGGTCAGCTGCTACGAGTTAGGAAACCTGTCTCCTGAAAACACCTCCAGGCTTGAGAAGTGTCATTGATTAGGGAAGATCACGGAGTGCTTGAATCAAGTGTTTGTCCTTTCAGGGACTGCTACTATTCATGATATGGAGCTCTCTGCCCCTGTGATCAGAAATTGCACGACGGGAATCAAACAAGGATTTCCAAAAGGAAATCTGTCTACTCTGCTCTCAGCCTTTCCTGGGCATTCTACAGCACCTAATATCTCCACCATATCCTATGCTCAGTATCCTCAGTTACTTACTAAGTACTGACTTAGCTAAATCCTAATGTGGGTTAGCTATTTCTCCCAGTCTCCAAATGGTTGGAGACAGTAAATTATTTATAGGTCAGAATGATATTTATAAGCGGGGAAAAAAATGGAGCAGTAGAGTGTAGGCAGGCTCCACGCTGGCCGCTGATTGATTGCCTCCTCTTGGAGCTCCCACTGAAGAGCCAACCTGTGTAAAAGCACAGCACGTGGAACTTATGGTGCAAGATGTGGCTCTGAAATCTTTTAAGACCTCGGAGAGGCTTGAGGGGGCTCCTCAGAGGACTATTCAGACAACAGGCTTTGCAGACGTTCAAGCACATGTCCCCCAGGAGCCTGAACAGAAGCTTCAGTAGAAGACCAAGCTCAGAGAGATTTGTGGGTTAAGCTTCTGTCTAGTGGTATGAACTACAATAAGTCACATAGGAAACACAGAAAGTGTTCAAGATCATGATATCTGCTATAATCCCTGACAGTTTGGACCAAATAGGAGGGAGCACAAAATATAATAAGGCTTTAGAGCCCTAAAGCCTTGCTGGCAGGAAGCAGGCTTAGGAGTGTGTAACCAGGGCTGGAGAGATGGATTAGTGGTTAAGGTGCTGCCTGTGAAGCCTAAGGACCCAGGTCTGATTTCCCAGGACCCACATTAGCCAGATGCACATGGTAGCACATATACCTGGAGTTTGTTTGCAGTGGCTGGTGGCCCTGGCATGTCTATTCTCTCTATATATTTGCCCCCCTCTCTAAGATAAATAAAAAGTTTTGTTTCAAAGGTATAACTATAAATACTGCCTACCTAGAAACAGCAAGGACTCACATGAGCTAGAGTCCAGCCTCCATGACTATCTCCAAAGCCTTCCACTAATTTATCTCCCACATGGAGCAAGATTGATCTCTGTGATCAGTAAACTGTTACTCTGGTGTTACAGTATGTAACACCAGAGTCCAAGCCATGAAAGACAATGCTGCAGGGGCCACCTTACCTTCCTAGATCACTTGCTTTGGGGTACATCCACCCACCATGTCCTGAGGACATCTATGCAGGCCACCTGCAGAAGCCTCATAAGACCTAAGGCTTCCTGCTAAGTCATGTGCTGATCCAGCCAAAACCTGCAGGTGCTTGCCAATGCCAGCCGACCTCATGAGATGACCCTCAGACACTCCCTAAGCAAGAGCCACCCAGTGAAGGTGCAGCCTGTCCCAAGGAAACTAGGTGGTAATACTAGTTATTTAAAGTGATACAATGAATAATTTGTTAACAACAACAAAAAAAAGTAGAACCACCAGAAAAGTGTGAGTTCACAGAAAGTAAATCAGCCATATTTCAAGAAGGGAGTGGATAGGTGCCAAAAACTGCATACCAGAGCATGCTGCATACTGGCTGACACTGCAGAGCATGTACTGAATTTCATGTCAGTAGCTTCAGTACAGGGAGACTCCCCAAATGAATAAGAGAAAAACATTATTAGTCAGTATTCCTGGCCTAAGGAAGCTGAGAAGTCCTTACTCACTTGAAGGACATTGCTGAAAACGTTCTGGGGACTGGGGAGATGGTTTACTGGATAAAGCGCTTGATCTGCAAGTGTGAGGAGCAGATCCCTAGCACTTATACTAAAATTTGGGCACAGCAGTGTGGGCTTATAATCCAAGCACGCCTATCAGGCAAGATGGGAGGCAGTGGCAGGGGAATTGATGATTTTCAGCAAGGAACAACAAAGAGACCGTTCTGCCTTAAACAAAGTGGAAGGTGAGGACCATCGGAAACTGTTCTCCAGCCTCCACACATGCACCATGACGCGCATGCACACATGATTAAAAAGAAAACATGTTCTAAAAGCCTGTGCTTGCTCTCAATGGTGACAGATGTGTTTTACTGCAGTTACCTTGTGTACCAGTGAGCTTCTCATGTGGATATGCTGTGACATGTTACTCCTAGTTTGAAAGTCTGTGGAGGGCAGAGAAACCTGCCCCAGAGGGCCCTAAGTATGTTGCGTGTACTCATGGAAATCACCCAGACTGAAGTGAAGCCTTCTTCCTAAGGCTTATATTTTCATAAAAAATAATAACCACCACTTCATATTTGTATTGCAATGTATATATTCAAAGTCCTTTCAACACATCTTGTCACAACACACCCTGTGAGATGAGTGAGTCCCATTTCCCAGATAAGAATACAAAGATCTCAGGAGGCTCCAGGCACTTGGTGAAGGCCATACAAAATATTTATGGTGTAGGTCTTCTGGCACCAAGCTCAGAGCTTTTCCCAAAATATCAAGGCAGTGTTCAACAGGGGCATTTTGTTGATCTGTATTCTCAGATACTCCCAGGATGATTTAACACATGGTCCTCTACAGTGATGTCCCCCACCATGTTCAAACCACCTATCTGTGGATGAGACACTGGCACTGGGGTGAAGGCTGTTTTCTTCCACTCTGTTTCCCAGGTGACTGTGGACACATGAGTATCTTCCACTATAGTCCTCAGAAAATGCTGCCATGTCTCTTCATTGGAAGTTGCCTTCAGAGCCACTAAGAAACCCACTGTATGAGTTATACTAGATTTTCAAATTACCAATGGCATCATCAGCTTAGCCATGGGATTTAGCTGTTTCTTAAACTTCAGTTCACTGATAGAACACCCAGAATGTTAAAAACACTGAACACATATTTTTCAGGTGCTGATAGAACGACATTATGTTCCAGAAAGTTCAGTTAACAATAGACCCCCTGAAGAGAACAGTCCCAGGAAGAAAACCTTCCTAAGGAATGTATGATGACCACCGAGAATAATGATGGCTGTGTGTGCTGAGTGGCACTCTGGATGCTTTTTCTAATGTAATTCTTGTGGTGATTTGATTCAGGTGTCCCCCATAAATGTAGGTGCTCTGAATGCTAGGTTCCCAGCTGATGGACATTTGGGAATTAACGCCTCCTGGAGGCAATGTATTGTTGCTTATGGGTATTATAGCCAGTGTCCCCTTGCTAGTGTTTGGCACACTGTCCTGTCCTGTTGTCCACCTAATGTTGGCCAGGGGGTGATGTTAATCCTCTGCTCTTGTCATCATTTTCTCCTGCCATTATGGAACTTCCTCTCATGTCTGTAAGCCAAAATAAACCTTTTTGCCCACAAGCTGCTCTTGGTTGGGTGATTTCTGCCAGCAGTGGGAACCTGACTGCAAGAATCCTCGAAAGCTGCTATGAGCTCAAAGTCTCTCTGCTTAACCCACATTGCCCATGGTCACACAGATGGAACGTATCACAAAGGGCAAAGGGTCATTTCTAACACATACTGTACACAGCTAGCTCCCATCTCAGCACCCACCATCCTCTGAAGTTGGTCTGCTAGGGATGATCTGACTCAATTTGGTGATTTTTTATTTTACTTTTTTTTCTTTTTCTTTTTCTTTTTTTTTTTTTCGGTTTTCTGAGATAGGGTCTCACTCTAGCTCAGACTGAACTGGAATTCACTATGGAGTCTCAAGGTGGCCTCGAACTCACAGTGATCCTCCTACCTCTGCCTCCCGAGTGCTGGGATTAAAGGCGTGCGCCACCACGCCTGGCTTTTTTACATTTTTCAAGCCTGTTAGTTTTTGCTATTCTCATGCCAGTCTGAGTGTTAGTCAATCTTATGTACGCACAGTTTGTGGAATGGACACAAGTGCAGTTTTGGCTTTTGAGATATTCAAAGAATACATCTCCAACCCAACTAAGCCCCCTCTTTGCCTCCCAAGTGACTAATAACCCACCCAGGTAAGGGTTCAAGGACACAGAAACCAAACTTCAAACTTACTTTTGTTCTTATTTCCTCCCTTATTTCCTGCACTGGGACAAAAGAAGAAAGATTTAGTCCAAGAACCCATCCCTAAGCAGTGACATGGAGACAAGAGAGTGGCACTTCTTGGAAATCGCAGCAGCCTCTGGGATCGGCTTCTATGTCTGCTCCCTCTTCATGCTGACACAGTCGTGGATGGAGGGAACCATGTAAGAAAGGACAGAGCCAAGAGAAAGACCAACACCCAATCCCAGAGAAGACATCCGGAGTCTTGACCTTCAGCACTTCTGCCATGACCGTGGGCCTTAAACCATTCCACCACCTCCTGCAGGCCAAACTGCTGAGGGGCATAGCCAAGCTCCTTCTTGGCTTTCTCTAAGCTAAAGTAATGTGTGACGCCAGTTTTATAGACTTCGGTGCGGGTGAGGAAGGGCTGGAAGTTGTACAGTCTACCCAGAATGAAGTGCACCATCTCTATCAGGAAAGCACAGTAGTAGATGAGGGTGAGTGGCAGGCGGGTGGTTGGGAACTTGTAGCCCAGGCCCTCAACCAATGGCCGGAAGAACTCGAAGTTGTTCACAGGTCTGCCATCTGAGATGAAGTAGGGCTTCCCAGAGGCAATGTGGCCCTTGTCAGCTTTCAGAGCTTCAGAGGCCAGAAGATGAGCCTGAACCAAGTTATCCACGTGGACAAACTCAACCAGGCTGCTGGGATCCCCATACACAAATTTGAACAGGCCTCTCTCGATGTAGCTCACTATTCTGGGAAGGTGCCTTTGCTCTCCAGGCCCGTAGATACCGGCTGGCCTCAGTGCGCAGGTTCGGAGGACCCCATTGCCTTGGTCCAGGGCTAACCCATTGGCTGCTAGCACCTTCTTTTCTGCGATGGATTTGGTTCGGGAGTAGTGATCTGGGTGAAGATGGAGAGGCAGGTAGGGCAGGGACTCATCCCCATTTGTGATGACTTGACCTCCGAAGATGACATTGAACGTGCTTGTGTAAACTAACCTGGGCACTCCTCTCCTCTGGCAGACCCGGAGGACATTGTCCGTGCCACCTACGTTGACTTCTTCAATCAGGGTTTGATTCAGCTGCTCCCGCCCAGACATACCATAAGAGGCAATATGGAATACACATGCGATGTCAGCATCTTGGAAGGCTGTCTCCACATCAGAGAGGTGGCGGACGTCTCCACGTACGAACGTGATTCCTTCTGGAAGGCTCTGAGAAGGGCTACTAATATCGAACAAGATCACATGGACTCCTTTCTGGTTCAGAGCACAGCCGAGGCTTTGAAATGAAAAAGATCAGAATCTAGATCAATTCACCCTTCATCTATGTCTAGGAAAATGTAGAAAATTATTTGCCATTCATGATGGGGCTGACCCAAGTTGTCTTACCCTACATGCTCATGGCTCTGGGTCTTATTTAAAGTTTTAAATGAGAATCCTTTTATCTCCCTAAATGACAGTGACACCACTGTGAAATAATATCTACTGTTGCTTAAATGTGTAAAGATTCCCATGGGCTCATGTGTCTGAACACTTGTTCTGCAGTTGTTGGAACTGGCTTGGAAGATTATAAGGCTGTTAGGAGGTGGAGCCTTACTGAAGGAAGTGGACCAGTGGAACTGGGCTTTGAGATTTGATAGCCTGGCTCCACTTTTTGTTAGTCCTTTGCTTCCTGATTAGACATGTGACCCTGCCACCATGATGGGGCTGTATCTCCCTAAACTGTGAGCCAACATAAACCATTCCTCCCTTTAGTTGCTTCTTGTCAGGTATTTGGTCACAGTGGCAAGAAGAGTCAACAACATAGCTAGTATATTTTAAGTTCTCTTTGGTGATGGGAATAATCAACAGATCGTGATTCCTTAGCATTTCTAAGGGATGTTTCTAAATATTATGAAGAATACTATATAATATTTTCTGAAGTGGAATACATTTGTGGTTTTCAATTTCAAAATCTGGCAGCGAGCAAATACAATTCAAAGAAGTAAATGTCCGCAGCATTAATGTCAGGGTTGAAAGCTATGCTTTTACAAACCACTACCAGTAAAGTGATTCCAGGAGCATATTCTGTAGACGTACTGACCGGAAGCCAAAATATCCACCTCCTCCTGTAATGAGGACAGTCTCCTTTGGGGATCTTTGGGTAGCCATGTGCGATGGTGAAGGGATAACGGTACCTATAAAAAGAAGTATGCAACAGTATTATGACCTGCAGGAGAATGTGGTTCATTTTAATTCCGAGTTAACAAGAATAAAATGAGGCAGAAGCTATAGTTAGTAGTAGATTACTCATCTAGCATGTGCAAGGTCCTACTGTTTCTCCTAAGCACTGAAAATACAAATAAAAAGAAAACAATAAACAGGCAATATAGTTCAGTGGGAGGAGGCACCTTGAGACCTGGGTTTTATTCATACTAGCCATTTTCCTTTCACTTCTTTTTGTTGTTGTTGTTGTTTTTTGTTTTTTGAGGTAGAGTCTCACTCTAGCCCAGGCTAACCTGGAATTCACTATGTAGTCTCAGGGTGGCCTCAAACTCACGGCGATCCTCCTACCTCTACCTTCCAACTGCTGGCATTAAAGGTGTGTGCCACCACCCCTGGCTCATACTTCTTGGACTTCAAATTTGTTCATAGTAGTGTAGTGAACACAGTAATATCTTCCATCCCTACCTGACAAGGTGAAGATTAAATTTAGATAATGTGCCTGCTGGTGCTTTGAAAGCCATAAAGCACTTTTCAAATATAAAGCATTACTGTTGATTCTCAGAAAAGATCAGCATCTTTTAAAAAAGAATTCATTCAAAATTGTTAGGGAGAAGCATGTTCCCCATGTGCCAGAAAATCAAAGACAGAACTCTGTAGAAAGCTTCAAACACTTTTGTGTTTAAAATGTTAGTTCAGCATGGCTTGTTTAATACTACTTTATTAATTTTATACTAAAAAAGAATAAAAATACCTCCTTTATGTAGCAAACATTCCCTCCACCACAGATATCTTGATGGTACTTGAAGAGCAAGTACTCAATGCCTTTGGGTTTCTCCCTCCCTTTTTAATCTATGTTTCTACTCCCCAAATTCCTCTCAAGGCCTCAAGATTCCTTCCTTTCAAGAATGAAGCAAAACAAGTAAAAATGGGTTATCTTCCTCATTCTACGTAAAGACAGAAATGGACCCAGCTGTGCACAGATCCTCCCAGGCATGTGACAAACACACTCGCTCAAGGCAACAGCAACACCTAGGTGCAGTCAGAAGGGAGACCAGAAGCAGCTCCAGCTCCCTCAGTACTGGGTGCCCAAGATTTGGGTTACTGCATATGTACCAGGAAGAACATGTGACCAGATGTGGGGAGAGCAACATGGGCTAGAGCTACAGAGGTAGAAGGGCATATGTGTGCAAAGGGCTGTGAGTGTGAAGTCAGTGTGTATACATAGAAAAAAGCAATAGAGGGACTGGGCAGGCTGGGGTAGAAACACAGGGTAGGAGTCTCTGCTACTAAGTGGTTTTGTGACCTTGGCTGAGAGCCGATGCTTCTCTACATGTTACTTCTGTGCATGTGTGTGCTGTGTGGTGTTAGAACTCTCCAGAATAACCCTCCTATTTTCCAGTGAGGAAAACAAATCTGAGAGGTTAAATTACTTTCCCAAGCTTAGTTGGAGTCCCACCCACAGCAGGTTTACCCCAGGAACCCTCTCATTCTTATGTCTAAAACGTGCACTTTGAGACAAGGGTGGACTTTTGTGTTGATTTCACAGTTATATCACCTCAGACAAGTTAATTGCTCTGAGCCTGTTGCTTTATCCAGGTGGTAGAGCAGAAGACAAGGTTACAAGCTTATGAAGGCTGTATGGACAGTAATAAATTCCCTCCACCCCCTGATAGGGTCTGGCCACCTGATATAAGCCATCTTTCAAATTCCCTTT
The DNA here is from genome assembly GCA_036346955.1 of Dipus sagitta. Classification (NCBI taxonomy): domain Eukaryota; kingdom Metazoa; phylum Chordata; class Mammalia; order Rodentia; family Dipodidae; genus Dipus; species Dipus sagitta. The sequence goes on along the minus strand of CM070770.1, from coordinate 261,526,140 downwards.
CCTTTCAGCTGTTTGGGAATCTGATATTCTATTATATTGTCACATGCCTCAATGACAGCTTTCATAGCACAGGGTTATAGAGCGTTCAACATGCTCCTCTGGAAGTCTGCGTACAGTGGATCTGTGGCCACTGAGGTGACATGCATCCAACATGGAGAATCTTCTGGTGTCACAGCCAAAGACAAGGTTTAAGTGACGGTCTCAGAGGTTCAAGATATGGAAGAGGAGTAAGAACCATTCAGGCAAGGTGGTATGGAGGATGGCAGCTGGGTTCTGAAGGTTTCATTAAACAAGTGCCACCATTATACTTCCAGGAGAGTGCAAGAAGACCAACATGCCAGCCCATATTTAACATATCTAATGGTGACTTATGTATGCATTTTTTTTTCAGAGCTGGGGATGGAACCCAGTGTCTCACACATATAAGGCAAGTTCTCTCCCACCGAGCCACATTCTGGTCCTGTTTTCTAGTGTAGAATGCTCCCATTTGTAATCAGAGTGGCCATAAAGATAAATGTAGTCAATTCCGTTAACACAGCCACATGACTTTATCACAAATGCTATTTACAAATCCAGTAATATTGTTTACTGACATTTCAATCCAGACTTCTGACCTTCATATCCACGACCTGTTCTCAACTGCCCACTCTATGATAATCTATTCTCCAACCATATGGACTTTCTCTTCCTTCCTTAAAGATGCCAAGCTTACCAGTGCATCCTCCTCTCACCCTGGCATGACATGTGCCTGCTGCAGCCTTTTCCACATTATCTCACACATCACTTCCTTAGAGGGGCTCTGGGCACCCTACCTGACTGAGATTCCCTTGGCCTAAGTGCTGCTACGTGTTCTCAGGGCACATTTCACTATCGAAAACTGCCTACCTTCAACTTGTTGGTCTGGTCTTGTTCCCATGGAATGTAAGTCCCACAAGAACGAGGACCTGCGTTTGGATCACCAGAACCCCTTTGAAATGCCAGGGGTGGTGGTATACACCTATCATCCCAGGGCTGGGGAGGAAGGACAGAAGAATCCCTGGGACTTGCTGGCTAGTGAGATGAGCCAAATGGGTGAGCTCCCAGCACAGCAAGTGATTGTCTCAAAGAATATGGTGGGCAGCATCTGAGGAAGACCCCCAACATTGATTTCTGGCCTCCACATTCAGTGTATCTGCACATGCACATGTATCTCCACACACATGTGAATATGTACACACACATTCATGCATGCCACACACATGTATACACATGGAAAAGTCAACCAAACAAACAAACAAAAAACTTAGGCCTGCCTTTTCCACTGAGGCATTCTTAGTTGAACCCAGAACTCGGTGGATGCTCAGAACTGGATGATTCCAAATACCATGAAGCATATCCAATTAAGTAAAATTGAGACAGGCACAAATTATTCAGGGCTCCACAGGGTCTAAGAACCATTGTTATGCATGCCATTTAATGCTTACATTTTAACTGAAATGTCTAAGAAGTACTGAGTTAAAGAATGAAAAATGCATGAAGCTCAGTGAGGCAGAGCTCTGGTATCCTAGACCTTTCAATGGAGGAGAGCAGCCTTTGTAAAAATCTGAAGAACAAGATGTCATCCTTGTCTTACTGTGACAGAGACTTGAATAGCAGGAAGTTTATTGTGGCCCACAAGTTTTAGAGGTTTCCATCCAAGCCCAATTGACTCTGCTGGCTTTGGACCTGTGGCGAAGCAGAACATCATGGCAGAGGGTGTGTGGAGGAGCCAAGCTACCCCCCATGTGGAGGTAAGCAAAGTAAGAGAGGAAGGGGATGAGAACCTAATAGTTACTTCAAAGACGCACCCCGTCTAATGATCTAACTTGTTCCCACTGGGCCCAACCTCCTATAGATTCCACTTCTTCCTCCCCATGGGGCTATAGGCTGAGGATTAAGCCTTCAGCATATAAGGACTTGGGAGAAATTTCAATTATTTAATTAATTAATTTTTTGAGAGAGAGAGAGAGAGAGAGAAACAGGGAGAAAGAGGCTTGAGGGGAGAGAGAGAGAGAGCGTGAGCAGGCTGCCCGGGTCTCTAGCCACTGCAAATAAACTCCAGATACATGTGCCACCTGGCTTATATGTATACTAGGGAATTAAACCTGGGTCCTTAGGCTTCATAGGCAAGCTCCTTAGCCACTAAGCCATCTCTCCAGCCTGGGAGACATTTAAAATGAAAACCTAACACAAGAATAAAGGTGAGAGATAGCTGTTCTAAGTTCACAGAGGCACAATGCTGTGGGAACAGGGAGGTGGTACACGGAGGTGGAGAGTCCAGTTCTGATGCACAGATCAGGAACACTTCCTGAAAGAGTAGGCTCAGAGCGGAGCCCGGACACAGAAGGATTCAGGGAGCTTGGCAGGAAGTGGAGGCACACCCCAAATAAATGGATGTGCCACAGGGAGGCTGGGGCACAAACTAAAGCCATCATAGGCAGCTGCACATTGGGCCAGAAGGATGGCCAGTCATTAGTGGTCACCTTGTGCCCTCTTCTGGAGAACTGGAACCCTATTTTCTGGACAACATGAAGCTGTGGGGGGTTTATAGCAGGGAACTGGCAGGGTGAAGAGCAATCTTCCCCTGGGTGGAACGAGAGGCTAAGAATAGAGTCCAGGCAAGGAGGGATGAGGAGTGGGTGTGAGGGTGATGGCTGGGGATTAATCTCCACTGTGTTTAGTGAGAAGCAGGGAAAAAAGTGGCAAGAACCTGGGGTCACGAGAGGCAGCCCCCAGGTGAAGTTGGAAGTAACAGCACTGATGGAAACAGGATGTGGGAAGTGTTCCATCTACTTGATAGTAAGAATCATGACTAACAGGATGCCAGATAAGAGCTCAAGATATTTCAATTATCTCTACAAGAATCCTAATATAAGAGACCCAAAACATGGATGAGACCTCTTATCAAATTAAAAAAATTCTAATTATTCTTTGGTTTTGAAATTCCACATTCTAGTCCATTGACAAGACCACTAGTCACTCATGGCTCATGTGCAATTATAGATGATGAGTGTCAGGCCTATGGATGCTGCTCCTTATTCCCTTGCCATTCCAGAATCATGGGGTGAGGGGCGGTGGCAGGAACTTGTGGAACTGAGCTGACCAGGAGACCAGAAGAGAAACTAGAAGGAAAATCCTTTAGCAAAACAAATAGCAAAGAGAACAAAACCTGTCCTCCGGGTGTAGAAAGCCTTCTGGGGTCACTAGCCATTAAGGACACCCTAAGAAACCACCTCCCCCTTTTATAAAATAAGCACACACAAAAAGCACAGCAAACCTGTTCTGCAAAACACCCCAGGAAATTCTCATGAATGATAAACCAGGAGAAAAAGTTCTATACAGTTTCTCTCCAACCAGTCTTCCGATTTTCATATCACTTATGGTTTGTTTTATTAATTACCTTCCATCTATTCCTTCCAGGGTTGTGCACTCAGACCTGCCTGTACATAGCAACTGCTTGAAGGCCCTTCTAGAAATGTGGCTTTGTTCAGTAATTGCTTTCCTATTGGGGCGGGGGAGGTAGCATCTGACCTGAGCTGTCATTTTTGCAGAAACAGGTTAAAGTTAAGCACATGATTAAGAAAAAAAAGGAACCTTAATTACAAACAGGGGAAAGAATGAAAGCAATTTAAAATCTGTCTGACCTCTTGATAATGCTAAGGTAAAGTGAGGGTAATAAAGTTGACATTTCATGGGGAAGTTAGGAGCAGAAAGTAATAAAAGATGACTGAGAATGCTTTAGATGTACAGAGGCTTAATTAAATCTAAGGATCAGTAATAAAAACCTTAGATTATGCACACAGCTCCTCCAGCCCTGTGGTTCAACACCATGATGCCATGGGCCCTCTGGCATTTTAGTGCAGTGCAGAAATCGAGATGCCATTAAACATTTCACCAACAGAGTTTTGAGCAGCAACTGTTCAAAATGGCCTGCATAAAAGTAAAATATTAGGTCTGCCATCCCAACACTGGGAAAGCAGAGGCAGGAGGATTGCCAGTTTAAGGCTAACCTGGGATACATGAGTGAGACTATGGCTCAAAAAATTACAAAGTTCATCATGAGGAAGATTAAAATTATCTCCAGGTCATTTGACCCTGTGATTCAATATTTTAAATTCTATACAAAGCACTGGTTAGAAGTAACCACTTTCCTCTGGTTTTGGACAATGGAACACTCAGGAGCCATAGATCAGTGTTAGAAAATTTTTAGTGCCAGGGATGAGATACCTCCAGTGAGTTGTTGGCCAGGGAGGTCCCTGATGCCCCCAAAACATTATAGGCCATTGCCGAGGCCCTTGGTTTCCCACCAGGAATAGATGGTAAGACCCTATTGCTGAAGACTCCACATACTTGGGTGGCAAGGCCACTGAGAAATTCTTCTGGAACTGAGCTGATAACCTCCTCCATGTAGACCAGCTGACAGAAAGCTGGAAGAAGCCATTCTACATTTAATTCAATGGGAGAAAGAGATACCACCAGTGAAGATACTCAACAGTGGACACTGCAAGCCTTATAATTGGCCAGCCAGGCCAAATGAGCCAACGGGTGCAATAGTGGCATGTCTGTCATGGTGGAAACCAACTGCCCTCCAGCTGGACTGGAGGCCCGCTCCATGGGGGGGGGGAATACATCCCTGATACTGAAAACTTAAAACAGGAGTAGTCATGAGCCCTAGGGGTGTAACATCTGCTGATGTCTGGAAAAATGTATATACTATGCTTATCAAACTGCCCAGTAAGCACTTCTCTTAATATTTATACCCTTATATTAATGCTACTCTCACATTGGGTAGAGAATCTTCTCTTTTCAGATGGCAGTGACCTTGGGATGACTCAGAAGGTATCATAGTGCTGGAAGGAAGTGACTGGAGTACTGAGTAACATCTCAATCACACCTTCCAAGGCTCAGGGCCTAATGCAGAAGAGGTGGCAGAAAGAATCTAAGAGCCAAAGGAAGGGTAGGACTCCTTACAATGTGCTCCCTCCAGACATAAAATGGCCTGGATATCCATGACCTCATAGTGCCTGACACTACCTACACAAGACCATCATAAGAGGAGGAAAAGATCATGACATCAAAATGAAAGAGAGACTGATTGAGATGGGGAGGGGATATGATGGAGAATGGAATTTCAAAGGGAAAGTGGGGGGAGGGAGGGTAGCACCATGGGATATTTTTTATAATCATGGAAAATGTTAATAAAAATTAAGAAAATAAAAGAAGTAACCACTTTTACTGGGGTGAGAGCAAGAAAACATGTTGAAGCTACAGGGTTTACTTGATGGTGCTGTCTGGATTCTGTGAAGAATGTGAAAATGATTCATTCATTTTTAATATGATACTGTCAAAGCAATAGAGATGAACACATAACTCGAGATGTCAGGGAGAGAAACCCTGAGAGAGATGAAAGGGAGTTGTAGTATAAAATCCAAGAGGCAGGACATATTTTGGAGCAAAGCTAACTGAGGGCACTGCATTTGGTGAAAAATTGGCATTCGCATAACAGACGTGGGCAGCAGCACAGTTTTGAGTATAACAGAAGCTGGTGGGCACCTGCCGCTGGCTCAGGGTCTTAATCTAAAGTGTCAGATCTCTTTGTCCAGCTAGCCACTCAAATTCCTGTCCTCTAGATATTTGTGCACAAAAGGCACTTGCGGTGCTGCGGAGATAGATGAGCTGGTAAAGTTATTGCCTCACAGGCATGAGGACCTGAGTTCGATCCCCACTACCCATCCAAACAGGCTGGGTGTGTTGGGCTTGCCTGTATTCCCACTGCTGAGGGGAAAGAGAAAGCTGGATCTGCGAGGCTCACTGGATAGCTAATCTAGCCTAATTGGCCAGCTCCAGACCAAACAGAGACGCTGTCTCAAGAAAGATAAACAGAATTCCTAAGGAAGGATACCCGACGTTTTCTTCTGGCCTCCACATGGGCACACACATGTTCACACTCGCACACACATGTTCACACTCGCACACACATGTTCACATGCACACACATAAAAGAAGCACTTGCAATCTTCACAATGTTGATGACAAAGGAGCTAATAATTTTATAATCAGTTTCTCCAACTAATACTAATTACTCCATCTGAGTACTAGGGAGATGGCTTCGTGGTTAAAGACACTTGCTTGAAAAGCCTGCTATCCTGAGTTTGATTCCCCAGCACCCATGTAAAGCCAGATAAACAAAATGGCACATGTATCTGGAGTTAGTTTATATGGCAAGAGGCCCTGGTATGCCCATTCTTTCTCTCTCTCTGCTCCCAAATTAAAAAAATAAATATATAGTTTTTAAAACCTCCATGGGAGAATAGCCCCCCTCTCAAGCTATCTGCACTTGGCAGACTGGACACAGGTCATCTAAGTGGGATGAGCACTGTAAGCTGTTCAGTGACCCTTCCCATACCCATGCCTTTTCCCTCCTCAAGGTCATCATGGCTTCCACTTCCTACTCAAGTGGTGTCAGCTGCCATTTACTAAGGCCTTATTCTGTGCTAGACATTGGTGCTACACCTTGTCCACAAATTATTTCATTTGGTGTCCATCACAGTCCTAGGTGACAAATCCTAATTAGCGGATCCCATTTCACAGATGAGAAAACTGAGGCCCACAAACACAGGGTGATTAACTCCAAGTCCACTGTGATAAGCTGTTTTCGTCATCTTTGAAAAGCTGATGGTTCCAGTAACTAACTCAAAATGGTCCTGACGTGTAAGCAGTATACCTTTAAAGCCCCTTGTCTGTAATAAACTATACATGTAGACAGCTGTTGTTTTCATTTTAGGGAAGAGATGACAAAGATAAGAGGAATTTAGTGAGTTGACCAGGGTCACACAGACAGCTGGTAAAAGAGCCTAAAACCCAGATTTCCTGACTTCCAATCTAAGAACTTTAACCTTCATAGGCATAGATAAGGCAGGTCCTACCTTCCACCGTGGCAGGTTGCAGAATGTGTTGGTTGAGAAAGTTTGCACAACTCAGGTCAGTGTGGACTCTGTACCTGTTGCTTCAGGTTGGGGCCTCTGTTTGGGCCCAGGAACTACTGTGATTATGACATATTATGACATGAGCAGTGGAGTCAGATATACCGGGTTCCTGTGCTGCTGTTTATCACAGTGAGATAGCTGGGTCCAAGGCTTGAAGCCAGGCCTGGCTGACTATGAGCCATGTACAAAACTTCACTGCAGAACTGGGACAACGGCCTGCGACTCCATTATCTCACCACTTTCAGTTACTCCAATATGGGGTTTCTCACTACTGTGACTCACCCAGCTAATCTAACTTACAACCAATACTTACCGTTTTACAAATAATAATAATGATAATTCATTTTAAATGTGAACCTCACATTGCTATTGTAAGTGATAAATCCAAATCGTTTTCCACAAAGAGAAGGTACTATTTCCCCTAAAATACGATGTAAACGAGAGCTTTGACTCCAGCATGGCTAGGTACCCGCGGAAAGCTCTACGTGGATCTGCAAAACTAAAGCAAAAAAAAAGGAGAAAAACAGGAGAGCCGGTGTCTGCGGCCTTGACGACATTCTAGAAAGCCAACCTGAGCCAGCACCTTGGAATCAGAAAGAGAAAGATGTTCAGCCCGCCACCTAGGTCGGTGTTACTCACAACCACACCCCGAAGTTGTCACTTGTCACCTTCCGCAGCCACCTGTCAGTCACCCTCAAATGTCACTGTTATGCTTAGCTGCCCACCCCGCCCCGCGCAGCCCGGGCACAGTCCAGGTCAGGGTCCCCGTGCAGAGCGACAGTCCTGGCGACCCCGGCTCACTCACAGCGGCAGACGACAGCTCAGCCCGTGGATGCAGCCCACAACTGGCTAGTTGAACTCGCGTGGGAGCCAGAGCTGTCGAGCTGTCAGACCGGTTCCCTGGAGCCGCTTTCCGGGCCTCTCTAGGAAGCCCGGAGGACCCATCATCTCTATGATGAGCAGGTGCTTTGCCGGCCCACACCTGTGCTGGGGTAGCCAGCTCACTCCGCGAATCTTCCCAAATTCCCCTGTCCGACTGTTCCAGCGTCGCAGGAGCCCTTCGGGGTCCACCTCTACTGTTCTTCCCACTCCTAATTTCTGCCTTTAGATTTCCACCTCCCTTTCTTTCTGTGCCGCCGAGGATGAATACAAGACTGATAAACTTGGATGGATGGACTGGGTGGCTGGACGGCTGGCTGGCTGGCTGGGTGGGTGAGTGGATGGTGGATTGGTGAATGAATGGAGGTGTATGTATGTATAGGTGGGTGGGTGGCTGGGTAGGTGGATGTATGGGTGAGTGGATTGGTGGATGGATGGTGGGTGTATGAATGGATACACAAGTAGAGGATTGATAGGAGATGGATGAGGGTCCCTAAGGAACCCGACATTCACTCTCCATGAATCTTCATATTTATGTATGTCCACATTTTCTTGTGTCCCTGATTTTCCCTGGTTTTCTAGTTTCGGGTGTTTTAGAAACTGAGCAGGTAATGATGCCAAGACTAACATTTATTCCTGAAGGGAGCAAGACCTTAGCCATGTGGAAAGGAAGGTTAGCCTCATTGTTCAAAGGTCTTATTAACAGGCCTATCTTCTGTCTCCTCACTAGGAGTATGGTTCTATGGAAAGTTGCACACTCTGTGTGCACATTCCACATGTGCCTTGGAATGGGCCCATGGCAGGGGAGGATTTCATTTTGATAATTTGAAGGATGGAAGGTTTGACTTCCGGTGCTGCTCTTTTCAGCTGAACAGGTCCCACATTCAGATTCAGAGGGGCTGATGTGAATTATGCCGCTTCCTGCTTAGTTTTCCATAAGACTATGAATAAAGGCATAGAGACAAATTCAACCACAGGAATACACAATGAATGAAGGCTATGGATGCAAGCCAAGCCCTTGATAGGACCCTGGCTTTCCTGCTGACTCATGGGTGGCTGTGATCCTGCCACAGATCTTAGGAGACAGAGACAGGTTTGTACCCAGTGGTCCTAAGGCCAGCTTTGCTGTGGCTTCTTGGAATGTGTGAGGATTTGAAGAAAAGAGGGAGAGTGCTCAGTGGGTGGAAACCCAGCTATATGCTCTTGAGAGCAGCAGGTGGAAGACAGAATCCCTGAGGATGCGGTACAGAAGAGAGATTTCCCATGGGCAATTCCAGGGTCCTCTAGGGGATACCCAGATTTCCTGTGTTGATAAACATGAGAAGTGGTGAATTTAAATGTTAATACTCATCTGTCCCCAAGGGCCTTTTCAAAATATAAACACATTTAAAGGAAAATAGCACATCGTATAATCACTTCTTTAGTTTTTCACTGCAAGTTAGTGAATTGATGTAAAAAAATTTGAAAACTAAGAGAAATGATCAGAGAAAAAAATTGACCTTGATACGTCAATATCCAATTTGTTTTGTTTTTCCCCAATAATAGATCCAGACAGCAGGAGCATTTCAGAAAGATCAATTTGCTGTCATCTTCTCTCTGAGATGCACATCACTTTATATATTAGGAAACACTTTCACAACTTTAACCTCAGCAAATTCTCACAAACACCAGTGCTGAGAAGTCTAAAAAGGACAACTTTAGAATCCCAGCAAGGACATAACAACTGTATATATTTAGAGTGAGCATGACAAGCTTCTGTAATATACATCGAGTCTTAATGGCTCAGTGTAATAAAGGTGGATATTTTATCCTCACAGACTAATCCAGCCTGCTGGGAAGGAGACAGCTCTGCTCCGCACTCTCACCCAAAGACCTAGGCTTCCTTCACTTTACGTCATCCTGTCTAATATGTGACCTTCAAGGTCACCACAGAAAGGAAAACACGAATTTGACTTCCCATTATATTATTTAAAGTCTTGATTTTTTTTTTTTTGGTTCCTTCCTAGCACTTAGTCCATCTGAAATGTTCTTGTATTATCTTTAGAATAAAAGCTCCGTGAGGTCAGAGACTCCCTTTATTGGAGGTGCATCTCCACTATGATTAGTGTCTGACACAGGAAACATCTTTATAGATTGATGAATGAAAAAGTGAATGCCATTTATCTGATTGTCCCCATTCAAAGTCCAAGTTGATAGGTTAGATGTTCTTTTGGACTAGTTTATGTCAGAAATTGCTTCTTTTTTTTTTTTTTACTTTCTTTTTTCCTCTTCTCAGCCTTGATGAATCCCTTCTTCCTCCCAACTAGTCCCCTCCTGCTTTTGTATCTTTAAAAAGTATTTTTTTGGTTTGAATAGTTTGCATGAGCATTTGTAGGGTTATTACTGCAGCACAGGCAGCATACCAGTGGCTACCACTGAAACAAATGACTTCCCTTGGGACAGTTTATAAAGGCATCGTTATAAGTTTGGTAGACATAATAAAACCTTGCTGCCCAAAAGTTTGGACCAGCAGCATCAACATCATATGGAAACTTGTTATAAATATTGGGCCTAGGTTCTGATCTACTCTAGACCTAATAAAATCTACATTTTTAGCAAAGGTCCCAAGCAATTCTGAGGCATAGTAAAGGTTGAGAAATGCTGTCCTAGAAGTGCCGTGACATAGGACAAGTACCACAATGACTCTCTGAGATGGGTAGAAGAGTCTTTATTACAGCCCCAGGAAATCAAGTACTGTTAAGTGACCTGGAGACACACAGAAGGAAAAATTGACTGGGCTGGGGCTGAAAGTCATGGTTTCTGGCTAAAGTCTCTCCACACTTTAAGCACCTTCTTCTCTTCTGTTCTGCCTCCTAGACAAACCTACTTCAATAATAATGAGAATAAGAAATAATAATAAGAAGAAAAAAACTTGAAATGGGGAATGAATAAAACAAAATTAAGCAAGTTAAATGTTGATTAACAATTTTAGGAATTAATTTGTTTTAGAAAAGGAAACAAGCATTTATTACTTACAGTGCATTTGATAAAATGTTTTTCCCCATTACATATTAAAGAACTCTCCCAGCAACATAATGAATGTTTATATTTCATTTATCCAGCAATTAAACATCTTAACACTTTTTATAAGCATTTGTAGCACTTATTAAGAATTATCAAGCATGCTATTTAGGTCAATGGTTTTACTTTTTCTTTTTAAAAACATTTGAAATATCTTATTAGTAGTCCTCGTTCCCTTCTCAGGACTGATTAAATAAAGTGGTTAAATAGTGATGAATAAAACTTCATGTTGTTTTGAGTTTCCTGGCAAAGAGATATCCCATTGCCTGGCTGCAGTGATTGGCTACGAGTTGTTCATGTGACCCATGGTTATCCATTCAGTGTCTTCCTTGGGACTTTTACTGGAATTAACAGCAGAAAGCTGTCTTTCTACAGAATCTGGACAAGGAAGTTCAAGCCTTCGGAATTTTCCCAGAAGGACACAAGGGACTGCCAAGGCGCTGAAGCTCATGTTTGTCACAGCATTCAGTCGTCTTTTCAAGTTGAGGAACTTGGATAGCAACTCTGTTGAGTATTTTCAAATTGAAAATCGTATATATTCATCCAGTATAGACCAATCAAAGGTAGAAATGATGGACTTCTGTACATGGAAACTCAAAAGATGGATTATTAACTCTGGGCCTCAAGCACAATCAGATCTCCCTCTGTCTTTAAGCTCACTTTGCTGGATTTTGACTGGCTCTCTTTCTGTGGCAAAAGGATAGAATTTGTTGTCAGTCAAAGCTAACAGACTCCCTATATCCTAGACCCTTTAGAAAGGCAGTTACTTCTTGCTATTTCCAAAAACCAATCCAGGGGAAGATTCTGATTGGATAGTCACGAATCATGTTACCATCCCTCAACCAACCAATGTAGCTAGGAGATATTTCCTCATTGATTGAAACTGGATTATTCATTGTGTGATGAAGTATTACTTTCCTGTGACTGCTGTGACAAATTCCCACAAACTTGGTAGCTTAAAACCACAATTTCATTCTCTTACAGTTCTGGAGATCAGTAACTGGAAATCATTTTCACTGAGTAAAATTTAAGATATTGGCATGTTGGTCTGGTTATCTATGGTGGAACTAGAGAAAATGTTGTTTCCTCGCCTTCTCCAGCCTTGAGATCTGTGTTCTGTGCATCTCTTGGCTCATGAGCCTTCTTCCTCCAAGTCAGTAGCAAAGAAGCTAAGATCTTTTTTAAAAAATCAAAAACTAAATTGGACTGGAGAGATTGCTTAATGGTTAAGGTACTTATCAGCAAAGCCAAAGGACCTAGGTTCGATTCGTTGGTACGCACATAAAGTCAGATACACAAGGTGGCACGTGTGCCTGGAGTTAATTTGCAGTGACTAAAGGCCCTGGCACACCCTTTCTCTCTCTCAAATAAAATAAATGAGTAAATAAAATAATTTAAAAAAATTAAAAAGTGTGTGTGTGTGTGTGTGTGTGTGTGTGTAGGACAGAGGATAACTTTGCCTTTGACTTTGTTTGAGGCAGGGTCTCCTGTTTACCACCTCATTCACTGGGTTAGCTGGTCTCGAGCTTCTGAGGGGATTCTCTTGTCTCTGCTTCCCTTGTCCCCATAGGCATGCTGGGCTTGCAGGTGATCATGCTACAGCGTTCAACTTTCCATGAGTGCTGGGTATTGGAAATCAGGTACGCTTGCATGGTAATCACGTCATTCACTGACCCATCTCCTCAGCCCAATAATAGTGTTTTTCTAGCACAAGATAATTGAGAATCAAAACTACTTTTCAGGGCTGGAGAGATGGCTTAGCGGTTAAGCGCTTGCCTGTGAAGCCTAAGGACCCCAGTTCAAGGCTCGATTCCCCAGGACCCATGATAGCCAGATACACAAGGGGGCGCACACGTCGAGTTCGTTTGCAGTGGCTGGAGGCCCTGGCGCACCCATTCTCTCTCTCTCTATCTGCCTCTTTCTCTCTGTCTGTCACTCTCAAATAAGTAAAAACAAACAAACAAAGAAAAAACCCCAAAAAACTACTTCTCAGCCTCACCTGAACTAGAGGTTTCTTGTTGCCAAGTTCTTGCCAGTACAGTGGGATTAAAATGACACGTGCAACCCCTGCATGTGCTGTAGAAAAGGAAATGCCCTCTCCTATTCATTGTTGGTGGCTGAAACTCTGCTGGGTCACCAACATGGCTTCAACTCCATGGGTGAAGATAGCACCCTTGCAGATGTTGGGGCAATAGACAAAGGGAACTTGGACCTCTGAATGACCTTGTGGAGCTGAGGTGAGCTGTCTCACTAGCCTCACAAATCTAGACAGCCTGTGTTACTTTTGATCCTTTATAGTTTAAAGGGAATTTTTATTGAGATAACTGTAGGTTCACATGCCTTTTTATGGAGTAATACAGAGAGCTCCTACATATGCCTCACTCAGTTTCACTCAATGATAACCCTTTGCAAAACTATAGAATAATATTACAGCCAAAATATCAACACTGATACAACTCACAGGTGGTATTCTTTATTATTATTTTTTTTTTCGAGGTAGGGAATCACTCTAATTCAGGCTGACCTGGAATTCACTATGTAGTCTCAGGGTGGCCCTGAATTCATGGAGATCCTCCTACCTCTGCCTCCCAAGTACTGGGATTAAAGGTGTGCACCATCATGCCCGGCTGTATTGTTCTTTTCTGTCTTACTTTTATTCACTTTTGTGTGAACTTAGCCTAACTATTTTATCACATGCACAAGTTTATTTATTGTGACAGTGGTTCAGGGTTTTGCTTATTTATTTGACAGCAATTTGACCCTTATACTAATAAAGCATGTGCCAGGAGAGAAGAGTATGACCAACAATGGAAGATCTTGAACTTGAGATACATTCTCTTCATTTCTATGTAAGGAATATCTTTACTAACTGAGAGTCAGTCTGTGCTGAGTGCCTGCCATGTACCTAACTTCATCATGAGAGCTGAGACTGTGGCACTAGAGGTAATAGTCCCAGGAATGGCAGCAGTGGTGGGTGTGCTTAGCATCCAGTACAAATTTCCTGGTCTACTGTTACTTCTTCCCAAATATCAATGACACTCATCCTGTAATGACAGTACGCTCCAGGAGACTTCAGCTTCTAACCCACCTCTTTGGAACCTCCTTCAGAAAATGAGGCACAAATGGGAAGATAGCTGATATGCCCCCACTTAAGAGGAGGGAATGTCTCAGAGTAGTGTCAGCAAGGAATTGTGGTGTGATTGGATTGTAAATGAAAACACCTGGTCTTACTTTGAGTTTTCCTCCAAACCAACCCTTGGGATGAAGAGTCAATGCAAAATGTTTTCTTCTGGGCTCACATGTTTGAAAACTTCATCCCCAGCTAGTTGTGCTCTTTGGGGAGGCCCTGGGACTTGTAGGAAGTGGGGACCAGCTGGTGGATGTAGGTGGCTGGAGGGAGGGCCTTGGAGGATATCGCCCACCTCAGCTGAGCTCTGTTGGCTTCCTCATCAGCACCACATGAGAAATCATGGCTGTAAGCTTCTGCCACCACAGCCCCACTTCAGCACCCATGCCTCCCCTGTCATGGTGCCCTGTACCCTTGAACCAGGAGCCCAAATAAATCCTCCCTCCCTTAAGTTGCTTCTGTCAGGAATTCTGCCACAGTGACGGGGAAAGGTAACACACAGAGTTTGTTTTGCAACAGGATCCGTGCAGGAAAATAATATAGGAACGGGAAGTCATACAGTTGTCACTGAGGCTCACTAGCTTGATCCTTAGGGAGAGCTCTAGAATCCTCTCAGAATTATCCTACTCAAGAAATGAGACTGTTCACTCTGAATCACCAACACTGGTTATTGTTGAGGGCGCCTATGAGGAGCTTCGACTCCCATCACTGCCAGTCGTCTCACATAAAGAAGCACATACATGCTGGTGTCAGAATTTTCAAGTAAGTCGGGCATGCATGGATGGGACAAGAGTGAGGGGAAGGCAGAGGGGGTGCCTGTAGTCTCTGCTACACACCAGTACCCCAAAGCACTGTGCCCTTTGAGGGGTTCCTACACTACTATTGCTCTCCACTGTCTTCTGACTTCCTAAGGCCCAGTCCCTGAACCATCATGGAGGAAGTGGCATGGAAGCATGGATAGTTTTCTTAGAGAAAAGAAATAAGGGAATGTTGGGTAGAAATGTAATGGGGTACTAGGGGTCCAGGAAAGTTCTTGAACCCCAAACCCTAGGTTCATTTCTAATTTCAATCAAAGAATTGAATAAAAAAGAAGACTGAGAGCCAGGCATGGTGGCGCACACCTTTAATCCCAGCACTCGGGAGGCAGAGGTAGAAGGATCACCGTGAGTTCGAGGCCACCCTGAGACTACATAGTGGAATCCAGGTCAGCCTGAGCCAGAGTGAGACCTTATCTCGAAAAACCAAAAAAAAAAAAAAAGACTGAGAAAGATAATAGGATAATTATTAAATTATTATATTTATTGAGCAAAGTATAGGGCCAAAGGAAGGCACCTACATGGCTAGAGATCCCACATGGAGGGCCTAGAAAAACCATGGAAAGAAAAGAGAGAAAAGAAAGTTCAAGGAGCTCCTGCTCTGTGGGGAGCTGGAGGAGATAAAGAACCCATATGGAGAGTAAGGGCTAGGGCGCCCTCCCCTGGCTCAACCCAGTTGGGCCTGGGTCAAGGCTGGACTCAGGCCCAGCTGAGGGAAAAACTCACCCACAGCTGGAAGTTCCCAAGTGATCTGAGAGCCTGCCCTCCACTTGTAAAGATATTTATAATCTTATAGTGATGGACTGTCTTCTGGCTCAAGTGAACCAGAGGGACAGCTGGTTGGTCAGGGCTAGGGGCTGTCTCAGGAAGAGCCTAGCCCTGACACCAAGTTCCAGGGGCTGAACTTGACCAACCACAATGTTTAAATCCTATGTAAGACCTTTCTCCCAGAGGGATCCTAGTTGTTTGTGGAAAAACATGTCTAGGGAACTAGGCAAGAGATAAGAATTCAGATCATCTTTGATTTATAGCAAGTACAGACTTTCCTGCCTTTTTTAACTTCAGGGGTTCAGTCACCATAACTGTACCACCCTCTCAGAAATAAAAAACCAAAGACAGAGTGAGGGCAAGGTTTGCAGAGTGCTGGCAACATCTGATAGGCAGACTGAAGAGCATTGTTAGTGTGAAGGGAGGCCTTGTCCATCTGTAGGGACTGTCCAGTAGGCTAGAGAAAGATGAAATCTAGAGGAAGGAGGAGACATCTTTCAGGTTCCCATCCTCCAACCTTTCTCTGACACTGCCCCTCACTCACGTCATACTCCTATACAAATCACCATAGACTGGCACACACAAATGTAAACAAACATTTACTAGTCCACAGAGTGAAAGTCCAATGTCAGAGAGCCAGTGGGGTTTGGCTCGGGTGAGGGCTTTCTGACTTACAAATGCTGTTTTCTTATTACACTTCACATGGTAGAAAGTGATCTAAATACCCCCTCCCACACCGTGTACACATGCATGTGGGTAGAAACGTGTGTGCTCAGGTGTGCGGGTACATGTGTGCATGTCAATGTCAGGTATCGTCTTCAATAGCTCTCTACCTTATTTTGTAAGAAAAGTCTTCCACTGAAACTGGGACTCACCAATGTATCTGGACTACCTGGTCAGCAAACCCCAGGTATCCTCTGGTCTCTGCCTCCCCAGCCCTGAATCACAAGCATGTACCATCACACTTTGTCCTGGACTTTTCTTATAAGACCCTTAATTGTGTCTGTGACCTAACCAGCCCTAAACACAGAGGGCCTGTTTTCTAATACCTTTACTTTAGGTGAGGATTTCAATACACAAACTTTAGGGGAACACAAGCATTCAGACCACCTCCCACTCCTCAGAAAATAAAACTGATTCTAGCTTCTTTTTTTTTTTTATTTTTATTTGTTTATTTGACAGTGACAGACAGAGAGAGAAGGAGGCAGAGAGAGGGAGAGAGAATGGGTGTGCCAGGGCCTCCAGCCACTGAAAATGAACTCCAGATGCATGCACCACCTCGTGCATCTGGCTTATGTGGGTTCTGGGGAATCGAGCCTCAAACTGGGGTCCTTAGGCTTCACAGGCAAGTGTTTAACTTATAAGCCATCTTTCCAGCCCAATTGTAGCTTCTTTATACCACCAGCTCCTGACAACACTGCCCTGATACACACAGAGGTGTTTCTTCCATACCTCCACATGTCTTCTCCAGGGCAGTATGTGTTTAGGGGTGGAGGTTTTCAAACAGAACATTTTGATCAGTGAAGAAATGTCATAACCACTTTAAAATTAAAAAAAAATTGTTTCTTTACTTATTTGTTTATTTGAGAGCAACAGACAGAGAGAGGAAAGAGGCAGAGAGAGGAAGAGAGAGAGAGAGAGAATGGGTGCCCCAGGGCCTCCAGCCAGTGCAAACGAACTCCAGACGTGTGCGCCCCCTTGTGCATCTGGCTAATGTGGGTCCTGGGGAATCGAGCCTCGAACCAGGGTCCTTAGGCTTCACAGGCAAGTGCTTAACTGCTGAACCATCTCTCCAGTCCATAACCAAGGTCTTATAGCAGAATGCTTCTTGAAGTAGTCAATGTACTCTCCCTGCCTTTTAACCTCTAAATTTAGAAGAAACAAAGCAAGATGAGAAACATGGGTTTTGCAGCTAAAACTGAGGAGACATGGGTCCTAGTTGGACCTTTAGTCCTTAAGCTGATGAAATGAGATGGTGCCTTCGTCTGCACCGGCACCCCATCAGCAGTGTGAACAGCACTTACTATAGATCGAGGTTCAAGATTATGTGTGTAGAGCCAGGCATCATGGAGTAGGCTTGTAGTCCCAGCACTCCGGAGGTTGAGGCAAGAGTATTGTTGTGAGCTTGAAGCCAACTTAGTGAGTCTCTGGGTGAGAAAGTCCTGTCTGAAAACCAAGCGAAAGATTCCATGTGTAGAACTTGCACAACAGTCGTCATAGCAGCATTGATTACAGTCACTCCAGAGGAAGCAATTCAAGTATCTATTAATTGACATCTGAATAAATTAACTGGGCACATTATGCTGCAACATGGCTAGACCATGAAAACACAACACCGAGTCTTCATTAGTTTCAGAGGCCAAATACAAAAGGCTACACCTTGTAGGATTTTATTTACAGAAAATGCTTACAAAAGGAAAATCCATAGAGATGAAATACAGACGGTGGTGGTCAGGAGCTGGAGGTGGGTGTTTGAACTAAAATGGGTGGGGACAGTGTCTGCTAATGAATACAAGGTTTCTTTTGGAGTGATGAAATGTAGTTATGGTTGCACAGATTTGTGAACTAAGTCACTGATCAGAACAAATTTCATTGAATGAATTGTTCAATAGATGGATTATATATCAATAAAATTATCATAAAACAGGTCACACCTACCACAATGTCAACCCCATCCTAATATCGAGATTGTTTGAGTGGAAGAGGACGGAATGACCTATAACCTTGGACATGCCCATGGAAGTGTGTTATGGATGACAAAATTAATGGGGGTGAGCTGGAGAGATGGCTTAGTGGTTAAGGTGCTCGCTTGTGAAGCCAAAGGACCAAGGTTAGATTCCCCAGGACCCACGTAAGCCAGATGCACAAGGTGGCACATGCATCTGGAGTTTATTTACAGTGGCTGAAGGCCCTAGCATGCCCATTCTCTCTTTCTCTCTCTCTCTCTTGTTCTCAGATAAATAAAATTAAAATCAATGTGGAAAAAAGTGCAGGAAAATAAGCTCAATTCTCTTGCCCCACTATGTTAATACTATGTTGTCCCTGGGGGTCTCCTCTCACCTTCCTTGTTCTCACGGCAAGGAGAAGAAACAATGCAGACCAGAAGGCAAAGTGAGGTCTGAATAATAAGTGGTTTCCAATTAGCTGCACTAAACATAGAGAGTCAGCTTGTATTCATTCCCATGATCAAATTACTTCATTTTGTTTCTTCTCTGACTGCAAGGATAATTTTATGCTGGAATTATTTGAGCCATTCTAATTATGCATGCATCAATATTTAGCGAGTGTTTACCTAGCCCATGGAGTAACAGAGTGCTTCTGCTCCCTAGGAGAGTGTGGCAGCACAATATAATATCATAGGCGGTGCATAGCACAGGGGCGAAGCTCCTTTTCATCCTGCTCCCACGTCTGTACAGAATGCTCAGGTGGGGTTCCTCGGGAAACAATGTGGACAGGATTCAGATGCATCGTGGAACTGAAGGAGGCTCTGTGAGTGCATTGGGCTCATTGTTGGCATGAACTACAGTTTCAGGGACAGATGTTTTATCAGGGACTCAGTTATGTAAGACATGTTAAAAACCATTATTTATTTAGACCTTCCTGTCTGTGAAGAACCTTTCCCTGTGCTCATATCTGAATCTCCTTGTTGCCTTGTTCCATGGACACCAATCTCCTTTAATCAATACCCACCACTTACTCACCACACTCTGATTCATCTTCTCCTTTTCCTTCTTCTCCATTTCCTTTCTTTGAACTTCTGCCACTTCCTAACTGGTTAAACTCTAAGGATCAACATCAGCTTGTTTTCTTCCCCATCTTTCTCCTAAAAGAAGCCTTCATTCAGTTCCCTTGCTTTTTCTTAACTGTGAACCCCGGGCAGATGACATCCAAATGTATGTAAACCAGACACTGGAAAATGTTTGTAGAGAAGGTTCAGTATATCCTGACATACACAAGTGGACTTTTGCAAATTTGTATGTGTGGTGTGCATGTGTATTTGTGTGTGTGTGTGTGTGTGTGTGTGTGTGTGTGTCTGTGTGTTTATGAGACAAAGAAAGAGATAGAGGCCAGAAGTGAATTTGGGGCTGTCTTCCTCAATTTTTCCTCCATCCCCTTCATTGAGACAGGATGTCTTGCTTAACATCAAGCTCACTGTGGTGGCTAGACTAGCTAGCCAGTGAACTCTCTGGGTACTCCTCTTTCCTCCCCAGCACTGAGATTACAGGTGTGCACTACTAGCCACTATGCCTAGCTTTCATGTGGGTGCTGTGAATCCAAACTCAGGGTCTCATGCTTGTACAGTGAGCCCTTCACTGACTAAGCCAGTTCCCTCCCCCCACCAGAGGTGGAGTCTCTACATTCAGCATAGTTGGCACTGTCCATACCATTTTGATACTCTCCCCTTCATTCTCAGATAATTTTATTTTTCTTTGGCAAAGACTCTTGGATTCACAGTCTCATTCCTTTCCCTGCATCATCTCCCTGAGTTCTAAATGCCATCATATACAAGGAATGCCCCAGAGTGTTCAAAATTTAGTCTTAGGCTGGAGGGATGGCTTAGCTGTTAAGGCATTTGCCTGCAAAGCCAAAGGACCCAAGTTCAATTCCCCAGGACCCATGTTAGCAAGATGCATAAAGGGGCGCATGCATCTGGAGTTCATTTGCAGTGGCTGGAGGCCCTGGTGTGCCCATTCTCATTCTCTCTCTCTCTCTCTCTCCCTCTTTCTCTGTCAAATAAATAAACAAAAATTAAAAAAATAGATAAAAGTCAGGCTTGACCAACTACAGGACTAGATTCTTTTAGACAACCATCCTGAGTCCAGAGCCCTATTCTCCTTTTGTCCATTTCCAGGGTTCAGAAGCACCTCACTCCTGCCTCAGTCTCCAAGCCTGAGATGAACTTAAGTTGAGGCAGAGACTTAGGTAAGAGAGTAGGAGAAGGGAAGGGTTGGTGCATGGGGACCTATGGGGCAACATGGCTCACAGGTCCTTGGGAATGTGAAAGAAGAAAGATAAAATACCAGTGTAAAGTGCTTCATCTAGCAATGGGATAGCTCTGTGGAGGCCCTAGGTGTCACTAGGACATCACAGCCAGAGAAGGGAGAAGCTATTAAAGAGGCTAGAGAAGCCATTGAATATCTCTTCTGCTGATGCCAACGCTTGGTAACCAGTTCCAATATAGATCCTTTCTAAATTGTTCTGGATTCCATACAAGTTTTTGGTATATCAATGGTCTAGTTGGTGCATTGTTATTGTTATTGAATTGAGGAAGGTGACACATGAAGAGTTTATAGTTGCGACAGGCTGTTTGGTGCAAGAATGCTCACTAGGTATTGAAAACCAAGAACTCTAGATTCAGAAAGTTTGAGTTAATGGTCTTGGGACTGGGAAGGTAGTTAAGTGGGTTAAGGATAGTTAAGTGCTTGCCTTGCAAGCATCCTGAGGACATGAGTTCAATCCTCAGAATCCACATAAAGTGCTTGGTGTGGGGAAGCTGACTGTAATACAAGTGCTGGGGAGGCAGAGACAGGAGGAACCCTGGAGCTCACTGGCCAGCCAGTCTAATTGGTGTGCTTCAGGCCAATGAGAGACTGTCACAGAAGGAGGTGAGAAATGTTTCTGAGGCTAATACCCAAGGTTGTCTTCTGGCCTCAATGTGCATATGTGGACAAGAAGAGAATGTCTCAAGCTGTGTGCATTGTACCACTTGCAACAGGTCACATCAGGTGTGTCTTAAACATGAGTTTTCTAGATTCCATCTCTAATACATAGACCATAGGAGTCAGCATTCCTGGTGAACATCCCAGGTGAGTTGTTTTCCTTTTACATTGTTGGAACTGCAGTGCCATGATGCTATGGTTGAGACAACTCCAGGGAAGGAAGAACTGGGGACTGAAGAAGGGACCCTGAGCCAATCTGGGGATTATGAGGACTCACTGGAAGCTTGCGTTTAGAGGTAGTCTCTAAGCCCTACTTGTCTAAGATCCAAAGACTTAGCAGAAGGGAACACTGGAGCTGGCAGCAGGAGTACAAGGCATAGTAGGGTTGGTGTTCTGGGGACCCATGAACATTTCTATGAGGTTGGAGCATCCAGCTGTGTGGACTAGAGTGAGAGCGAGGCAGTGCAGGTATACCAGAACCACTCATGCAGGCCCCTCAATCTATGCTGAAGAGCATTAGGGGTCTCCAACAGACATGGTGTTTGTACCACTCAAGCCAGGCTACATTTAGTTGGTATATTGGGTGAATTTGACAAATGTGTCCATGTTCTCTCTTTGGAAGGGACTTTGCATGACACTTCAGAGCACAATGGGCTACCAAGATTCTATAGGCTCACTAAAAAAAAAAAAAAAAAAAAAAACCAAAAAACAACAACAAAAAAACTTTCACTGAACTCTTTTCTTCCTTCCTTCCTTCCTTCCTTCCTTCCTTCCTTCCTTCTTTCTTTCTTTCTTTCTTTCTTTCTTTCTTTCTTTCTTTCTTTCTTTCTTTTTGCAAATAAGTACTATGGTATAAACATGTGTAGTGTCCCTCAAAGGTCAATTTGGTAGAGGCTTGATCCTCAGGATGGTACTATTGGGACTTGATAGAACCTTTATGAGGTAGGGGTAGTGGGCACATGCCCTTGACAGGGCTCTGCCAGTTCTTGCTCCCTCTGTTGCCTGCATCATGAGGTGAGCTGTTTGCCCCACATGTGCTCCCTCCATGAACCACAATTGCTGCCCTAGCTGGACGGGGCCACTTAAGCTGGGATTGAAACTTCCAGAACTATGAGTCAAAGTAATCTTTATTCTTTATAAGTCAATTGATTCAAGTATTTTATTACAGTGATGGAAAAGAAATTAACATAAAAGGATATGTTACCTTGATAATAATAAATAATATTAACAACAACAATAATAAATAAATATAAATAATATATAATAAATAAAAAAGAGGTCAAAAGACCTCTCTGGAGCCATTTCTGCAAGGCCACAAATCTCAAATCTTCCATAACTACCTCTTCAGGTTCTACCTATAAATGCTGTCACTAGAGGGCTCAGGTTTCAACATGTGATTTATTGGGATACATAGGCATTCTACCCATTGTATAGATGCACAATCCTATCTAGCACGCAGTTTGTTGTGGCCACGAGTTTATTATTTACATGATTCTCAACGCAGATTTCAAATATGCTTAGGAGGCAAGTTTGTTGAGAAGGATCCCCTTGAGCATGAAAGCACAGGACACGAGGAAATCCAGCAAGTGCATAAGCATGCCTTGGACAGAGCAAGACACTGGAATGCAATTCCAAGGCAGGATGATGCCTGTGTGCTTGAGGAGTGGCAAGGATGCCCTTGTGATAGAATGTATTCAATGAGGGGTGGAAGTAGAGATGTGGTCCAAGGGGCTGGAGAGATGGCTTAGCAGTTAAGGTGCTTGCTTGAGAAGCCTAAGGGCCCATGTTTCATTCTCTAGTACCAACATAAGCCAGATGCACAAGGTGGCACATGTGTCTGGAGTTTGTGTGCAGTAGCTAGAAGCCCTGGTATGCTCATTCTTTCTCTCTTTAGGTAGATAGGTAGGTAGGTAGGTAGATAGATAGATAGATAGACAGATAGATAGATAGATTCATATAACTCTGGCCCTCAAATAAAATAAAGAAATAAGAAATAAGATAAAAAAGAAATGTGGTCCCGGAGCAACTGGGGCTGGATCATCCTGAAACCACTTTGGCTCTGGGTGAAACAGAAACTCTTGCCAGGCTTTCAGCCAGCGAGGGATAAGAGAGGATTAAGGCTATGAAAGCTGAGTTAAGAATGGATGTAGGGGATGAAGAGATGGCTTAGTGGTTAAGGCGCTTGCCTGCAAAACCAAAGGACCTCATTTCAATTCCTCAGATGCACAAAATGGCGCATGCATCTGGAGTTCATTTGCAGTGGCTGGAGGCCCTGGCACATTCATTCTTTCTTTCTCTCTCTCTCTCTTCCTCTGCCTCATTCTCTCTCTCAAATAAATAAATAAGTAAAAACAAAATATTTTTAAAAGAATGGATAGTAGGAGGATGAGGAGGATTTGGAGAGGGGTAGCGGAGATTGCTGCTACAATCCACTTAGGTAATGATGACTTGGGCCAAGTGAGTCACAGTGGAGATGGACAGAACTAGCAAGATTTCTTGCAGGACTGGCTGTAGGTTGAGCCAAAAAGCAGAAAGAGAAAGAGTTCAGGCCTTATATGTTGTGTGGCTAGCAAGATGAAACTGCTTTGCTGAGATGGACAAAGATAATTTGGGGAGGTCCTTAGAGTGAGCTGTGGGATGGCTAGTTTGCAAGTAGAGAGAGAAGTGGCGTCCCTGGGACAATGGTGGGGGAGCAAAGAGAACGAGAGGACTGACAGGTGCTCAAGCAATGTAATGAGACACAGAGATGGTGGGAGGAAACATCCTTGTGAGAAGGTGGAGTCGTCTTTGCTGCTGTAGGCACTTGGGTGATTGTGTGGGTTCCCAAGGCTGTTGTACAAATCACCATGAAGTGGGTGACTTAAGGAACAGAAGTGCATCCTCTCAAAGCCTTAAAGCAACATACTGGCGGGGCTATGGTACTTGAAAGTGCTAAAGGAAACTCCTTCCTGGCTTCTTGTATCCTTCCAGTGACTTCAGGCATCCCCTGACTGTGACACAATATCTAATCTCTGCCTGCCTTCACCTAGCCTGTGCCCTGGGTCATCCTGCCTTCTCTTCTGACTCTTAGGAAGAAATGTGTCAGTGGATTTAAGGACACTCTAATCCAAGAGGTGGCCATCTAGAGACTCTTATTTACAATTGTAAAGGCCCCCTGGCTGCACCCTGCAAATAAGGTTATATTCTCAGGCTCTTTGAGAAGGAGATGGAACTATCTTTTTCATTTATGCCACAACAGTGAGTTGGTACTTCTTTCATCTCCTGTGTATGTCTTATTCCATACCCCAAGCACCAAAGGCAGGAGTAGCTGCAGCAAATTTGCCTTTACAGCTATAAATTTTCATAAAAAGATGAGGGAAGTTGATTTTCACACTGAAGTCAGGATGGCAGATAAAGCAGTGGCTGTCCAAAGGCAGGTGAGGGGCGGGGGGAGGTGGCTCAGTGGGTAAGAGTGTTTGCTGCATAAACCCGAGACCTCAGTTTAGATCCCTAGCCCCCACATAAAATGATGGGTATGGTCACACATACCTGTAACCCCAGTGGTGAGACAGAAGAATTGCTGGGGCTTCCTGGACAGCCATCCTAGCTAAGAAAAAAACAAAAAAACAAAGAACAGTGAGCTCCAGGTTCAGTAAGAAACCTTATTACAAGGAAATCAGGTGGAAGAGAGATAGAGAAGTTATGTCCAACATCCTCCACTGGCACACATCATGGGGACACACACTCCCAACACACAAACACGTGGCACACACACACACACATGCATGCTAAAGAGGAAAAATAAGGCAGACTGAATTGTAGCAGTACCAGGCATCTAGGAACTTGAACCCGAAGGACTGGAAATTATCTTGTTTGGATCCCAAAATTTAGGTGGTTCTAGCTGATGCTGATGGTTATCTGATGGATGACATGGTGACATGAAATATGATAATATACTGTACTCTGCAACCTACATTTCTTTCTTTTTTAAAATTTATTTTTATTAGATATGGACATACTTAGTATGTAAACAACTACATGTTGGTGCCATCCTTTCCCTCATCCCTGCCCCCTTTCCAAAGAGGCCCTTCTCATTGGGGATGCAGGTCAACCCCATGGGGATTGTGAGTCATACATTGTGGGGGCAGCAGTCAGTTATGCGGGAGAGGCAATGTCTTTGTGCAAAATGTCACAACTTGTGTCTCTAACAATCTTTCCGCCCCCTCTTCCGCAAAATTCCCTGAGCCATGTTGGGAGCATTTTAAGTCTACTTCAGTGATGGGCTCTTAGGAGCCTCTGGATCTCTGCTTTGGTAGGTATTCAGTATCCTCAGTGTCTATCTCCTTCACCCTTGTGCTGATATCCGGTTCACCGAGAAAGAAGCACTCTTGCTCATTTCCCCAATTCCTCCATGGTTTCAGCTGGGGCTGGGGTGAAGTGCACTGGGTCGTTTATCTCCTCAGGTCTAGCTCCTGTCTGAAAAAAGAGAAGCAGAATCTCCAACAGAGAGTGAAGTCAGCACCAGATAAATGGGATAACCATTATTAATTTAGAGAGAATTTAAACAGTTTAGACCCTCTTATAGCTCAACATTAGTGGGAGCTTGACATTGGAAAACAAAATTGTTATCTGGATATGATTCTGATTGGATTTCCCACTTTCAGATATGGCCACCTACATTTCTTGCTTTAAAAATGCTGCAAACATTTCCTCAAATTGTTTAATATTCTCCAACAACATAATTTTTTTATTAAGTTGAAATTTCTATGGATACATGGTATGTATAAACCATCATTTCCCTCCTCCCTTCCCCCACTCCATTGAGTATCCTCCTTAGTGAGGATTGCTGGTATTCACTATGGAGTTGTGGGTTATGAGTTGTGAGAGCAGCAGTGAGTCAAGGAGGGGGTTAATGCCTCTAGATATTTCCTCCCTACTCTGTGGCTCTTACAGTATTTTCCACCCCCTCTTCTGCAAAATTCCCTGAGCCTTGAACAACATGATTTTTAATGGCCATATAGCAGTCCATCCAAAGGAAAATACCATATTTTATATAACAAATCCTTTATAGTGAGCCATTTGAGATGTTTCCACACTTTACATATGATAAATACCACTGAAATGAACAACTCTTTTTATAAATCATCATGCATATCTTTGATTGTTTTCGAATGGGCTCATTTTAAATAACCATGAACCATGAATTGCTGTTTTGTGATAGCAATTTCTGCTCATTGTTTTTCTTATGAACAGAAACTTTTCCTTCAGGCAAGAAAAATGGAAAGGAGTTCTTGGAACATCTGGCTTATGGTGTAATTTACTTTGGTATTCATCTGTGCTCCCAAATTTTGAAATGCCTTCTTTCTAATTGTCTCATCCCAGGTTTAATCTCCCTTCTGGAGACACAGACACATGTGTGTTCCCTTCTGTGAACCACTGTTGGCCTAGAGCCATGACTATGGGAGAAAAGCAATGCTAATTCTCAATTTGTAAGGCCCAATAAGGAGGTGGAGAAAGCAGAAAGAATTACAGGGCAGGAATTTTTGTTGGGATGGAAAGGATTCTTGTGATAATGGATTCCACTGAAAACTGTGAAATACCAGTGACATAAAAATTTAGGAGGTTGAGCTGGGCATGGTGGCGCACACCTTTAATCCCAGCACTTGGAAGGCAGAGGTAGGAGGATCACCATGAGTTGGAGGCCACCCTGAGATTACATAGTGAATTCCAGGTCAGCCTGGGCTAGAGCAAAATGCTACCTCAAAAAACAAACAAACAAACAAAATTTAGGAGGTCCTTGAAAGTAATGGAGCCATGCTTGGGCTTTTAATCCAGGAGGTTGGATGCTGGATACTCACTGTCACACAGAACGTCCACTGAGTCAGTAGCCACCAGGTTCTTGTTTTACAAATTTGATGAATGAAATCCACAGGCCACAGAGGGTAAGGTTTAGACAGATTTAATTATAAATTTAAAAAATTCTCTTCAGAGAAAAGAGGCAAAGGTCCTGTATAGTAGGAGACATTCTGAGAGGGTAATTTACTTAGTGACACCGACTGGGGTCTTTCATAGGAATAAGACTTTATTGGATGGGGGAATTAACTGGTCCAGTTCTCAACAGAGGTATTTAGGTGACTTAACAGCATTAGTCATATCTTCCTGCCAGGTTTCTAGGGAAGGAGGACTCCTTTAGGGAATACGAGATACGGAAAGGCGAGACCTTTCTGCCATTTCTGGCCTCCAGCAAGGTGGAAACTATTGGGACTCCCTTGAGGGAAAAAGAGATAAGGAAATACCAGTTTCCCCTACAGACTCAAAGATATTTTCCTCTTTTGGCCAAGAGAAAAAACAAAAGACAAATCTGTTCACTTTGGGGGTCCTCTTTTCCTAGACTGCCTATCTAATTTCTATTTCATAGACCACTTACCTAGGTCATCCTTATAAGCAATATGAGGTACATATTTGTGTTAGTTACTTTCTCATCACTGAGAGAAAAAACCTGGTAAAGGGGTTAAGTCCATCATGGTAGGGAAGGCATAGTGTTAAGAGCAGCTCCTTTGAGGCAGAAGGCACATGAGGCAGCTAGTTACACTGTGTCCATAGACAGGAAGCATAGAGATGAACACAGCTGTCTAGCTCATTTTCTCCTTTTCTTCGAGTGAGCGAGAGAGAGAGATAAAGAGAGAATTGGAATGCCAGGATCACAGCCACCTAGTGTACATGCACGAACTTGCACTTGTGTCACCTTTGTGTGCCTGGCTTATGTTGGATCTGGAGAGAGATCAAACATGGGTCCTTAGGCTTTGCAGGCAAGCACCTTAACCACTCCAGCCCCACATTCTCCTTTGTACTCTCCTTTGTGTTCAGTCTGCGGCTCCAGTCCACTGAATGTTATTGTCCACATTCAGGGCGGGTCTTCCCTCCTCAGTTACACTTTTCTGGAAACATTCTCTCATACACACATCCAGAGATATATTTATATAGATATTCTAAATCCAATCCAGTTGACAATGAAGATTAACCACAATGTTATTCTCTCTTGTTGCTGAGCAGGCTGGGACTCATAGCAGAAAGCAAGGTCACATGGCATGGTGGTTTGAATATATGGCCCCATATACTCAGGTGTTTTTGATTAAGACTGAACTTGAGGGCTGGAGAGATGGCTTAGCAGTTAAGGCATCTGTCTGCAAAGCCAAAGGGCCCATGTTTGATTCTCTAGGGCCCATGTAAGCCAGATGCACAAGGTAGTGCATGTGTCTGGAGTTCATTTGCAGTGGCTGGAGGCCCTGGTGCACCCATTCTCTCTCTCTCCCTCTCAAATAAATAAATAAAATATTTTAAAATAAAAGATTGAACTTGAAACTTAAGTATCCAGTGGGTGGAACCCTTTTGGGGAAGAGGTATGTCACTGGGTGTAGATCTGGGTAGATCTGAGCCCTGGCTGTTTGAGTTTTGCTGGCTGTTGGTGATGCCTGTCTATATGGATCTATGGAAGAAATCCAGCTACTTCTGTCATGATGGCATTTCCCCTGAAGTCTGTGAGCCTAAAATAAAATGTTTCCTCTCATCAGCTGCTTCTGGTTGGGTGGTTGTACCAGCAATGAGAAAGTAACTGCAACGTGTGGTTATTAAGTAGCAGAGTAAGAAGTTTAGCCTAGAATGGTCTGATGCAAATATTCCATCTTATATGTTAATGAGGTCCACTTGTCTGCATTTTGAGCACTGGTAACATTTAAGATTAGACTTTTAAGAGTCACATAGGTGTGCCAGCATTTAATTTTGTCAAGTTAGGGTGTCAAGATGCAATGGGCACTTAATAGTCATCTCTAATCACCGTGATTTCACACATTAAAAGACATTTTCCTATCAAAATGGAGAGGAAAGCTATAAGCTCTGTGAACTAAACTCCCCAGAAAACAGCTGTATCTGCTACACCTACTTCCAGCAAGGCTGAATGGACTGATAAAGCTCCTGTGATCACAGAGAGATGGAATGTTGCAAGTCAGAGCCAAATTACCTTGGGCTATCTTTAGGCCTTTAATAGCGTTTTATTGCCCACTCTGTGTCTGAAGTAACATCCTGATGACTATCAGTTGAACAGGTGTAGTTCTTTTTGGAATGTAAGAACAGACCTCAGCTTCCACCAACCCTAGGGCTAAAAATGTCATCAGATAGCATCTAGGCCTAGGAGGAGATTTTCCCCCTTTGCTATAACCTGCCTGGGTGATGGTCAGCCAATGAATTTGAAAAGTGCCTTGATTTATGATTTTCTTTTGTTCTGTAACTATAAAACCTTCATGAAATTGTTAACATGTTGGAACATGGAATTTGGGGTAACCTAAATCTGTGTTCTTGGGCCATGGTCACTCATATTTGGCTCCAGAATAAACTATCTCTTATCCCTTTGAGGTGAGAGCTGTGTCTTTTGCGTCAACATCCTTTTAATGTATTCATAAGAGAGAGGGTGAGCTGGGTAGATAGAGAACACTTGCTAGTCTCCAGGAGGCCAAGTCAAGATAGAACTCAAAAGTCTTCGAGGTTGGCTTTTTATTAGAATCATTATTCTGACTCAGTTCATAGGATGGGCTCTCTCATACACACTACAGCAAGGAGGATCGCGGAATCACTGGGCTACAATGGGCACTCAAAAAACGGTTAATGAGAAAGGCAGTGGACTAAAGGCCAATGAGCAGTAAACATGTGACTTAATTTCGGTGGTTTGCCTTCCCCACCTCATTGCTTTCTTCATGGATTTACGTGGATGTAAGTGGCTCATAAAGGCAAAGTTGGCTTGTGTGTTGTTTCCACAATCAGCAAGATAGCTGACGAGGTAAAGCAAAGCCAGACAGGAAGGTCTTGCATTTTATCTAATTTCCAGTCAGGGTAAGAGCCCCAAAGTTAAACATTACTGAGCGAGAACCTTGGACCAGAAATTGTGCTAAATGTCTGGCTGACTTTATATGACCAAAGAAAGACAAATTATATTATCTCAGTTGACTTTCTACTGAGCCCAAGAACACGTGAAGGCTGTGATGGACATGTGTGGAGCCTACATCCACAGACTTCCACAGTCCTCCTCTGTCTTGGCAGTTCTGAGAGGCCTCCTTGCTAGAGACAGACCAAGTATTACTCACTCCATGTATGAGTGTTTGAACACAAACATACATACACTGACACACAGACTCAAAGAGAAACACATCCCAATTATATCTCACATGCATGCACACATGTTTCTACCCAAACTTGCACCCATATATGCCCATGTATGCACAAACATGCCCACACCTAGACATACACACACACAAATGCACACATACACACATTAGACACACTCCCCCTCTGTCACCTCTTCATACTGTACCCCCAAACCTATAGATACCTATCTATACACATGAGCACATATACATTATACATATGTACCCACACATCCACCACATCTATATGCGTCTGTGTATATATGCTCACACCCAGCTCATATTTACACCCATTGGCATATGCATGAAAATGCTTCCCCATGTGCAGAACACGTATGTACACAAATATATGGGCCAAACAGAGAGACAGCAAGTACTTACACACACACACACACACACACACACACACACACACACACAAAGCTCTGGTTATGTACCAAATATTGATGCTCACTATTTCTGTGAGCATGCTAGATATTGTCCCCTAGATTAAAGTCCTGGGGTCCTGCTATGATGCCTTGGGAGTGTTCCACAAGAAGGGATAACCTTGAAACCTTGGAGTTCACATCTCTATCACCTTGACTTTAACCCAAAAATCTAGGTTTTCCTCTTTCCCCATTTTCTACTTCACTTCTTTTTTAAAAAATCTTTTATTTCTGATTTATTTATTTTTATTTATGTAGTAGAGACAGAAGGAGAGAGAGAGAGAGAGAGAGCGAGAGAGAGAGAGAATGGGTGCACCAGGGACTCTAGCCACTGCAAATGAACTCCAGATGCATGCGCCACCACGTGTATCTGGCTTACATGGGACCTGGAGAACCAAACCTAGGTCTTAGGCTTTGCAGGCAATTGCCTTAACCACTAAGCCATATCTCCAGCCACTCCACTTCACTTCTTATTACATTTGTATGAAAGCATCCATGACTTTAAAAGGGTAGAGCCCCAGGAGAAAGGGTGGGGCAGGGGCAGGGGCAGGAGCAGGCAGGCTGAGGGGTATAGGGAGCAGTCCTGGTGAGGGCCTACACTCCAGCCTTCTTTCCCTGCTCTGTGCAGGGCCACTCTCTGCTCCCTCCCACCTTTGCTCCCTGCAAGCACCTGTCACCCACAGCAACCTCAGTGGCATGCAGGAATTGCTGATATAGGCAATTTCATTATTTACTGGCAGTCTATTTAGTTAAAGCCCAGGAATCACAGCAGATTTCTAAGAAGAATACACAGAAAGAGTTTGGAAATCTAGATACTGAAAATAAACAACAACAAAAAAAATGTTACCAAACTTAGGATACTTTCCTCTGTAACACCAAAATGGACAATTGGCTGTAATCTCCACCTCCCCTCATTGTCAGGTGGTGTCAAGCAAGAAAAACATTTTACTCTCAGATACTCTCTACCTAAACCCATCCATCTGTCTTCTTGCAGGTTGGGGAGTTCCTTTTCAAAGAAAAAACAAACAATTTTTATTGACAAATTTTATATAGGTACATGATATATTTTGGTCACAGTCCCTCCTCATTCCTCTCGCTTGTCCTACCCTCATGCCCCTTTCAATGAATGCTTTTTTCCCCCTCCAACCAGTCTCTCTGGCTTTTCCATTTTATTTTTGCTTTCCTTCATCATTCATGATGACACATTGATGGACTCAATATTGTGCAGGTAACAGCAGCTGCAGTGAGGTTATGAATGCAACGTCCACCATGTGTCTGGAATACAAATTCCATCCTCCCCCTTAGATACTTCCGCCCAGGCGAGTCTCCAGGGCTCCTGGTTTCCAGTGCTAAAAGGAATTTAGGCTGAGCCCATTGGGAAGCAGAGTTGGTAACTTTTATTAAAAGAAAGAAAGAAAAGGTATACCAGGAAAGGGAAAGTAGAAGTACACCTGCAAACAGGTGTGGGCTTCTCTCAAGAAGACTGACCTAGGAAAAGAACCTGGAGTGTGGATGCAGCCATCTCAATTGGGGATTGCGATTAACTTTCTTTATAATGGATATAGACAGGGACCCTAGGTGACTCTGAAATTATATTCTTGAAGGCTTCTAGGAAACCACCCCTCCCTTCTAGCATGTTTGAAGAGTGTAACTTGTAACAAGTAATTTCCCTTAGTAAACAGAGTTTATGGCTGGTTCAACCCCAGACCTAGGAATGAAAGGGGTAGGTTAAAGATTCAGGGATTATCTCAGGGGGTCATTTGGCTCCCTCCAGGGTGCTCGGACAGTTTGAAGTCTTTTGAAGTTTTCTGTTTTTACCTTATCCAAGGTGTTTGATTCTATCAGTAAAAACAGAGCAGGCATGGGGACAGCATATCCTCTTTCCCATGTCCCTCTTCCCACGTCATGATTATGCTCCCCTGCCACCCGTCCCCCCCCTTCCCCCCCACCCTGAGGTAAGGCTCACTCTAGCTCAGGCTGACCTGGAATTCACTATGTAGTCTCAGGGTGTCCCCGAACTCTCAGTGATCCTCCTACCTCTGCCTCCCAAGTGCTGGGATTAAAGGCGTGGACCACCACACCCGGCTTATTTCTATCCTACGTCAATATCACAGACATATCCTTAGTTGGTTACTCTGAGAAAGGCTTCTGAGCTCTGTGAGTCTCATTCTCTCAATTCTGTCTTTTTCATAAAGGAAAACATTTGGACACCATAGACCAGAGGAGAATCTGGCTCTCATCAAGGGCCTTAGTAAAAGAGGTGTTCTTAGAAAAGGAACTGATCATTATGAAGAATTAACACAGCAGTCCACTAAGCCTATAAATAGATATGTCCCATTTGCTTACACCCAGATTTTAATAGAATTTATTTTAATTTTTGTAAGAGCGTGCACATGTATGTGCACCAGTGTTACTTGCTATGCAAACGTCCAGCTTTGCATAGGTGGACATAAGGCAGTTAGGGTGACTGGGTCCCAGAAAGTAAAGACAGGAATGTCCTTAAGTCTGCCCTTGTACTCTCCACTTTGCTAGAGATCATAGCATGATCTGACTGCTCGTCTCTTGAATACAGGGGTTCCCTAGATCTGTTTTTCCATGAACAACCTGAGCCCCTCCCTGGGAGGGAGTTCCCCTTTCCTAGAATTTAAATCTGATCCTGACACTGCGGTTGGTTAAGCTCAGCCCCAGAACTTGGCATCGTGGCTGGCCTCTTCCTAAGCCAGCCCCTAGCCCAGACCAGTCAGCCCTCACTTTGGCTTACCCGAGCCTGAAGGTGAAGCCACCACAGTGAGGTTATACAAAGACCTTTTCTAGAGGCCGTGCTCTCTCTTGGCTGCCCGTTTATTACTCCTCAATTTGCAGGTCCTGGTAAGCCTGGGCTGAGGCACGACAAGAATCCCTCTGACCCCTGCTCTTACCTGAGCTCTTCCCCTCCTGCCCTCCACATGGCAGGAGCTCTCTGCACTTTCTTCTCTTTCCTTCCTAAATCTTTTCTCATGTTTCTTCCAGGCCCACCAAATGGGCTCTCAGACTATGTGGGTGTATCCATTTTCCTTCCTTTAGTTTAATGCTTCCCTCAATAAATGTAGTGATTTAATAATTATACTTCTCAGTCTGGTTTTCTCAATTCTTTGGTTAAATACAGACTCTAACCCAGGGTTTGGGGTTCAAGGACTCTTTCGTGAACTGCCAACACTCCAGTACAGATGAGGAATTGAACCTAGGCCAGCAGGCTTTGAAAGCAGGCACCTTGGACTACAGAGCCATCTCTCCACTGGCCCCTTTAGTAGAATTTCTACACTGATGAGCGCAATGCATGAACACAATTATTATTATTTTAGCCAGGGATTTGCCAAAGTCACTTGGCTGGATGGTTAATACTGGTGGCCTGTCTACTGTGCCTGTGTGGTAATTGCCTGTGCATTGTTCTCTCTTTGACTGGAATGTGGGCGTTGTGAGGGCAAGGTCCATGTGTATTTTAATCCCTGTTGTGTTCTCCACATGAGAACAGTACTTGATAGAATGCTTGCTTAGCACAGGCCCGAGGTTCAATCATTACTACAAAAAGGAATAATGCCTGTCACATAGTAGGAACTCTAAATAATAAGTGAATGTTGCCTTATCAAACGTCCTGCTTAAACATTTAGTAAAACCTTTGAAAAGGGCTGGGGATACAGCACAGTGGTAGGACATAAGCCTAGCATGCTCAGGGCCCTGGGTTCTACCTATAGTGCCATAAGATGACAAAACAAAACAAAAACTATGGAAGATATAGTTTTTATATCCCAGTGCTATGGCTCTATAACACAATGATAAAAGGGCAGATGGTGTACCTAATCTTGAAATTACAAAATTTCCACTTTAATGCAAGTAAAAGATCTTATAAGGTTAAGAAAAGTCAATTTGTATCAATAGGTTTTTTTTTTAATTTAAATGTTTTTTTTGTTTTTTTTTTTTTTTTTTTTTTGCAAGGAGAGAGAGAGAGAGAGAAAATGGGCACACCAGGGCCTCCAGCCACTGAAAACAAACTCCAGATGCATGTGCCCCTTGTGCATCTGGCTTACATGAGTCTTGGGGAATTGAACCTGGGCCCTTTGGCTTCAAAAGCAAATACCTTCACTGCTAAGCCATCTCTCCAGCCCATCAATAGGTATTTTTAAAAAACCTTAACATCTTTCTTCCTGGAAATGCCAGGCAAGGTAATTAGGATCAGTCCTTTTGCTAAGAGTTTATTAAACTCTCAAAAGATGAAATATTTTTTAAATTGCCTTGGTATCAAATGCTGAAAGAACAATTTCCAGCAGGGAATTCTATACCCAGTGAAAATATCATTCAAAAAAAAAAAAAAAAAAGAACTGAGGATATTTTCTGCAAAACAAAACCTGAGAGACTTCCTCCACAGCTCCCACTGTTTTGGAAATAGACATAGAGGGGAAATAGCCTTAAGGGCTTAGAAATAAAGGAGGAAATGAAAAACAAGGAAGAGTAATGACTTGACAGGAAACTAACTGATTGCTGAATGTTCTAAGGCCTTCTAGGGTTTGACATCTTATCTAGAGATTTAGAATTTATGATACAATGGGTCAGGAAGAAGGACTGTATTTTTGTGTGTAGGTGCTGATGATATAGAGATAAAAACCAGGGCTTTAAACCTGCTAGGCAAGTGCTGTACCACCAATATATGTGGTCATGATGCTAGAAAATGGTTTTCAAATGTTAAAAATGATAAAATGAGACCCAACCTGCTTGGGATTAATGATGATTGTGGAGTTTGGGCATCATTACCACACAATGTTTCAATGACAGAAAAAAAAAAAGTTTTTTATTTTAATAAAAAAGATTTGACTTAGCTCTATTTTCTGGTTGTCATCTCCAGATCTTTCATTCCTCGCTGTATGAAATAAAACTTTACATACCATT
Source organism: Dipus sagitta (assembly GCA_036346955.1). NCBI lineage: Eukaryota > Metazoa > Chordata > Mammalia > Rodentia > Dipodidae > Dipus > Dipus sagitta. Next base: position 261,490,309 of record CM070770.1, on the reverse strand, counting down.
ATATTTATATATGCTTATGCAATTTACAGCTGAATATTTAAAATATTACAGTTATCCCCCAATGTCAAAAAAGATAACAAGGGCCGGAGAGATAGCTTAGTGGTTAAGGTTCTTGCCTGCAAAGCCAAAGGACCTAGGTTCAATTCCACAGGACCTACGTAAGGCAGATGTACAAGATGGTGCTTGCATCTGAGTTCATTTTAGTGGTTGAAGGCTCTGGCACGCTCATTCTCTCTTTCTCTGTTTCTATCCCTCTCTGCCTCTCTCTCTCTCAAATAAATAAACATAAATAAAAATAAATTTTTAAAAAGCATATCAAAATGTGTGTTACCAACAATATTGTCCGAGCATCACTGAGACATTGTTATGACTTGAACCAGCCTGTTCATGTATTGAACTTTGGGTCTTGATCACATCAACATATACTTGATGAATCATGGCATTACTCAATGATTGCAATACCACCATTATAGTAGTGTTTGAACTCCTGAGATGAGCCTATTTCAGGAACTCAGCCCAAGATAAAACATTCTACAGTGTATGAGGGACAGTTGAGAGCATGAGAGTATCTCTGATTTGAGAAGATGTTCCAAAATCTGAAAATAGTGGAAGCAGACATCCTACATACGATGACAAGTGGGAAAGGAAACAAATGCGAAGGGAGTTGAAGCTCACCTAGAGAGGGCTCTGTAATGTCTGAAGCCATCCTGATCTGGAAATACAGGTTTCGGGGGCTGTGCTTGTTTTCAGAGGTGTTCTGGCAGGAGCTGGTAGTTTTAATGTGAAATGTGACCCACAACCGCATGTATTTTGAATACTTGATCCCCAGGTGGTGGCAATTTGGGAGGTGAAGCTTCGCTGGAGGAGGTGTGTGGCTTGGGGTGAGCCTTGAGATGTTACAATCCAAGCCCCTTGCCAGAGCTAGCTCACTCACGCTGTTACCTCCCAGCTGTGGTAAGATGTGATGGCCAGATTTTGCTCTGTCATGCTTTCCCTGTTATGATACAGTTTTCCCCTCAAGATGGTAAGCTGAAATAAACTCTGTCCTCCTATAAGCTGCTTTTCCTCAGGTGTTTTGTCCCAGAAATGAAAGATAATTGTAACAGGTTGTTGCACAGAGAATCCTCACCCGACAGGCGAATTATTCAAATTCTCATCTGACAAGAGGCATGGATTCCAAGAAGGTACATGTGCATATTTTGAGCTTTCTTACCTTTGTTTAGGTCTGGAGATCCTCTCCTTTAGTAAATATGATGGTTAATGTTCATTGTCAATTTGACTGGACTTGAAAATCACCACGGAGTGGGCTGGAGAGATGGCTTAGCGGCTAAGCACTTGCCTGTGAAGCCTAAGGACCCCAGTTCGAGGCTCGATTCCCCAGGACCCATGTTAGCCAGATGCACAAGGGGGCGCACGCATCTGGAGTTTGTTTGCAGTGGCTGGAGGCCCTGACGTGCCCATTCTCTCTCTCTCTCTCTCTCTCTCTCTCTCTCTCCTTCTCTCTCTGCCTTTCTCTCTGTCTGTTGTCGCTCTCAAATAAATAAATAAAAATAAACAATTAAAAAAAAACTTTAAAAAAAACACCACGGAGAAGCTGGGCATGGTGGCGCATGCCTTTAATCCCAGCACTTGGGAGGCAGAGGTAGGAGGATCACCATGACTTCAAGGCCACCTTGAGACTACATAGTGAGTTAATTCCAGGTCAGCCTGGACTAGAGTGAAACCCTACCTTGGAAAAACAAACAGATAAAAAAATCACCATGGAAAAACCCACAGTATGTTTAGGAGTGTGTTTCCAGAAAAGTTTAACTGAAGTGGGAACACCAAACATGAATATGGATAGCACCATCAATGGGATGGGGTCATTGACTCCATAAGAAAGAGAAAATGAGATGAGCAACAGAATTCATCTCTGTCTGCTTTCTGACTGAGGATGCACTGTGACCAACTGCCTCATGCTCCTGCCACCATGACTTTGATTTCTGTACCACAGTGGACAGTATTGTTAAACCATGAACCAAACTGAACTCTTACCCCCTTAAGTTTCTTCTTGTCAGGTATTTTGTCACAGTAATGACAAAAGTCATTAATATAATAAGTTATCTTATGTCCCAAAGACTGTTTGCTAACAGGCCTCTCTACTGGCAGAAGGACATAGCACATTGACCCCTGACAATATTAGCAACAATGAATGGATCCAGTTGTTCCCTTCCCCTTGGAAAGCTGAGAGCAACCTTGCCAGACATAAGGGCACTAGCCAACTAAGGATATCATTGAGGATAGTTCTGGGACAGAATAGGGGCTACAGGAAAGAAGACAACACTCTACTCAGTGGGGTGGAGGCAATTTTCATTCTGAGGTAGAGCTGGTCTCAGATGGAAGAGGTCCCTGAGGTCCGCATTCAAAGGATTGCAGGGCTCAGAAGGGAATGAGTTAGGATTTTTTTGTTTAGAAATTCTGCATTTCCAGTTGTTAAAAGGCCTTCCTTTCCTCCCTCACTGGTTCTTGCTCTTGGGGCAGCCTTCTGAAGATCTATGGGCATCTGTCCTGCAAGTCAGGAATTTAGTCCATATTGTTCCCCATGGCTGATACGAAATCCAACCTCAAGAAGGCACTCAGCATAGGCTTTTCCCTTCTTGAGTCCACTCAGCAAACCTAAATCATAAATGTGAAAGGCACCAGGTTAGGCAGTGGATGAACAGTGAAAGAAAAAGATTAGTAACCATGACAACAGTAAACAGAAAAGCTTTGCCTTTGACCTCATAAATCACAATTTAGTAGAAGAGACAGAACACTGTCTTAAAATGAGCAAATGCAATTCATACTTGCAAATTGAGCAATGAAGGGAATGGATCCAGTGTGGTGGTGAAAGATATTCAGGTTGGCTGGCGAGCAGGTGACATTCTTCTAGCTTCTAGCTGACTTCTGAAGGATACCTAGGGGAGGAGATGGTCTGAATGGAGAAATAAAAGGCAAGGAGAGGCCAACAAGGATGGCCTGGCTTCCTAGTGGAAAAGGGCCGAGAAGAGATGTGTGCTCCAAATGACAGGGAAAGTGGCATGTCTTTATGAGGACTGATAGGTTCCAGGTATAATACAAGAATCAGACATTTCCCCTCTCAAATCAACCCTATGGAGCAAGAATTGTCCCCATATTCATGTTGAAGAGGAGAAGCAAGGCACACAAAGGACAGGTAACTTGTCAAATGTCTTAAGCAAGTGCATAGCAAGGCCAGGATTCTAACTCAGTTTAATGTTCTCTACTTAAAATTATATACTTTCCACGAGGCGTCCCCTTCTCCATCAGGACTCAGGAAATACACTTACATGAAGGCCGCTTTTGCAGTCAGGTGCAGCAACAGGCTGAAGGCTCTCCACTGGGAAGCAGCCACGTGGGCTTGCCTGCTGGGGAAGAGTCACCTGGTCTCAGAGTGCATACACCTGTCATGGAACCCACACAGGTATGTTTGGCCTGATCCAGTTATGGATGCCATATCACGAAGGTCTCTAGAGAAGAGCTGTAGCCAGCCTTAGGTCTCCATATGGGCAGCCATGTGCTGCCAGAGTTGATAGCAGAATCCTCCTGGCTGGTGAGGTCACAAAGCTTGTGAGAGGTTTCCAATCCCCTCAATGGCTGTGTCCACGGCCAGCTGCTAGAAGGGAATGCAGCCTGTGGAAGAAGAGAGAGAACATTCAGGACTAGCTGAGAATTCTGCATCCTCACCCTTATAGTTCCTGGAATAAAGCCAACAGCATCTCTCTACCTCAGGTGTCCATGAGGCTGGGAGGGCAGACATGAGCTGCTGTTGGCTCACTTGGGCACCATAAGTGCTTTGTCTATCCCTGCCCCTCACCATCCATAACAAAGTGAAGTAAGTTCACAATTTGTGGCTTCTCTGACTGGGTCTCCCTTGGGTCTTGAGATAGCCTGAACCCATGGGTGTTCCACTTCATCTTCCTTCACAGCTGAGGTACATCAGACAGGGCTTCTCTTAAAGTAGACCAGAATCTGGCTTCTAGGATTCCCCACTATGCTTGCCCTCCAGCACCCATAATGCCCCCTGCCGTCACCATGCGCGTATTAACTCCAGCATCAATTTGGGGACAAGTCCATATTCTATGGGATGCATTGTTCTACCACACCTTCTCTTGCTTCTTATTCTCTTCACAATTCTTCAGCATTTATGAGGCTGAGTGCACTGTTACTTCATAGCTGAAGAGCCAGAGGTGGAGGGACGGGAAGTTCCCTACCCGGGACTACCTCATTGTTGGCAGTGACTGGAGCTAGAATTGGGTTTAAGTGTGGGCTACCTCAATTCAAAGAGAGGGCTCTTTTGCCTCTATCCTGCTTTCCCAATGTCCAGCCTTTATCAGATATCTGCATCTGTCCCAGGCAGATGCAAACCCTAGCCCGCCTCCCAGTGCTCAGCAGGAGGGTCCCTTTGGCTGTTAGCATTGCAGCCAATGGTCCATATGGTACGGTGGCCACGGGATAGCTCTTGGTAAACTGCAGGAGTGGGTCTGGCTTTACTGCTAACTAATTCTCTGTACTGAGCATAGTAATATCCCCTGGAAGAATTGCAGATGAGGCAGAAGAAGGAAAGAGCGAGCACACAACACCCTATTTGCCTATGATTTACCTAAAGCAAGCTACAGAGTATGAAATTAGATGCCAGAGCTCTGAGGTAAGTTGGCTTGACTCCACTGCTGAATGACTTTAGGCAAGTCTCTTAATCTCTCTGTTCTCCCATTTCTCCCATAAAATTGCTGCATTCATAGTGGCTGTTATATTCAGAGACCAAGACTCCCGCTCTCCAGTCAGAGCCTGGCACAGAGTAGAGGATGAATGAATGAGTAGCTGAACCCAGCTCCTGCTACAAGAAAGCACTGATGGTGGCTGTTCTGAGTCCTATTGTCATTATCATCTCTCCCTGGCACAGCTCCCCTCTGGCAAGACCAAAGCACTTTTCATCTGCCAAAGAGTCTCTTCGGTTTGACCATCCAGCCTCCTGCATCAGATGGAGGTATTCTGCAGAGACATGGGCCAAGTCATGGATGCTGCCCCTTTCTAGACTTTACCTTCCAAACTCACTAATTGCCTGGGTTTATACACACACACACACACACACACACACACACACACACACAGCCTGAGTCAGAAAAAGAACTCAAACACACACAGCAAACATCAAAAGGAAGAGACTGTCTTTCTGTGAATTCGAATTGTGTTAATTATTATCCGCTTAATCATCTCTCCTGAGGCGGAAAGGTCACTACAAGATTCAAAAGTGCATGTTTGTTGTGTGTGTAAGAGGGAGGGACAAGTGCAAAATGCCCCGTGTTTAGCTTGCCATACACATTGGTTTAAATTACCCCATGGGAATATTCAGGCATCTATTTCTACCCTTAATCTCACTTAATCTCATTTAACCAGTGCGGGGGCTGATTCCCCCTCCCCTCTCTCCTCTCCATTCAAATAACCCTGGCTGCCTCCAGCTAGCCCTTGCATACTTCACTCCCTGGCCCTGAGCAAGTCAAGGTGCGTGCACCGTGGTGGAGAATGAACCTGCTTTCCTCTGAGTCAGTGTGGCTCTGTTTGGCTGCCACAACCGTGCTGGGGGTTATCCTTTGCAGATCCAAAAGTCCAGGGCAGCTGCAGAGCCAGGCAGTCTGCCTCGCTGGCCTCTGGGGAGGTGCCTGGCTGCTCAGCTTGTCCCTCTTCTGCAATCTGCTCCTCTTCTCCTTGTCGTGTTTCCTTCTGTATGTGTGTTCATCTGACCAAGAGTTGTTACCTGTGGATCAAAAGGCAGTCTTGGTGACAGGTAAGTGGCCGGCACTTGCTGTGACCCTCACGGAGAGGGCAGGGTTGCTCTAATGCTCTCCTTGACTTAGTGGAATGTTCTCAGTTCTGACTTTAATATAAAGTACTTGGCATAGAGAGAATGGGAGAACTTACCCAGGTGGTTTTCACTGCATTCTTTTGGGTGGTGAAGGGGAGGGTGAAGGTAAGGGGCACCGATGGCAATGATTTCATTAGTTTCCCAGTCATAAATAATGATAAGAAAAACTTGGTCATAGCCGGGCGTGGTGGCGCACGCCTTTAATCCCAGCACTCGGGAGGCAGAGGTAGGAGGATCGCCGTGAGTTCGAGGCCACCCTGAGACTCCATAGTGAATTCCAGGTCAGCCTGGGCTAGAGTGAGACCCTACCTCGAAAAACCAAAAAAAAAAACCAAAAAAAAAAAAAAAAAAAACTTGGTCATTTCACATGTGTTATTGCACCTGGGAATTACCCAGGAATTTTTTTGGGGGGGGGGTTAAATGGGATGTTGTTCTGAGATGAACATTCAGCCAGGTTCTAACCCTGGTCATCTGCTTTAGGTGTATGCAGGAAAGTTTGCCAAGCTCACTCCCCAGCACCGCGCTGTGTATCAGGGGCTCAACGGTGGCACAGACGTTCTAGTTTACCTGGCTGCTATCAAGAGCCCCAGAGCCCCGTATCCTGTCTGGACCTTTCCTCTCCAAGTGTATCATTAGTTTTTTAATGCTTCTTAATTAGAACCAGTTGGCAGTGTTGTCAGAAATCGAGGTGCTCATGAGCTGAGCTGCCAGCCTTTCACTCACTTCTTTTGTATTTATTCCACAAGTGTGAGGCCAGATTAAATTCCTTTGAGTTGTAAAACGGGTTTGTTTGGTGGTAAAGTCTGAGTTTGGATAGAGTTGTAATTAGAATAACCCAGTTATCCTAACCCAGAAAGGCCTGGAGAGATAAAGAAAGGACATGGCTACACAGAATCTTTTGTGGGGAGGTCATCACCCTGTGGTTATAGCCCTGGAGGGGTAAATATCACTGTTGGATGTGACTGGGAGGCATTTTACTGAGAAACAGAATCTTAGGTGACTCACTCTATTTTGCGTTTTACTATTAACTGAATAACAAAATTCTTTCTTGACATGAGGCACAAGTTCGTGCTTGCTGGAGTTTAGCAGTGTTGTAGAGGTGAGCTTCTGTAAATTACAAAGAAAAAGGTCAAAAATAGATAATCCGCTCAATCAGTGGAGCATTTATTTGCATGGATGCCAGTTGTGTCAGGAAGCCAACATCTGGGAGCTTAGTTGGGTCTTCCACCTTATCAATAGAACCCTCAGATGGCCAGTGGCCTGGGGAGGGAAGAAGCTGGGGCACAGAAGCCAGAATTCAGGGCTCTGTCATAGCCCATACCCAAGGCCTCATCAAGTCAAACTTAGTTTTTGTATTTTCCAGTTGCATGAAAGAAGACAGAACAATTAGAAATAGGATTACAATGCCATGACTGAGACTCCCGGTGTCTCCTGGAGATGGAAACGGTTCTGGGAAGTCAGCTTTAAAGTGCTGCACTTGTACAGCTGATCAATGAGAATGTCTATTCCTGGGGTAGATGTGGGCAAACCTCAAGGTTGCTAAGAAAATCGCAATCTATCCTGCTTGCTTAGCTTGTCAGTGTCCTTAGCATTCTGCGTTTGAGGAGGGCAGCCACTGGAGAATTGCCCATTCCCCAGTAAATAGCCTTCCACTTATGATTATGCAAGTGACCCTAATTTAAATCGGGGGGGGGGGTCAAAAAAATAAATATAGATTGCATGGAAGTAGGTTGGGGATTTAAGGGGAAGAAGGGCTTTAGTGGGAGGGGGAAGGGGAACAGAGAGGATCAAGCATGTATGTATGTATGAAAAGGCCAAAAACAAAAATGAAAATAGTAACATCTGTACATTTTAAAAAGATGGAGGCAGGCTGGAAGTGGCTTAGCAGTTAAGCGTTTGCCTGTGAAGCCTAAGGACCCCGGTTCGAGGCTCGATTCTCTAGGACCCACGTTAGCCAGATGCACAAGGGGGCGCATGTGTCTGGAGTCCATTTGCAGTGGCTGGAAGCCCTGGCATGCCCATTCTCTCTCTCTCTATCTGCCTCTTTCTGTCTCTGTCACTCTCAAATAAATAAATAAAAATGAACAAAAAAAATTAAAAAAAAAATAAAAAGATGGAGGCTCTCATGAGTAATATCAAATGTAGACCCTACTCGGTGTGCCCTTATGCCTTTTGCAGTAAGTTTGACTATGCCTTGTGTCCAGTAAGACACCTTAATCAAGTAAGACTCTCACGCCCCATGACTAACTCCTAAATGAAATTTTTAGTCATTCAGAACTTTAGAAAAGAATGATATATACTTTGGGGTGACTAAAATGTCACCTTCAGTTCTCTGTCATTGTCAGTATGAAGTGCTAGGCTTGGTATCATTCTCAAGAAAGCTCAACATCTTTGTAGTAACTGGAAAAATGGTTCAGTGATGGAAAGGCTTACTAAGCATGTGCTGAGGCCCAGAGTCCAGTGCTTGTCACAGACAAACAAGTGGAGACAGTTAGAAACAAATTCTTTCAGTGATACCAGAACACATTTATTTTTTTAAAGTGGGAAGACACACTAATTGGGGAGTCACCTTTGTTTTAGGCTGGCATGCATTTGGAGGTGGGATAGGGTGAGGGAAGGAATGTAACAGTGTATATCAAGAGCCATAGGTGCTAATACTTTATATTAAAATTCTCTTGAAGTAGTAACCTGAGGGCAAGGGCAAGGGATATGGTGGTGGAGAGCTGGCTTGGCGTTCTAGCAGGTTTATGTTTGATTCCTGGCAGTGCAATTAAAACAAACCTCCAAAACTTGGACTATGCAAAAAGGGTAGATGCAAAACAAAATGTTAATTTCGACATAATCTTATTTATAGCGAAATATCAAAAGGCAACCAAAGTCCATGGTGCCTCCTTTGGGTGTACCAGTGGGCAGCCACTGATGATGACAGTTGAAAAGATTGTGTGGCAACATGGAGAACTGCTTGGGCTAAAGAAAACACAAGAAAACCAGATGAGATTTCCAGGCTGCTGGTTTGTGAGGAAAGCTGTGATAACAGTTGAAGGAAGTAGTTTGTAGATAGCTGAAAGAAGGAAAAAGAAAAGAAATTGTAAAGGAAACTGTTTGTAAATGGCTGGAGTAGAGTACACAGTTGTTTTCCTGTCCTCTAGATTTTAACTTTCCATAATGTCATTATGCTATTCATGTCATAAAAACTATTTCAAAAAGAAGCTGGGTGTGGTGGTGTGTGCCTGTAATCCCATGTAGCTCTCTGACCTGTATGCTAGCATAGATTGGACCCACTGGATCAGATTCATCTCCCCCTAAGCCATCCTCTTAATGTCATCACTAGCAGAGCTATAGATGTAGTTCGTAATGATCACAAAGTCACCAGGATTGAGACCATCTCCACTCAATCAGTAAAGAACTACTGAACGTATGTGCATGTGGCTCTGTTTGGTACAGAACTCGGAACTCGGTAATTGGTTGGATGCAGGAGATGCAATAGAGGGATGATGAAGTGAGGCACTGTGGGCAGGGAAGAAGCAGGGATTTGGGAGAAACTGAATGATAAGCTTAAGTTCAGAACTAAGTTTGATAGCAGTGAAGGGTGGTTAGGTGGGACGTCATTGGCAGTTGGAAGTAAAGGTATAGAAGTTATTTAGATTTGAAGACAGAGGCTTGGGATAGATAAACAACAAAGTGTGGCTGATGCTGGGAGGAAGGAGCTAGCTGGAGCATACATACATACATTAGGAGGTCCATTCAGTCCTCAGTGAGCCTCTAGCTCACTTTACAAGACTCTTATTTTACTTTTTATTTATTTGAGAGAAAGAAAGAGAGAATGGGTGCAGTAGGGCCTCCAGCCACTGAAAATGAACTCCAGATGCATGTGCCCCCTTGTGCATTTGGCTTACTTAGGTCCTAGAGAGTTGAACCGGGATCCTTTGGTTTTTCAGGCAACCACCTAAACTGCTAAGCCCTATCTCCAGCCCTTTTTTTTTTTTTTTTTTTTTTGATGGTGCTGGGAAATGGAACCCAGGGTATTGTGTGTGCTACGCTGGTACTCTCCACTGAACCATATCCCCAGCCATATCATATGTTTTAACTGTAGACATATCTTTTATTATGAAGTTCAAGCATTCACTTAACCCTACCAAGGAAAGCATGAAGTATTATGAAACTTGGGTAACACTGTAAAAGCCTGGATGATGATTTTATTAGGAATTATAGATAGGGTGTGTTGATGGGAGATAATCTTAATGGAACAGCCCAACTGTGGTGTAAGCCTGCTGAAGGCAGGCCCCATGCCACCCTTCTCACAGGGAGCATGAGAGGCTGGGTCCAAGGACCACAAGCGAAGGTGCCATGAATGAATGGCTCACTCTGGTGATGTGTTCCTCCTTTGCGACTATCATTTGGTCACACTAGGATTGTCCAGTCCACCCACTTGCTTTGGAACTTATCTGCAGGTCCTTTTGCTGGAGTCACCTATACAGAAAGGGCAGTGTGACACAGCTAAGCTCTAGGAGGCCCCATTGTTCTGCAGTGATCTAATTGTAGGCTTTTTCCAGAGAAGGCTTTGTGTAGGCTTGATCCTAAGCATGTTCCTGCTAACCCAGGATACCACAAGGGTTGAATCCCCTCTATTGCCCACCAAACTGAAGATGGTACCCTCCAGGGCCTCCAGTGTCCTTCTAATCACCAGAGCTTGACTCTAGTTCCAGCACCACCATTGACTGGCTGACTGGATTCTCCAGGGTATCACCTCCTCTGCATTCCACATCTCTGCATTTCTCTCTCTCTCCTTTTCCAGAATCTTACAACTTGCTCCCAGGTAAAGTCTTTTGCCCTCTCATTTTCCAGCATTCTCTCCCACATAGCAGTCTCGCCAGACTCCCAACTCTGTGTGGACTCACAAAGCTGTAGGTTTGTGTACCTGATGTTCCTATTCCCAGGATCTTTGTCTGAAACTCTCAACCAGGCATATCTTAAGACAAACCTATTATGTTCATGCTTGTCCTCCTAATCCTTTTCCTTTACTTCTCCAGTTCCTACCTGCTCCCAAATTCTAATAGGCTATCCCTCCTTTTCACTTTCTTTCTTTCTTTTTTTTTTTTTTTTTTTTTTTTTTTTTTTTTTTTTTTTTTTTTTTTGGTTTTTCGAGGTAGGGTCTCACTCTAGCCCAGGCTGACCTGGAATTCACTATGGAGTCTCAGGGTGGCCTTGAACTCACGGCGATCCTCCTACCTCTGCCTCCCGAGTGCTGGGATTAAAGGCGTGCGCCACCACGCCCGGCTCACTTTCTTTCTTTATTCTTTCACTTTTTTTTTTTTTTTCTGGTGCTGGGCTTCTCAACCCAAGGCTCATGGTTGCTAAGCATGTGCTCTACCACCCAATTCCCAACCACAGCTTCCTTTTTGATGATTTCTTCACAGAGTCATCTCCCTCTGTCTTCCCTGTTAAATGCCAGCTTGCCCAATGTTCCTCAAATCTCTACCTTTTCCTGGCAGCTCTGTTGACACTTCTCAACTTTCTGTGGTACTCTCATCAGCATGAATGACATTACGTTGTGATGGTGCACACATTCCTTCTGCTCAAACCCATGTCCAAATGCCAGTTTGGGGCTTGTGCTTTGGTTCCTTTGCACTCTGCGGAGGGGAGCAGGTATGGGATAAACATTTGTCTTGATCATGGAACTGCAGGCATGGCTATCCCTCCTTGGGTTACTTAGCCATCAGGATCTCCTTTAGGCTCCTTCAGGGAACGGGGAGGGAGGGAGAAATTGCTCTTGAGCTAAGCTTCTCCCTCATAGGTCATGTGGGCTCTGATCTTTCCAGAACACCCCCCCTCTCATTAGCACAGGTGACAAAGTATCCCTGTGAGCAGGGTTGTCACATGAAAGGGGTCTTCTCTGACCTGCTACCCTTGATAGAAGCCAGTGTGCTACTAGGGAGAAAAGTGAGAAGAGGTCAGAACATGTTACCACAGAAATACAATGCCACTTTGGAGTCTATAAAAGTCTTTGAGGGGCTGGAGAGATGGCTTAGCGGTTAAGCGCTTGCCTGTGAAGCCTAAGGACCCCGGTCTGAGGCTCGATTCCCCCAGGACCCACGTTAGCCAGATGCACAAGGGGGCGCATGCGTCTGGAGTTCATGTACAGTGGCTGGAGGCCCTGGCGCGCCCATTCTCTCTCTCTCTCTCTCTCTTTCTGTCTGCCTCTTTCTCTGTCACTTTCAAATAAATAAAAATAAACAAAAAAAGTCTTTGAGGAAATTTATTTAAGACCAGCCACCTCTATTTAATCCACTGGGGTTTGAATAATTCCAGAGACAGGGTGGCAAGTCATTCCATCTTCATATAGTGCTCATAGTCACAAATATCTTCTAACTAGGCAAAATATTCCTCACTGGCACTTAATTCTGCCTTTGGAATTCACATGAGCTCATTACTCATTAGTGTGATCACCCTTTGAAGTGTGAGGACCACAAGAGAATCTTCTGGGAATTAAACCTTCCCAGTCGTTTTTTTTTTTTTTTTTTTTTTTTTTTTTTTTTGCCATTTCTCCCACAGCTTAATTTCTAGAGCCGTCTCTACTTTGTTTAGTTTCCTCCAACCTATTTCCAGGTTCTGGACATTCCTTTGAGATGTTGACTCAGAGTTAACAGCGTGAGCCATCTTGATATGAACTGTACAAACTAGATGAGAACTAGGTGAAATTACATCAGGAGAAATGCAAGGTTCTTCTCTGGAGGATGGTTTGTTTGTGAGGTATATGAATTGACTGCCTCATGACTACTCAGCTGATGGGGAAGGGTCAAGCAAGCCAGTAAACCAGGAGGTCACTCTCACTCCTGATAGGAGCCTTGGAGGAAGTACCTAAGGTATGTGGTATTCATGTCGAAAAGTCACAGGTGGGGCTTAGACAGCTCAGCTCAACTCAGCACAAACATGCTGAAGACATAAAATCCTCTCACTTCCTGGGCTTTTTTTTTTTTGTTCCCCCTATTTCCCAGCCCTGATAGTTTGCTCTCAAGCAGCCATTTGGTACTCTGCTAGAGAGAGAAAAAAGACTTTTGCACCAGGCAAAATATTCACATCCTGTTCTTTCTGTTAAATTCACCATTTAGATACGTTGCTCTACTGTCTCAGGGTTGGAGAAAGCTAACAGCCAGTGAGCATCCAGGAGTGTCACACTGATAGATAACCCCCCACATTGAAGAGAACATGGGAAGTGGGAAGAAATGTCCCTCTTACCCCACATTAGGGTATCTCTCTGGATAGAGAATACTCAGGGTCTGCCCCAACACACCTAGTGTACTCAGGATCTGCCCCAACACACCTAGTGTACTCAGGATCTGCCCCAACACACCCAGTGTACTCAGGATCTGCCCCAACACACCTAGTGTTCTCAGGGTCTGCCCCAACACACCTAGTGTACTCAGGATCTGCCCCAACACACCTAGTGTACTCAGGGTCTGTCCCAACACACCTAGTGTACTCAGGATCTGCCCCAACACACCTAGTGTACTCAGGGTCTGTCCCAACACACCTAGTGTACTCAGGATCTGCCCAACACACCTAGTGTACTCAGGGTCTGCCCAACACACCTAGTGTACTCAGGGTCTGCCCCAACACACCTAGTGTACTCAGGGTCTGTCCCAACACACCTAGTGTACTCAGGGTCTGTCCCAACACACCTAGTGTACTCAGGGTCTGTCCCAACACACCTAGTGAACTCAAGGTCTGTCCCAACACACCTAGTGTACTCAGGATCTGCCCAACACACCTAGTGTACTCAGGGTCTGCCCAACACACCTAGTGTACTCAGGGTCTGTCCCAACACACCTAGTGAACTCAAGGTCTGTCCCAACACACCTAGTGTACTCAGGATCTGCCCAACACACCTAGTGTACTCAGGGTCTGCCCCAACACACCTAGTGAACTCAAGGTCTGTCCCAACACACCTAGTGTACTCAGGGTCTGCCCAACACACCTAGTGTACTCAGGGTCTGTCCCAACACACCTAGTGTACTCAGGGTCTGCCCAACACACCTAGTGTACTCAGGATCTGCCCCAACACACCTAGTGTACTCAGGGTCTGACCCAACACACCTAGTGAACTCAGGGTCTGTCCCAACACACCCAGTGTACTCAGGGTCTGCCCAACACAACTAGTGTACTCAGGGTCTGCCCAACACAACTAATGTACTCAGGGTCTGCCCAACACACCTAGTGTACTCAGGGTCTGTCCCAACACACCTAGTGTACTCAGGGTCTGTCCCAACACAACTAGTGAACTCAAGGTCTGTCCCAACACACCTAGTGTACTCAGGATCTGTCCCAACACAACTAGTGAACTCAAGGTCTGTCCCAACACACCCAGTGTACTCAGGGTCTGCCCAACACAACTAGTGTACTCAGGGTCTGCCCAACACAACTAGTGTACTCAGGGTCTGCCCAACACACCTAGTGTACTCAGGGTCTGTCCCAACACACCTAGTGTACTCAGGGTCTGTCCCAACACACCTAGTGTACTCAGGGTCTGTCCCAACACAACTAGTGAACTCAAGGTCTGTCCCAACACACCTAGTGTACTCAGGTCTGTCCCAACACACCTAGTGAACTCAGGGTCTGCCCAACACAACTAGTGTACTCAGGGTCTGCCCCAACACACCTAGTGAACTCAGGGTCTGCCCAACACAACTAGTGTACTCAGGGTCTGCCCCAACACACCTAGGGTCTGTCCCAACACAACTAGTGAACTCAAGGTCTGTCCCAACACACCTAGTGTACTCAGGATCTGTCCCAACACAACTAGTGAACTCAAGGTCTGTCCCAACACACATAGTGTACTCAGCGTCTGTCCCAACACACCTAGTGAACTCAGGGTCTGCCCAACACAACTAGTGTACTCAGGGTCTGCCCCAACACACCTAGTGAACTCAGGGTCTGCCCAACACAACTAGTGTACTCAGGGTCTGCCCCAACACACCTAGTGAACTCAGGGTCTGCCCAACACAACTAGTGTACTCAGGGTCTGTCCCAACACACCTAGTGTACTCAGGGTCTGTCCCAACACACCTAGTGTACTCAGGATCTGCCCAACACACCTAGTGAACTCAAGGTCTGTCCCAACACACCTAGTGTACTCAGGGTCTGTCCCAACACACCTAGTGTACTCAGGATCTGCCGAACACACCTAGTGTACTCAGGGTCTGCCCCAACACAACTAGTGTACTCAGGGTCTGCCCAACACAACTAGTGTACTCAGGGTCTGCCCAACACACCTAGTGTACTCAGGGTCTGTCCCAACACACCTAGTGTACTCAGGGTCTGTCCCAACACACCTAGTGTACTCAGGGTCTGCCCCAACACACCTAGTGTACTCAGGATCTGCCCCAATACACCTAGTGTACTCAGGGTCTATCCCAACACACCTAGTGTACTCAGGGTCTGCCCAACACACCTAGTGTACTCAGGGTCTGCCCCAACACACGTAGTGTACTCAGGGTCTGCCCCAACACACCTAGTGTACTCAGGGTCTGCCCCAACACACCTAGTGTACTCAGCGTCTGTCCCAACACACCTAGTGTACTCAGGGTCTGTCCCAATACACCTAGTGTACTCAGGGTCTGCCCAACACACCTAGTGTACTCAGGGTCTGCCCCAACACACCTAGTGTACTCAGGGTCTGCCCAACACAACTAGTGTACTCAGGATCTGCCCCAACACACCAAGTGAACTCAAGATCTGTCCCAACACACATAGTGTACTCAGCGTCTGTCCCAACACACCTAGTGTACTCAGGGTCTATCCCAACACACCTAGTGTACTCAGGGTCTGCCCAACACACCTAGTGTACTCAGGATCTGCCGAACACACCTAGTGTACTCAGGGTCTGTCCCAACACACCTAGTGTACTCAGGATCTGTCCCAACACACCTAGTGTACTCAGGGTCTGTCCCAACACAACTAGTGTACTCAGGGTCTGTCCCAACACAACTAGTGTACTCAGGGTCTGTCCCAAGTGTTCAAGTTGTGGCATGTGTGAGAATGGCCCAGGGAGGCTTGGCTGCAAACAAATGGAGGAGTCTATGCCTAGTTGTTTGTCCACAGTTCCTCTCCTCCACACACACCTAAACCTTCATTGTTAAGACACATAATATGCAAATGAAGATACCAGACTGCTCACTAGCTCTGGGCTCTTGAGCAATCTGCTTCACTTCTCTGAGTTAATTTTTCTCACATATATAATAGGAATCATGATTTCTTTCTCTTCTAAGGATTAAGCAATATTATGAACATATGTTGCTGCCTGGTGCATAGTAGATGACTCATGAAATCATAGTGATTTTAATCTTTTTCTTATCTTCTGTCTGGGTGAAGGGCAAAAGGAGCTTGGCTATGCCATCTCATGGGTAGCTCATGACTGCTGCTTCCTCAGTGGCCCACTCAATGCTATTCTGCTCCTTTGCTCTGCATTCTGCCCATTCCTTGTCTGCCAAACCCTCTTCTGGTGGTTAAGTTGTTACTTCAGCATTTTCGTGCTTTTCTTATGTGTCTATCCAGTGTCCAGACTCCTAGCTCTGTGTGTGTTTGCCTTTGCTTCTTGCCCTTTAAACCCTGGCTCATCTGTAACAGTTCCCCAAGTGACTGCTCCTGCCTCTTGAGTTTTCTTGCTGATTCTTCTCGGTCTTGGTCCTTTACTCTGAGTTCTGTTTTATTCTGCTACATGGACAGTCTGCAGGAGGCACTGAGTCGAGGAACCCTTTCCTTTCTTTTTTTTCTGTGTGTGGAGTATATATATGTGTGGGTGCATATTCATATATGTGCACATGTGTGTGGCAGCAAGAGGTTGACACTGGGAGTCTTCCTATGTCACTCTCCACCTTATTATTTGGGATAGGGTATCTCTTTGTACCTAGAGATCATTGACTCAGCTAGCTAGAGATTCCTTTTCTCTGCCTCCCCAGTGCTGGGTTGATAAGCACCTGCCATCACACCAGGCATTTTATGTGCGTACCAGAGATCCAAACTCAGATAATCATGCTTTCACAGCAAGAACCTTACCCAATGAGCTTTCTCCCTAGCTCCAAAAACTTCCTCTCTAGGTAATTGATTCAGCTATTTTCTTTCCTGTCTCGATCCTACCTGTTGATGAGACAGGACATTTGTTCCTTCTAGGCAAGGAGAGCTGATTGTGAGTAAGGAGTTGGTATGAGCTGGGGCTGAGACTGCTGTTGACTGTTATCACCGATTGTGTATGCAGGAACCACTTGTCAATTGCACTTGACATCACACAGGGAGCAGAGACAGGTTCTTGGCCTCACTAGGTTTAACTGCAGTGGAGGAAGATACAATACAAGCAAACTAATCAGTAGGTAAATTAACTTAGTACCACATGACCTTATGACAGAGACAGGGATGTTGCCAAAGAAGGCTTCCTGTGCATTAGGCATGGCCCAAGTCTAATCTCATTTAATTTTCATAAGCAGATTGTAATGTCACTTAAAAATAATATCAAAATCTTTATCTATTCAAGACATCAAATGGGGCTTAGGATACACCTCAGTCAGTAAAGTATCTGCCTTGAAAACATGAGAACCTGAGCTTGATACACCATATTCAAGTCAAATGCTAGGCATGGTTAAACATGCATGTAATCCCAGCACCAGAGAGGTGGAGACAGGGGAATACATGGGGCTTGCCATCCATCCAGTAGTGCCTAATTGATCAGTTCTAGGCTAATAAGAGATCCTGTGTCTAAAAAGGTGGACAGTGTTCCCAAAGATGATGTCAGAGGTCTCCACACTCAGGTACACACATGTGCATCTGCACACACGCAGACACAAATACACATATGCACACACAAAATTTAAAAAAGCACAAATCAACACAATCTATTTTAAAATTATCATGAACAAGAAATCTATGAGATGAATTCTATTACTAACCCCGCTCAAACTTGAAGAAATTGAGACATTTCAGAGTTGACACAGTTAAGGTGACATGTGAGTGGCCAGAACACTCAAATACAGATAACATTGTCTCTCCCTTAGTTCATGGGGGTACAACCAACAGTGCCGAGTCAGGCAGGTAGCAAGTGTGTCCCCCTCTGAAGGTACAAGACAACGATGGCCAAGAGTCTCAGACGTGCAAACTCACACAACCTTCTTTTGCTTCTGCATTCACACCCTACTGGCGAGGTGACTCTCAGAAACGGAGAGTTTCAACTCCCAGAAGACACCTTGGTAGCATCAGAGAGCTCTGAGGAACAAGCAGTCAGGACCCCTGCCCCACTCTGCTTTCCCTTCATTAGCAGGACCAGCACCCTCTCCAGGGAGAAGCCTTGAGTACTCTTTCCATCACTCAGCTGACACAGTTTTCACATACCTCCAGTTGTGTGCCGGGGTCACTGGCTGCCTCCAGGTCATTATTCCAGAATCTGCCTGGTGTACAGTGAGTGGGGCTTTGGGAAGAGCTAGGGAAGATAACTCTTAGATACAAGGGTTAAAAAAAATAAAGACTCACCAGTCGTGGTTGTGCCTGAGATCCCTGTGCTTGGAAGGTGGAGGCATGATGATTGAGAGTTTGAGGCTAGTTTGGGCTATATACTGAGACCTTCTCTCAAAATATTAAGTTAAATTAAAAAAAAAAAAACCACCTTGCTGGGGCATGATGTTTCAGGCCTGTCATCTCAGCTACTCAGGAAGCTGAGGCAGGTAGATATCAATTTCAAGGCCTCACTGGACTGCAGAATGAGTCCAAGCTCAGCCTGGGAAACTTAGTGAGACTGTCTCAAAATAATAAGTTTTGGGGATGTAGATTACTGTTACAATACTTGCCTAGCATGTGGGAAGACCTAGGTTCAGTCCCCAGTATTGTAAAAGCAACCAATCAACAAATCAACAAAACAAAACCACTCTGGTGGAGAGGGGACTAGGATCCATCCATTCATCATTTTAAGCACTCTGGGCCAGGTACTGGAAATACAAGGACAGACAGCATGTATTCATTATAGCCAACAAACTTAAAATCTAGTGAGAGAGATGAACAGGAAATGATGACGTTCAAGGATCTGTGTCATGCGAGAATTCAGAGAACTGGTCAGAAGTGAGAGGAGGTAAGTCCACCTAGGAGACCAAGGAGAGGCCAGGAGTAGGGAAGGCAAATAGCCAGCCAGGTGAGACTTTCTGGTGCAAGAGTCACATGAACCTTAGCATCACGTGAGCAGGATGGTTTTCTTATTCCCCAACTAGTTCTGAAAATCCAGCAATGAGTAATTGCTCCTGCTCAATTTCTAGCTCCCTGGATCCAGAAAGAGAAGACCCACCACACATTGGACCTCCCCACCAGAACCCCAACTAATGTCCTTGTCATTCCTCTTTTGACTATGTGGTTTGATGGGTGGACCATAGCTCCATGAGAGTAGATGCTGTGTCTCAGTATGATATCCTCACGGGCTCAGGGAGTAGATGCTTCAAAAGAGGAAAGTGGGGAAGAGTCCTAGAATCTGAAAATGGTGCTCACCACCAGGAGAAACAGTAGACCTTGAGAAGTCAAGGTGCTGGCTTGGAGAGAAGAATGACTGCATCTTTTGTGTTGAGTCTTACACAGTTTAACAAACCAAAGTTGTATCCAGATGATGTCCAGATGAAATTGGAAAAGTGAGACTAAAATTCAAAAAAGATCCACAAACCAGAGGTAAAACTAGGCTGGTCTTCCACATACACAGGACAAGTGAGACTGTGGGAGTTAAAAAGATGTCTGAGGGGAGAGGATAGACAGTGAATGGGTAAAGATGCCAGGCCTGTCTACAGGATGGGAGGTAGAGAGTGGTGTATAGTTCCAAGAGAAGAGAGGAGTTCCAGGGAACAGAGTTATAAACAACATCTGACATGGAGGAGAGATTGACCAGGATGAGAGGACCTCTGGACTTACACAAAGAAAACTGTCTTCACAAAGAGCATGGGAAAAAGCCCTAAGACAAGCCAGTGTACCCATGATGGAGGGGACCACACTGAGGTGTTGAACACCTGGAGAAAGACAGAGGAGTAAATGGGACATTCGCTCCAGGGATCAATAAGATGAAAGAAAGAGATTTTGATCAGGGGAGAAGTTTTAGGTGTGAAAGACTTAATGAGGAAGACATCGAGTATGCAAAAAGGATTGTGATAACTGATGAAGTAGAAGATAGTGCAGGAAGAATGGGTGTCAGCTTTCATTCATCTGAGCTCACTGTGCAAAGCTATTGGTTAGAAGAGTGGTTTACTTATGTAATGAATCTTCACTTATTTGTGGTGACCCTGGTGGTGATAGGATAGTTAAGGAAATAAAGGGAAATGGAGCATGCCAAATGCTCAGAACCGTAGCCAGCTATATCGCACGCAACCAGTGAATGCTATTGTAGAAAATCAGAGAAAACAAAAGATGATAAAGTAATCAGAGCGAGTATCATTACAGAAACAAAACCAGCTACTTTCTGGGCTGGAGCAGGTAGTCTAGTGTGAAACTCTTATCTCGACATTTCTGCCCAGTTCAATTAGAACTCCCCTATGTATACCACTTTCACCATCTGCATCGACATCCTTGGAGTGCTTGCTTACTGTCCTCTTCCCCCTTGAGCTCTGGCTCTTGATGTGGGTAGGCTGGTGGGAGGAAAGCTTGGCTCCCAAGGGGAATATTTGGCAAGGTTTGAAGATACTTTCAATTATGGCAACTGGAAGGCATGGAGGCATGACACATTCTAGTGAAATGGCTGGGCAGCTGCCTAAACATCCTATCCTGTGCAGGGTCATCCCCACCGCAAAGAACAACCTGAATTCTTTATAAGTCACTCTGACCTCCTGTAGGAGCACCCTAGATCAGGTGCCAAGTACTCCCATAGATTGCGGTATCCGTAGCTGCCAGATACTAAGCAAGTACCACCATAGGCATCCAATAATAATAGAAAGAAGTGGAAATTGCCCTTGCCTTTGAGGACTAGCCAAATTCTGTTGCACACAAGGCACACAGGCAAAGGGTGTTTGGAGTTATTTGTAAAGAAAGTTCATGTGTTGGTTGGGTCACCCTTGTAATTCTAGCACTCAGGAGGCTGAGGCAGGAAAATTGCTGTGAAGTTGAAGCCACCTGGGCTATAGAGTGAGACCATCTTTCAAAAAGAAGGAGATATATCTTAGTCAGTAAAGTGCTTGCATTGCAGGCACGAGGACCTGAGTTTGATCCCCAGAACCCACATGGCATGCCAGGTATGGTGGTATACACCTGGGCTCCCATTGCTGAGCATGTGCACACATGAAGACCCCTAGGGGCTTGTACACCAGCCAGTCTAGCCTAATTGGTGAGCTCTGGGCTCATGAGAGAGACCTTGTTTCAAAAATGGTGAACAGTACTCCTGAGAATAACACATGAAGTTGTCCTCTGGCCTCCACATACATGTGTACACACACACACACACACACACACACACACACACACACACACTAACATAAACACACCCAGAAAGACAGAGAGAAAAGATAAAAAAATGGGAGGCAGGAAACAGCCACGTGGCTTCACTGGGCAACTGACATTGCAATAAACAATAGAGTCTGGAAATAAAAGATCTGGAAATTCAGGTAACACCAGAACACCCAAGATTATGAGCAGTTTGCTCTTTTGACAGAATCCAGCCAATTGTTCAAGCAGCATCAGAACTTGAAATAGACACGAGATAGAGTGCTCCTGTGGTGATGCACAGGAATGAGCTTCTCATCCCACCATGGGCTGTCGTGCATACGGAGGTCTCCACCTTGGGATGGCTCCTCGGGTCTGCTGGATGCCAGCCCTCACTTGCACTGGACTCACCTTCCAAGGAATTCAGCTTACCTGAGCTCAGGCATGTGTGTGAGCACTGATGGTTATTTAGAAAACACTCATACGAGGGGAAGCTAACATTAGCCCTATACTGACCATAGACCACAGCTCAAAGCCCTTCTGATGCCATGGGTGCCCAATTCCATTGGGCATCTCTGACCTTACAGGCTGAGCTCATGACCTGAGACCCTCTCCTATCTGGCTCTTGTTTAGTGTTCTTTATCTCAGTGAGCTGTATCACCAAGCTCTCTATAGAGATCAGAATTCTACAAGTTGCCTTCAATCCTAGTTGACAATTTATTCCTGTTCTATCAGCTTTACTACCAGAATGCACCTGGGTGCACCTTCTTTTTAGCTCCAGTGTGTCCATGCTAGTTAGATATGCTCTCAGTACTTGGCCTTGACCTCTGGAATTCCACTGTCAGCCCTTAGATTCATTTCCTATAGAGCACCCAGAGTGTCAACTATAAAGAAACAAAAACTTGACCTTCTGCCCAAGATTAGAAGAGTGCTCATGTCCCATCCGTCTCCCCTCCTGGTTAACTTTAGACAGCAGTTTGGAAGCAGTCCCAGTGTTCCTTTCACCTGCAATGTTTCCCCATATTCACAGGTCTGGCTTCTCCACCTTTGTATCTTCATCTAAATTGGGATTTCTCAATCTTGGCACTGTGGAAAATTCTTCCCTCTTGGGCTGTCCTAGGCATTATGGGATGGTTAGCAGTTTTCTTCACTCTATAACTCACTAGAGATGGTACCACCTCACTCCCAAGTTGGTCTGATCAAAATGGTCTCCAGACAATGACACATGTACCCAAATTATTGCTAGTTGAGACCTACTGGCTTAAAGTTTTACCTTCTTTTTTTTTTTGTTTTTGTTTTTGTTTTTGTTTTTTTTTTTTGAGGTAGGGTTCACTCTAGCCCAGGCTGACCTGGCATTCACTATGTAGTCTCAAGGTGGCCTCAAATTTATGGTGTTCCTACTACCTCTGCCTCCCAAGTGCTAGAATTAAAGGTGTGTGCCACCACGCCCAGCAAGCCAGGCTTCCACTGACCTCCAGACTGCAAGCCTCCTGCTGTTTCTCTCCCTTTCTGTATCCTGTTTGCTGCTTTCACAGAACTTTCCTATCCTTGTAAAAAACAGGTTGTTACTTAGTACATGTCAGTGCCTCGCCCCTTCCTTGAATGCCTTTACAGCCATGACTGCTTCGCTTGATTCATTGAACACAGTCCCTGGTTGCTGGAGATACTCAGAAACAAGAACTGAACAGAGGAAGGCATGTGCGAATGAATGACCCAGCATGCAGACATAGCTGGACAGGCAGGCGTCTTCCCTAAGGAGAGCACTGGTCTAGCACAACCAAAAGGACACGGACTTGGGAGTCACTGAGACTCAGGTTCCCAGCCCTTCATCTACCAGAGGAATGCCTGGGACAGCTTAATTAACATCTTAGGGTCTTTTTTATTCATCTGCAACATGGGAATGCTACCCTTGACAGTGTGGCCATCTGATTAGTCTTTGTCCCTGTTGGCTCCCAGACCCCAGGTGGTTTGGATACACCTTTTCATGACCTAAGCACCTGGGCTCACCATTGCCAAGGGCAGGCTCACACTGTACCTTTCGTGCTTTATATAGTGCCAACCATATCATAGATTCTCAGGAAATGCCCTTGGCACAGTAGCATCAGAGGTCCAATTGTATTCATGATTTAATGATGTAACTTTGGGCAATTTGCAGAGGTGATTCTTATGGGGGTAGGCCCTGAGAAAAGTGACCAATGCAGATCCTTCCTTAGTGGGTCATGAGACTGAAGGGGCCATGTGTTCCTTGATACGTGTGTGTGCATGTGTTGCATGTGTACACATTCGTGTGAGGGGCATGTGTTTGTGTGGGTATATGCCCATCTTTAAAAAAAAAATTCTTTTATTTATTTATTTAAGATAGAGAAGAAAGAAAGAGAGAGAGAGAGAGAAGAGAAAGAGAGAGAGAGAGTGGGCATGTCAGGCCTCCAGCTGCTGCAAAAGAAGTCCAGATGCAGCCTGGCATGGTGGCGCACACCTTTAATCCCAGCACTCAGGAGGCAGAGGTAGGAGGATGAGGCTACCCTGAGACATAGTGAAATCCAGGTCAGCCTGGGCTAGAATAATACCCTACCTCAAATAACTAAAAACAAAACAAAACAAAGAAAAAGAACTCCAGATGCATGTACCACCTTGTGCATCTTGATTCACATGGGTCCTGGGGAATCTAACCTGGGTCCTTTGGCTTTGTAGGCAAGTGCCTTAACTGCTAAGTCATTTCTTCAGTTCCAATCTGGATTTACCTTTACTTTTATTCATTAGTTTTTCATTTTTGCATGTGTGTTTGTGTGTGTGGAGTGTATGCATGTGCATATGTGTGTTTGTGAGCACACATGTACATGCACATGTGTGAGGCCAGAGGACTACATTGGGTGTTGTTCCTTGGGTAGACCATATATTTTTTTTAAAAGCCGATTCTTTCACCAAGAGTGAGAGCAGCTGGGATCAAAGGAGATAAGCATAAACATTTAGAAGACTTTTGGACAGACATACTCTCTCCTTTTCGCATACGAACAGTGGGATCTTCCCTCTAGGGTCTATGGCCTTCCAAACCACAGGCTTCTGACTTCGTTCTCATTATCAAGTATGAATTGCCTCCCACTGAGTGGGCCTCATATCTGATCACAGAGCCGTTGATTACCCTCCCCCAGTCTGTGTGTTACTATTGCACTGGTATGTACATCTTGCCTGGCTGGCTGATTTCGTAGCTTGCAGGATTCACTGCTTTTTCATGATGTTGGTGACCATTAATCTCCCTGATCCCCCATCAGCTGGCATAGCACTTTCCAGCACTAAGAGGGCTAGTCAGCAGGGAGCTGGCTTCCATCTCAGTTCCAGTGTGATCTTTGGATGTCTTGTGACCACAGCCTATGGGGTCTCTAGCAATAGGGTCTTACTATTGGGTACACTATCTTTAGAATTGCAATGGAAAGAAGACAAAACCCAAAATCTATAAGGCAGGGAAGATCTGGAAGAAGCAGGTTAAGGCTGATACACCTCTTGTGCTGCCAACAGAAAGATAAGAGATCACCGCAGCACTGCCATTTTTCATTTGCTTGAGTTAAAAAATAACAGAGGTTGAAAATGAAGACAAAAGTTATCAGCACAACCAGTGCTAAATTTAGTAAAATTGGGGAAAAGTTCATATTCAGAGGCCACCACTAGATGTAAGCCCTTTCGGGCTAGGGATGTGGTCACCTAAGGTTATTAGTCTACCTCTAGCACCCAGCCCTGTGTGGGTCAGAGAGAGGCTGAGTGACTTGAGTGAGAATGTTGTTGTAAAATGGGGTGAGGGAGGGACCAAAATAGGAAATGGACATTCATACTGATGGGAATAAGTGGCAGAACACCAAGTGAGGAAGAAGAGGCAATTTCTCATGGGGGAAGATCGTTCTTCAGTCCTTGAGTGTGATCTGCAAGCCATAACTTCCTTCCAGAAGTAGACAGGGAGGAAAAGGAGTAACTGTGATACTGACCACATGGAAACTTCTGTATCAGCCACCACAAGAACAAGACTGAGGCAAAGACCACGGCTTTAACAGGAGGAGCTTTAGGGGGAGGAGATGGGGGCAAGTGCTGACTGAGAGATAGGAAAAGGCAAGGCTTTTCATTCATGTACAGAAGTGGCCCAACGTCTCGTGGGTTTGAGGGGTTCTAGTCCTGGGAATTGCCTCAAAATGTTTTCCTCTGTGTACACATCTTGCTGTGAGGAGTTGGAAATAGCTTCTCTCAGAAGTTGTAGCACTCCATCCCTCTCCGTTCCCATGAACATCTTGGCCTTGGGATAAGGATGAGCTGAAGTAATTGCTAAGAGAACACAGAAGGGTGCAGAAGGAGGCAAACACCCCACTTTTTGTAACAGACTTGAGGGCCCTGCAGTCTGTTTTATTTTGCGGGATCCCCAACAGCCTCACTTCTCTAGTTTATTCTTGGAGGCTTTGTGCACAGGGCACCATAGTCAGGCTATTCTTGTTGTCATTATTCCCTAAACAATATAGTGTAACAGCAATTAACATTGTCTTGGGTATGACAAGCACTATAGAAATGATTTAAAAGTACTCAGGAGGGAATAAGTTACATGCAAATACTATTACATGTCATATAACAGATGTGACCATCTTGAGATTTAATGGGATCCTGGAACCCATCCCCATGAATAATCCAGTTTTCTCTATGAATATAAATTTGAGAAATGCTTTGTATATACATGTATGAAATGAATGAATGAAAATGGTTATTGAGAAGAGAGGATCTGGGGGCTGGGGAGGTGGATCTGTGGATAAAATATTTGTTGCTCACACCTGAGTACCGTAGTTTGATCCTCACACCCATGTAAAAAAAAAAACAAAACTCAAAAACAAAAACAAAAAACCTGAAAGCCGTGATAGACTTCTCTAATCCCAGCATGATTATCTTGAGATGGGAGTTGGAGACGGGAGAATGCCCCAGCGGCTGGAGGCAAGCACCACAGAGAACTACAGGAGAGCAAGGAGAGAACTGCTGCTTCAAATGAGGAGGAGTGGTGAGGGCTGACGTGAAAGTTGTCCTCTACCCTCCACACAAGCACCACAGCATGTGCCACCCCCCCCACCACATATGTACACACACAAAGTGAAATAATTTTTGAAAGGACCTGAGAGAAAATGAAAAGATCTAATTGCTTGAGAGGGATCTGTCTCTCTCTAGACAATTAGTGCATGTAGACAGTCTTGGAGAATTTAACTTAGCAAAACTCGTTGAGTGCCCAGGCCACCTCAAGCTTGGGGTGGGATGGAGATGCTGACTCCTGTGTGTGTACATGAATCTCTTAGAGCCTGTAGTACTGGCTCCCACACACTGCTGCAAGCACACTCGCGTGAGGAACTATGCTTGCTGTATCAGGTGCGTGGAACTGCATGGCATCGTCACTTGCATTTTCCTAATGGCTGCTGAGAGAAACAGATTTTGTGGGCTTATTTGCCATGCGGACTGACTGTCCAATGAGTAACTTGGTGAACCACGTGCAGAGATCACCCCTGCATGGCAGCCACAGATTGGTGCTCACATTCTTCCATCTATGATTGGCAGAGTCTCTTTCTAGGAGACACCAGTGTCTTTTAGGGTTGATATCAATGGCCTGTCTGTGACAACTTCCTTGATTTCTAAAACAAGACATCACGTCACAGGTTCCCCTTAAGTCCACATTTAAAATGGTTATTTCTTGAAGGAACCCTAATTCCTTGCATGTTATGCATGAGTGTATATGTGTTTGTGCATATGCAGGTGCACATGTGTGCATGTGCATGAAGGCCAGAGGACAACTTCTCGTACCATCACATGTGCTACACACCGAATGCCAGGGACGCTCCTGTCTATGCTGCTCCAGCTCTGGAATCACAGGCATGAACCACCATGCTTAGCATTTTTTACTTGGGTTCTGGGGATGAAACTTGGATTCTTATGTTTGCAAAGCAAGCTTTTCTCTCTGAGCTATCTCTTTAACCCCTAAAATTACTATTCCTTGAGGAACCCACGGTTATCTTTGAGTAAAAGATATTAAACACTATGGCATGGACACTGAGAATGTTTTATGGCTCCCTTACTACCTCTGCTTATAGATGCTTTCAGAGTACCAAGCTAGAAAATATGGGATTTTATACAGTTGAAAATAAATTATGAATTCATACCAACACTTTAAATTGAAAAAATTTAAATAACAGTACTTTTATTTGACTTCAATTTTAGACTTGTACCACTTTTCTTGATTCTTGACAATCTTGATTCTTAATGACATTAACATAACAGTTTACTTGCATACATAAGACAGATCAAAATAACAATGATAATAATACCAGTACTTATGATAAAGTTAATGGATGCAGTTCAAAATTTTTCTTAGTCTTCCTGATTGCAGCTTATGAATGCAAAAGGAATGATAAAATAGGAAAATCATTTTCAAAAATCCCAAATGAAATAATGGAGAGAGGTGACAATCATGAATATGTAATATGGAAGATTGGCAGGTTGATGGGAAACTTTGCCATGGACTCTTGGGTTGACAGAACCCAAGTACATTACACAATATAATCTCTACAAAGTGAGACACTAGGTTTGTCCTCGGTCTTCCAATGTGATGGACATTAATCAACTGGCACCACTGACAAAGCAGTTTATTTTGGGAAGGGTGGGAGTAGGCATGAAGCCCAAATGTAGCCAACCCTCCAGATTTAACTTTATGGGAAAAAAAAGGGATGAGGGAATAAGTTAGACAGCAGCATGAGGAAGCAATTGCCACATCCAGGATGTGGGATATTCTAAAGGCTAAATGCCCCAGTCTCTTCAGAAGAAAAAGGACAGGAAGTATTAATGATTCATGACCTCACAGCAGCTGCCATTCTCTCCACCAAACCTGTGTAATACTGAGCCCATTAAAATTTCATCATGGATGATGGAGGAGGTCAAAAAAAAATAATAGACATCAAAATAGAAGAGGGACTAGTTGGAAAGAAGGGATTCAGTGAAAGGGAGTGAGAGAAGAGGCAAAAAGAAGGTAATGGGAGGGAATTATGATCAAAATACATTATGTTCATGTTTAAGAATAGTCAATTAAAAAGTATGTAAAAATGTCAGACGAAAGGGGACAATAATAGCCTTTTACATACCATGAGGGTTTAAGAGACATAAAGACCAAGATTGACATGGAACCCTGCTTTGATCTTGTGTCAGAACAAATCTAAGATTTGGTTGCAGAACTCAGGAAATGCTAGTAGGTTCTGGATGTTAGGTGGTAGGAGAGAATCATTTATTTCACCAGGATTAGAATGACATGACAGTTAATGCTTTGAAAGCCCTTATCATGTTGGACACGGTGGCACAAACCTGTAATCTCAGTGCTCAGAAAGCAGAGGCAGGAGAATTACAGAAAGAGCAAGGCCAGCCTGGTGTACAAAACAAGTTCCGGGACTGAAGGTTAAGGCGTTTGCCTGTGAAGCCAAAGGACTCAGGTTCAATTCCTCAGTAACCACGTAAGCCAGATGTAGAAGGTGCACATACGTCTGGAGTTTGTTTGCAGTGGCTAGAGGCCCTGGCATGCCTCTCTCTGCTTGCAAATAAATAATTTTTTTTTAAGTTCTAGACCAGCTAGGGCTACATAGAAAGACACTGTTTCAGAAGACAAAATAAATAATACATAATTGAAAAGTTCATATCTGTGGTAGGGGTGTGGTTCAGTGGAAGAACTCCTGCTTAGCATGTTTGAGACCCTGCATTTCACCCCAGCACCCCAAAACAAACAGTCCTTACTTGATAGTGGTGTATATTAGCATATTTCCAGACTTGTGGGTGACATAATATTAAGTATGGGATTCTCTTTAAAGCACTGCAGTGGTCTAGAACAAGCAAGTGGTTACAGACAGAAACAGATAAGTGACTGGCAGGTGTGCTGTGGGAGGGGAGAGAAATTGGGAAATCACTAGGAATAATTATGGCATTCCTTTTCTTACTTGATGATAATATTCTAAAATTGTGATAATGTTGTACAACTCTGTGATCATGCTGAGAACTACTGGATTGCACTCCTTACATGATCAAATTGTACTATATGTGGATTAAAGTTCCATAAAGCTGTTTTAAAAAATAAAACATTGCAGAAAGAAAAAATGTGCAAGGAGGTTAATAGATGAAACAAAACATTATTAGTTCTTATAGCTGGAAGAGGATCTCATGCACAATTATTTTATCTTTTGTAGCAACTAGTTTTCAAAAAATTAAAATGATAAGATATGGTGGAAAAGGGCTGGCGAAATGGTTCAGCGGTTCATGTGCTTGCCTGCAAAGCCTAACTGACCCAGGTTCGATTCCCCAGTAGCCAGATGAACAAAGTGGCACATGCATCTGGAGTTTGTTTGTAGTGGCTGGAGGTCCTGAAACACCCATTCTCTCTCTCTCCCTCTCTGTCTCTCTTTCTCCCCATGCAAAGAAATAAAGAAAATATTTTTTTTTAAAAAAAGATATGGTGGAGGGGATGTAAGTGAGCATTCTAGGTGGGAAGCTTCCAGTGAAGAAAGGCGTGGGGAAGAAGCACAAGGGAATTCAGCAGATGAAAGGAGCAGAAGACAGTGGGAGACATGTCGGCTAACTGTGGGTGAGAATCAGATTGCGCAGCCTGTGATGCTGGCTTTAAGAACTTGGATTTTGAACTGGGTCAGTCACCTGTGAATGAGTGAATGGATGAATGAATGTGAAGAGGGGCAAGAAGTGCCAAGTTCAATGTGGCTGTTAGAGCAAGCCAGAACACTCTGTTTATTGTCATGGCCAACAGTTATTGGACCTTTCCTGTTCATTTCCCTTGGGGTGAGGGCAGCTAATAAATGCTAAGCAAATATTTCCCAGGTTACTGTGAAGACAGATACCTTGAGAGAAAACAGTGATGCAAAGTTTTGGCTGGTTCTAAATAGTTTTTTTTTTTTTTTTTTTTTTAGTTTTTCGAGGTAGGGTCTCACTCTAGACCAGGCTGACCTGGAATTCAATATGGAGTCTCAGGGTGGCCTCAAACTCACAGCGATCCTCCTACCTCTGCCTCCCAGTGCTGGGATTAAAGGCGTGAGCCACCATGCCCGGATCTAAATAGTTTTAACACGGGAGTTCTTCTGTCTTTTTCCGGATTCTCAATTCATCTCTTTCTAATGGCCTTTGGTCTTGGTTGGGCATTTTGCAGTTCTGCACACCTCAGCTGACCACATATTGTCCCCATCAGCATCAGTATTGGGGATGTCAGTATTGCGGGACCTGCGCAGCATTGCTTAGATGGTGAGCAATGTGACAGCTGCTCTGTGTGTAGCTTTGACTAATGTGATATGAAAATGTGGGTGATTATGATGCCAGTATCTGCCACATCTGAAGATGTAGAACTCCAGAGTGTGGCACTGTGGTGGCAGGCGGTGTTGAACTGAGCTGGCCTTTCTGCCGCACTGTGAAGAAGAGGAAATATGGAGACAGATGTGAAATTATTTGGATTATAAGGTGAGGGTACTGAATGGGCAGGGGAGCTGGAGGGAAGATTTTAGTTCTGAATGAGTCACAGGGGGGTGACATTGTACAAGGAGTTCCTGAAGGTGAAGCAATTGGGGTTAACCAGTGATGAGTTCTTTTTCATTATGGTAGTGGTGGGGGGGGGAGGGCTGCAGATGGATTTTAGGAGAGGTGTCAGGACTGACCTGCTTCCTGGGTAACTGTTTATGTTCCTCTTCTGCCACTGTAACAAAGTACCACAGGAAATCAGCTTACAAAGAGGAAAGGTCATTTGGGCTCACTGTTTTTGGAGGTTTCAGATCTGGACTGGTTGGCACCACTGCTTTGGGTGTGGGGCAACACATTGTGAAGGAAGTACATGGCAGAGCCTACTGTTCACCTCATGCTGGGAAGCAAATGGAGAAAAGTAGGGGATGGCATACCACAAATCCCTGGCTGGAAGACTTCCACTTACCCTCACCTCTTCAAGGTTAGCACTATGGGCTGGAGAATCCAAGCCTTTGGAACATTCCAGAGCCAAACAAAAGCACTCTTCCTCTGCTCAAATCCAGCTGAATAGCTTTGGTTGCTGATATCAAGGCAGGGCTTAAAGTTATTTCCTCACATATGTCTGAGCACAAATCTGTTATGGTTCCCTTTCCATAAAAGCAGGTGTAGCTAGTGTGTATCATCACACAGATTATAAATATCCAGGTGTAGTGAGTGTGCGCCATCATACAGATGATAAGCATGCAGAGGTAGTATGCACAGTCATGTAGATGACAATGTGCAGGTGTAGTGTGCACCATCACACAGATGACAAGCGTGCAGGTGTAGTGAGTGTGCACATAACACAGATGACAACAGTGCTGGGGTAACGAGTGTGCACCAGCGCACAGATGACAAACGTGCAGGTGTAGCAAGCATGCACCGTCACGTGGATGACCAGTGTCCACCCTTTGAGAAGGGAACAGAAATTTCTGTCCCTGCTTTGCACTTGCTCCCCCATCCCACCCAAGGGCTCAAGGAAGCAAGAGAACCCCAGCAATAAAAGCATGTATTCCAGAAAGAGCCAGTGAGGCAGCAGGGCTGACCCTAACTCAGCCTTACCACATGGCCTTGGACTAGATCAACTCTCAGTGTCTCATTTGCCCATGGTTGCATAAGAAGAACAATAGGATGGGAGTATTGTTTCTAAAGGTTATGCCACAGGAAAAAAACAATGCGTTGGCTTCCATTCCAAAGTGGGCTTGAAGCTCTAGCCACTTCGCAGAGCTCTCATCACCCAACAGATAGTATCTTTTAGCAGTGCAGCAAACAAGGGAGGTGAGAGTCTGAAACTCTTCTGAGCTCTTCCAGGATTAAGAGCTGAGTCCCATTCAGGCCTCAGGGAGGTCTTGATCCCATTAGCTTTATTTTATCCATCTAATCTTATTATACCTTAACCTGCATTACAGGGAGCCATCAGTGTCAACATGAGGGTGGCAATCTGACAGATTGCCTAAACCCTTAACTAAAAGTAGGAGAAAGCCTTTCTCCATCAATTTTCCACAGGCTACCAACCAGGTAAATACGTCTGAATCTAGGTAATCTTTGTAGAGAGACAATGTATGCCCCAGGCCTCAATTTAAAAGTCTGCACACAGGGCTGGAGAGATGGCTTAGCGGTTAAGGCATTTGCCTGCAAAGCCAAAGGACCCAGGTTTGATTCTCCAGGACCCACGTAACCTAGATTTACAAGGGGCACATGCTTCTCGAGTTTGTTTGCAGTGGCTACAGGTCCTGGTGCGCCCATTCTTTCTGTCTCTCTTCTCTCTCCCTCTCTCTCTCTGCTTGCAAATAAATAAATTAAATTAAAACAATAAAAGAAGTCCACACACATGCAGGACAGGTCACACGAGTGAAGAATGCTGCCAAGTGGGAACCAGAATGCACACTGGTGGGCCGTGAGTCTTCTTCCCTGCTGAGGTTTTAGCCACTGGCACTCTCAGCCTGGCTTGTGACTCCCTTGTGGAAAAGTTTACCCATCTCCTGATTGAGAAATTTTCCATCTGGATTTTCCAGGTAAAATCTTCTGATTCAGAGTCTTATTCAAACGTTCACAAAGACATCGGGTGGGTCAAATGAAATAGGTACTCAGACTACGTCCTCGTGCTGACACACAGCAGATCTTCAGTTCCCGTGTGCCCATGGCACTGGTGGAGGTGGGATGACACTGCTGGAGAGGGTCCTTGTGCTCCCGAAGCTGCAGGCCCTGTGAACGGCTTCACTGTACGTTGCTGCTGGTTGAAGATGCCATCGGCACAGGAGTGATGGATCGAGGACTTCAGGGGCAGGGTGGAGGGTGGTGGGACTGCTGTCTGAAAGCAGAGCCATGTCCATGGCTGACTTCTTATTGTGCTTAGGACACCTATGACAATCTTCTAAGGACAACCCAACTAAAAACCCTTTGATGTACTAGAAATTAAAAATACCCAATGGAAGGGAAGCCTGGGCTTTTTTATTTAATAAATACCTACTTAGCAATTACTATGTGTCAGGTCTCATTTAACTACTTTAATACATCAAATCATTAAATTCCTTCTAGCAACCTTCAGATGCAGGTCCTAGTATCACCCCATTTTGTATGAAGGAACTAAGACTTTAGCGATGTTTTGTGTCTTGCCAAGGTGACACAACTGGTAAGAGGCAGAGCTGGGATTTTAACCTAAAAATCCTGGCTCCAGAATCCTGGCCCTCACCATTTCTTCTCAGAGCACTCTTCTGCAAGCCTCCCAAATGCAGGAGATGGAATTCAGGGCTTCATGCACATTAGGCAAGCACCCTACCACTGAACTATAGGCCCAGCCAGCTCACAGCCACGTTTCAATAGGGAGAATTTTATTTGGTTCTACTTCTGCAGATTATGCAGAACCGTGTAAAACTGGTTTGCATACTATTAATTCAAAAATTAGCTGTAAAAACATATTGTGTTGTAACTGTTAAACAACTACATATGGGGGAAATTAAAAGACCAGATGAAGGCTGGGAGATGAAATAGTTAAAGGCACTTGCTTGCAAAGCCTGTTGACTCAGGTTCATTTGCCTAGTACCAACATGAAGTCAGATGTACAAAGTGGTGTATGAGTCTGGAGTTAGTTTACAGTGGAAGAGACCCTGGCATGCCAATTATCTCTCTCTATATATCCTTATAAATAAATAAAAGTATCTTTTTTAAAGACTAGAGGAGTGAAACATAAAACCTATGAGCCATCTGAGTTAGGCCTGGTGGTACAGACCTGTCTTCCCAGCTACTCCGGAGAATGAGATAGGAAGATGATGAGTTCAAGGCCTCCTTGAGCTACAGAGCCAGCTGAAGCCCAGCCCAGGCACATTCCTAAGATCTGGTCTCAAAATAAAAAGTAAAAAAAGTGGGGAGGGAGGCTGGAGAGATGGCTCAGCAGGCCTCAATGACTAGCATATGTGAGGCCCTGGGTTCAATAAAAACACTTTTTTTACTTCTTATTTTGAGACCAGATCTTAGGAAGGTGCCTGAGCTGGGCTTCAGCTGGCTCTGTAGCTCAAGGAGGCCTTGAACTCATCATCTTCCTATCTCATTCTCTGGAGTAGCTGGGAAGACAGATCTGTACCACCAGGCCTGCCTTGAAACTGTACAATTCTTAACTGTTAATGATTGGTGATAATTTACATGTTTCTATTTGGTATATCGTTATTCTTTGTCTGTTTTGTTTTGAGGTGAGGCCCTCCTAGGTACACCTCACTGGCCTGGAACTTGCTGAGTAGACAAGGCTGGAATCACATTTACTAAGACCCTCTTCCTGCCTCTGCAGGGATTACAGGCCTGCCTGGCTCTGCATCACAATACCAGGCTCTGCATCAGTTTTTCTTTTTCTACAGTTAGGTGCTATTTCAAACTCACTCTCTTCTTGCACAGATGAGACTCTGCTACGCAGTGCTTGCTCTGACTTCATAGGTTCCTTGACCATTAGAGAGAGAATGACTGCAAAGGCCCTCACTCGACTTCTGTTGAGCTAGGCATCTGACTCTACAAGGCTTGTTGATTTACTGAGCACTCATTCTGAGTGACGCAGCCTCAACACCAGAGGCAACAAAGCCCCTTTGAATGCTATTAGTTCAATCCATGATCTGTGCTAAACCCAGTGCTCTGAAGGACTTTAGTATTTCTTACTTTAGGTGTTTCTTTCC
Organism: Dipus sagitta; assembly: GCA_036346955.1. NCBI lineage: Eukaryota > Metazoa > Chordata > Mammalia > Rodentia > Dipodidae > Dipus > Dipus sagitta. The sequence continues at coordinate 261,455,302 of CM070770.1, read as the reverse complement.
CCAACCCTGTCTGCATCCAGACTACCTCTGCTGTACCTAGCTGAGAGAGGGAACTTTCTGGGCCTCGGTCTCCTCCCTGTAACCTGGAGATAATAAGGCTGTCTATGTCGCAGAGTGGTTGTAAGTGAGGCCTGCTGGTGCTGGATCAGCACGTAACACAGCTCAGAATGACACCTCAGCAGCTGCTGTTGCTCAACTCTTATGAAATATCTCTGTCTTCCCAGGTCCTGGCCTTGTTTCTGGGCTTCAGGGCCTCAGGAGTTTATCTTATTTGAGCAGGGTGTGGCTCTTCAACTTCATGCTTTCCCAAGGTCTCCTAAACCCCAAACAATCTCCCAGCCTTAAAGTATACTAGGTCTAGTACAGCCTGGTCCCCGCCACTGCAAGTCAGGATCCAAGCTACCATGCCGCTCATGGCCTCTTAGGATGTGCTAGGTCTTGTGAGGAACAGTCTCTCTCATTTCCCAGGTCAGCCTCAGAAAGGGGGTGTGATTAGAGCCCCACTTTCTCTATGAGGAAGTGGAGGTTCCATGTGATTCTGTACTTTTCCCCCCAAAGCTCATATTTAGAAGAAGCAGCCAGGCAGCCTGATTCTCACCCATGATGCCCAGCGGTCTGGCCCTAGAAGCAGTCTCCGTCCATGAACATTATACACCAAAGGGCCAGAAAAACAAAAAGAAGGCAGTGTCACTATTTTTTTGTTTTAATGTTTGTTTGTGTATGTGTGTGTGTGCGTGTTTGTGTGTATGCGTGTTTGTGTGTGTGCGTGTTTGTGTGTGTGCTTGTTTGTGTGTGTGTGTGTGCGCGTGTTTGTGTGTGTGTGCGCGTGTTTGTGTATGTGTGTGTGTGCGTGTTTGTGTGTAGGCAAGAGGACAACCTCAGGTGTTCTCAGTTGTCATCTACCTCTGTTTGATTTATTAAAAAGTATTTTATTTCTTTACTTCAGAGAGAGAGAGAGAATAAGTGCACCAGGGCCTGTATTCACTGCAAAAGGACCCCAGATGCATGCACCACCTTGTGCATCTGGCTCTATGTGGGTACTGGTGAATTGAACCTGGGTCCTTAGGCTTTGTAGGCTAGAGCTTTAACCTCTATGCCATTTCTCCAGCCCATCCAACTCTATTTGAGACAGAGTCTTTCATTGGCCTGGAGATCACTAAGTAAGTTAGACTATCTGGCCAACAAGTGCTGGAGAGCTCCTGTCTCTGCCTCTCCAGCCCTGGGGTTACATACAGCAGGCGCCACCTCGCTTGGCTTTCTGTTCTGTGGGTTCTGAGAATAGAGCTCAGGTGCTTATCCTTGCAAAGTACGCACTTTACCAACTGAACTCTCTCTCTCCTGGCTGGTTCCCTTTTACCTGGTACCCTGAATTCTGCTTTATTTTTGAGACAGGGTCTTTCTCTGTAGTCCAGGCTGTCCTGAACTCACTGTGTAGCTCAGACTGGCCTGAAAGTCATAGCAATCCTATTGGTGGGTTTGAAGGCATATGCCACCATGTCTGGATTATTTTAAAGCAAGACTTCGAGAGTCATTGCCTGGAATCAGCTCATTCCACTCCAGTATGGAGCCCATTCTGTAGACCTAGAGCCCCACCAAGAAGCAGGGCTGCACAGCAGGAGCCCAAAGGGGGCCGGTGCCAGTGCCTCTGTGCTGTGCTGCTTCACAGCTGAGTATAAGCAGATAATCTTTAGTCTGTGGCCAGCTGCAGCTCCGGCCAATCTAAAGTTATGAGCCTTTATGCTAGGGAAGACCTTATTCTACAGTATTCCTGTAGGAATGCATGGGTTAGGGAAAGATAAGAGCAGGAGGGAGAATTACTGGCTATAGGGTCTACAATGCATTTTAAGGATAAAAGGCCAAAAGGATTTTGTTTTTCTATGGAGGAGTAAACAAGGCTGAGAAGACATGGGTGTTCTGAAGTGAGAGGACCAGGTGTGTTTGGATTACTGATGGGACCCCAAAGCCATCCCAGCCTTGGTGGGGGGGAATGTAAGGAAGGGGTGACCTGGTCACTTAGACTGAGGATGGGTCAGGACCTGAGATGTGGGGAAGGAGAGAATTTTACCTAAGTCTGGTTATGCAACTGACCCATGGGACAATCTAATCAGTAATGAGACAAAGAAGGGATTTGGAGGCTTTGGGTCTGGTCTTGTCCTAAGTGAGCAAGGGAGGTGCCTGCCAGTCTCATCTTGACCTGCTGGAGAATTACTGAGTAGGGTATAGAGTGTTTGCAGATGCTATGCAAGGGTTACCACTGAGCTGCATACCCAGCCCTCTTGTCAATTTCTATTTTCAGATAGAGTCCCACTAGTTTCCCAGGCGATCTTTGACCTTATTTTGTAGCCTAGGCAGGCCTTGAAATTTCAATCCTATGGCCATAGCCTCTCAAATTGCTCAAATTATAGGACTCTATCACCATGACCAGATAGAAGTGGGGAGGGGTTCTATTTTCAGTAAGCCATTTCCAAGAACACAAAGGGCAGGAGGATTTCTTAACCTTGGCCAGTTTCCAGTGTCACATGCTTGAGTGGAGTTCATCGTGGACTTTAGAGCTTACCTATCATGCTTCCTCTGTGCCAGGATCTATTGTACCTGGGAGTGAAATTGCTAGGTCATCTAATAACACTACGTGGGACTTCCTAAGAAAGTACCAGGCTACTTTTCAAAGCAGCAACAGCCAGTTTTGGCATTAGCCTGCAGTAAGGGGATGGTGGAGTCTAGGCAACATGCAAAATTAATTTGAAAAGAAGGGGGGTTGTAAATGAAGATGCATGGTCTTTCAAGGTATGTATGTGAAGGAGACCACTCAAGGTACCAGAAACTCAATGCAGCCATGCGCCATGGAAGCCAGTCTACATCTTCTGTGGACACCACGGAGAGATGGCCCTTTGAGGCTTTGCCTCTTAGCACAAAGAGATTCCTCAAGGCCTGCAGGAGAGGTTTCATGGCACAGCCTATGCAAAATGATTTCCCATCGCCATTTCCAGATAGGCATGGTAGCCATTACGTGTTATAGTGTGGCCCAGAGATTGATTAAAAAGAAATCAAAATGTCACATGAATTTTTTTTTTTTTCGAGGTAGGGTCTCACTCTAGCCCAGGCTGACCTGGAATTCACTATGGAGTCTCAGGGTGGCCTTGAACTCATGGCGATCCTCCTACCTCTGCCTCCTGAGTGCTGGGATTAAAGGCGTGCGCCACCACGCCCGGCTCACATGAATTTTTTTGATTTTGTTATAACAAACACTTTCCAGAGCATCTTCTAAGAACAGAGAAAAGAGGATGAGTACTCAGGCTGTGTTCTCACTGTCACCTACAATCCCACAAAATGCTAAGACTAAGGAAGGAAAATTGGTTAAGGAAGGAAAGTAAACAGCAGGGAAGATACACTAGCTCAACTTGATCTATGGGTAAGAAGGCTGGGGACAAGCTCAGAATCTTACACAGCTTAGTCATTTGTGCTGTGGTCAAAACTTTCAATGTTTGGGATTAAAAAAAAGAAACAACTGTAAAAATAAAGAAGTTACGGGCTGGAGGGATGGTTTAGTGGTTAAGGCATTAGCCTGCAAAGTGAAAAAACCCTGGTTTGATTCCCCAGGATCCATGTAAGCCAGATGCACAAGGTGGTGCATGCGTCTGGAGTTCGTTTGCAGTGGCTGGAGGCCCTGGCATGCCCATTCTCTCTGACTCTCTCTCTCTCTGACTCTCTTGAATGAATAAAACTTAAAAAAAATAATAAAAAGAATAAAAATTTAAAAAATAAAGAAGTTATGTAAAATTGTATTATTATTGAACTCAAATTCTGAAAATAATTTTTTTATTTAAAATGTAAGAAAAATATTTTTTTTATCAATTTGAGAGAGAGAGAGAAAAAAAAAAAAAACAGAGAGAGAGAGAGAAAAAGTGTGCCAGGGCCTCTAGCCACTGCAAATGAACTCCAGGCACATGTGCTACTTTGTGCCTCTGCTTTATGTGGGTACTGGGTCATTGAACTTGGATCCTTAAGCTTCACTAGAGAGTGTCCTAACCACGAAACCATCACTCTAGCCCCAGAGATTGATTTTTATGGCCAAGGTGTCTTCAACATTAGGATTTCAGAAATCTCTGTTTTGGATTAGTGGGTACAAAAAGCAGTTCTTCTAGGGTTCATCTGCCTGACTAGGTTCCATAAGCTCTAGCATCAAATTCTGAGAGATCTGGCATGTATTTTACATGTGACACAGCTCTCTGTCACCACAGAGCAATATACTTATGGCTTTCTGCTGTGGTCTCTCAAGCAGCGTTTATAGACGTTAGCCATGCTGAACTCTTTCTTGCACCTTTCCCCCCACCTGCAGGCCCAGCCAGTCTCCATGCTAATCAGTGTGGCCTTTAGAAAAAGAAATCATACAAGAAGAGTAAGCACCTTCTTGTAGCAAAGATGGAAACATTACAGGCTGGGTTTGGTGTATTATTGCTGTAATCTCACAACTTTGGAGGCTGTAGCAGGTGAATGGCCATCAGCTTGAGGCCACCCTAGGCTAAATAATGAGTTACAGTGGGAAAGCCTCAGTTACAGAGTGAGACTTTGTCTCAAAAAAAGAGTGGGAACTGGAGAGATGGCTTAGTGGTTAAGGTGCTTGCCTGCAAAACCTAAGAGCCCAAGTTCAATTCTCCAGTATTCACATAAAGCCAGATGCACAAAATGGCACTTGCATCTGGAGTTCATTTGTAACAGCTAGAGGTCCTGGCATGCCCTTTCTCTCTCCTTCTCCTTCAAATTAAATAGATAATGCTGGAGAGATAGTTTAGTGGTTAAGGCATTTACCTGCAAAGCCTAAGGACCCTGGTTCGATTCTCCAGGACCCATAAAAGCCAGATGCACAAGGGGACACAAGCATCTGGAGTTCATATGCAGTGGCTAGAGGCCCTGGCACACCCATTCTCTCTCTTTCTCCCTCTTTCCCTCAAATAAATAAATAATTAATTAAAAAAGAAAACAAATAAAAAAATATTTTTACAAAAAACGTGGGGTGGGGAAATGACTCAATGGGCAAGAGCACTTACTACTCAAGTGTGAGGACCTGGGTTTGATTCCCAGCACCCATGTAAAAATCTGGGAGTGGTGGCACATGCCTTTAATCCCAGCACTCAGGAGGCAGAGGTAGGAGGATCACTGTGAGTGAGAGGCCAGCCTGAGACTACATAGTGAATTCCAGGTCACCCTGGGTTAGGGTGAGACCCTGCCTCAAAAACAAAAACAAAAACAAAAACAAAACAAAAACAGAACAATAATAAAACAAAACAAAACAAAAACAAAGCAAAAAGAAGCCTAGCATGGCTACACAAGCCTATAACCCCAGCACTGAGAGGGGCAGGGACAGGAGAATTGCCAGGGCTCAGTGTCAGTCTAACTGAAAAATTGCAAGCTTCAGGACCCTGAAGAGAGACCCTGGCTCAAGGAAATAAAGTCCCCCTCTGGCCTTCACATGTGTGCACATGGGACACATATCTGCGCACACACTCACATGAGCCACATGCATGCACACACCAAAAAATTAAGAAAACCATTTGGTTGTGGTGGCACATACTTCTAATTCCTGTGTTCATGAGGTGAGGCAGGAGGATCACTGAATTTGTTGCCAGCCTGGGTTACATAGTAAAACCCTGTTTGAAATAAGCAAATAATTAAATAAGTAAATAAATAGGGCAGCAGAGTTGGTTTGACAGGTAAGAGTACTTGCTGTGCAAGCTTGAGGAACTGAATTTGAGAACTAGGACCCCCATAAATAAACCAAGTATGAGCTGGGCCTTTATTCCCAACACTTTATTCCCAACACTTAGGAGGGTTGCCATGAGTTCGAGGCCACCCTGAGACTACATAGTAAATTCCAGGTCAACCTGGGCTAGAGTGAGACCCTACCTCACAAAAAACCAAACCAAACACACACAAAAGTCCAAGTATGCGTGCACATACTTCTAATCCTAGCACTGAGTGAGGTGGAGACAGGAAGGTCACTGGGGCTCTCTGGTCATCCAGTCTAACTGCTTATGAAGTCACTTCCTGTGCTGCACTGGTTTGGGCTCACTCTGTATTGCCTTGGCTCTCTGCAGGTTCTGACTCTGGTTTCGGCCATGCTTTGGCCAAGCACTTGGACAAGTTGGGCTTCACAGTGTTCGCTGGAGTCCTGGATGAGAAGGGCTCCGGGGCGGAGGAGTTGCGAAAAAGCTGCTCAGAGCGTCTCTCGGTGCTCCAGATGGACGTCACCAAGCCAGAGGAGATAAAGGATGCTCACAGCAAAGTCGTAGAAAGGATAAAGGACAAAGGTACTGCCCTGGCTTCTTCACCCATGGGTCCGCTTTGTCCCACTCTTCAATGCCCATCTCTCGTTCCAATCGGTTGACCTCAACACAAAGATGTTAGGCATGACTCAGAGGTGGGTCCTATCCTCGCAGAACTTGTAACGTTCTCCATCCCACCCCAGATTCTCCAGCGTCTTGTCCACCCTCTCATGAATCACTCTTCCATGCTCAGCTTGTTGCTTTCGTCCGGCAATGCTAACCCTCGTTAGACTTCTCCAGCTTAGACGACAGTTTTGTGCTCATGGGTGTCCTTTCAACACTGCCCTGGGTCTACTCTTCCACTTTGTAGCCCACTCCCTGGGGACTCTGTCACCCTGTTTTCATTTCTTCAAGTCCAGATAGATAGATATTGGCTCTTCCCATGCCTCCTTACCTGCTTGGCGAAAGTCATAACTGCTGTCTTAAAGACTAAGGCCTTCCCTTCTCTAGAACATTCCAACATATCTACAACACTCCCCTCCTCATCTTTGAAGTCCCTAGACTCCCTACACCCTCCCTCCTAGTTCTCTTACTGTTCTCTCTGTTTCCTGGATGGGACTCTTTGTCTGTCTCCCTACCAAATGTGAATGCTTCTAAAACTACCCTGCAACGTTCGGCCCCAGTTTGCTCTGTCCATATACCAGTGACTCTCTGTGTAACCGCACACTGGGGGAGGGTTTGAACATAACCTTTGTTTGGGCCCAAGGCATGATACACAAAAGGGAATGAAAATTAGGGCTTCTTGTCAAAGAAATGATTCAGAACTTCACGATAGTGACAGTAGAGGGTTGAGCAAATATGGGGGGGGGGTCCTCTGAACTCCCAGCTCTGTGTGACTACATAGATCTCATACCCTGGTGTCTACCATGCTTGGATGCCTCTAGCTCAAAGTTTAATTACAGCAGTATCCTTGGGAGAGAGTCTTTGGCATCAGCAGTTTTATTTTGAGACAAAACTCTCATGTAGTACAGACTGGCCTTAAACTCACTACGTGGTGGAGGATGACCTGGAACTGCTGATCCTGTGCCTCCTGCATGCTGGGATTACAGGCACGTATCACCATGCCTGGATTCGTGGTTGTGTTTTGTTTCCAAAGCTCCGTAGGTCATGTTAATGTTTGGCTAAGGTTGGAAAATTAATCCACATCCATGGCTTCTAGAGCCATGCTGTCCACCTGGATGTTCTTTGTCACATCAGGCCTTAAACATATCAAATTGTCTACCAGACATTTCCACTTATGTCCCAGAGGTTCAATGTAAACTTCTCAAAAGCTGACCTCTTTGCCCCTGCCCCCAGACACCAGATTGCAAACTTCTTCTCCTATGTTCCAAACTGAAGGCACTAGCTTGACATCTACCCAGTCATTTCTAAATCCCTGAGACCCTCAGCTTACCCTTGATCCGTCTATCCTGTCGGTCCTGAATCCTGTCAATTCGGCCTCCCAGACTTTTGTCACTTAGCCCCCTCCCCCATCTCACAGAAGCTGTGGCTTAATGCAGGGTTCAGCAGCATCTACCTGGGAACCCCGGAGGACTTGCTGCCTGCTGACTTGTGTTAACCTGTGGCTTTCCAAATGGAGCATTATCTTTGCAACGTGAACATTTTACAATGCTGTGGGTGGCTCACTGGCTGGCCCCGTGGTTCTCCATCTGCCACAGACACACTCCAAGCACCTTAACAATCAATAGATGCTTCTTGGGGTAATAACCTCTGCCAGACTCTTACTCGGTGATACCTGCGGGTCAACTTGGTAAACTCTGGAGCTTTTCCACAACAGAATGGTATTTACCACCTGTGTGCAACTAACTTCCCCTCCCCTGAATTTTCACCTCTCATCTCCCCTCCCTTTGCCTGGGACTCTTGCCTTGGTCTTCCAAAGTCTTTGTTATAGATACTACTCCCAGGGCAGGCCCTCTCACCCAATCCACCCCCAACATGACCTCCCTGGTAAGTCAGGCTGCGCTATTCACATCTCTTTTATGCCTTGCTTCTAACCGTATCGCTATGCTGCTGTAAATAACTGCTCATCTCTCCCCACTCATCGCTACCATGTTCCGCGAGAACAAGAACCACGGACATGCAAGGATTCTCTCAGATACAAGTGACAGAACCTACTTCAAGACTGCTGAAGCAAGAAGGGAGTATATTTGCTTATGTTATTTGATCTCAGGCATGGCTGGACCCAGGCACTTAAGCAGTGTCATTGGGATTCAGTTTTTTACTTTTTAGCTCTGCTCCCACCCGTGTTAGCTTCTTTTGGAGATTTTACGTGGAGGCCTTAGGCACTTCCACTTTCTAGTCTTTTGTTTTTGCATGCACATGTGTATGTGTGCGTGTTTGTGGTAACATATATTTGTGTGTGGAGGTCAGAGGTTCACATCACGAATTTTTCCTCAATTGCTATCTGCCTTATTTTGGGGGCAGACTCACTTAGTGAACCTATTGCTTAACAATTCGTCTAGAGTAGCTAGTCAGCAGTCCCCAGGTATCCTGTCTCTGCCTTCCCAAAACCAGGATTTTTTGCATGTGTGTACCTGTGTTGTGTACACAAATGCATGTATGCAAGTTTGTACGTGTGTTGGGTGCACATGTGTATGCAGGCCAGAGGACCACTTCAGGTATTTTCTTCAATCACTTGTCATTTTTATTTTGAGACAGGGTCTTTCCCTGAACCTGGGGCTCACCAACTCAGCTAGTCTAGCTAACTGTAAGCTCCAGGGATTCCCTGTCTACACCTGTCCAGTGCTGAGACTCCAGGTGTGTACTACCGTGTGTGGCCTCTTCACATGGGTGCTAGAGATCTGAACTCAGATTCTCATGCTTGTGGGAGCACTTTACCAATTGAACCATCTCCCTAGCCCTGGGATATTTTTCAATGCATGAAAATTATATGACATTTAATGTGAATAGAATTTCACAAGAGTGTAGACTCTCCTATTCATTTTGCATATGGTCTGTGGTTCTATGATGGCCAAGTTGACCAACAAAGCTAAAACATTTTTGACTTGGTGTTTATGTTTGACTTTTTTTTTTTTGTCATTGTGGTAAATGCCAGAGAAGGACAATTTAAAAGGAAATATGATTTATTTGGGCTCATGATTTCAATTCATGGTCACCTGGCTCCAGTGCTTCTTTACCCATGCTGGGCCGTGGAGAGCTGCCTGTGGTGGAGCAAACCAGCTCACTTTTTGGCAAACATGAAGCAAAGGGTGAGAGGTAATGGCTCAGAGACAAGATAAGCTCTTTAAAGGTACTGTTTGCAGTTACCCACTTCCTCCAACTAAGTCCCATCTTTCACAGTTTCTACCACCTTCCAACAATCCATTCAATTTAAAACCCATCAATTAGTCCTCATAATAATCACAGGTCCTCATAATCCAATCACTTCTCCAAGTCCTACCTATGAACATTGTGTTGGGGAGCCCACCGAGGAGACTGTGGGGGACATTTCATATCAAAAGCACAGAAGTCATGTATATGTGTGTGCGTAAGAGAGAGAGAGAGAGAGAGAGAGAGAGAGAGAGAGTTCATGTGCACAAGAGCCTTTTACAGAAAAGGTTTGATGGCATCAGTTCTAGGCTATTCCCATGCTGTGTGTTGACATGTCCAAAGTGCACATTGGGCAGAGAGGCTTGGAACCACCACCTGCTGTGACAGAGATGACCTCTGAACTCCCCACTGTGTGAACATCTGCTGCTCTTGCTTTGTCATGTGTGCTCAGAGCCACTGATGTACTTACATCAGATCATAAGGTCAGCTTCACAGAAATGTAATTCTATTTTCTATGACACAACCTGGTTTTGATGTGGAGCCATCTTTCAACCATGAGGCCAAAGCTATATCAGTCACTTTGAGCCTGATTTCATTTCTCTGGAGTAGTAGTGTTTAAAATTCTGAGAATGGGGCTGGGAAGATAGTTTCCTGGCTATAGGAGAGAGCCTTTAAGTAAAACAAGCAAACCTCCCAAGCCATTGCTTAGTATCATACACATTTGTCCACCGCACAACATCCCACAGTAGGGAAGTTTGGGCATTTATTGGGACTCAGGCTGGGGAGTTTGTGTTCCACCTCAGAGGTTTGTTATGTGTGTGGGTGTGTGTTTCCTGATTCTAGAGCTTGGCCTGTGGAAACTCCCCATACACTGCAGTCTTGCCTTTCTTCATAACTGTTGCTTTCTGTCCCCAGGACTGTGGGCTGTGGTCAATAATGCTGGGATCTTCCACTTGCCTATTGATGGGGAACTCATTCCCATGACAGACTATAAGAAGTGCATGGCCGTGAACTACTTTGGAGCAGTGGAGGTCACGAAGGCATTTTTACCACTGCTTAGGAAGTCCAAAGGGAGGCTGGTGAATGTCAGCAGTATGGGAGGTGAGTCAGCATCACGGAACATGTTCATAGGGTGGCTGTCACAAGATGTGGCTCACCGCATTCTTTGTTGGCTATACAAGAAAGTGAGGAGCAAGAAGGCAGGTCTGGGTCAGGATGAGTCAGCACTGTTGGCCTTACGCCACCAGGACCTTTCTCTCCTTTCAAACCCTTTTGTGCATAAACTCTTATCTACCATTTATTAATTACTATATACATTGCTGGGGATTTAGGATTCTTAAGTGTCTTCATACTATGACTGACAACACATAATCTTCCTAGATTTGAACAGAAAAGCTCATGTTACAAGTAATGCCAGCTTTTCAGGACACTCATTTCAACCTTCTCTGAGCCCAGCCCTTTGCTATTTTCTGTAAGCTTAAGAGGCAATTGCCTTCCTCTTCATGCACTGGGAAAGGCTTTGGTCACTCACTGGTGCTGACCATGAGATGATCCTTAGCCTTGCACAGCTTTAGCACAGTTGAGTCAAGATTGGATATTTTATGACTTGTATCTCTCCATTTCAAAGAGCAATCTGGTGGCCCCCTTTTCCACAAACAATGCCTGTGCATGAGCTATCAGCCCCTGCCTTCTTGCACAGATATTTTCACACCGGGGTTTCCCAGAATCCTCCTTGGCTTTGGAGAATCTCCCTGGAGTTGCCATTCAGGTCTCTGTATGGGTGACAGGGAAGTCCAAGGAGTGGGCTCTGGACTCCGGGGTCCTGTCTTTAAAGAACTGACACCACTGTTCACCACTGCTGAATCAGCTGGCTCTAGGTAAGATTTATAAGAACATAGGGTCTTTAGTAGATAGTTCCAGCACTGCTGGGATGAACATCCAAACCACGCACAGTTTAGGGGAGGGAAGGAATTTATTTCAAGCTCATAGATCCAGGCGAAGTTCCATCGATGAGAGCAGAAGCTGTATCCTGTTCATAGACCCAAGCAGAGAGAAACCACCAGCAGTCAGCAGCACCAAAAATAAGCAAGCACAAAACCAACAGCAAGCAGAACCCCCAGAGCTCAAACCTCTTTGTGTACCTTTGGGCTAGAATTCAGGTCCAACCCCAAACACACCTTTTTGCTGAAATTCCTATCTGCCCCCAATGACACCTGGCTGGAGACCCAAGTTACAAGCTTTAATAAAACATCTGAGTCTATGGGGGACATACATTCAACCTACGACAGAGTCCAACTAGGTTTTATTGTTGGTGTGTGGTGTGGTGTGCACGCACATGTGTGTGCGTGCACGTGTGTACATGTGAGGGGGTTGTAATGTGAACAATGGTTCTAGAAGAATTTCTTCTGAGGAGGAGTTTTGTATTTACTAGATAATGATTGCTGTCCATCATACTCCCTCTCCTGGTTTTGACTTCCTTGAAAGTAACTGTTTTGTGTGTATTTGATTCAAGTCATCAGTGGGCCTGAAACATAAGCAATAGAAAAGAGGAAGGAGGGCTGGAAGAAAGAAAAGAGGAAGGGGGGGAGAGAGAGAAAGAGAGAGAATAAAATCCATGGTTAGGATCAATTACAATTACTTTAGCTTGTATGAGAACACAAGAGTTTTGCCAAATTCTTGCTACTTAGCTGACATGAGTGAATTGGGGGGAAGTCTGTTCATATTTTGCTCTTGTCTTTCTTCTAAACATGGCCTTTATACCCTTGATCTCTGTGGATACCTCACATCGATTGCTTCCATGGTACAATCTTGATGCATCTGGCAGAGCTTCACACACTCCTTGCCTCACTCATTGAACAAATATTGGTTGAAACCAATGATAATTGCTTTCTTGGGATGTGGACAAGACTTTTCACTTTTCTCTCCTTGTTCTGGTTTTGAGCTATTCCTTCATTCATAAGATTTTACTTCAGTGATCTCGAGCACAGAGTATATGCTGTTGACCCAGTGCCTGGAATTTAGGAGTAGCTCAGTTAATGAATAAAGAAATGGAGGTTGGGAAGACAGCTCAGTCAGTAAAATGCTTTGGCTTGCTAGCATGAGAACTTGAGTTCAAACCCCAATTTCCATGTAAGATGCCAAGTGTGGTGGTACACGGCTGTAATCCTGGTGCTGAGGAGGATCCTTGGGCTTACTGGCCAGTTAGTCTAGCCGAATTTGTGAATTCCAGGGCACGGATAGAGCCTATGTCTAAGGATGTGATTGGTAGTACCTAAGGATGACATTTAAGGTTTTCCTCTAGCCTCCACACATGTGCACCCACACACACTTCAACATGCATACACACATGTATATATACATGTACACATAAAAAATAAAAAGAAAATGCAGCTGAGCACAGTGGTGCATGCCTGTACTGGACAGCAGGATCATGAGTTCACAATGAATTAGGGCCGCTTTACACATTAACTATTAGATAACATTGTGAGGCCTTGTGTCAAAAACAAAACAACAACAAGAAAAGGGAAGTGCAAGCTCTGCTTTCCTTAGCAGACAAGAGTGTGCAGAGGAAGAGAAAGTATGAGTACAGTTCAAGGTGTTTACTGGTCCTAGGGTTTGTCTGTCTGCTACATTCACTTTCTATCTGAAACTCTCACAAGTCGACTGAAGAAGCCATCAAGTTTCTTAGCTTTCCATCTACCCTTTCTTCACTCATCCTCCTCTTCATTCTTTTCTTCCTCTCCTACATGTATAATCTTTTCTTCTTTGACCCTAGGATCGTCTTTATTCATTTCTCTTCTGTCAGGGGTTGGAAACCTGTAGGCTGGAGGTCTCCACTCTTCTTCTTTGAGTGACAACTCCTGGAACCCTCGAAGTTGGTTGGTGGCTTTTCTGAGGTCCAGCTTTCTCCCCATGCAGTAGAGGAAATAAGAATGCTGACAACATAGAGGCATTCTGAGACTTAAGTACAATAGTATGCATGACAGTCTTAGTATGATTCCTCAAGTATAGGTTAGACAACTCCAGTAGGTCACTACCTCTATACTTAACCATGCCTATCCTGGGAACCCCTAAAATAATGTATTTATCATCTTCCCATGAAAGTTGTTTAGCTCTGTAACTCCAGTTCCAGGAAACCAGTTGGACAACTATTCAATAAAGGATCTAAAGAACTGGGAGAGAACTGTGATTGTACAAAAGGAAGTTCAAAGATCTTTCTGTTTATGATATCTAAGAACTATTTTTTTGGACAGCTTCCCTCTTAGGAAATCAGAGTGAACATATGTATATAGATATATACTGTCCTCAAACAAAGTCAGTTGAAACAAGCCTTCCTAAATGAGTGGGCCTCAGGGACTTGGAGCCAGCACAATTTGAACCTGGATCTTTTATTATCAGCTGGTAACCTCGGACAGATCACTCACTTGTCTCCGATCTGTCGTATTGTCTGTCATGTGGAGTTTTCAAAACTGTCTATAGTAGTAATGCTCAACATCTTCCCTATGGACATTTTGGGGAGATGGATGAGTATTTTTAAAAGGATTTATTTTTAATTTATTTATTAGAGACAGAAAGAGAAAGGAAGGGAGGGAGGGAGGGAGGGAGAAAGAGAGAATGGGTGCTCCAGGGCCTCCAGCCACTGCAAACAAACTCCAGACACATGTGCCACCATATGCATCTGGCTTATATGGGACCTGGAGAATTGAACCTAGGTCCTTAGGCTTTGCAAGTATGTGCCTTAACCACTAACCCATCTCTCCAGCCCAGATGAGTATTTTTTAAAATTTATTTTTTATTTTATTTACTTGAGAGAGAGAGAAAGAGGCGGAGAAAGAGAGACACAGAGAGAGAGAAAGAGAGAGAGAGAGAATGGGTGAGTCAGGGCCTTCAGCCACTGTAGACAAACTCCAGATGCATGCACCACCTTGTGCATCTGGCTAACATGGGTTCTGGGGAATTGAACCTGGTTTCTTAGGCTTCGCAGGCAAGTGCCTTAACTGCTAAGCCATCTCTCCAGCCTATGGATGAGTATTTGGGGGGGGGAGGGGTTCGACCTGTACATTGTGGGGTGTTTGGCAACACCCATGTCCTTAACCAGAAGCTGATAGCATTTATCTCCCCTTGTGGCAAATCTTTGGGCATTAATACTTGTCCATGTACACACATAGTGGACTAGGGTGAACCTGCTGGTAATTGAGGATATCTGGTCTCCACTGTGTATTTAAATACTGTGTGGTTAAAAGCTGTGTATTTGCTCTGAGTACTGAGCAGTCACTGGTACATAGAGAGTACCTGGCTCTGTTTTGCATTACTATAACACAAAACGGAATGTTGCATACTTTGTAAAGAAAGGGATTAATTTGGTTCACAATTCAGGAGGCTGGAAGGTTCCAACTGTGTTGCCAATGTTGGCACATGCCCCTTACCCCCACCTGTATAGTGTTACAACATGTCATAGAAGAAGGGAACATCCATGTGTGCAAAAGAGTGAGCCAAGACAGCATAACTCACCTTATAACAACACAGTTTAGCCCCTAGAGACAGTATTAATCTATGCTTCCACTCATGATGGTGGAATCTGCAGGACCTGGTTGCTTTCCTCTAGATATCAGCTCTTAGAGATCCCACTAGCATAATACATTACACTAGGGAGTAGGTTTCCAGAACCTAAAACTTTGGAGAATAAATCATACCCAATTCACAAGATATCCTGGTATAAGACACACCTCTGCTGAGGTAATAATCACTGCAACCGCATCAAACTATTTAAAACACATTAAATTGACCTCACACCCAAGTAAACAGTCTGGGAGGGTCTTACGAGTTTATAAATTAACGAGACCTGGTTAGGGTTCAAGGTTCCAGCCTAGCACTACGAGTACAGTTCAAGGTGTAATTTGCTCAGACTACCATTGACTGTGGTGTCATGCCTAGATTACTTACGAGCTGGCTTGCCTTACAGGAAGTGTTTGGAAAAATCATCTGGCTGTTCCTCTGCTGCTCAGTGGTGTGTCAAGACCTAAGACTGATATTTTCTTCCCCAACACTTTTCAGGGATATTGTGGGGCAAAGGAAAGGAAAGAGCAAGACTGAGTGAACTTCTCCAGTCTGAGTCATGTTAGATTTTTACAATCCCGAAGTCATTTCATCTAACTTCTGCAGGATGCAGGTAGTAACCCATGTTCTAGATCACGAACTTGCTAGCCCAGACTCCTCCAAGTGATAGAGTCAGGCCTTGGACTGAAGGTGGATCTATCTGTTTTGCTCCAAGGTCTATGTTCTTCTCTCATTTCCAGCCTATTAAACCAGAACATATCAGGCAAGCAGGGATCATAATAGCACAAACTCAAAAGTCAGACGTGATGGCTCACCCTTATAATCACAGCACATGAAGATATCCATGAGTTGCAGGCCAGCCTGTACTAGAGCAAGTGCTGTCTGCCTCAACAAACAAACAAACAAACAAACAAACAAACAAACAAACAAGAGAAAATCCTCAAAAGATAAAAAAACAAAAACCACGCACTTAAACTCTGCTCAGTTGAAATGATGATTGGACAGCCTTAGCAATTTGGGGCTCTTTCCTATGCTAGTGTTTCTCAGACATGCAAATACTCCAGGGAGCCACTGAGGACCCTGTTAGAACACATATCTGAGTTAGTCTTGGAAGGGCCTAGGAGTCTGCATTTCTATCAGTAGTTCCTGCACAATGTCAGTGCTACCAGCCCCTGGGCCACACTGCTAAGCTTCAACTATATGAGAATCACAAGAGGGA
Organism: Dipus sagitta; assembly: GCA_036346955.1. Lineage (NCBI taxonomy): Eukaryota > Metazoa > Chordata > Mammalia > Rodentia > Dipodidae > Dipus > Dipus sagitta. The sequence goes on along the minus strand of CM070770.1, from coordinate 261,438,937 downwards.
TTTTAAAAACACAACCATTAGAAATCAAAACCCTGAGGAAGGGCTGAGGATACAGCCCCAGACACAAAGTGTTTGCCAAGCAAGTATAAGAACCTCAGTATGGATTCCCAACACCCACGTAAAAGCCTGGTACCTCAGCACTGGCTTATCATCCCAGGGCTGGGGAAGCAGAGACAGAGGATCCCTTGGGGCCTGCTGGCTAGCTAGTCTAGTTAAGTCAGTGAGCTCCAGGTTCAATGGGAGACTCTGTCTTAAAAGTTAAGGTGAGGCTGGAGGGATGGCTTAGTGGTTAAGACATTTACCTACAAAGCCAAAGGACCCAGGTTTGATTCCCCAGGACCCATGTTAGCCAGATGCACAAGGGGGCACATGCATCTGGAGTTCATTTGCAGTGGCTGGAGGCCCTGGCGCACTCATTCTCTCTCTCTCTCTCTCTCTCTCCCTCCCTCTTTCTCTGTCAAGTAAATAAATAGATAGATATAAAATATTTTTTAAAAAGTTAAGGTGGAAAGTGATTGAGGAAGATACTTGACATTGACCTCTGGTCTCCACGTGCACCCCCACAAATGTGCACATGCACCCATACCCATGCACACATGTATGCCCATATGCATATGCACATGCCACACACACAAGAAGGAAATTGGAGATCGCTTACTTGGTAAAAGGACTGCTTCCTAATCCTGAGGATCTGAGTTATATCCCCCCCAAACCAATCAAAAAATACCAAGTGTTGTGATGCATACCAGTAATCCCAGTATTGGAAAGACAGAGATGGGCAGATCCCTGGGGCTCACTCTACAGCCAAGTCTACTTGGTGAACTCCAAGCAAATGAGAGAATTTGTTGCAAAAAGAAAAAAAAAAAAACATACAAAGGTAGACAGTATTTCTGAGGAATGACCTTTAAGGTTGTTCTCTGTCACACATACACACACATGCACACACACGCAACTGCACACATTCAAACATAGACACACACATAAAGAAGCACAGTAATGTAATACATTCACCACGATGGCTTATTAAGTAAAACTATAGGAAACAATACATGTTGATGAGGATGTGGAGAAAGCACAGTCTGCCTACCTGGCTGGTGAGAATACAAATAGAACACAAAATGATGCAGATGCTACGAAACACATGGGACATTTCCTCAGAACATTAATGCAGACCTCCCATGAGGTCCAGTGATTCCACTCTTAGGCATATGCCCAAGAGAATAGAAAACAGGTAAACCCACGAACTTGTACATTGATGGGAATGGCAGCATTATTCATGATAGCCAAAGGCAGAAACAACCAAATATCTATCAGCAGATCAGTGGATAGATAAAATTTGGCAGAGGACAGACACAGAATATTACTCAGCCTTTACAAGGAGTAAAGCACTGATTCCTGCTGCCATGCAGTGGTCCCGGAAACATTGCATATTGTAGGAGAACCTTGCAAAACCAGCATTGCACTTCAAAGACAGAGCCAGACACAAGAGGTCATGTAATGTATGATCCTTTTTATGTGAAATGTATAGACTAGACAAATCCCTGGAGACAGAAAGCAAGAATATATGGTTGTCTGGGGGAGTGAGCTTAATAGGTGTGGGGTTCTATTTACAGTGATGAAAAATTTCTGAAATTTGATAGAGGTACACTGAATACACTAACTGCCACCAAATCATACACTTCAAAATATTAAATGTGGTAAATTTCATGTATTTTACCACCATAGCAATTTTTAAAATCACTGGTTTCTATGTGATATCAGTGCTTCTGGTTCAGAATTTCTGACTGACATGCCTAGGGTGGGACCCAAGGATGTGCATTCCTAAAAGTCCTATGTGCGAAGGCTGTCTCTTTCTCTTTGAATACTTTGAATGACAAGGCCCTGAGCTTTTTTTGTGTGTGTATGTAGGCATGGTATGTGTGCATGTTGTATGCATAGTCACATGTGTGGGGGTGCACCTGTGCATACAGGTGCATGTGCATGTATGTGCATGTGGAGGCCACAGGTTTCTGTTAGAGATTTTCCTCATTCTCTCTACACATTATTCTTTGAGACAGGGTCTCTTGCTGAACCTAGAACTTACTGATTCAGACTCTGCCTTCTCCGTCCCAGAGAGTCCCTGCCTTCCCCTCTTTAGCACTGGGACTGCAGGTATGCTCCATGACATCTGTCATTTTAGTTGGGCTCTGGGGATCCAAGTTCAGGTCTCCATGCTTATGCAGTAAGTACTTCCCAACTGCACCATCGCCCTAGCTCCTGGACTTTGATTTTAACACCTAGCAGCTTGACACAGTCACAGAGACTGTCGTCAGATTACAAGGAAACCATCAGATACCATGGGAAATTTCATGCCTAATACGGGAAGTAGAAAGCCTGCTTTTCCTGGGGTCATGGGATGGGTTTGTATTTTTCAGCTTGGACAAGTGCAATCAAGGAACACACTTTGTTAGTGGAGTTGACTCCAGCTGACCTTGGAGAAAGCAGAAGCTGGTTGAGACCTTAGGTTTTCCCGAGACAAGGTCCTAGTAGCCCAGACTTGGGAAGGTACTGGAGATAAGTAGGCTCTTCTGCCCCCTGCTGTGTTGCTAGGGCATTTGTTGAAAACCCTTTTCTCTTTAGTTCCTTCCTAACCACATCTTAGCTTTGGGCTATAGAAAGAGGGATCTTCATGTAGGTGTTGATCAGTATGACCATGTGGGGGGTGTTGCCTGAGGCCTGATGCTATCTCAAAGGACATCAAGACATATGAGTGGCATAACCTCAGGACATGTTACTAACCTGTACTTTTATCACACCAAGGGAATCAGGACATGACCAGTCTAGTCCTCAGCCTATTCTTAGGGTAAGAGGTATCACTATAGTCTTTTGTTGAGTTCCAAAATGATAACTTTAAGTTCCCCATATCAAAATTTAAAATGAAATCATTGACCATAAGAGCAATGAACAAAGTGGATGTGAAATGTATTCACTCAAGAGGCAGGGGTACAGGACAAAGGACAAAGCCATTGAGTAGTTTCACAGAGGCAAAATTGCTTGAGCAGGGGGGCAACATAGTCATAGAGCCTACACCAAGTCAGGACAGGAATTTTGCTATCTAGACGTAGGAAGGGTGGGATGACGCTATGGTCCTCTGTGGTCAGTTACAATTCACCCTACTGTTGACTGGGTATGTTAGTCTAATCAAGCTACCATAACAATATACCATAGACTAAGTGGCTTAAAAAACAGAAATTTAGTTTCTTGAAGTGCTGAAGGCTGAAAGTCCCAGATCAAGGTCACAATATGGCTGGTAAATGTTCTTCTCCTAGACTGTAGATGGTTACTTCCATTCTATGTCCTCATGTGATCTTTCCATGGGGAAAGAGTGAGAGAGACAGTGGGACTGATTATTTTGTTGTGTGCAGGTGCATGTGAATGTGGAGGCTCGAGGATAACCTCAGGTTTCATCGCTCAGACACTGTCTATCTTTTATGAGACAGGGTCTCCCACTGACCTGGAACTCCCCAAATATGGTAGGCTGGCTGACTAGCAAGCACCAGGGATCCACCTGAGACCCTGATTCTTAAAAGGACACTAATCTTAGGATGTTAGGTGGCCATCCTTTCGGTTCTATTTAACCATAATTATTTCCTGAGTAGCTCCATCTCTAAACACAAGGTGGCCTAGTGATTTAACATGACTTTAAGGGGACACAAATATTTATTGTTGACTCACTCAACAACACGTTGGTAGTCACAGTAATACAAGATGAATAAACCCTATAGATCTGCTGTTCAATGTTGTACCTGTAGATAACATTATTCTATGTTTAAAAAGCTATAAAGAGGACATCTCTTTAAATGTTCTTACCACAATAAAGTTTAAATTTAAATAAAAAATGGGGGGCTTTAACAAAACAGATGAGAAAATGGTAGGTAAATTAGTGAGGAAAAAGCCTTGAGTCACTGTGACTCTTGGCCAGTCAGCCTTGTATCCTTTATTAGTCACATTTCTGCCACTGTGACAGAATACTTCACAGAACAACTGATAAAGAGAAAAATTTATTTTGGCTTATGGTATCAGAGATTTCAGTTCATATTCCTTTTGTTTTTTAAAGTATATATGATTTATTTATTTGTAAGTAGAGAGAGAGAAGAAGAGAGGGAGAGAGAGAATGGGTGTACCAGGGCAATTAGCCACTGCAAAGTAATTCAATTAAACCATTCATTAGACCAGAGCACCTGAGATCTAACCAACTCTGGAAGTACACTCACAGACACACTCAGGGGTGTGTTTTACTGTAATTCTAGGCATTGCTCAATCCAACCATGTTCTCATTCAACATGAACCACCATAGATCCTAATATTAATTTCACAGGGATTGCAAGTACTAACAAGAAACAACAGATTAGGGTCTATGAGGCTGGTCTTTACAATACTGCCATTTTGTAGCCTAATAGAGGTAGTCCAGTGGTGATTTTGTAGGGATAAACATAATCCCATAAACACAATAAACATAATTGTATCAATAAACAAATAGGCCTTTTTGGAGGAGGAGATTGAAAGATTGAACTTATGGCCTTGCACATGCTAGGCAAGCACTCTACCACTAAGCCATATCTCCAGGTTTTTATTTTACTTTCTTTATTTAAAAATTTAAAAAAAATGGTGTATATGAGCATTGTTGCAGTCAGGTTCGCGTTACTGGTAGAAATCACCCAACCAAGATCAGCTTGTGGGAAAAAAGAGGTTAATTTTGGCTTACAGGCTCAAGGGGGAAGCTCCATGATGGCAGGGGAAAACAATGGCATGAGCAGAGGGTGGACGTCACCCCCTGGCCAACATAAGGTGGACCATAGCAACAGGAGAGTGTGCCAAACACTGGCATGGGAAAACTGGCTATAACACCCATAAGCCCACACCCAACAATACACTCCCACCAGGAGACGTTAATTCCCAAATTTAGATCACCTAGGAACCTAGCATTCAGAACACCTAAGTTTATGGGGGATACCTGAATCAAACCACCACATTCTGCCTCTAGCCCCCATAAACTGATATCTATACACGGTGTAAAATACATATAATGCATTCAGTCCAACTTTAAAAGGCCCCATAGTTTTTTTGTGGGATAAAAGGTTTATTTTGGCTTACAGACTTGAGGTGAATCTCCATGATGGCAGGGGAAAATGATGGCATGAGCAGAGGGTGGATGTCACTCCCTGTAAAAGGCCCCATAGTTTTTATCAACTTCAGTGATGTTCATATATCCCCATAGTCCAAGGTCTTTTAATTGAGCCATAATACAAAAAAAAAATCCCCACAAAAAAACCATAATGGCACAGAATAAACATTCACACTGCAAAAAATAGCACTGGGCATAGCAAAGAAATATTCAACCAAAACAAGATTTAAAACAACCAGGGAAAACATCACACTCTGTAGCTTGAAGTCCAACAACTCTAGCCAGTGAAAAATCTCCAAGTCTAATAATTCTAACCAGCAACAACTCTCTGCGTTCCAATTCCACCCCTCCAGCTAGGCTACTCACAGTCCCCAAAAACTTCATCGGAGCCGGCAGCTTTCCTTAGCAGCCATCTTGTGGTCCTGGCATCTCCATTAAGTCTCCACTGCAACCCACAGTTCATCCTCATGGCTCCATTAGGTCTCCATGCAGGCATCCAGCAAACCTGCTTCACACTGCCCATGGCCATTTCCAAAACACAAGACCGCGTTGCAAACTCAATGACCCTCTCTTTCCTGCATTTCTTACACTCCACAACACCTGGAAGGGTGCCAATATGTTAATCCAGGGGAAAACAAAACAGACTTTGAAGAACAAGGCACTTATTGAGCACTCAGGCCCCTCCAAAAGAGTCTACATTCCTGTTGCCCCAGTACAGGTCAGCTAGCCCAATCTCAAAGGTTGTAATCTCTCAATTGCAGCTGAATGGGCAACAGTTCACCCACTGACTTTTCTTTCTGTCCCATATCCCTCTGCTCACACCAGTTCATTTCTATGCAAAGCAACCCTGCACATCTTCTCAGGACATAGGCATAACAGCAAGCCTCACAAAAACTGGTAGCCCAGTCCAAGCAAAGCTCTTTCTCACCCTCATAAGCCAAACCTCACAGTCCATAGTTCTTACTGCATTCAGGCCTTTCAACTCTAACCAGAATAGTCCATCAAGCTGTACTTATAGCACTGCAAGGCATCTCTTAGGCCAAGGTTTCAAATCCTTCCACATTCCTCTTGAAAATCAGCTCCAAAAGTTCAAAGCCACAGTCAGGTGTCTAGCAGCAATCCCACTCCTCGGTACCACTTTACCGTTGCAGTCAGGTTCACATTGTGGGTAGAAATCACCCAACCAAGAGCAGCTTGTAGGAAAAAAAGAAGTTTATTTTGGCTTACTGGCTGTAGGGGGAAGCTCCATGATGGCAGGGGAAAACAACGGCATGAGCAGAGGGTGGACAACACTCCCTGGCCAACATAAGGTGGACCATAGCAACAGGAGAGTGTGCCAAACACTGGCACGGGAAAACTGGCTATAACACCCATAAGCCTGCCCCCAGCAATACGTTCCCTCCAGGAGATGTTAATTCCCAAATTTACATCAGCTGGGAACCTAGCATTTAGCACACCTAAGTTTATGAGGGACACCTGAATCAAACCACCACACGCTTGTAGTGTATACAGCATGTATGTTGCAGATGTGTGCTGACACGTGCTGAGGCCACAGGAGAACATTGTCAGGTATCCTCTGTCACTCTTTTGCTTTGTTTCCTTGAGATGGAGTCTCTCATTGAACTTCGAGCTGTCATTTGTTTCCCCGTTGGACTTTCTGAAGTGAGCTTCAGCAATCCTCCTGACTGCTGCTTTCCGGACTGGAGTTAAGCGTTTTAAAAAAAAAAATTTAATATATATAGGTATTGGCAATCAAACTCAAGTTTCATGCTTGCTTGGCAACTGAGCATACTTGCTGGTCCATCTCCCCAGGTTCACTGAGATGAACTTCCAGACCAGGCAGTTATGGAGGAAGGGATATTTATTAAAGCTTACAGATCCAGGGGAAGTTCCATAAATGGCAGAAGAAACTGGCCTGCTTTCACAGGACCAAGCAGAGAGAGAGAACCACAAGCCAAAAAGCCAAAAGCCACACAGCACGCTTCAGCAACTCCTGCTAGGCACACTTTGCATATCTTTAGACTGAAATCTGAAACCCACCACCACACCTTAAGATCCACCCAGTGACACTGCCTCCAGCCAGGTGGCTGCAGATGCAAACTACAAACAAATAAACAACTGAATATATTGGGGGCCATCTATTCTATTCAAACCACCACAGAGCTGTCATTTTTTTTTCCCCCATTGGACTTTCTGAAGCGAGCTTCAGCAATCCTCCTGACTGCTGCTTTTGGGACTGGGGTTAAGCTTTTTAAAAATTTATATATATATATATATATATATATATATATATATATATATATATATGTATTGGCAATCAAACTCAAGTTTAATGCTTGCTTGGCAAGTGAGCACACTTGCTGGTCTATCTCCCCAGCCCTCTCTTTTCACTTTCTATTTGCAGATGCAGGGGAGTGTTCTCAGTGGTTTGCTCAGGCTGGCTTAGAAACCCCTCTATAGCACAGACAAGTCTTGATTCTCCTGCTTCAGTGTCTCAAGTATCTGGGATGGCATCTCTGTGCCACTAAGGCTGATGACAAATATGTCATGTTTGGTTCAAAGAATGTTTTGTTTAGATTAATAATATGGGGTAAAATCATCTGTCATCCTACTTCTTGTGTCATACTCACAACCTCAGTTCCATTTTGTGCTGCTGTAACAGAGTACATGGGACTTGGTAATTTATAACCAACTGAGGCCAAGAAGTCCAAGACTGAGGTACTGTTACCTGGAAAATGCCAATTATTTTTTCTGTCATTCCATAGAGGAAGGTGAGAGGGAGGGAGAAGGGATGCTGAACACCTTCTTTATTGCTAAACTCACTCCTAAAATAATGGCATCTATCCAGTTACTAATCTTCTAGGTGCTTCTCAGTCCAACTAAGTTGACCATCTCAGGCCTTTATATTAATTTCATCTTATCTCATCAGGCCTAGTCATGCCTCACTAGGCTTCACCTCCCAACACTGTTGCATTGAGGATTGAATTTCCAATCCATGCCTTCTATGGAATACATTCAAACCATAGCACACCTACCATCCATAAGGAAACCAAAGCACACCTATTATCTACCCAGATCTTAACCTCTGTGCTCTGTTACCCTGCTTCCTGGCTGATCAGTCTCGAGACACTGTCCATGAAAATCATGAAGAAGTGAACTTTATGATAATCATAAAGAAGTAAAAACTCTGTTTGTCCCCATAAACTGTGGTTGCCATACAGCCAAATGTAACATTTAACAACCTACTTTAACTTCCTTGGCCTTTACACCAATAAAAAGAAATTGGTGACAGATGCAAGCCCAGCCTGAGATTATCTAGTGTATTCCAGGTTAGCCTGGGCTAGAGAGAGACCCTACCTAGAAAAAAAAATCACTTAAACAACTGGTTTGTTCTATGTATCTCTTCTTAAGATGGCAGTTTTATTATTTTGTTTGAAATGTAGTTATTCCCAGAAAGTGAGGAGGAGCTACTCATAGTTACAAAGTCATATATAATAAAAAATTATGAATAAAAAAACCATCTGCTCATACATTGCAAGAAGGGGACCAGTTTCTTCTTGTTTGCAGACAGATATACTGAGATTTTGTCAGTTATACTTTAAGGCTCTTCATTTTATCTTTTAAAGTGTGTGTGTGTCTGTCTGTGTGTGTGTGTGTGTGTGTGTGTGTGTGTGTGTGTGTGAATGTGCATGCCATGGCATTTGTGGAGGTCAGATGTTGTTTCTCTCCTTTTAATTTGTTCGAGACAGGGTCTTTCTTGTTTTGCTTCTTGGAAGGTTAGACTAGCTCGCCTGAAAGCTTTGGGATTCTCCCGGCTCCACTGTCACATTGTCACAGACATATTGGGATCGCAGATATTACAGATACTTTTTCTCTGGCTTTATGGGGGTGCTAGAGACCAAGCCTAGGTGAGCGGGCTTGCAAACATGCACCTTTAATTGCTGAACCATCACTCCAACCCCTAAAACTAAGTCTTAAGATGAAGTCTGTGATGGTTAATCTTGATTGTCAACTTGACTAGATTGAGAATCGCTTGGGAGACAAGTGTCCATAAGGGGTGTTTTAGATTAGGTTAGTTGAAGTGGGAAGACCCACCCTCTGTATGGGCAGCACTGTTCTGTGGGCTGGGGTCCTGGATAGAATGAACAGGAGAAAGTTATGGGGCAGTGCTTGGCTCAGTTGGTAAAGCACTGGCTGCACAAGCATGAGAGCATGAGTTCAGGCTCACAACACCCCGTACATGTTGGGTATGGTGCTGTGCTTATAATCCCAACAATAAAGAAAGCAGAGACAAGAAGATGACAGGCACAGCCAACTAGTTTGACTAGTGGAATTACTGTGTCCTCCGTTCATTGAGAGACCCTATCTCAAAAAGCAAGGTGGAGAGCAATTGAGAGGAACACTTGATGCGCATACAACATCCCATTCTTCCAAGGCATGGACGTCCTTCGCATTACTAGGAGCCATGATATTCTGGGTCTGGTACTTCCTGGATATCCCATGAGAAAGCCATGCTATAAGCTCTCACTGCTTTCATCCCTCCATAGCCATTATGTTCCCACCTGGAATCTACCTGGATTTATTTCCTGGTTCTGCTGGGACAAATCAAGTAGCTTAAAACCAATGGAAGTTTATTATTTCATGGTTTTGGAGGCCAGAAGTCTAAATAAAAGTGTTAGCAGGGCTGTGTTCCTTCTGAAGTCTCTAGGAGACTGTTTTTCTGGCCTCTTCCATCCTTTCTCATAGCTGTAGATGCTCCTGGAGTTATTCCAGGATCTATGCTTCTTTCTTCCAATGTCTGTAAGTGTCCTGTACTTATAAGAATACCCATCATTAGTCTTAGGACCTGTTCCTGTCTAGAATGATCTTACTGAGAGATCATTACATCTTAATTGCTTCTTTAGGGTCTCTTATTCCAAATAGATGAGTCACATTTTCTGGCTTTCCTTGATTCCTCTTTCCATAGCTCCTTCCTTACAACTGGCCCAGTTTAAGGCTCAATTTCAATAGCTCCTAAGTCAAGTGTGATTTAGGTGGGATAATAAAACTAGGTCTTAGGCTAGACCAAGACTTCCCCATATCGTCTTACAGAAATGCCCTACAGTTCCCTGTGGTATGTTATTCCTCACTGCAACAAGCATTGAGCCTAATTTGTTGGACAGTATTGCAGTGTTTTAAATAGTGGATCCCAAAAGATATGTCACCTAGAACCCCAGAATGAAGAGTGTTCAAGCTGAAGATCAAGAACTGGTGAGAAGATGCAGCTTATCCCACCTCGAGCACATTTTGTTTAGAGGTTCAGTGAGAATAAGCCTTTATCTTGGTTAGTCTGTCTACTGTGATTGCAGAGCCAAGGAAAGTAGCAGCAAAAGAAGCCACACAATGGGGATGACCAAGAATCTAAACTCATCTAAGTATAGAGGAACCCAGTCTACTTTTGTCTTGGTCACTACTGTTACATGCAGTTAGGTATTTAATCATAAACATTTATTGGATGAATGAATGAAAATATCAAACATATTTTTTTCTCCCATTATTCCCACAGGTACGGTCCCATTGCAAATGCTGGCAGCCTATAACTCAACAAAGGCAGCTCTGACCATGTTTTCATCAATTATGAGACAAGAGCTTTCCAAATGGGGAGTCAAAGTCATTATCATCCAACCTGGTGCCTTTCGAACAAGTAGGTGTCTGGGCCTAAGAGTTCCATGATGACTACTCTAGAAGGAACCCTGAAGGTCCCCTTGGCCTTCTTCCACATGAATTGAATGAACCCCACAGGTTTGTCAAAGATGAACACAGCCAGACATTAAAGCACTGAGAATAGATTCAATTCAGTGTTCAGTAAGAGCTGAGCTGTATTCTCTTAGGGGCAGATATGATTTGGGCATTTTAAAGGGAAAATGCAGAGGGTAGAAAAACAGGGCTCAGCAGTCAGACAAGTGAAGGTGCCCCAATGAAACCTAATACTCTGTATGCTAACAAAGACACACATTTAAAAGCACAAAGGGTTGGTCAGTGTGAAGGAGATGAAGCTAGGGTGATTTTAGTAGAAAAACTTCAAGTTTTCCCAATTTAGTATTATGTTGGCTGTAGGTTTGTCATAAATAGCCTTTATTATGTTGAGATATGTTCATTCTATTCCCAGTTTCTATAGGACTTTTACCATGAAGTGATGTTGAACTTTGTTACATGCTTTTTCTCTGTTTATTGAGATTATTATGAGATTTTTGTCCTTCAGTCCATTTACATGGTGTATTACATTTATCAGTTTGTGTATGTTCAACCATCCCTGCATCTCTGGGATAAAGCCTACTTGGTCAGGTAAATGATCTTTTTGATATATTCTTGTATTCTGTTTGCCAATATTTTGCTGAGAATTTTTGTATCTATGTTCATAACAGAGGTTAGTTTGTATTTTTCCTTTTTGTTTTGTCTTTCTCTGGTTTTGGTATCAGGGTAATGCTGGTTTCATAAAAGGAGTTTGGTATAATTCCTTCCTTTTCTATTTTATGGAAAAGTTTGAGAAGCATTGGTGTTAGTTCTTCCATGAAGGTCTGGTAAAATTCACCAGTGAATACATCTTGGCCTGGACTTTTTAGTTGGGATATATCTTTTATAACTGCTTGGGTCTCTGTATTTGCTATAGGTCGATTTAAGTGGTTAATCTCATCATGATTTACTTTTGGTAGCTCATATAAATCAAGGAACTCACCATTTCTTTCAGATTTTTTAATTTAGTGGAGTATATGTTCTTCAGTATGTCCTTATGATATTCTGATTTTCTTTGGTATCTGTTATAATGGTGCCTTTTTCACCTCTAATTTTATTAATTTGTGTCTCCTCTCTCTCTTTCTTTTGGTCAGATTTGCTAAGGGTTTATCAATCTTGTTTATCCTTTCAAAGAACCAACTCTTTGTTTCATTGATTCTTTTTATTTTTGGGGTTTCTATTTTATTAATTTCTGCCCTAATCTTTATTATTTCTTCCCACCTACTGATGTTTGGTTTTCCTTGTTCTTTTTCCAAAGCCTTAATGTGAAGCATTAAGTTATTTACTTGTTACCTTTCTAATTTCTTAATATATCTTCAGAGTAGGAGTTTAAGGTGCCAGGTATAGCTGTTCTACTCTAAGAGAAACAGCAGAAGTGACCCTAGGTATTGAGTTTGCCTGCTACTCAAGAATTCTAGTAGACTGGGTGGAGCAATTTATTGGCAAATTCTAACCAAGAGTTAAAGAAGCATGGATCAAGGGGATAAGCATAGACATTTAGAATACATTTTGACAGGTGTACCCTTTCATTTTAGCCAAAGAACAATGGGAGCTTCCCTCTAGAGTCTATGGCTTTTCTATCCATAATATATCCATAGGATTCTGACTTGGTCCTTAGTACCAGGTATGAATTCCCTCCCACTGAGCAGGCCTCATATCCAATCAGAGACCAGTTAATTGCTTCCATAGCCAGTGTGACACTATTGCACAAGTGTGTACATCTTGACAGGCTGGTTGATTTTGTGGCTTCCAGGATCCCCTGACTGTTCACACTGCTGGTGACCATTATCCCCCAGCAGCTTGTATAGCACTTTATAGCACTATGAGGGCTAGTCAGCAGGGAGCTGGCTTCCTTAATTCTAGCATGATCTCTCAATGTCCTGCCACCACAGTCTGACACACATTGGTATATGAGATAGGGTCTCAGGTAGCACAGGCTAGCCTCAACATCCCAAACTCACTATGTAGCTGAGGATAACCTTAAGCTCCTGACCTCATTCTATGCTACCACTTCCTTAGTGCTGTGATTACAGGCATGTGCCACCATGTCTAGCTTTATGGCAGGTCATTTACTTATTTGTTTTCTTTGAAGTACTGGGGATTGAACCTAGGATCTTGCACACACTACCAAGTGCTCTACCTCTGAACTATATTTTCAACTCATTTTCCATTTTAATGGACACATAATAACTATACATATTTGTGAAGTACAGTGGGTTGACATAATTCTCTGTGTGTGTACGCACACATGCAAATCAGGACACTAAACATTATCATCTTAAAATTGAATCAGTTCATTTGGGAACTTTGAAACTCTCTTTTTCTGTTCTTTATAAAAAGGTATAAGTTTATCCAACATTCTCCAGGTGAGGGTGCTGAGGTGGGGTGGGTAATGTGCTGCAGAGCAGATGCCTGGCACACCACAATGGTGGGGAGTTTAGGCCATCTCCCCAGACACAATGGCACCTGTACTCTGTCTTTTATACCATTCTGCCTGTATTTTCAGTTGCTGTTTGATGAGCTTCTTAAAGACAGGAAGCAAGAAACAGGGAAAGTCGGAAAATGAGGCTTCATGTTCATATTTAACTGAAGACAGGTCAAGAAAAGGGCACAGATGAAGAGCTTCAAAGGACATTCAAGGGTTCAAACCATATTTGTGCACAGACCTGCAATAACAGTAGCTAACACAATGCATGCTTCGCACACATTAAGCACATTAGCTCCCTGCATCACCTCACTTGGTCCTCAGTTATTAAGTAGTCAGCAGAATATTTCCATCCTGTGGTGAGAAAAATCAAGGCTCTGAGAAGTTAAGGAGCTTCCCAGCCATAGAGGTGTTATGTGATGGGCATGGAAGTTGGATACAGGTCGGATTTATCGTGTTGTACCAAAGTGGCAGATGATAGTTAACAAAAGGTTGGTGGTTTTGCCACTGATAAAGAGAACCCTGAGGGTTCTGGATGGTGTATTCACAAGAGTGGTTTGAAAGCCCAATAAATACAGAGAGAAAGGGATCTTCTAGCCATTGGAGGATGGAATTGGGAGGGAGGTGGCTAGAGTGACACTAATTCTTTTTTTAAAAAAATTTAATTTTTTTTAATTTTTTTCTTCATTATTTATTTATTTATTTGAGAGCAACAGACACAGAGAAAGAGGCAGATAGAGAGAGAGGGAATGGGCGCGCCAGGGCTTCCAGCCACTGCAAATGGAACTCCAGATGCGTGCGCCCTCTTGTGCATCTGGATAACGTGGGTTCTGGGGAAGCAAGCCTTGAACCGGGGTTCTTAGGCTTCACAGGCAAGCGCTTAACTGCTAAACCATCTCTCCAGCCCCTATTTTTTGTTTTTTATTATGAATGTACTTTGTGTGGACACATTGTGTGTTGGTACCTCATTTTCCTTCTCCCTGCCCACATTCCACTGAGGTCCCTCCTCAGTGGGGTTGCTGATATTCCCCGTGGAGTTGTGGGTTATGGGTTATGAGAGCAGCAGTCAGTCATATTGGGGAGCAGGGCAATACCTCTGGGTATGCCATCCCAGCTTATGGCTCTTACAGTCTTTCTTCTCCCTCTTCCACAAAATTCCCTGAGCCATGGTGGGTGTGTTTTAAGACTACTTCAGTGAAAAGCTTTCAGTAGCTTTTGCATTTCTGCTTTGGTATGTGTTGAGCATCCTCAGCATCGGTCTCCTTTACCCTGGCACTGATTGTCAGGCTCACCATGGAAGCAGAACTCTTGTTCTTCTCACCAGTTCCTCTGTGGTTTCATGTGTGCCTTGGCTGAAGTGGGAGGGGTGGTTTATCTCCTTGTGTCTCACTAACTTATGAAAAAGAAAACAGATTCTCCAATGGAGAATGAAGTCAACATAGGTTAAAATGGGATATGCATTGTTAATTTACGGAGCCCCTCATTTGGCCAAAGACTAGTGGTAACTTGTCACTATAATCTTGGTTTCTACAGGATACTGACCTGGTTATGAGTACCAGCTATGTGTTCCTTTCCACTGAGCAGATATCTTAGCCAATCAGAAAGCCATTGGTTACCCACCAAGGCGGTGGCTGTGTGCCACCATTGCACTTGTGTGTACATCTTGTTAGGTTGGTTGCTTAAGTATCTTTGACCACTTCTTGCTCACACCATTGTTGGATACTTTCCCCTGGTAGCTCATGTAGCACTTTCTAGCACTAAATGAGCTAACCATTTGGGGACTGACTCCCTTCTGGATTCTGTCCTGGTCTCTCAGTGTTCTATGTCAGCAGCATATGGTGTCCTCAGCACTAGGGCCTTACCTTTTACGTCAGGTGAGTAATCAAGTGTTTTGGCAGAAGCCTGTCATGTTTTGGGAACCTCATAGGTCTTTCTGTTCAACAGCTCAATGTGGATAGCACCAATTTCTGGTACTGGGAGTTACAGGTCAGAGACAAATGTTTTAAGATTAGGTTTCATTCTACCCTCTCCAGGGCCCTTCTTTCCAGATGATCTCCCCATATTCCTATTGAGGGTTAAATCATTTAATCTATCTTCAAGAAAAGTTTCTATGGTACCAGTTCATTAGGGTTTAGTTTTATGTTTATTTCCCCGCAATCTCCCCTTCCCCTAAACCCTCCCATCCCTATGGGACAGTAATTCTTGCAAGTGAGACCCAACCTCCAGATCAATTGCCTGGGTAATTATTTCTCCATGTACAGCATTGTGCCTTCATGAAGAGAAACGAACCACTGGAAGCTTGTTTGCCTTATCCCAAGCATCACTGGACTTCAGGGGCTCACATTTTATATAGAAGTCATCCCAGCTAGCGAATGAAGGCTCATCCCACAGGCAGACAACCATCCTACACTGCAGGATGGAGCATAATGTTTACAATGCCTTTGGAGAGCAACCTGGCAGTAGCTATTCAAATTCAAATCCAACATGTGTGTGCTTTTCTCGACCAGGTGGTTGCACTTTGGAGAACCTAGCCTGCAAGAATGAAGCCCAGGTGCACCTGGGGAGGTTGGGCGTATGCTCACTGCAGCATCACTTGGAAGTGGGGAAACCTAGCCAGGGCTAGAAGGCTTTGACAGGAGAGGAAAGCAACTGGCTGAAAGCAGATCAATGGAAAATTCCATTGTTCTGGTATAAATCATATAGCCACTGACAAGGAGTGAGGTCTGTGTTGTAGGACAAACAAAAAATGAGTGAATTGTGCTTGCTTCAGCAGCACATATACTATAAAAGAGTGAATTTCTAAAAAGTAGTAGAATAATACCTTTTTGTTTTTATCTCTGATAAAATACAGTGAAGCCTTCTATGTGTATAAATTCACAAACAAGGAGTGATAGAAGACACACAAAACTGATAATTACATCAAAGGAGAGTAATTTTAAAATGTATGTTTCCTTCTTATTCACTTATACAATGAGCAAGCATTGTTACTGTATGTTAAAACATATTTCATTTAATTTTACACAATAAACAGGTATTGTCTGAACATTAAATACATAGAATACATACATAATACATAGAATATATTGTTTAATATGTTACATTGTAGAGCACATATTATATATTGTTGTAGTCAGGTTCACATTGCTGGCAGAAATCACCCAACTAAGAGTAGCTTGTGGGAAAAAAAGGTTTATTTTGGCTTACAGACTTGAGGGGAAGCTCCATAATGGCAGGGGGAAATGATGGCATGAGCAGAAGGTGGATATCACCCCCTGGCCAACATCTGGTGTACAATAGCAACAGGAGAGTGTGCCAAACACTGGCAAGGGGACACTGGCTATAATACCCATAAGTCCGCCCCCAACAATACCTAGCATTCAGAACACCTAAATTTATGCAGGACAGCTGAATCAAACTACTACAGGAAGTTTGCAAAAAATTCCATCATCAGGGTTGTTTTTTTTTTTTTTTTAACTCTGTATGTAGGTTTAATAACAACAATGAAAGACACTATGAGACACATCCTTTTAAAGGTGTTTTCAGATGCCCACCTCTCTCAGCAGAGGCCTATCTCCCTGACTATGCCTGGTTTTCCCAGCACCTGACCTTTCCTTTCCTCTTGTGTCCCAGATATCATAGGCACAAATGACAAATGGGAAAAGCTGGAGAAGGGCATCCTGGACCAACTCCCACAGGATGTACAGGAGGACTACAGCCAGGACTACATCATGCTAGTGTGGAAGAATTACTTGAAGCACATGATGGGGAAGTCCAGCCCTGACATCACCCCGGTGCTGCGGGACATCCAACAAGCCATTTCCGCTAAAAACCCCTCTCCCCTTTATGCCCCAGGACAGTTGGCTTTCCTATGGATCTGCTTCAACTCCTATTCCCCAACCAGCTTCTTTGACTATGTGACACTGAAGATTTTCTCCTGTGGACCCGCCATACCAAGAGCTCTAAGCATGTCAAATTAGAAAAAGGCTATGGAGGCAGTGGGGGACCTCAAAGGGTTAGGAAATGTTATATTCTTAAGATGAAAGGGAAACTGAGTTTCCTATTAAAGTTGTCATTTCCTGCCTCACATTGCTATTTGTTGGTTCTATTGGACTTAGTAGCGAGTGAATTAGAGGGTAGCAAGGACCATCATAGACATTAACTAAGTAGCTTTTGTGCACCAGACACATGTCATATATATATGCTTGTACTCCTCAGAGATGCTGAAATTTTGGGTCTCTTTCACTGTAGTAACGTGATACAGCAATAAAGCAAGCCACAGGGAGTTTATGTTTTCCCAGCACATATACAAGGTGTGCTTACACCATACTGTATTCTATTAAGTGTGAAATAGTATTGTGTCTCCAAAACAAACAACGTATATATCTGAGTAGATAATACTTTCTTTCTTAAAAATGCTAACAGCCACTGAGCTTCCAGCAAGTCAGGATATCTCTGGTCTTGGCAGGTCTTGCCGTAATGTAAATGGCTGCTGACTGATCAGGACGGTGAATGCTCAAGGTTGGGGTTGCTAGAGCAACTTCTTTGTCCCTCTCCCTCCCTCCCTTTCTCTCTTTCTTTCTTTTCATTCTTCCTTCCTTCCTTTCTTTCTTGTTTGATAGGGTCTCATGTAGCCCAGGCTGCCTAAAACTCAATGTTTAGCCCAAGGATGACCTTGGACTGCTGTCCTCCTGTGACTCTATCTCTGTAGCATGTGATGCTGTTTGATGGTGTTTTACCCACAGTAGAAATTTCCACACTAGCGTCTCCCCTATCAACTGCAGCCACTGCTGTCTCAACTAAGTTTCTGTAGAATTCTGAACTCTTCATTTTAATCTTCATGCTCATGGCATCGTCACCAGGAGTCCATTCCATTCAGGAATCAGCTTCCTCTGCTCATCCGGAAGAAGCAGCTCCTTCCTTCCCAATTAAAGTTTACAAAGTAATTACAACTCAGCTGCTCCTTCGGGTTCTGTTTCTGTTGTTTTCTTACCATTTCCACTGCATCTGCAGTTGTTTCCTGCAAGGAAGTCTTGAAAGCCCCAGTCTCCCATGAGAATTTGAATCAACTTCATACAAGCCCATGTTAATGATATTTGGATCTCCTTTTGTGAATCTCAAAAAATTTTTTAAATATCTCTATTTATTTATTAGAGAGAGATCAAGAGAAAGAGGCAGAGAGGGGGAGAGAGAGAAAGAGAGAATGCATATAGGAATGCTATGGCCTCCTGCCACTGCAAATGAACTTCAGACACATGTGTCACTTTGTGTATCTGGCTTGACGTGGGTACTGGGGAATTGAACCCAGGTGTTAAGCTTTGCAAGCAAGTGTCTTTAACTACTGAGCCATCTCTCCAGCCTCACAAATGTTCTTAATGGGCTCTAAAATAGTGAATACTATTCAGAATATTTTACAAAGAGTCACTATGGTAGCTATGGAACTTATTTTCATTTTGAGACAGAGTTTTGTCATGCTGTCCAGATGGGCTTTAAACTTCTGAGCTCAAGCAATCCTCTTGGCTCAGCCTACCAGTAGCTTGGACTATGGACACATACCACTGTGCCAGCCCCCAAATGTCTTTGTTAATTAAATAAGACTTGAGAGTCAAAATTACTTTATTTCTGATCATAGGTTTCAGGATGAGTGTGGGATTAACCTCATTGTTCAATTCCATCATAGTCTTTGGTGATCAGGCCTACATCACTGAGCAATAATAGTTTGAAATAGGATTCTTTTTTTTTTTTTTTGAGCAGTGGATCTTAGCAGCAGTCTTAAAATTTCTCAGTAACCCATGTTGTAATAAACATGTATTCATCCAGGGTTTGTTATTCCATTTATAAGCATGAACAGAGAAAATGCAGTGTAATTCATAAGGGTCCTAGGATTTTGGAATGGTAAGTGAGCATTAACTTAAGTCACTCACTGCATTGGCCTCTAACAAAACAACGAGTCTGAGTTGGGTGTGATGATACATGCCGGTAACCCCAGCACTCAGGAGGCTGAAGATTGTGAATTTGCAACCAGTCTGGGCTACAAAGTGAGTCCTTCTATTAATAATATGAATAAAGGAATGTGTCCTTTGAAGCCAGTTACTGACTTCTGAATGTAACTATGGAAATTTTAAATACATCAGCTAATAAAATTCATCAATGACCAATGACCTAAGGTAGCCATCTTCTGGATAGCTCACTGTGGCTTCTACAGCAGTACCTGCCACTTCATCATTTGCTCTCAAGTGTAGAGACAGGTTCTTTCCTCACATTGCATAAACCAACCTCTGCTGACTTCAGCCTTTGACTTGAAAAATTCCTCACCTCTCTCAGCCTTCTCAGAATTTAGAGTCAGGGCCTGATTCTGGATTGACTTTTGGCTTAAGGGAAGGTTACCTTCATCTTGTAACCAGACCACTGAAACTTTTTTCACATTGGCAGGAAGGTTATTTCACCTTTCAATATGTTTATTGAATTTAGTCAGTCTAACTTTTAATTTAAAGGGATAAATGTGTAGCTCTTCCTTCTACTCGAAATCTTAGATGGTGTTGAAGAGTCATTTATTGGCTTAATTCCAATATTTCTGTTTTTTTTTTTTTTTTTTTTTTTTTTTTTGAGGGAGCAGGCCTGAACAAAGTGAGAGGGACAGGAAATAGCCAGTTGGTGGAGCAATCAGAACACATATTTCAGTTAAGTCCACTGTATATGGCCACATCAAAAACTATTGACCACCAGAGTATATGTAATAATGATGAAAAAGTTTGTAATGTTGGTACAAGTAACAAAATATGTCACAGAGACATGAAGTGAGCACCTGTAGACTTTATCAAAGTTACCACACACCTTCAACTGATAAAATGTGATGCCTCTGTCATACAAGAAAGCAGCACACAATGAAAGGAGAGTGGTCTACATTCTTCTCTAGTTCTCAGGCTGGAGGCAAGGCATGTATTTGGACTCCTGTTTTGTAGATAAGGGAATTAGAGGGCACAGAGGTTCACTGTCACACAAGCTAGTAAAGAATAGAGCTGAAATCCATTTCCATCTGGAACATTACTGCCTGCTAAAAGAAGAGGAGGAAGAAAGAGGATGAGAAAGAGAAAAGAGGGGGAAAGAAGAGAAAAATATAGATGAAAAGAAAGAGGGAAGGGAGAGACATGAAGAGGAAGACAGAGATGAAGTGAAAGAGAGGGAAGGGAGAGAAGAAAGGAAATGTCAAGTGCGACTATCCAGTTATTCCTCAAGGTTATTCACTGTGCATTAATATTCCATAACTACTGCAACCAAGGTACTGGATTTATTTGAATCACGAGGGCTCTGTCATTCTTCTTGCCCTTCTTCTATCCGGAGCCCTGGAGATAAGACAAGGAGGTCTCCCATCTCAAGAAGTTCCCCAGAGGTCTCTTTGAAGCCTCAATACATAAAGGTGCTGGTTTGGTCTCCATGGTAACTATCTGAACATTCCAGGATGGTTCAGCCAATCTTATTAGAGGAACTTATTCCGTTGAAGAGAGAAATCTAAGATGCTAGTGGAAGTTTGGCCAAGTTCATCTTGGTGTGAGAGAGAGATGGGAGTGGATGGTACACAGAGAGGACCAGAACACCTTGTTCATTACCAACCTCCCTTTGTTTCATTTCCTTTCTAGAACATGGGACTTCTTTTGACTCTATGAGAGTGGATAAGATGGCTTTGTGACTTTCTCTGAAAGAGAAAATTAGTGACAAAATCCAATATAAACATTTATGTAATAGTAACAATGCCTTTCAATGTGTGGTCATGCTGAGTGCTCAGTCCTTCACCACTGCTTTAGGGACAAACAGGGAAAGCAGGTTTAATGATCAATTTCCACATAGGGACTTTCCGAAGATATGAGCTATCAGAGCAAGGCTTCCAGCTGCATGACTACAATGTGGTTACAAGAATAAACAATCTGTAGAGACCAAAGCCCTGACTTGGGGAAATTACTGAAGCTTGTGTTTCACTCAAAGTCAGTGGTTCTCAAAGTGTGAGTCCTGAACCTGAAGCGTCCACATCAGAATTCAGTTTCTCAGAAGTCATCCAAATCTGTATCAGGTTCCTGCAATGCCTGTAACAAATAGGCACAGTCTTAGCAGCTCAGAACAATGCAAGTATATTACCTCTTAGTTCCAGAAGCCAGAATTCTGAGATGGGTGTCACAGCACTGGAATCAGGCATCCCATCTGGGTGCTCAAAAGGAGAATACATTTCTGGAACTTTCCAGATTCCAAAGACCCACAGTACCTTTGCTTGTGGCTGTGTCACTTTGATTCTATCTTCGTGCCCACATCTCCTTTTTCTGAACTCTACATCCTTTGACCTTCTATCTGTCTGTATATTTTAGCATGTGTATGTTTGTGTTCATATGTGTGTTGGTACATGTGTGTAAGCAGGTACACATGCATGTGTGTGTGCATATACATGGAGTTCAGAGGTAGTGTGGGTACTTTCCTCAATTGTTTTCCACCTTGTTTTGAAACATGGTCTCTCATTAAACCCGTAGTGCACCAATTCAGCTAGACAAGCTAGCCATCAGACCATGAACATTCTCCCGTCTCTGTTTCCTGAGTACTGGGATTACAGGCATGCATGTCATCATGCCTGAGTTTTACATGGTTTCTGAGGTTCCAAGCTCAGGTCCTCATGCTTGCAGGGTGAGAACTTTACCAAGTGAGCCATCTCCTCAGCCCTGCCACCCTTTTGTAAGCACTCTTTTGATTTCAGTGGGCCCATCAAGATGATACAGGATAATCTCCCCATCTCAACATCCTTAATTTAATCACATGTGTGAAGTATCTTTATAAGTAAGATAACACACTCATAGGTTTGAGAGATCAGTGTACCATTACCATAGTTAAGGACGACCATTATACCAATCACACACGTTGAGATTGAAGCTCTGGGGGTAAGCTAGCAGCAAGTGTTGGACTGAGCCCTCAGGTGATACACGTACAAACTTTAGAACTATGACTCCAATCCTGGAATAAACAGGCTTCTGGGCAGAGGGGAAGGTTACAGTAACAGGGAAAGTTCTTTGAAGATGGTAGAGAGAGCTGGAGATGTCCAGAGAGCTGAGCCATGAGTGGGGCCAACTACTGCTCTATAGATTGCAGAGACTGAAGACTATGAGGAGAAGCTGTGTTGTACGAGAACATTCCTTCCCAGAGAGAGGAGAGAGGCTCATAACTTGGGAAATAAAATAAGCCTAGGAAAGCTGAAACTTACAAGATCCATAAGATTCCTATGATTATATAAGTTTAGTAATTACTAGGGAGACTGTCTGAGCACCCAAGCTATCTGCCAGTCATGCAGGGGTAGGGAATACCGGGGATACAGATTCCATGAGTCAGCACCTTTGCTGGGGTAGGTTTTCCTGTGAAGCAGTTGCCTGTTCATCCACACTCCTTGTGCCTCCCCACCCAAGTTCTGTTAGACTTTGGTGGAATCGTTAGTTTGGTCTATAGTTGGCACCCTATTTGGGGTGATTAGATGTTTGTGTATCCCCAGGAAAAGTTAATGATGGAAGGGAGTAGGTGTTATAAAGAGACTCCCAGATCAGAGAAACTCATTTCCTGTTTCCCATAGAGGTGAGTTTCTTGTCAAGAAAATAAACCTGAGGCTGGATGATCTGTTTGGCCCGAGAGTGCCTGACTCTTCTCACAGCCATCCCCAGTGTCTTAGTCTGTTATAGCTACTATCAATAAAACCACCATAACTTTGGTGACTTCTAAACAAAAGAAATATATTCTCCACAGTTGGTGGCTATGGAAGTCCAAGATCAAGGTCCTGGCAGATTGGTGTCAAGTGAAGATCTGTTCCTCACAGGTGGCACCTTCTTTGTTTCTTCACGTGGTGGAAGAGATGAGCAAGCTCCTTCAGGGCTTCTTAAGGGCACTAATCCCATTGAAGAGGATACCATTCTCATGACTGCATCACCTCCCAAAGGTCTCACCTCTTAATAACAAGGGATTTCAGTACATGAACTCGGGGGAAGGACAGAACCATCCAGACCATAGCACACATGTGATCCCCTTGACTTTGAAAGTGGGGAGGGCTGGAAAAGTTTCTGAGGTTCTTTAAGAAAGTATGGGAGACAGCTTGGAATTAAGAATTTGAATATCTGTTGGGTAGGTAGGAGATGCTTTTGCAAAGGCTATATGGGAGACTTGAGCTAATATGAGGGGAAGATCCACACTGGAGATTGAAATGAATGCCAGTTCCTCAGTTCTAAGATAATATGCATCCCAGAGGAACCCAAATCCTAAGGAAAGGAGTAGGGAAAAAATATTGGAAAAGAGGAGAGTCTTGAATCAACTGTCTATTCCTCTAGAGAAACTTGCTTTAAACCAGAGGAGACAAAGTTACCCAAAAGTATTAAGAAGGGTTCAATTGGGCTGGAGAGATGGCATTAGTGGTTAACATGCTTGCCTGTGAAGCCTAAGGACTCATGTTCGACTATCCAGATCTCACATAAGCCAGACACACAAGATGACACAAATATGCAAGGCTGCACATGCACACAAGGTGGCACACACATCTGGAGTTCGATTGCAGTGGCTGGAGGCCCTGGTTCACCAATTCTCTCCCCCCACCTTCAGAACAACACATAACAGTGTTTCCGAAAACAAGGCACACATATTACACACAAAAAAAAGTTCATACAAATGCTCACACTAAAAGATGTCCTTGGTTTCATGGCTGTAATAGCTGAAGGTAGAAAAAAGCTCCAACATACATAATCAAATTTTTAGAGGAAGGCATGATGGAGGAATGGCTTAACAGCAGGCCTCCTGGCCAAATGTTTTTCCTTCTCCCCAGTTTATGTCTTGTTCACTGGCTGGATACACAGTACGTTGTTTCACACCTGCTATCTAACATCACATATAAATTCCACCCTCCTTTTCCTTTCCCTAATTTCACAATGCTGTCTGTAGGGATACAGGCCTTACAACAGATGCAGGATGGGAGGGAGGAATTAGGAAAAGTGCCCAGTGGAAGTATGACTTGACATAGGGAACCATCAGTGGCATTCAAGAAAATGTCAGTATATTATTAGAATGGAATGATAAACTTCATCAGTTTTATTATTCTGATGATAAGGACTATGGTTTAGAATGCCATTCTGGTGGGTTAACTCTGAGAAAAAGAAATTCATAACCTAAACTCTGAAAGGGCATTATAAGTGTGTGAATCATTATAGCAGACAGCCTCACGTTGCTGGGATGAACTTCCAAATCAGGCAGAGTTATGGAGGAAGAAATTTATTGAAGATTTTAGAGGGGAAGTTCCGTAATGGCAGAAGAAGCTGGCCCACTATCACAGATCCAAGCAGAGAGAGAAAAGCCACAAGCCAAAACCCAAAAGCCACACAACCAGCATATGCAAGCACACTTACTTGCTGGGAATTATTTTTTCCCAACTTTTTTTTTTCTTTTTTGCAGTTCTGGGGGCTGAACTCAAGACTATACATGCTAGCCTCTTTTGATTCTAAGCACAGAGGCAGTAGTAGTGACAATTTTAAGCAATTATTGGAAGTATTAACTACAATGTTAGCACAAAGATTTTAGCCTGCAACTGGCATTTCCTTCTTCTTTTGTATTGAATGAGGATGATGTCACTTTAGTGATTCCTGTCTTGGCTGAGGTGGGAAGGTGGGAAGGCAATGTGGCTCTGTACCTGGAACTATAACTTCAGATCATCCAGCTTTTGACTATATAGAAGGGATTGACCTAGCTGAACCAAAATAAATCCTTCCTCCTTAACTTGCTTTTGTCAGGTAGCATGAGAAAAGTGACCAATACACTCAGTAAGTAAATCTGTTAGAATCCGGAGAAATGGAACCCTTGGGTCCAGAAGGAAGCATGCTTCCTTCATGCTAAGCCAGCCACCTTACACCTACCACATGCTGAGTTTTATTAAAGGACATAGGAAGCTGTTAAGAAGTCTCTTTTCCAGGAGGACCCAGATACCTGGTACTGCATGAAACAAATGTCCTAAGGCTTGCATGCCCCTTTATAAACAAGCAAATCCATCTGCAGGAAGGACAAAAACACTAAGCAGTGTGCAAATGCCCTTTGTTGAAGTGTTATTTCTTATAGTTTTGTGGTATTTAAGTTGTCAAAATTTCCTATTTGAAAATTACACTCGACATTTATATTTCTTTAGAAAATTGAGGTAAAGATGGCTCATTAGTGTCTCAAATGAGCTCAAAGAATGGTAATTCTGTGTCATCATGGTGCTTTCATTCCTACCCTCAGTGAAATGACAAAAGGGTACATAACAGTCGCCTTCCTAGGACAGCTATGAATGCAGGGTTGAAGAAAACACAAGGAGACAGAGGCCAGGAGCTGAGCAGCTCACGTGCATCATTGTGATGGGTGCACAGGAAAGGGAGTATAGAACATCTTGACCCATCTCTATCTCTTGCTGGCCTGTGGTTTTTACTTCGCTGTAATTGAGACTCTAATATCTGTCTTGCTGAAGAGTTTTGGACAACCCCACTGATGTAGAGCATGAAACAACAGCCTATAAGAAAAGTTGTGGGAGAGAGGGGTGGGTCCAAAACAAAGGAGATGCCCCCCTCTCCCAGAACTTACCATATAGAGGACAGAAAGCTATATAGTGGGCTTCCTGTATCTGTGAGTTTCACATCTTAGGAGTCACCACCTATGACAGAAAATATCCAGAAAAATATTCCTTCTCTACTGCATATGTACAGATAATTTTTCTTGTAAAAAAAAAGTATTGCCTCAACATTACAACCTGACATTTATTTACATAGCACTTACATTATGTCATATAGAGATGACTTAAAGTACCTTACAGAATTGCAAAGGTAATATGCAGGTACTGCACTATTTGTATAAGCAGTTTGAGCATCGGTAGATGTTTGTTATCCATCGGGAGTCCTGGTGCCAGTACTTTACAGATAAAGAGGGAACAGTGAGTTTTATTCAACTCTTGAGGGTTAATGTCTATGAAGACAGTGAATACTAGAGCACAGTAAGAACATAAACATCTCTGGATTGAAGGTTAATAAATATATATACATATATTTTTATATACATATATATATATATATATATATATATTACAAAAAGATATACCATGCAAACATTAATCAAAAGAAAGTTGGTTCATGGTTTGAGTCTTCATTATCACCCAAAGGCCCAGGTGTTAAAGGCTTAGTCTCCAGCTGTTGCTATTATCTCAGACAGTTGTTATAGTTATGGAAGGCTGACTGACACAGTGGGCATAGCTATGCTACTGTAAGACAAAGCAGAATCTAAGGCAGGAGACCTCTCATAATTTCATTATACAGTGCATACATTTTATATGAGAGCTCAATTGTTTCTGCCCTGTGACTCAGAGGTGCTCTGCCTTCTCTAATCTGATCAGGGAACAAATGTCAAGCCATGTCCTAGATGTCTCCTTTGTATATCTGGTCTTAAAGAAGAAGGGATTTCTCTCTCACCCACTGCATTACGAGCTCCTTCTCCTCTCAATACATGTTTGTGTGTTTTGTTTTTTGAGGTAGGGTCTTTCTCTAGCCTAGGCTGACCCAGAATTTACTATGTAGTCTCAGGATGGCCTCGAACTCTCAGAGATCTTCCTTACCTCTGCGTCCTGTGCACTGGGATTAAAGGCATGCACAACCACCACGTCTGGCTTGTTTGTTTGTTTTTGAGATAGGGTCTCAGGCTATCCAAGTTCCAGGCTGCCCTGGAACTTACAATAATCCTCTTGCCTCCATCTTCTGAGTGCTGAGATTCCAGAACTCACCACTGCGCTCGGCTCATGTGTTTCCTGTGTTCCAGTCTTGGGTGGGACATGATGCCAAATATTGGGGGCACATCTGAAAACACAAAAGATGGATTCCTGCTATCTTTTGGAGTTTAATAATGATGGTAAAGTGAAACAAACAGCAATAAACAAATAAATAATTTTTAATTTTTGCATGTGTATGTGTGTGGTGTGCATATGTGTGTAGGAAGACACATATGTGTAGGTGTATGTACACATGTGTGCATATGAAAGCCCAGAGGTCAATGTCTTCCTCAGTTGTTCTCTGCCTTGTTTTATGAGACAGGTCTTACAGTGAATCTAGAGTTTGTCAATTAGGCTAGACTAGCCAGCCAGCAAGCCCTAAGGATCCTTCTGTCTTCCATTCCCTTACACTGGGATTACAGACATGTGCTTCCATGCCTGACTTTTATGTGGGTACTTGGGATATGAACTCACATCTTGATGCTTGTGCGGCAAGCACTTTACCTACTGAGTCATCTTCTCTGCCCCACAAGTAGCTATTTAGTGCATATCTGTGATCTCTGTTATTGAGCCAAGTATCCAAGGAGCTGTACACTAATAACCAGGGACTCCTGGTTTTTGCTATTTCCCACCAGAAGGAAGGTGGAGAGGACCAGCTCTTTGATATGAACTCTTTGGGCTAACCCAGAAACCATTGATGCTTTTGAAAAGTAGATGAAGGAACTCTTTGCAACTGGCCCTGTAGGTATATGAAGAATAACAGGTGTTTTCAGATAACTGTTGATATTTCAAGCTTCCCAAGAGGTTCTCAGACACATACTCTTCCTCAACTTTCCAGAAATGTCTGTTACCTTAATGTAGCCTTGACTGTAAAGTCAGCCTGAGAGTCAGGCCTATAGGCTCAGGACCACAAAGAGGAGCCTGTGTTCTGGGCTGAGGTGATGATAAGTTGCAGAATTGGTTTCCCATGGTTATTGGTTTTGAAAAACCAGAGCATAGGTCAGATTCAGAGGCCCAATAGGAAGTGAGGATGGCTCTGGCAAAAGCTAGGTGATGGATGGAACTTATGGGGAAGGGTCAGTGGCTGATTTCATGTTGTTTAGCTCACTTGAAATCAAATAATGGGCCTCCCCAAACATGTGCATGCCAGCCTTGGCCAATGTTGTGGTCTCCAGGGGCAGCTTCTGTCATACACTGCTTAGAATTCATCCCGCAAAGCCAGAGTTAGCACCAGATGCAGGAGTGGGGCTAGTAGCAGCTGAATAAGAGCAGGCGATCACTTGAGTTTACTTCCATATTTCTGGTGAGGCCTCCTGCTCTAGGAGTAGTAGAAATGGTGTGGGGTTCTGAGCAGGGATTCAACAGGGACCCAATAGGTAGAACATTCAGAAAGCAGCACAAATTTAAAGTCTCAAATTCCAAACTACCAAAATGGGGTACTGGTGATTGCCTCTTACCTTGCCTTTGCAGGAGACAGCATCTCTAGTGGAAGATGAGGAGATGGAGATAGAAAGCCAAGGAAAGAATGGGGCACACCTCCAGAAGTGGATGTCACCCTCATCTGATATCAGTGGAAGACGGAAGGTGTACAGCCCTGAACAGACCATCAGCCAGAAGGCAGGATCTCATACAACTCTATCCAGCCCTGCTGATACTGTCAGCCTGAAGATAGGGTGAGAGTGGCAAGGGGCAAGGGGTAAACTCACTGGAAGGGGCCCAAAAGCAAAGAGAGAGAGAGAGAGAGAGAGAGAGAGAGAGAGAGAGAAAGAGAGAGAGACATCATGAGGGGAATGGAGAAATATTAGAGAATAGGGAGGTGAGGAATCTTGCCTGGCTAACATCATACTATCATAGTTAAAAAAATATTTTATTTTTATTTATTTATTTATCTGACAGAGAAAGAGGGAAAAAGAGAGAGAGAGAGAATGAATGGGTGCACCAGGGCCTCCAGCCACTGCAAACTTCAGACGCATGCACCACCATGTGTAACTGGCTTATGTGGGCTCTGGGGAATCAAGCCTGGGTCCTTAGGCTTCACAGACAAGCACCTTTGTGATCCCTGGTTCCTCAGGGGGCTGTTGCTCACGGGCTCCACAGAGGCATCTAGGCGACTGTGGAGCAAGGTCTTCAGTGGCAGTGAGTGCAAAGGGAAAAAAAAAATCACCCAGGAGGCAGCTCATTTATTTGTCATAAGGGGATTGGTTAGTACAAAGGTCCCGCTGATGCCTAATTAGCATATAGTGACATCACGGGTGAGCGGGAAAGGGTCATAAGGTCTAAGCAGTGGCTGCAAAAGGTATACAGTATGGGTTGCAGGGGGCTGGCTGTGCGAAGGCTGCAGGCTGATACCTCATTAACATACAGAGACATGCCAGGCAAGTGTCAAGAGGTCACAAGGCTCTGGGGAAAGGGAACCTAAGTCTTATCAGGACATCCAAGTGTCCTGGGCTGGGGGAGGGAGTGGCCTTGCTCCTGCTGGCCTCTGAGCTGAGGTTATCAGGATCCAGGCTCGCTGCATCCTCAGAGAGGGAGTGGCCCCACTCCTGCTGCCCTTGGGTCCTGAAGTTATTGGGGTTTAGGCCAGCAGTGACCTACTGTCACCCAGGGCCCTTAACCATGCCTGGCAGTGCAGGCCTGCTTTAACCCTCAGTGTCCAGGAGGCCTTACCTGTGCCCAACACACCTTAACTGCTAAGCCATCTCTCCAGCCCCTATCATACTTTTTTCAAGGTGATGACAGTACGATCTAAATGCTATTCTACATGCAGTTCAATGGGAGAGAGAGAAAACATCAGTGAAGATACTCAACAGTGGACACTGCAAGTCTTAAATTTTGCCAGCCAGGCCAAATAATCCAACGGGTGCAATAGTGGCACGTCTTTCATGGTGGAAACCAACTGCTCTCCAATTGGACTGGAGGCCCACTCCATGGGAGGGAATACATCCCTGATACTGAAAACCTAAAACAGGGGTAGTCATGAGCCCTCGGGGTGTAATGTCTGCTGCTGTCTGGCTAAATGTATATAATATGTTCATCAAAGTGCCCAGTAAGCATTTCTCTTAATGTTCATACCCTTATATTAATGCTACTCTCACTTTTGGTAGAGAATCTTCTCATTTCAGATGGCAGTGACCTTGGGATGACTCAGAAGGCATCATGGTGCTGAGAAGTGACAGAGGAGTGCTCAGCACTGCAATATCTCTATCCCACCTTCCAAGGCTCAGGTTCTATTGCAGAAGAGGTGGTGAAAAGAATGTAAGAGCCAAAGGAAGGGTAGGACTCCTTACAATGTGCTCCTCTAGATTCAAGATGGCCTGGATATCCATGACCTCACAGTGCCTGACACTAACTACACAAGACCATCATAATAGGAGGAAAAGATCATGCCATCAAAATAAAAGAGAGACTGATTGAGAGGGGGAGGTGATATGATGGAGAGTGGAGTTTCAAAGGGGAAAGTGGGGTGGGGAGAGTGGGTATTACGATGGGATATTTCCAGATCCTCCCACAGACACACAAGTTGATTTCTGCTTACCACTGCAGCTAGGTTCCCGTGCTGACCCCAGGGAATATCTTGTAAGCTGCTTTCCATCTGGCCATATGGTATAAACTTGTGAATGATTATGTTTGTGCCGTCCTCCGTCCTGAGCAGGCAAGTTTAGAGTCAGGAGCAACACTCTTCAGCGACAGAACCCAACCAGTGCTAAGCCCTAATGCAGTGGGTGCATTGGAGAGAAGGTCCCTTAGTGTGTTGAGGAAGGGCAGCTCGTGGGTGTGCTGTGACAGTAGGGCCAGTGCAAGTCATTTGAAGTTCATTATTGGTGTCATGGAAATCCATAGAAAGATTTTCAGCAGTGATAGATTTCCAGATTTATGAAGTAATTTGACATTTGCTGTTGGCTTTCTTTAGAGCTATTCAGAGTTCCTTATTTTACTTTCATATACATATGTCTGTTTCCACAGCCTCCAAGCATTTACATTTTGAAAGTGCTTTCCATAGTATAAATAAAAAATTTCCAACATTAGCCTACAGATAATATGAAATCCTGCCAAAGCACTGGCTTAACCCTGGGTTATAAATTGCATGACTCATAGGAAGCAAAAACATAACTCACATTAGGTTTGGCCAACCTTTTGTTACAAGAAAATATATCAATTAGTTATTCAAGAAATACATTGCAAGAAAGAGAAAAGGCTAGGACCCTATAGATTAATAGAGTCTTAAGAAAATAGCAATCTATCACAATGTACAGCCCATAGTTGGAACCTGATTTAAGCTGAAAAAGTATGATATTTATTATATAAGTGGAAAATTGAACATTGATTGGCTACTATATAGTGTGAATAAATTATTAATTACTTTCTGTGTGATAATAGTACTGTGACATCTGTTTTAAGAGACTTTATGTTTAAATATATACACTAAAATATTTTGAGATTAAATTACATGTCATCTTGGATTTGATTAAAAATAATACAGAGTGGGATAGGTGTGTCAGGTAAGAGCAAGAGGGCTTTAAGCAGATAAGTTTTGAACTAGAAAATAGGTATATGGAAATTTATATATAGATTGACCCACTTTTTATAGAGTCAAAAATTTTCCACAATAATAAATTGAAAGCACTTTTTATTAAAATTTAAAAAGTTCACTAAAAATTTACTGGGGGATAGGGAGATTGCTCAGTGGTTAAAGGTATTTGCTTTCAAAGCATGCTGACTTGGGTTTGATTCCCCACTACACATAAAGCCAGATGCATAAAGTGATGGATGTATATCCTCAGTTCATTTGTTGCAGCAAGAGGCCTTGGCAAACCCATACTCACTCTCTTTTTCTCTCTGCTCACAAACAAGCAAAGAAAATTTTCAAAAATTTGCTGCCCACCAAAGTGCCCTCTAAATATTTATGTCTATGCCTATATATTAGGGCAGCTCTCACTTTAGATTAGAAAAGTTTCTTTTCAGATGGTGGTGACTGTTAGAGAGACTCAAAACTCATCAAAGCGCTAAGAAGCAGAAGCTGAGTGTTCACACTTGATGAAACAACCTCTCTCACACCCTCCAGTAGCTCCGAGACTATAGTGCAGGAAGTGGCTGAAAGAATGTGAGAGTTAAATCCTTTCTTATGATCATGAAGTGGCTATTGTATTCATTACTTCACAGTGGCTGCATTACCTGCATAAGACCTGTGTAATTTTGGGCCCACCAACAGGTGGTCATGGATGATGGAGGAGGGCAAAAAAGGGCATCAGTAGAGAAGAGGTAGTACCAAGAAAGAGGAAGGGGTTCAGTGGAGGGAGATAATGAAGGGGGAACAAAAGAGAGTGGTAGGAGGAGATTATGTACATTTTTAAACAAAATTTTTATTTTATTTATTTCAGTACCAGTCGGTTGTGGATTCCCTTATGTGGAGTAGGCCTCAAATCCGATTAGAGAGCAGTTGGTTATCCCCAAAACAGATATGCCACTAGTGGGCACATGAAAGCAATTTTTAAGGTGATGTGAATTTAATCAATATAAACTTTCCAGATAAAACTATGATGCATCCTCTTCTCAATGATTCTTTTATCTTACCTTTTATTATTATTTTGCTTAGTACATGAGTTTCATTGTGACATTTTCATGTTCATATACACATTCCCTTACCAATTATTCTTTTCTTCTTTTAAAATTTATTTTATTTATGAGAGAGAGAGAGAGGAAGAAGGCAGATAGAGAAAGAGGGTATGGGTGCACCAGGGCCTTCAGACACTGCAAACATACTCCAGACTCATGTGTCACCATGTACATCTGGCTTATGTGGGTCCTGGGTCCTTTGGCTTTGCAGGCAAGTACCTCAACTACTAAGCCATCTCTCTATCTCATCTTTTCTTGATTTCAAGTATTAGTCACCCATCCATCCACTCATCTACCATCTCACCACCATTCATCCATCCATTCAATAACACATCTATTTAATCATTTATCTACCCATCTACCATCACCCTTCTACCCATCTATTCATGTTTTTTAAACAATTTTCTTTCATTTATTTATTTATTTATGAGAGAGAGAGAGAGAGAGAGAGAGAGAGAGAGAAAGAGAGAGAATTGGCATACCAGGACCTCTAGCCACTGCAAACGAACTCCAGATGCATGCGCCACCATGTGCATCTGGCTTACATGGGTCCTGGAGAACCAAACCTGGGCCCTTAGGCTTTGCAAGCAAGTGCCTTAGCTGCTAAGCCATCTCTCTGGCCCATGTTTTTATAAAAATATTTTTCTTGGGCTGGAGAGACGGCTTAGCAGTTAAAGTGCTTGCCTGTGCAACCCAAGGGCCCATGTTCTACTTTCCAGATCCCATGTTAGCCAGATGCACAAAGGTGAGGCAAGTGCAAGGTCGCATATACCCACAGAGGTAAGGCAAGTGCAAGGCTGCATATACCCGTGAGATGGCACAAGCGTCTGGAGATCGACTGCAGTGGCTGAGGCCCTGGTATGCCAATTCTGTATGGGTTCTCTCTCTGTGTCTCTTGCTCTCTCTAATTTTTTTTCTTTATTTGCAAGGAGAGAGAGAGAGAGAGAAGAGAAACAGAGAAAATGTGCATGCAAGGGCCTCTAGCTGCTGCAAATGAACTCCAGATGCATGCACCACTTTGTGCATCTGGTCTCTGTGGGTACTGGGGAATTGAACCTGAATTGTTAGGCTTTGCAGGCAAACACCTTCACCACTGGCCCATTCTCCAGACCCCATTCATGTTTTTTTATTCACCTATTTTGATCTACATCTGCCCTTTTTTTCCTTAAAGAAATAACAAAAACTTTCAAATGTGTGGTTCAGAATTCCTGTCTTTATTTGCATTTCCCTTGAGATGAGGATTCAGTTTATTCTGAGGATGCAGGAGAAACTTGGAGGCGAGTATGAAGGGAAGTAGTCAATAAATTGCCAGATTAAGCAAGTTGATACCAAGATAAGCTGAAGTTTAATCAAACAAAATAGTGTTAAACATACATATCTGGGAGATACATTCCTGTAATCCCATCACTAATAAGGTGGAGGCAGGATTAGGAGTTCAAGGTCATCCTTAACTACATAGTGAATTGGAGGCCATTTTGGGCTACATAAAACCCTGCCTCACATACAACAACAACAATAATGATGATGGGGCTGAAAATATAGCTCAGTTGGTAGAATGCTTGCCTAGCATGTACAAAACACTGGGTTCAATTCAATAAAATGATTGCATGATACCAGGTCTCAAAAACAAAAAGAAAGTATTTATTCTTCATCAAGGAAATGAAGAGTGAGTTGAATTAGTTTATATTCAAATTTTTATACTAAGACTTGACTTAATATGAATTAGAATTTTTGGAATAAGACAGTACTAATTCTAACACTTTAAGTATTAAAACCAATAAGCTTCCAACATGCATAATTCATATTCAACAGAGAGCTCTTGCTAGGTTCATAATTATTACATCCGATCATTGGCATCTATTTAGTGGCTTTCTGGGTTTGTGTGATATCTTTATTGATGAGGGGAGGTCAACTCAGGAAGACTTCAGGCATTTCTATTTTTTTTTTCTACTGCTCCCAGGCACAAACACTGTAATTATCAATATCTGATTTTCAAATGACCTGGCTGCCAATCAGCAGGTGCTGGAGGGTGTTTCTGAACCCTGCTGTCCCAGCCTTAACACTCAGGTGTCTGTCTCAGGATGAGGTGGAAATATCAACTCATTTTCTTTTCCATTTAAATATTTTTGTCATTGGTGATGTTTGAGACAAGGTCAATTTATACACCTCTGCCTGTCCTGGTACTCACTTATGTAGCCCAGGCTGACATCACACTCATGGAAATCCTCCTGCCTCAAAATCCTGTATGCTAGATTGCAGGTGAGCACCAGCACACTAGGTTTCCATAGAGACTTGGTCATGTGGTTTCCTGTTAGATCCTGGCTGGGGAGTGGGGAGTTCAACTCCTTCTGCTATTTTTGCTAACACAACAGGAGCACCCTCTGCCCTGAAATCCTAGATGCCAACCTGCCCAGGATTAAAGAGAGAGAGGGGGCCATTACCTTTTGAACAGTTCTCCCAAATTTAGCTGCAGTGTTACCATTATCTTGTGTAGGATGGGGTAGCCAGAAGTTTAACCTATTGGGAGGATTTTCTTCCCTTATAACTTTTCTCTAGCAATATCTACACAGTAGTCTACCCAATATTTCTGATTCATCCTGACTAGTCAAGAAAATTTTTTCTTCCCTCAAACTTTGTCATCCAACTCACAGGAAACAGGTTTCATAGAGATTCCTAACAAACCTCTCAAACTCACCAGGAATCAGGGGATTAAAATGAAAACTGTAGTTAGTTGCTATGCTGCTGAACATAGCATGACGAAATGCATATATTTTTTAAAATGTACTGCATAGCTTACATAGGCCTCAGACTCAAAATCTACCTGCCTCAGCCTCTCAAGTGCTGGAACTACAGGTGTGTGCCATCATGCCAGGCTATAAATGTTACAGTTTATGTTTCAGTTCTTTTATGTAACAAATTTCCCCAACACTCAGTGACAATGTGGCAAAATGCTTAGAATCTGTCTTGAATAGCCAGGAAGATCTGGGGGCCATGTTCATCTGTCTCTCAAACATCTCAAGAAATGGTTTTCCAGTGTCATGCTTGACTTTGAGTATTTATCTCAACATTTACCTGAGATCAAGTGTTACTGATGATGCTCCATATTCGACCTCTGCATTTTCCTATTTAAGAATCTTTGATTAGGACTGGAGAGATGGCTTAGTGGTTAAGGCACTTGCCTGTGAAGCCTAAGTACCCAAGTTTGATTCTCCAGGACCCATGTAAGCCAGATGCACATGGTGGCTCATGTATCTGGAGTTCATTTGCAGCAGCTGAAGGCCCTGGCATGCCAATTCATTCTCTCTCTTTCTGTCTCTCTCTTGGTCTCTCATAAATAAATAAAAATTAAAAAACAAATCTTTGATTGGGGCTGGAGACATGGCTTAGTGGTTAAAGTGCTTGCCTGCAAAGCCTAAGGACCCATGTTCAATTCTCCAGATCCCATGTAACCCAGATGCACAAAGGTGAGGCAAATGCAAGGTCATACATACCCACTAGGTGATGCAAGTATCTGGAGTTCAATTTCAGTGGCTGAGGTTTGGGAGTGCCAATTTTCTCTTTCTGTGTGTCTCTCTTTCTCTCTCTAAAATAAAAAATAATCTTTGATTGTTAGAAAGATGACTGAGGGCCTATGACACCTTACATCTCCCTGAGGAGCTACTGGCCATTATCTGTTATTACAGGAGTAGTCATTTTCTTTAGTGGTATAGTCACTGGTATGGTACCCATGCTCTGTTAAATAATCCATGCTCATGCATGCAACACTAATTAAATTCAATGGGTAAGGTGGTTTGAATATAAAAAGTTTCCCCTATACTCATGTGTTTGAGTACTTAGTCCCCAGTTGGTGGCACTGTTTGGGAAGGTTGTGCAGCCTCTGGGAGGTCAATCCTTGCTATAGGAAGTATGTCACTCAGGGCAAACTTTGAGGTTTTATTGTCTTACCCCTCTTACTGATTTACTCTCTCTACTTTTTCCCTGCTGATATAAAGATATGATGCCATGTTGTCTGCTCCTGCCATGCTTTTCTTACCATTATGAAACTTCCCCTTGAAATTGTAAGCTGAAGTACACCTTTTCTTTCTATAGGCTGCTTCTGTTCAGGTGTTTCTGTCTCAGCAATAAGGAACTAGCTGATAGAAAAGGTTGATATTGAGAAGCGTGGCCACTGCTGCAATAAACCTGACCATGTGGTTCTCAGTATTTTGAAACTGGTTTGCTTGAGGAATGTGGAAGGATTTGGAACTCTGGAGTAGAGAAACCTTACAGTGCTGTAAGCAGTACTTAATGGCACATTCTGATGGGAGTTTGAAAGATCAGAATGCAGAAAAGAAATGTGGACTGTGGAGATTGGGCTTATGAGATTTCAGAAGAGAGCCAAGTATCAGGAGCTGAGTTAGAGGAAGTTCATGTGATATTATGGTAGAGAATATGGTTACATTCTGCCCATGTCCTGAGAACTTGAGCAAAGTTGAATTTTAAAGTAATGACCTGGGCTGGAGAGATGGCTTAGCAGTTAAGCACTTGCCTGTGAAGCTTAAGGACCCCAGTTCAAGGCTCGATTCCCCAGGACCCACATTAGCCAGATGCACAAGGGGGCACACACATCTGGAGTTTGTGTGCTGGAAGCCCTGGTGTGCCCATTCTCTCTCTCTCTCTCTCTCTCTCTCTCTCTCTCTCTCTCTCTGCCTCTTTCTCTGTCTGTCACTCCCAAATAAATAAATAAAAAATAAACAAAAAAAATTTTAAAAAATGTAATGGCCTGAAGTGTTTGGTGAAGGAAATTTCAAGACAGGAAAGCAGTAAGTATGTGGGTTGGTTTCTCTTTGTAGCTCTAACTCAGACCTACAATGAAAGATATGAAAAATACCAAGTTTGACACATAAAGAAATGTAAACAAACTGATACTCCCAGGCCCAGAGATTACAGCTACTTCTGCATAATTGTTAAAGAGATTAATGCCATTAAGGATAAGCCAACTGCTCTTCTATGTGATACAGGAAAGATGCCATAGAAACTAGACCCAATCCATTGATAAGGCTAATAAAATAAGCTAATAAAAATTTGACTTCCTGTAAAAGAAAAAGGCTTGAATGAAGAATGCTGAGGAGTTTCCTGCTCCTCAAAGTCAGGCTTCATCTCTGCCTGGCAGAAAATCTTGCCAAAGTTGCTTCACATGAAATTGGTTTTAGAAGCACAAAAAATGCAAACAAAAGAGGGTCATGAATTATACTATGGTTCTAGAGGAACACTGAACAATGTGCAGCATGGCCGAAGTCTCTCTAAGGAAACCCTGTGAGGCCATTGCTGTGAAGATGAACTGAACCATAGGTTGATTACAACCCTGGGATGTTGGGGATACTGGAACTGTGGGAAACAGGAAGAGCTGTGGACTTGGGACAGATGCTGCTCAGTAGAGTGTTTACATGCACCACACCTAGAAGGGCTTAGCTAGAGCTACCCAAGCCTTTTGGAGCCCAGATTACTTAATCAGGAGCTATTGAAGATTTTGGACATGTTGCTGTAGGATTTGGTGTCTGACCTGCTGGGTTTCAATCTTATGGCTCACAGTTAAGAGACTGCCTTAAGTCTTAGATGAGACTTTGGACTTTTGGACAATGTTGGAACTGGTAAAGACTATGTATATTTTTAAATTGGACTGAATGTATTTTGCATCATGAGATGGCCATGAGTCTATATGGGTCAGGGGTGAAATGTAATGTTTTGAATGTGAAATGTCCCCCATAGATTTCTTGTGTTTGAATACTTCATCCTCAGTTGGTGGCATTGTGTGGGAAGGTTGTGGAGCCTTTGGAGCTGAAGACTTGCTGGAGGAAGTATATAACTGAGGGTGGGCCTTGAAGTTTTATAGTCTATCCATGCTTTCTGTTTGCTCTCTCTACTCCCTCCCTGTTGATATGGCCAATGCCAGCCTATTGGCTTCTGCCATTATTTCCCTACCATAAGGAAACTTGCCCTTGAAAATATAAGCTGAAACAAACCCTTTTGTTCCACAAGCTATTTCTGGTAGGTCATTTTTCCCCAGCAACAAGACAATAACTGATATAGCAAGGCTCACATGCACAAAAAGATATAAACATGAAAGGAGGACTAGTTTGGGAAGAAGGGGTTCAGCAGCAGTAGGAGAAAAACAAAGGTGATCAGGGGAATGATATTAAAATACATTATGTACATGTATAAAGTTCTTAATAAACTATTTAAAAAGACTAATTTGGAACTTCAGATTTTATTTAAATTCTGCTAAAAATTGGGATAGCTTCTTCTATAGTAAGTCATTCACTTTCTCCTCTTCTGTTTTCCTGTAAGCAACCAGAAGAGGCTTCCTGTCATCTTAATGTTCTGCCTAGGAATCTCCCTGACACAACCTCATCAGGCAAAATGAGCTCTGGACTTAACTCCTAGGTTAGCCAGGCTCAGTCACCAGGCTTCTGCTTCACGCAAGAGGCAAATCTGGTACCAGGATTCAATTAGAAGGGAACTATATGCCTCAAACGAAGAGGTTCCTATTTCCTGGGGAAAGTGTCCTCCATTACTTTAGCTTTGAAAAAGTGGAGATTTAGACTTTGTGAACAAATACATTCAGACATGGAGAATTGCCATAGAAACAGTGAAGCATGCAAAACCTTTGATGAGTCTAGTATGGATTTAATGAGTTCATAGACGAGAGTCACTAAAATTGCTTATGAGAGTTTGAATAATAGAAAGCATTTTTTTCATTCAGTTCTATTATTATCTATTAAATACCTTTTTTTCAAAGTACTGTACGAGGGACTTGCGGTTGGAATTGTATAGTGAGGCATGACTCTTATTTTCAAATAGGGTAATATTTCATATAAAATGACCTACATACATATGCGGTAACAAATGGTTATATGCAAAGTGAGCACTCATTCAATAATTGTTCTTCCAATTTTTTTGGTTCCATAGAGTCACATGCATAATCTTTCTTAATATGGAATTACTGATATTGAGAATATCCTATTTATAAAAATAATCACTGTGTCTAAAACTGGTTGTTCGTGAGAATGGAACCCATACCATCTGTAAAAAGTCAATTTATGAAAAGGAAATGCTTAAAAATATCAGCTAGAACACTATCGTAGTCAGCTCCACCCTGCTGGGATTAACCTCCAAACCAGGTACAGTTTATGGGAGAAATAGGATTTACTTCAGGCTTACAGATCTGGGGTAAGTTCCATAATACAGGAAGAAGCTGGCCCCCCCTTTGCCAAATACATTCAGAG
This sequence comes from Dipus sagitta, assembly GCA_036346955.1. Lineage (NCBI taxonomy): Eukaryota > Metazoa > Chordata > Mammalia > Rodentia > Dipodidae > Dipus > Dipus sagitta. Next base: position 261,398,924 of record CM070770.1, on the reverse strand, counting down.
AGAAAAGTCACCAGAAGCACCACACACAAGAGCAAATAAATGAATAAATAAAATAAAATAAAATAAAATAAAATAAAATAAAATAAAATAAAATAAAGGAAACTAGTAGCCAAATAGCAGGAGCCCAGGCAGAGCTCAAGCACTCTCCATAACTTAGGCTGGAATTCTGATTCCCCTCTCCCTAGTAACACCTTATGGCTGCATTCTAGGATCCAACCACAGGGACACCTCCTCTAGCCAAGTGGCTAAAAATCCAAGTTAGAGTCTATTGGGGGATGTAAGTTCAAACTACCACAACTATGGTTCTGAACGTTTTCTCATAGGGCTAGATTCTCTTATACCTGTTTCCCAGAATATTCTTTTCATTTCCCAACAGTGTGACATGAAACCGAGTGGGGGCTTTCGTGTCAGTAGACCTGGGTTCAAATCCTGATCTTATGAATGAAAAGCTATGTGGCACAAGGTATACTGAATGTCTCTATGCCTTTGCTTCTTCGTGGGCCAAATGAAGATAATATGACATCCCCAGCCTATAATTCAGGGTCTATCCCAGTATTAGATGTTTAGTGAACAAATGAATGATACCTGGAATGTTCCTGGTCTTTAACAACAGGTCTCCTTTGCCTGTCCATCACAATGGCTGCTCTGGAAGAATATCAGCCAGAGAAGCTGCTTTTCCTTGTATTTCCTGCAGGTAACATCTCAGGTCCAGCATCGTCTCTTCCCTTTGTAAGTAAACATGAAGGTGCTCAGACAGCCAAGTGTGGCTTTGTGTCTCCCCCCTCCCAATGCTGAATGGAGGAGGGTCTGTTTCTATGGATTCTGGAATCTGACTGTGGTTGGAACTAGACTTATTTCTATGCTATCCTGCAAGTCATTCACATTAGACAAAGCTATGAGATGGGAGCAGAGATGCTTCAAGTTAGTAGCATCTAGGGCTGGGGACATGGCTCAATTGATGTGTGCTTGCAGTGCAATCTTGAGGACCTAAGTTCAGATCCTAGCACCCATGTAAAAAGCTGGGTGTGGTGATGAATACTTGTAATCCCAGTGATGAGGAGGTGGAGACAGGAGGATCCCTGGGTGCTTACTAGCTAGCTAGTGTAGCTGAATCAGTGAGCCCCACATTCAGCAAGAAGCCCTGTCTCAAGAAAATAATACGGCAAGCGACTGAGGAAGACACTTGATGTTGACCACAGGTCTTCTATGAACACACGTGTGCACCCTCACACACATACCAGCATGTACACACACACACACACAGACACACACACACACACAAATAGCATCAGTCTGACACCAATATTATATTGTGATATAACAGCCATTAGTGACAATGATCAGAAAAGAGGACCGAGAGGAATTGTGGGATTGGAACCTGCCTGACTGTGAGAGGCTGGAAAGAAGTCACTGAAACATCCAGTCTTTCAATATTCGGCAAATTGTCATCATCATTATTGACTGGTCTTGTTTGGTCCTGCTGTGGTTTTGGAATTATATAGGGCAATCACTGCAGGGGTTTCTCCTATCCAGACAATTCTGATGGAAAAATACACTAGCAGAAGTTGCTATCCAGGTCAAATACACCTTAAGGATAGCAGTATAAGTTGGTATGGGACAAGTCCAAAGGTGGTTGCTTTTACAAATATCCTGAACAATGCATCTTCTTTCCTTAGGGAAAATAAAACATGGTGTCGAGTGGGAGTAGGCAGTTAGGGAGACTGGGCATGTGAAAGTAAAAAGGCAGGCAGGATGGTCTGCACTTATGAGAATTCTTATCTCTTACCTAGACCTGTTTTTCCACAAGCAACCTGGGCCCCTACTGGGGAGAGGCTTTTGATTTAAATATTGTGGTTGGTCAAGTTCAGCCCCCAGAACTTGGTGTCAGGGCTAGCCTCTTCCTGAGACAGCCCCTAGCCCTGACCAATCAGCTGTCTCTCTGGTTCACCTGAGCTGGAAGACAGGACCCACCACCATAAGGTTATAAATACCATTGCAAGGGGAGGGCTTGTTCTCTGAGCTGCCTGACCACTTGGGAGCTTCCAGCTGCTGGTGAGTTGGGCTAGGAAAAAGCCCCCTAGCCCTTACTCTCCACATGGGCTCTTTGTCCCCTCAAGCTTCCCATATGGCAGGAGCTCCTTGAACTTTCTTTTCTGTCTTTTTCCCTATAGTTTTCCCAGGCCTTCATATGGGATCGCTAGCCACGTGGGTGCCTTTCCTTGGCCTTGTACTTCCCTCAATAAATATAATAATTTAATAATTATCCTTCTCAGTCTTTTATTTGTTTTTTATTTTTTTAACATGAGATATGACAAGTTATTATTTCCATACAAATTTCTCCTTCTCAGTCTTTTAAATTCAATTCTTTGATTAAAATTAGGAATGAACCTAGGGTTTGGGGTCTGTTGCAGTCAGGTTCGCAATGCTGGCAGAAAACACTCAACCAAGGGCAGCTTGTGAGGAAAAGGGGTTTATTTTGGCTTATAGACTCAAGGGGAAGCTCCATGATGGCAGGGGAAAATGATGGCATGAGCAGAGGGTGGACATCACCTCTTTGCCAACATTGGGTGGAAAACTGCAACAGGAGGGTATGCCAAACACTGGCAAGGGGAAGCTGGCTATAATACCAATAAACCCACCCCCAACAATACACTGTCTCCAGGAACTTTAATTCCAAATTGCCATCAGCTGGGGACCTAGCATTGCGAACACCTAAGTTTATGGGTGACACCTGAATCAAACCACCACAGGGTCCAAGGACTTTTCTGGAGCCTGGGCACCTGGTTTCAGTGTCACCCCCCCCAAAAAAAAAGCAAAATATGTTGGAAGAAAGCACCAGTATTCAACTTAAGGCCTTGGTTTGCAAAGCAGTGTCTCTTAGTAGAAATGATTTTTTTTTTTTTTTTTGGCTACACAACTGAATAGACTTATGGGTTTCATAACGATTAACATGAAAATTAGTCCCAGCAATAGGGAGGCTGAAGTAGAATATTGTCATGAGTTCATAAGCCAGCCTTGGGCTACAGAGTGTGTTCTAGGTCAGCTGGGACTGGAGTAAGACCTTGCCTCAAAAACAAAACAAAACAAAACAAAACAACAAAACAAAACAAAACAAAATGAAACAAAACAAAACAAAACAAAACACCCTCCTATGTAATGAGAAACACAATCCCACTGGATTCATAGAGTCACCAAATAATTTTGATAAACTATGTATGTGAGACTATTCCTATAGGGAGAGGGCAGATCAGACCACAGACTCTTTACACGATTTCTGGAACATCTAGTATTGAAGTGGCAAAACATCTTGGCTAACTGTGGCCATGTATGCCTGTAATCCCAGCAAGATGATTGAAGCGGGAGGATTAAAAGGTTGAGGCTAGCCTGGATTACATAGTGAGTCTAGGACAGGCTGGGCAATTTAGCAAGACTTTGTCTCTATTGAGAGACTGAGGATAAAAACAGACAATGGGAAGACCAAACTATAAAAGTCATTTTGGCCGGGCGTGGTAGCACACGCCTTTCATCCTAGCACTCAGGTCAGGAGGCAGAGGTAGGAGGATTGCTGTAAATTTGAGGCTAGCCTGAGACGACATAGTGAAGTCCAGGTCAGCCTGGGCCAGAGACCTTACCTCGAAGAACAAAAAACAAAACAACAACAAAAAGTCATTTTGAAGCTGGGTGTGGTGGCACACACCTGGAATCTCAGATCAGGCAGGAGGATGGAGAGTTCAAAGTCAGCCTGAACCACATAGTGAGGTTTTGTCTATAAAAGGTCATAGGAGAGCCAGGGAGATGGCTCAGTTGGTAAATTAGGCATGTTGACACCCTCCTAAAAGCTGATGAGGCAGGCAAGAGGTTCCCTGGAGTTTGCTGGCTGGCTAGTCTTGACATGTGATGTTGACCTCTGGCCTCTACATGCATGCCCCTATGCATACCAAATCACATATACTCATGGACACCACCAAACATACAAATACAATAGAAAAAACAACAAAAAAGTAAGCTTTGATCCATGATCTGTAGCCTCCTGCCCAAGAAACCTCTCCCTTATTTATTTACAATAAACATCTTAGGCAGCCATTTTGATACATGATCAGATGCCCACGAAGACAGGTGACATCTCTAATGATAATTTTGGGAGCTAAACAATAACTTCCTTTTTATTAGTTTTTTAAAATGAACATAAAAAGTAATGGGTTTCATTACATTTTCTTTTTTTTAATTTTTTTTTAGTTTTTTTTTGTTTCATTTATTTATTTGAGAGCGACAGACAGAGAGAGAAAGAGGGAGAGAGAGAGAGAGAAAGAATGGGCGCGCCAGGGCCTCCAGCCACTGCAAACGAACTCCAGTTGTGTGCGCCCCCTTGCGCATCTGGCTAACGTGGATCCTGGGGAATTGAGCCTTGAACCGGGGTCCTTAGGCTTCACAGGCAAGCGCCTAACTGCTAAGCCATCTCTCCAGCCCCTCATTACATTTTCATACAAACTATTCTTGCTAATTCTCCTGCACCTCTTCTCTTTCCCATCCCCCTGCATTCCCCCACATCCACTGCCTCCCTGAATAGCCCTTCTTCTATTATCTATCCTCCAAGATCTCTTTACTCTTTTATGGTCTTCTCATTAGTTTCATCCCTCTCTCTCTCTCTCTCTCTCTCTCTCTCTCTCTCTCTCTCTCTCTGTCTCTCTCTCTCACACACACACACACACACACACACACAGTATTTGCATGAGAGAAATGTGGTATTTGTCTTTCTGAGTTTGGCTAATTTTGCTTAACATAATAATTTCAAGTTCAATCCATTTTCCTGCAAATGTCATGATTTCATTTTTCTTCATAGCTGAATAAAATTCTATTGTGTATATGTACCACATTTTCTTTATCCACTCATTTGTTGAACATCTAGGCTGGTTCCATTTTTTAAGCTATTGTTAATATTGCAGCAAAGAATAATAAAGTAAAATGCCAAGAGAACAAGTTTTTCAATTAATAATTGGGCTCATGAATTGAATAGACAAACAAGAAACAGAATTGGCCAATAATTACTTCAAAAAAAGTTCAACATCCTTGGCCATCAAGAAATGAAATTAAAATCGCTTTGAGATTCCGTAATCCTCTTGCCATCCCTTTGACTATTAGACTATTGAAACAATGGTCCCCATGAGATTGGAGTTTCCCCAGTGTTCAGCAGGGAGAAAGCAAAGGATGAGGCTCTGGTGCCGGCCAGAGAGGGAACCTGTCTCCTGGAGAGATTTTACACTTGAAAAACATTTTATTTATTTGAGAGAGGAGAGAGAAAGAGGCATATATAGAGAGAGCAGGTGTGCCAGGGCCTATAGCCACTGCAAAGGAACTCCAGATACACGTGCCACCTTGGCATCTGACTTATGTGGGCACTCAGGAATTGAACCTTTGTCCTTAGGCTTCACAGGCAAGTGCCTTAACCCCTAAGCCATCTCTTCAGCTCTGCTTTTACAGTTTTGGTAACTTATAGACCACCTTATAGGAAACTGGAGCCCAGAAAATGGTCAGTGATGAGCAGAACCATACCTTGACTAGGACTGTCTAGTTATGCATGCCTCTTACCCTCTACTTCAACCTAAACCTCTTGTCAGAACCCTGAAAATGGACTTGGGGGTCACTAGACCTCTTTATTTGTTCCTCATCCCAATGTGGCCACACTGAATAAATCTTTGTTCTGTTTTTCATGATTACTTGTGTCTTTCATTGGTCTGTGGAGGACTGGTGGCCAAGCCTCACTGGTTAGAGCCGCCATGGTGTAGGCTCTGATCCTTACAACTCCAGTAACAATTCTACCAGTCAGAAGGGCTTTCATAAAGAAAACAGATGATAACTGCTGGGGAGAATGCAGGGAAGGAGGAAACCTTATACACTGCTGATGAGAATGTAAACAGGCACAACCACTTATAAAAATCAGTATGGAGGTTGTTCATAAACTAAAAATAGGGGCTGGAGAGATGACTCAGTGGTTAAGGCACTTTCCTGTAAAGGCTAAGGACCTGAGTTTGATTCCCCAGTACCCACATAAAGCCAGATGCACAAGGTGATGCATGTGTCTGGAGTTCATTTGCAGTGGCTAGAGGGCCCAGCACACCCATTTTCATTCTCTCTCTCTCTGCCTCTTTCTTTCTCACTCAGTCTCAAATAAATGAACATTTAAAAAATGTTAAATAAAACAAAGCTAAAAATAGAACTACCATATGTGACCCAGCTCAGCAATAACTTCTGTAACAGTTGACCCCTCTGGCCAGGACTCCGTTGATAGCTTCTTTCTCCTCTTTGCCTGTTTCCCATTTAGGACCCACAAGAGATAGTCAACTGTGTATTTCTAACCACTCATACATGGTGTCCACTTGTCATTGCTAATAGGTAGTCTACCTCCAGCTTCTTCATGACCAGAGCTTCCAGTCAGAGCATACCTGCACCTTGTTTTTCAGACAAGAACACCTTCCCATTTCTCTGCCTGCTTTTGAGGCTCAGCCAAAACCCAAATGACAGTGGCTTTCTCCTTTGCTGTGGCAAGCTCAGATGAAATGGCTGTTGCTTTTCTCACTCAGTTAATCTTTATTTACACAGAACTATGGTTTAAGTAGGTTCTGTGAGCTGATTAGCTTCCAAATCATCCCAACTGCTATTTATTTACTTATTCATTCACTAGAGAGACACTTATGCCAGCCATGGTGGTGCACACCTGCAATCCCAGCACTCTAGAGGCTAATGCAGAAAGACTGCCAGATAATATACAATACTGACCCAGCATATGAATGCCCTGTGACTACAACCGGGTTGCCAAAGCCATTCTGTCCATCTCCATAGTTGCAAAGCTACTGTTCTCTGGAGGAGGGACTGTATTTTACTTTTTTTTTTTTTTTCCTTCAAGGATTTGTCTTGCTCTGGCCTAGGTTGACCCAGAATTCACTATGTAGTCTCAGGCTGGCCTCAAACTCAGCAATCCTCCTACCTCCATCTCCCAAGTGCTGGGATTAAAGGCTGGTTTGCCCCTGGCCCATGTTAAAGTTTCAAGTTTTTTTTTTTTTTTCCTCTTTCGATAAGAGTCTCACTACGTAACCTAGTTTGTTCTAGAGGTAGCTAAGTTGGGCTGGAGAGATGGCTTAATGGTCAAGGCATTTGCCTGCAAAGCCAAAGGATCCCAGCCAGATGCATAAGGGGGCGTATGCATCTGGAGTTCATCTGCAGTGGCTGGGTGCCCTGGTGTTCCCATTCTCTTTCTCTCTCCCTCCCTCTTTCTTTCTCAAATAAATAAAAATATGTTAAAAAAAAACACAACATGTCACTTGGTAGCTAAGTGCCCAGACTGGCCTTGAATTCCTAATGCTCCTGCCTCCATCTACCAGGGCCTGGCTTACAGGTGTGTACCACCATGCCTAACCAATTGACATGTACTCGAGAACTTCACAGGCATGAAGTCAGAAGAAATGAGCAAAGTGTGACATTTACATACTGTTTAGACAAAGAACAATAAAGTGGTGGTGGGTAAGTGGCATGATAATGAAGATCTAGGGTAGTGAATGCTAGCAGTGTTCTATGAGACATATGGGGAGCAACATGGAAGTTTGGCGCTTGCCAGCAAATGGATGCCCGTATGTGTCAAATGATTTAACTTTTCAACTGAATTTTCTATCTATTAGCCAATGACATTCAGTGTTTCTCACCAAGATCTGGGATGACCAGTGCTTTTTTGTAGGGTCCCTACAGCCTCAATTCCCATTCTCTGGTGGTCAAGGTTACTTTCCAGCCCTGGTGTGTGAAGGACACTCCACCCAAAACATTCTTTATGGCTTGCTGTGTGTAGGAAGACAGGCCAAATGGCCTTTTGTAAAGTTGCAGTTCCTCAAGCAATTTCAGCTTGGAGAATCAATAGACCAATTTGGCACATTTTGCCTTAACTCCTTTACCATCCTTATTTTAACAGGAAATTCAATACAAATAATTCAAAGGCAAAGGCATCTTACAGGAAGTTGTCATCCTTAGGGAAGGTTGGAACTGCCACAGTTTAGAAGCTCAGAGGAGCCCAGTCAGCTGATCAATTAATCCAGAGCCTGGGGTTGAGAGGGCCCTCTGGGACCAGCAAATGGACATTGGAGGGGGAACTGGATGCTGGTGCTGTAACAAGCATTTAGAAGCTGCTTTTACTGAAAGAGAACTCGCTCCTCCCTGGGGCCCGCAGGATGACTACAAGCAGGACAATCCTTGCCTTCATTTCATCTCTCTCTTCCAAATATGATTTAACTGTCTGCAGCAAGAGTAACAGCTCTTTATTTCTACTTACTAAACTGAAAATATCCTTTGTATAAAAGATACCTCAACAATACATTCAAAGTAAGGCACAAAATTCTAGCAGATACTCTACTCATTTACAGAGGTTTTTGGATTTTGTTAATTATAATGTATTTTTGACTAAATAGCAGTTGAACATTAAAAAATTAGTATACATACAATATACACAGTACTGCAACTTGTTTTGTAAAGTAAAAGTCAGGCTGTGGTTTATAATTTCATTCTCTCCATGTATTTCACACTTTCTCTTCTCTCAGCTGAAGTTTATATCTGGTAGAGTGTCCCAAAACTCCATTTCCTTCTTTGAGGTTATTGGATTTGAAAGTGCTAAAAATGCCCTATTGAATTCCCCTAGGTTCAATACTGTTGACTATCAGAAAGCCCATTGCTGCTAGGATCACTTGCACCAGCCATCAACTCCTTGGCCTGTTGGTTTAGTGGGAAAGTGACTACTCTTAATTTCTCTCAGGAGTCCATTAACGAAAGCATGAAGCAAATCATCAATTTACAGTGACAAGAACCCTCCCACTTCTACTTGACTCCAGATCACACAGAGTATGGTCAGGGACTCAAAGCATTATCTATCTCCTCAGATGGAGGGTTGTACTCTAGCCAGCACTTCAAGTTTTCAGCAGACCATCTGCCATCCTATGCCTGCTGCAGGGTGATGGGGGATATGGTAAAACTAGGGAATTCCAGGGGCTTCACTTCTTTTATTGTGAAATGGGTTTGTCAACCAGAAGCAGTACTGTGACCCATGTCATGGGGAAGAAGTTTTAGCTACTGCTCAAGATGAAGAAAACTGGAAGTTGCCCGTTTCTTCAAATTCACAACTTTTTCTCAACATAGCTGAGGCCACAGAATACCCCAAATCTAGAGATTCAGAGATGCATATACATGATTTAGTTGCTGTTAAGAAAGTTAAATCAAATCTATAATTCTCAGGAGTCATCAGTATGTAATGATATACACACACTTAATTTTAGCTGCTTTTGGCATTAGTATTTAGAATAGGATTCAGACTAGAAATTAGGTCTAGTTCTATACCCAAAAAAGGGTTTCATGGTTCAACCTGATGTATCACTACATTCCAAATCAATGGCTAGTATTTATAAAAGTTACTATTTGGATAAAAGTTACATTACTGAATTAGACTAAACTTATTATTTCAAAGTATAAGAAAACAGAAAAAGTACATGAAAATGGATTTTTATTATAAAACATTAAAAAAAGAGCCCATCACCACTAAATTAACTGTTTTAAACAACAACCAGCTCTCCACTCCAAGTACTAGAAACAGACAGGTAGCAGGCAAATGCTTCAGGGTGGAGAGGCATGTTTGTCTTGGAGAATTTATATATGACAAATTCTCATAACATTTGATCCAAGTTAAATGTGTCACCTGGCTTGAAATTTATAATTTAAAATAAAATATAGAGTCAAGTTAAACAATGGCATTAAATTTCAGCAGTCAATTTAAGTAATTCCAATCAGTAACTGGAGAACAATATGTATGTATAAATAAGTTAGGTAAATTTGTTTTGGGAAGCTTCTGTGCCTCACACATTTGAAGAGAAGGGACTAAAATCCCACTCGTGATGAATTCCAGTAAAAAAGGATGTACAACATCCATTACACATCTGTCTCAAGACAGCATGTTACCCAAATTATTTATAATTAATACTCCCACATTTATTCTTTACAAATAAATATTAGAGTATGAACCACTACAGAGACACCGTCATGATGAGTTCCAAATGCTGCTGTGTTCATAGGCATCTAGAGTCCAGTTTTCAGACACTCATTTTTAATCTTGGGGCTTTAAGAACATCTTCTTCACTTTCATGGGCTTTATGTTTCCATTTTCATCTTCTTCATACTTGGCACGATCCCTCTTCTTGGCAAACTTTTTTCCAATTGTTCCCACCAAGGTCTCATATCTGTTAAGATGATACAAAGCACAATAATTTCAAAAAGTAACAATAACAATGCTCAGCCACCCTCCAAAAAAAAAAAAAAAAAGAAAGAAAAGAAAAAACAGGAAACAAGCCTTCTCAAGAATAGCAAACATAAATAATACAAATTCTACAATGAAAAGAAACTGATTTAAAAACCTATGAACTTCACTAAGGATGATGAACTTCTCTGCTGGTTTTCTTTCTAGCATCATCCCACATCAACAGACACATTCTGGAATATCTGGCCCTCAGCTGCCAGGATGCCTTGGCAGGAAGCCACCCAAGGCCATTGAGAGGAGGCAGACCATACTCATCTACTTGCTGGACACTCAGCTTAAAGCTTCTAAAGACTGAGGGGTCAGAAGTGCACACTCAAGCTGATGACAGCTAGCTAGGGTTACAAAGCTGCCCCAAGGTAACTGTTACCTTCTTGCCATTTCTTCATCTGACACATCGAGTTCTACTGTTTCATCTTCTTCATCTTCTTCTGCTTTGTTCTTAGCATTCATCTGAAGCATTAATTTCTGAAAAATACAACAGTGCCAGCCATCAGGGATAGAAATGGCTTGGGAAAACAGCTGGTATCAAAGCTATGTGACAGTAGACTGAATCACAGAATCTAGAGGACAAGATTCCAAGGGATTGTAGTATTTTATGCCACAAGTGCTAACAACAGTTAGCTCTGGATCATGAGAACAGTTTGAATTTAGTGTCAGGGAATTTCAATGGCACTTTAGACCATTAATCTTACTGTCACTCACAGGTAAGGTGGGCACATACCTAACACCTTCCAGTGAGAGAGTGGAAGAAAAAAAATAAGCTTCCCAATTTCCTTTGAACTTATCTTTGAGCTAAATTGGAAAATTACTTTGGCAATTTTAAATACATCTTGTGGTGGTGGTTATGAGGGGGTATCCACTGCAGTACAGAATTGTCTCTAGTATAATGGCAAGAATCTGTACCTTAGGCTCCCCCCAAACATCAGGGTAGATGACATATCTCAAACATATTCCAAGCATGAGACTCTTTCCTCCATCTTCTTCGCTTACATTAACCTTTTCATGACAGCTGTCTGTTGACTAAAAAAGGACAATACCTTCTTTATAGCAGGGGAGGATTACAACACAAGGGAAGTGAGAAGACACGCTCAACCAGTTTTCTGACACTTAGCGGGTCAATAATAAAATACCTTAAGACCTTTCCCTTGAGAACCTTCTATGTTATAGAATCTAGTGAGTAGGGCCATTGTCTGTCAATCTCCCATACCATGTTCTGTGAAACCTTTCCTTTTCCACTGTGCCAGACTAGTAGTTTGAATGCATGGCCCATAGAATCAGGTGTTTTATTAAAGTGACTTTGCAGCTTCAGCAGACTCTGCTACAGGAAGGTGTGTCGCTGGAGGCAGATCTGAATTCCAGCCCAAAAGTACAAAGAGAGGTTGAGCTCTGGCAGGGCCTGTGCTTGCTTCTTTGGTGTTTGCTGGCTGTTTGGTTATCTCTCTGCTTGGATCTGCGAAAGGGAGCCAGCTTCTTCCACCATTAATGGAACTTTGTAAGCTTGAAATAAATCCCTTCCTCCCGTAAAACTGTGGGTGGTTGGATGCTCATCCCAGCATTGTGGAGCTGTCTACTACAGACATAATTCAAGGGGCTTGCCTACTTAAAACCCTGTTTGGACATCATACTCATAATTCCTGTTGTTTTCTTAATTGTTGTTCTGTTTTAATTTCTAAGCCTCCTTTTCTTCCCATCCAAATCTTAAGGCAGGCCAAAGCAAAGAAAGTGAATATTAAAACCAAACATGATTAGTGTGGACTCTGGGTAAATGTAACACCTCACAACTTTACCCTCATCTCCACAAGCAAACAACCCACCCAACATCCCAGCTCTAAATAAACTCTGACAGTGGGCTTAGATGGCTGCTTCTCTAGTGGAATCTAGAGAGGTGATTCTTAACTGGGAGTGGTTTTTGTCCCCAGAGGACAGCTGACAATGCCATTTCTAGCCCTGATGGTTGGCACTGTTGTATTTTTCAGAAATTAATGCTTCAGATGAATGCTAAGAACAAAGACATTTTTGGTTGTTACAACCAGGCTGAAGGGAAGTATGTTATGGGTGTTTAGTGGGCAGAGGCCAGAGGCTATGGGTGCCATTGATCAACTGATAATGCCCAGGACAGCCACACCTACAATCTGACCTCAATGTCAGTATGCCATGCACAAGGACCCCTGGCTACAAGTAATACTTACATAACTAAAGATTTATATCACAAATGGGTGTTTCAGATGGTCAGATCCACACAGGATTTCAACATGTACGCCACAGTTCTAGTAAATATGATAAATTAGGCCTGCTTTCTTGCAAGGCCAAGGCAGGAAATTCAAACCAGCAGCTCAGTTATAAGGCATATATATTCATTTTTCAAACATATTTGCCAAAGGGTTCACTTTAAAGTCTATTTACAAGCTTGGATTAAAACCTGTCCATTAAAAAGTCAAACTATACCATTTTTAAGTAATATTTTTCCATTAGAAAAGATACATTTATAAATGCCAGAAAATAACTTTTCATAATAGCATCATATGAATAAAATCTTGACATTCCTGTAAAAGACTCACGTTGAAATTCTAACACAGTAGCACCATCAGGGACTGTATACTGCTATATTAAATTACCTACTCAATTCTTCCATAAAACTAGACTGCAACGCCTGCAATTTCTTTAAATAGCTATGGCAATATTTCAAGACTTGTTATTTTCTATATAATGAGGAGAAACGGTACCTGGTGGGGAGAAACTGAAGCTCAATTATTGGCAAAAAAAATTCAATTGGAAAATTTTTAAATTTGAAGCAATTATATTTAATACCTCAACTTCAGGATTAAATCCTCTGAATGACATCCTTCCATAGAGAAGATCTTCACACAACGTGAAACTCTGCTCTTCTATTATGAAACTCCTGCACGGGATAATAAACCTGTATTAACAGCATGTCTGCCTACAACAAAGCACAGCACGCAGTAGTCAAGACTGAATGAAAAACCAATCTTGCGGTTCTCAGTAGGATCAGATGAAAATGCAGCAAGACTTCTAACCCAGGGTTAGACACAAAATCTCATTGATTTGACCAGCAAATGCACAAGGAGATGAGAGCTACAGGCTGGAGGTAAGACTTCTTGTGAACACTGCATAAATACCTACACAATTATGTATATATCTACAGAATGTAAAGACCTCAAAATAGATGTGAACTTTACAAAAGTGCAACAAAATTATTTTGAAGTTTATACCCACCACAAGTTCTTAATAAATATCCAGGAGAATAAAAAAATAAACATGCAGGAGAGCAAGGGGCCAGCAGAGGACAGGGCAGTGCATACAGAGTATGCTATTGGTTGGAGCTCTTCACTGAAAACTCCAGACAAAAGACTGGCACTGGGTGACTGATGCTTGTAGAGAAAGATTGGACTGTAAGAATACCGGGAAAGGTGGATGAGTAGAATTGGAAAATGAGCATTACTAACCCCAAACTAAAACTATGTTCCAGAAAACTCTAGTAAAAGCTCTGCAGCTGCTGAAGGGGCTGACAAGGGAGACCAGAGGCATGGTGGGTACCAGCTCCCCTAGAACTGGGCCACCACAGCCTCCAAAAGGGGTTCTCCTCAAGTCACCAGTTCATGATCCCAAATCTAAGATGAGCACATCTCTCTCTCCAGGCATAACTTACGATGCTAGGAAAGCAAAGGCCTGGCCCCAGGGCTCCCTTAGCAGAAGACCTGCTCTGCTTCTTATCAAGAGCGACTTCTTCAGCAAACACTTATAATCTGAAATGCACAGGCGCCATATTAGGGCTGGGGAACAGCCAGGAGTGTAAGACCTATGTTCTCATGGAAGTTACAGTCCAGACCTGGTGCCGGGTAACAAAACATTTACATCCCACAGTAGGAGGAATTCAGCAGTGTATTCCATTCCAGGCTACAAAGGGAGGAGCTGGAATTGAATTACTCTCCTCACCATCACCAAGTAGAAGACAAAATACAAAACAAGCATTCCCCACAATGAACAAGTAAAAGCACAGGGTGGTGGCAGCTGAGACAAGAAACCCAAAGGGAACTCCAGAAATCCACAGCTTATGTCTGGAGATAAGGTACTGTGGAACAGTGAGGGGAGAACACACAGAGCCCCTTGCCTTGCTGAAGTGGGTCCAAAGTGCACGAAGTTTAAGACCAACAGAAGTGGCTGGGATAGGTGGGTCAGAAGAGAAAGGGACATATAAAGGCATTCAGGACTTGTAGGATTGTTGTGAATCTCTGGATGAATATTAAGCTGCACAGGGGCAGGGTGAGTCCAGGGTAGCACAAACATGCTTGGAGACTGCACACACAAGAAGAAACCTGCCCCACCATCATGTGTGCCTAGTCTAAACTTTGCAGACAGAATTCCATCCCACTCCCAACAAGGATCAAGGCTGACCAGGCCACTCTACACAGGGTCTATAGGAGCTGCTGGTGGCTACATTCTCAGGAGGACAAAAAGAATGTCTCCACATAAGCAAACCCCAACACAAAAATAGTTACATAAGAAACCAAGGCAATACAGCAATGAAGTCTAACAACGAATAAGAAAGCCAAATCAAGAAGAGAAATTGGAATTCAATAAAGAGATGGAGACACTGAAGAAAAACTTAATGGAAAACAAAAATAAAATAATTCATTTAAACAGATGCCAGGAAAGCCTCATCAATATAATAGATCATATGAAGACCAGATTGTCAGGACTTGAGAACAAGGCACAAGAAATAGATCAGGAGGCCATAAACCAATGACAAGTTCAAAAGAATGTATAAACAGAACATGAGGGAAAGGTAAAACACCTTTAAAAAACCAAACATTTGGATCATGGGCATATAAAGGGAAGAACTTCAGGCCAAGGGCATAGAGACTATCTTCAATACTTTTATTGAAGATAATTTTCTAAACTTACTAAGGTAGAGGCCCATTCAGGTACAGGAGACACAAGAACACCAAATAGGACAGAAGAAATTCCCCATTTCACATTATAGTTAAAACACTAAACACAGAAAAGAGAGTATTAAAAGTTGTAAAAGAAAAATAGCCCATTACTTACAAAGGGAAGTCCCTCAGAATTACATCTGATTATCCAATGGAAACTCTAAAAGCCAGGAGGGCTTGGAATGAAGTATTTCAAATTTTGAAAGACCACAGCTGCCAACCCAAACTACTATAACATCTAACTATCCTTCATAATAGAAGGTGAAAGAAAAATTTTCTATGATAAAAGCTATCTAAATGAATATATGAGCACTAAGCCACCTCTATAGAGAATACCGGATGGAATACCTCACAATGAAGAGAAGGATAAACATGCTTAGGAGGCTACAGGAGAAACAAAACAATAATCCAAACTAGAACAGATGTGAAAGCAAATAAAGATCAAGAAGACACCAAACTCCACAAAATCTTCAACGTGACTGGGATTAACTCACATCTCTCAATTATAACTCTGAACATCAATGGACTCACCCACTTCCCCCAATCAAAAGAAATGGATTAACAAACTGGAACAGAAAACTAGTTCCATCCATCTGTGTCTTCAAGAGACCCATCTTACCATTAAATGTATTTCTTGCAGTTCAATTTCATGGAAATAAGAAATAAGCAATATACAGATTCAATAAAATTCCAATCAAAATTGGAATATCATTCTTCTCAGAAGCAGAAAAAGTAGTCTAAAATTTCATATGAAAGCACAAAAGGCCTTGGGGATAGGCAAAAATGGCCTCAGCAAGAAGAATACTACTGGTGGTATCATAATATCTGATTTTAAAATATGTTACAAAGCCATAGTAATATACACAGCATGGTACCAGCAGAAAAAACAAGACACAAAGATCAATGGAATAGAAGACCCAGGTATAAATTCTAGTAACTACTTGGTCTTCACACACTGGACACAAGACAGCATTTTTAACAAACAGTGCTGAAGAAATTTGAGTAACTACACATGGAAGAATGAATCTAGATGCTCATCTCTCACACTGCACAAAATTCAACTCCAAATGAATAAAGGACCTCAACGTAAGACGTAAAAACTCTAAAAAGACTAGCCAAAAAAGCAGGGAGAACACTCTAAGGTAAGGGTGTAGGAAAAGTTTCTACATGAGATCCAGTAGCACAGGGGATTAGACAAACACTGTACTACTAAAATCTCATAAAACTAAAACAGCTACTGTACAGCTAAGCAAACCATTAATACAGTCAATAGACAACCTACAGAATGGGAGGAAACCTTCACCAGCTATGTATCTGACAGAGGTGTAATATCTAGAATATACAAGAACTCAAAAAACAAAGCAATTAAAAAATGAATCAACCCACTCAAAAGTAGGGCAGGAACTGAATGGAGAGTTCTCAAAGGAAGAAATACAAATGGCCAATCAACATTTAAAAAGATGTTCAACATCTTGAGCCATCAGAGAAATGCAAAATAAAATGTTTGAGACTCCATCTCACCCTGGGTGTGCCATGGCCTCCAGCCATTGCAAACAAACTCCAGATGCAGGCGCCACCTTGTGCAACTGGTTTTATGTGGGAACTGGGGAATTGAACCTAGGTCATTCGGCTTTGTAGGCAAGTACCTTAATAGCTGAGCCATCTCTCCTGCCAAACATATAAGGGGGAATTATTTGTACAGGAGCACCCTGTAGGGATGAAGAAAGCTTTACCCTAAAACCACAGGCTATTGCTGGTAAGTCCCAGTGCCAGAACTGTGTTACTCACTGATCACTGAGGACCATAAGGCCTGGAAAACAATGCAGGCCATTGCCACTTAGTTAGCATTAGCACTTAGTTACTCACCAGATCTAAATGGTAAGGCCTTATTGCTGAAGACATCACAAGCTATAGTCACAGGACATTAAGAAACAATGCTGGAACTGAGATGGAAGGCAGCTCTCAGCTCTGCTTTTTACAGATGACAGCAAATACTATGGAGACACTAGACCTATTAGTAGGACAAGAAAAGAAAGCTGACTGCCTAGCATGAGATCAGTCATGTCTATCACACACAGCCATAGGTAACATCACAGGAAGTGTTAGATTAAATCAGTGTTGCTCTCACTGCTAGCTTGGGAACCTTCTCCAGGCAGATGATGGCAGACACTGAAAAGACTCAAAACTTATCAAAGCAAACAATCAAAGCCTGAGGAAAGCTGAACACTAAAAGAAACTTATAACATGTCCTCAAAAGCTCAGGGAATACTGAAGGAAGAGGAGGCAGAAAAAATGTAAAGGCCACAGTATGGGAAGGTGTACTCTGAGGTATTATTCCCACCCTCCCCATCCAAAAACAATGGTACATTCATGACCCCATAGTGAAGACTGATAACTCCACTGAGGAGGGCCCTCAGTGGAAGGGGGAGGAGGCAGGAGAAAATGAACGCCAGAGTACAAAGCAGATGGAACTATGACCATTAGGCAATATGTTCAAACAATAAAGTTCTCAATTTTTTTTAAAAGAAACATTACAAAGAAAAAAAATTCTATGACAAAATTCAATGTCATTTACATGAAAGACTTTTTAGCAAATTAGTAAAAGAAAATAACTGATGCTGAGTTAGTAAAATACTCTGTGTTTTGATGAGTTTGAGGCCAATATGAATTCAGTTTCTTTAAAAGGTGTACTGTCAAAATATACAGCATGTCATACTGAAAAGTAACATGGTACCGTCCTGAGATCAAAAACAATGCAAGGACATCCATTCTCAGCACTTCTACTCAACACTGTACTGGAGGACCCAGCCCATGAGAAAGTAATAAATACTTAGAAAAGTAAATAAAAGTTGTAACTCTTGTTATACCTGTAGGATTCCCTGGGGCTGGCTGTGTTCTTGAATAAGTTAGTAGCTCCTACAAGACATTCGTTCTTTCCTCACAGCCTGTCTGCAGATTCAGTCATCACTTCTACCCTTGATCCTCTGCCCTAGAGGGAGGGGATTCTTATTTTACAAAAGCCACAAGGTCTTGTACTGTCCCCATGGGTTCCCCTACATCCTGCCCCTATTTTGGTAGTCTCTACTATGTTATCCTCAAATTACCCAATCTTAAGAGTGTTCACTTGGCAGTGACACCTTTTCCTGCCAAATGCCATGCTGATATATACACCTACACATCAATCAGATGGCAATGTGATTCTTTCCCAGGAAAGAAATCAAAAACTCATTTTTCCAAAAATCATATGCTGTGTTGGAAAGAAGAAAAAAATTAAGATTGAAGACAAAACAGAACTTCTCTACCCTTCAGTAAACATATGGAAGACTACATGCAAACTGAATCAAGGCACATGAACATACGCACACAAACATTAAAAAAGAGAACTAAGTGAAGGCTAACTAAAGAAACCAAACAGAAACCATTCACTAGAACGATGAATCAAACTTACATGAATTTTACAAACATCATCAGTATAAATTCTAGTACACTTACTCTTTTTCCTTAAGCTCTGGCAAATCCAAGTACCAGTGCTCTTCACTAATAATCTTCTTTTCTTGCTCTTCTAGTTGCTTCTTGGTCTCTGAATCCAGGCCCCTTTGCATGAACTGTTCAAAACAAAATAACAGTAGTGTCAACATATATTCATCACGCATTATGGGTTCTTGGGCTGCCCCTGGTATAAAGAGTTCAGAAACAGTCTTCTGACTGGAAATGAACCTAAACTCATTTTGGTTTCCAGACTTTCTAGGATGGTACAAAGTGCAGAGGCCTCATGTCATCACTCATATTCCTGGTGGTAAATTCACCAATCCTGACCAGTAGCTCTTATTGTTCATCTTTCCTTACGTAGACATTCTATACAGCATACAAATAACCATGTACCTATACTGAGCACACATAGAAAGGGCAAAATATGCTGTGGATATGAAAAGATCTTCCAGACTTGGGTAGTTCAGTTGTCCTGACTCTACAGCCTCTCAGAATACATGCTAAGACTAGTGATTTAATCTCACTCAAGGGCTGGAGAGATGGCATACTGGCTAAGGTGCTTGCCTGTGAAGCCTAAGGACCCATGTTCAACTCTCCAGATCCCACATAAGCCAGACACACAAAGGTGAGGCAGGTGCAAGGTTGCCCATGCTCACTAGGTGTTGCAAGTGTGTGGAGTTTGATTGCAGTGGCTGATGCCCTGGTGTGCCAATTCTCTCTCTCTCTCTAAAATAAAAAATCAACACATAAGTAAATAATCTCACTCAAAACCGAGGGTCCCCAAGGCTGGAAAGATCACTCATGGGTTAAGGCACTTGCCTGCAAAGCCTAAGGACCCAAGTTCCATTCCCTAGTACCCACATAAAGCCAGAAGCACAATGGCACACACATCTGGAATTCATTTGCAGCAGGTGGAGGCCTTGGTGTGCCATTCTTCTCCCCATCTCTCTCTGCTGGCAAATAAATAAATAAATAAATAAATAAATAAATAAATTTTAGAAAAAGCAAGGGCCCATAGTAAGTTCTGGAAAACCACAGTCTATAGGCTGGACATCTGTCTGTTATACACAAGTTTTATTGGAACATAGTCATGATCATCCAGTTATGAAGCAGAACTGCATCCCAAAAAAGCTCATCAAGCACTATCCTAAGGAAGAGTCTGAATGAATTAAGATCACAAATAAGCAACCTTCTGTACAATCCAACCATCACACTGGCAAACCTTCTGTCCATATCTTTCCCTTTTAATCTTCCTTCAGAATCATCGTTGTTGTTCATAGCAGACCTAGTTAGAAGAATTTAAGAGTACTGAAAACAAGTACTGAAACAAGATTAAAGGTTAAGTCAATGCTCTCATATTGCCCTACTGTTAACTCTAGCTAAGAGTTATGCTGCCTAGAAGATGCCCTAAACACAACTGGCCCATGCCTTCTCACAGAACACTGCTCTGCTTTGTACAGTGTCTCCCGATATCCTGCCAGTGAGATCTTTCTTTCAAGGACTGCACCTCCAACCCAGAGAACATGGGTAATCTCTCCCACCTTGCCTGTAATGTCCAGGCAAGAGTCATCAGTGTAAACTCTAGCATATTCGTTTGGCCTACTGCAAGAGGTCAAACTGCTAAGATTGTTTCAGTGCTTTCTAGGTCAATCTACTCCTCTCCTTTGAAATCAATTTAAATAGAAACTGATAAAGACTCAAATCTAAACAAAAATGAAGTTATAAAGTTGCAGGAAAATGGATGGATCTGGAAAGGGTTATACTAAATGAGGTAACCCAGGCACAGAAAGCTAAGCGTTGCATGTTCTCTCTCATATGTGGATCCTAGCTACAGATGATTGGAATTCTGTGTGAGTAGGAAGAAAACTCAGTAGCAAAGGTCAGTAAGCTAGAAAAGAGATAAAAAGGGAAGGGAGCGGGTACTTAACAGGATGGTATTGTATATATGTAAACAGTACAATAGATTAATGGGGGTTTAAAGTCCCAAAGTAAGGTCAGGGGAAGAGACTGAGTAAAGGAAAGGTGGAGGTAGGGCTAATCAATATCTAAGAGGACATAAATAAATCATATGGAAACCTACTTTCTTGGACAATGGAACACTCAGGAGCCGTAGATTGTTGCTAAAAAATTTTCAATGCCAGGGATGGGATACCTCCCAGTGAGTTGTTGTCCAGGGAGGTCCCTGATGCCCCCAAAACATTACAGGCCATTGCCAAGGCCCTTGGTTTCCCACCAGGAATAAATGGTAAGACCCTACTGCTGAAGACTCCACATACTTGGGCTGCAAGGCCACTGAGAAATCCTGCTGGAACTGAGCTGATAACTTCTTCCATGTAGATCAGCTGACAGAAAGCTGGAAGAGGCCATTCTGCATGCAGTTCAATGGGAGAAAGAGAAATCTCCAGTGAAGATACTCAACAGTGAACACTGCAAGCCTTATATTTGGCCAGCCAGGCCAAATGAGCCAATGGGTGCAATAGTGGCACATCTGTCATGGTGGAAACCAACTGCCCTCTAATTGGACTGGAGGCCCGCTCCATGGGAGGGAATACATCCCTGATACTGAAAACCTACAACAGGGGTAGTCATGAGCCTTAGGGGTGTAACATCTGCTGCTGTCTGGCTAAATGTATATACTATGCTCATCAAAGTGCCCAGTTAGCACTTCTCTTAATGTTCATACCCTTATATTAATGCTACTCTCACTTTTGGTAGAGAATCTTCTCTTTTCAGATGGCAGTGACCTTGGGATGACTCAGAAGGCATCACTGTGCTGGGAAGAAGTGACAGGAGTGCTCAGCACTGCAACATCTTCGATCACACCTTCCAAGGCTCAGGGTCTATTGAGGAAGAGGTGGTGGGAAGAATGTAAGAGCCAAAGCAAGTGTAGGACTTCTTACAACATGCTTCCCCCAGACACAAGATGGCCTGGATATCCATCTCACAGTCCCTGACACTACCTACAAAAGACCATCCTAATAGGAGAAAAAGATCATTACATCAAAATAAAAGAGAGACTGATTGAGATGGGGAGGGGATATGATGGAGAACAGAGTCTCAAAGGGGAAAGTGGGGGAGGGAGGGTATTATCATGGGATATTTTTTATAATCATGGAAGTTGTTAATAAAAACAATTGAAAAGAAAAAAAAACTTTAAAAAGAAAAGACTCAAATCTTGCTAACATGCAGAACGGAAGTATTTTGAAAACTGTAAGTTACAATAAGCCCTCTTCCCTTATTCTGTTCATCCTAACTCAACTGCAGGGGTTGGGGATTTAGCTCAGTGGATGAGCGCTTGCCTAGCAAGCACAAGGCCCTGGGTTCGGTCCTCAGCACCGAAAAAAAAAAAAAAACCACCAAGGGAACTAACTCAACTGCATTCAAATCTTGCAAATAGAATTTTTACTATCCCAACTTCAAAACATCATTCATACCTTATTGTCTTTTCTTGGAAATTTTACTACTTCCTAGTCATGAGTTTGCATTTCTCCTTAAGTATACATGGCCCCCCCCCCAAATTAAAATAGCTTGACTAAATAATTTTTTTCCCTTTAAGATCGTGGGATTTGAATTTTGATCACTTCCATACATAGCCATATCTAGTATGATACTCTCTCATGATGCTGGGGAGCAGCAGTGTGCCACAGCTCCCAGTAAACACTCTCAAAAACAACCAATATTCTACAGTATATTTGCAACTGTGCTATAATGTTTGCATGTTAAATGCATTTATAATATTGTTGGTTTGAGTTTATTGGAACATAACCACTGTAAGTTAAGGGTGAACTGTGTGTTCAGTGAAAAGTACTAGGAGTACTAAGAGTAGAGTGTAATAATTAATATCAAGGATCTAGAACCAATGGCCAGTCTTTATTAGCTATGTAACTTTAGGCATGTTTCAATGGCCTCAGCTACCATGAGGAATGACTATATCTGCTTCAAAGGGTTATTATATACAAAACACTTAGAACAATGCACACAAGAAGGACTATAAATATGTGCTATTAGCATTATCTAAGTTTCATGGGTTAGCTTTTCCCTAGAGTCCTGTATTCACTTATCTACCTTTACTCCCCCTCCCCACTTTGAAATTATAGGGCTAAGTTGATTCAGATTCTTTTTAGCTTGGTTGGTTACTTCAGATTTTGAGAAGCCCATACTGGCAACAAACTCCACATGCAGCTGTGGCTGGCCTTGAATTCCAAATGCTTCTGCTCCCTCCCACCTCCACCAAGTGCGGAGACTGAAAGAGTGCATCATCACATGTTAGGGCCAAGTTGATTCAATTTCATATTTAAAAATAAATGTTTAAAATTAGTGGACAACTCCCTTGCACATCACTGTTACAATCTTTTCCATCCCAACAATTGTCACCCTCACCCAGATGAGAACTCCCAGCTGGTCTTTCTGACTTAAAAAAAAAAAAAAAAAAGTATTTTATTTATTTGAGAGGAAGGGAGGAAGGGAGGGAGGGAGGAAGGAAGGGATTGGAGAGAGAGAGAGAATGGGCACGCCACAGCCTCCAACCACAGCAAACGATCTCCAGATACATGGGTCCTGGAGAATAGAACCAAGATCCTTTGGCTTTGCAGGCAAATGCCTTAACCACTAAGCCATCTCTCCAGCCCTGGTCTTTCTGACTTTTAAGTTTGTGTTCTGTCAGGCCTTTCTGGCAATGCATTAGGACAGTTAAAGTCACACAAATAATAAGACTGTTCACCATACTCAACAGCTTCCTTATAGTTCACGATAAAGGGAAAATAAATATTCAGCGTGGCCTAAAATTCCTTGTACGTTGTGAGCACTTAATATTCTTCAAGTCCCACTTTTGCTACATCTGAGATATTTTCAGATTTTGTAAACCACGGTGTAGTTTCTCTTTCCTCAGAACTCGCTTTCCCATTGTCTCACGTTCTATTTGAGGACTACTTCTCCCGAGAAGCCCTACTAAGCTCCCAGGCCACCCGGGCAGTTCGACATCAGTGCACCTACTACGCCGTAGCCCTCACTGCTTGCTTAGGTGTTTACATGTAAGCTGCTCGGACAGCAGCATTCGGCAGTCCGTCCAACAATCTAATCCCGGAGCCCAAGGCTGGGCAGGCCGACTGAACGAACGGACGCGACAGCTGGGGGCCTCCGGGGCCTCTCCGCTGCCCGGGTCTGCCCGCCGCCTCGGCCTCAGTCATGCCGAGAGCTCGCGGAACTCTGCTGCCGGCCCGGCTCCCCCGCCCCTCCCCGCCCGACTCCCCGCACCTTCATGCGCAGTAGGTTCTTGGACAACTTGGTTTTACGCTCGGCCGCCATGTTTGCCACAGTTCCGACCACGGGTCCCGTCACGCATGCGCAGTGACGCACGCGTATGTGACGTCACACGGAGCGCGCCGCGTCCCGCCCATGTGCCTCAGCGAGGTGGCGCGCCCTGGACTCCCTGCGCGCGTCTGCTCTGGGAGCACACTTGTCTCGGATAAGCTTCGGTAAGGGGGCGGGCCGCCGACGCTTGGCATACCGCAAGGAGGCGGAAGTCCGAGGAAGCAGGCGGTTTTGGCCCCGGAGCTGTGCGCTGCGGCGGCCTGTCTCGGGGAATCCCGTCCTGCCGCGTTTCCAGTATTCACTCCTCCCATTCCAGGCTCTTGGCACTGCGGCCAGAGCTGCCCTCCACCTGCACAGCTTATTTAGAGCTTAGGATATGTACGGCGAGCTACCATGTAGTTGCAGTAGTGTCGTTTTAGGAGCTCAGTCACAGAGAGGGAGTTAGCCGTAAATCTAGGCGGTGGCTGCAGAGTGGCCCTGAACACTGTGGCCCAAATAACATGGAAAATTGTCAGTTTTACACCTGTTAACTGCATCTTTTTGCCTACATTATTTCTCCATTAAAGGAGGAAGACCAGCAAGAAGTAAGAAGACTTACGGGGCAGGGAAAGGTAACAGAGAACTTGAGGAAACCTTGTTTTAAGCTAAAGAGTGAAAAGATATGGGAGAAGACATTGGCTTCAATGTGTCTCCAATGCCAGTTTTTCACAACATTTTCAGGTACCACACATTGGTCAGCACCCAGCCTAATAGCCTGCATTGGGTACTGTACCGCATAAGAACTCTGAAGAACGCATTGCTGTCATGCATTAAGGAAGCTGCTAGATTACTGTTAAAGCTGTGATTCATAAAGCATTCTGGATATTAAAAGCCCTGCAGGTTTTCTCAGTGGAGAAAATAAAGACATAATGTGTTAAGTGGTTACAGAAACTCATAAAAAACACATCACTTACCCTTTCCTGGAGACAGCACTTGGTATATTAAAAAGTTTTGAGTGCCATGGAGAAAAGAACTGTGCTGTGATAGAGTGATTTTTAGGGTTCTGTAGTGGCCCTTATCAAATAATAGTTTGAAAGTTGGGAAAATAATGTTGTATGAAGAATTGGAGGCATGATTTCCTAAGAGAAGAAATACTAACTGAAAGGCCCTTAAATTAGAATAAAACAAAGCCCTCATCATTGAGTTTACCAAGTGTGTATAGAGGGGATTAAAAATTACACGGGGCTGAGTTGTGCTTCACCCCATGCCCCATCCATATATTAAAGCCCTAATCCCCAGTGCCTCAGAATGTTAAATATGATTGAGTACAGGGTAGACCCTAATCCCATATAGCTTGCATTCCCCCTATTCCCCACCCTGTTCTAGGTGTCAAAAGTAGCACCTCACACATGCTTGACAAATACTCTATGTGGTGTTTTGATTCAGATGTCCCCCATAAACTTAGGTGTTCTGAATGCTAGGTTTCCAGCTGATGGAGATTTGGGAATTAACATCTCCTGGAGGGAGTGTATTGTTGGGGGCGGGCTTATGGGTGTTATAGCCAGTTTCCCCATGCCAGTGTTTGGCACACTCTCCTGTTCCTATTGTCCACCTTATGTGGGCTAGGGGGTGATGTCCACCCTCTGCTCATGTCATCATTTTCCCTGCCATCGTGAAGCTTCCCCTTGAGTCTATAAGCCAAAATCAATCCTTTTTTCCCACAAGCTGCTCTTAGTTGGGTGACTTCTACCAGCAATGCAAGCCTGACCGCAACACTCTACCACTGAATAACTCCAGACCCTGTGTTAAGAGAAAATTTGAACACACCAGAGGTGTGTGCAAGTCTAGGAGATAGTCCTCAGGAGAGACTAAAGCCATCACTACCTTGGTATTAGCTGTGAAAAAAATCAATATAAGCTATCCATTTTGTAGGATTTTGTCACGGTGGCTCTAGCAGACAAATACATCACATAATTAAATGATAGATTAGAGTTGTGACAAGAATCCACTGAGAAGAGATAATGTAGCAAGAGTATCTAAAATAACCCTGGAGAAGACAAGGGGTGTGGTATTTAAACTGAGATCTTCAAGGAGCAAAGTTAGACTAAGGGAAGTTCTTCCATTGCCATCATACACCCATCTCTTCATCTTGAAAAACTGTAACTGTATCTATTAAACAATGTCTGCTCAGCACCTTGCAACCACTATTCTACTTCCTGTCTCTGAATTTTGACTCCTGTTTGAAAAAAGTGCTTTAGGAACAGAGATGGAGAAGTGACAGTCTGCCTTCTGCATCCAGAAAGCTAGGCCGTGTCTCTGAAATGGCTCTTGAAGGATAAGCATCTTTCTCATTAGCTTAAGAAGAGGAAATCAGATATCCTGGCAGAAATAACTGTATATTTAAACCAGCTAAGGCTGTTAGAAACTCCATATCTGTGGACCCCTATCATTACCAGTCTACTTGTACACTGGATTTTGCTTTCTGAATCATCATGTTACTGTGTCATTCCCTTACTATAAAACTTATAACAGCTGTTAATGTCTTAGGGACAAAGGTCAGATTTTTTTTCAACTTCATTAAGAATTCTGTTTTATTTGACAACGCAGCTACTAAAAGTGAATCTCCAAAGTCTCTTCCCACCTCTTAAAATGTAATAAATGAGGGCTGGAGAGAAGGCTTAACGGTTAAGCACTTGCCTGTGAAGCTTGAGGACCCCGGTTCGAGGTTCCATTCCCCAGGACCCAAGTTAGCAAGATGCACAAGGGGGCACACGTGTTGGGAGTTTGTTGGCAGTGGCTGGAGGCCCTGGCGTGTCCATTCTCTCTCTCTCTCTCTCTGTCTGCCTCTTTCTCTGTCTGTTGCTCTCAAATAAATAAAAATAAACAAAAAATGTAATAAATCAGAAGTGATTTCAAAGTAATTTAGCTTTGACTTAAACTATCTGACAGGGAAAATAACTCCTTGATCTGTTATGCTATGAATTACAGAATGCAGTATAGGTGACACACTCAATAATGTTAACATGTTGTAGTTATACAATCAAGAAAATATTGTTTTGGAGGAAGAAATATTTTGAATAGGTTCCCACACAGTTCTGAGTATTTCATGATGGAATTTGCTGCAAGTGTGAAAGCCTCCATTTCTAAGCAACCACTGGATTCATTAAAAAATGTTCTTTGGGACTGGAGAGATGGATTAGTGGTTAAGGCACTTGCCTGAGAAGCCTAAGGGCCCATGTTTGACTCTCCAGAGCCCACCCATAAGCCAGCCACACAAAGGTGAGGCAAGCACAAGGTTTCACATGCCCACTAGGTGGCACAAGTGTCTACAGTTCAATTTCAGTGGCTAAGGCCCTGGTGTGCCAATTCTCTCTCTAAAAAAAGAATTATGTATGTATGTATGTATATAAAGAAATGGTTTCTGGGACTGGGGAGATGACTCAGTGTTTAAAGGTGCTTCCTTGCAAAGCCTGTCAGCCTGATTTTGATTCCCCAGTTCCTCTGTAAAGCCAGATGGACAAAGTCATGCATGCATCTGGAGTTTGATGCAGTGACAAGAGGACCTGGTATGCCTATTCTCCCTCTCTTATTCTGTTGCAAATAAATGAATATTTTTTTTAAAAAAATAAGGGATCTCTGAGTGTTGTAGGTGCACAATATGGGAGGTGCTAGTGATATGATTCCCCCAGGAACTTCCATCATGGTGGAAGAAGCTGGCTCACTTCAATAGATTCATAGCAGAGAGAGAAAGACTAACAGCCAGAAAAAAATGAACAGACAGAGCTCAAAACTGACTCTGAACATACCTTAGGGCTGGACTACAAGATCTGTCCCTAATGACACCGCCTCCACAGGCTGCTGGAGACAAGTAGGAAGCTTAACCTTAATCAGAAATGCCTATGCCCTTAGTCTATGGAACCATATATTCGAACCACCACACTATTGTATCCACCAGACTATCTGGCTCATGAGATTCCAAGGATCCTCCCGTCTCTACTGTATGCAGGTTTGGGGGATCCGAACTCAGGTTGTCATGCTTGCATAGCAAACACTTTTACCCACTGAGGCGTCTTCATCACACCTATTCAGAGTGTCTGCTGCGTGTGTGGTTTGCATTATCCCCTATCCTCTCTTGTCCCTCCCCCTCACTTGTACCACACTGATTTAAGGGCTGCAGCGGCAACACATCCCTTTCCAGTGCAGATGCTAGAAAAGTCTGGTGATCACAGAGAGTTCTTCAATACAGCGATGCAATACAGGTGGTATATTAAGTATTCCTTTTTGTTCCTTAGTTTTTTTGCAACTACCAGATATTGAAGTGATGTACTAGACAAATATTTATTAGAAAGATACTTGGTACTTAATGGAATTGATGAGAGGACTAAGAACAAGGCTAAGTTGGAAGAAGCCAGGGCAGCCCAGGATTCTAGGAAACAGGAATGAGAGGAATGCTACTGTAAGAATGAATATTAGTGGATTTCTCTGTTTTTAGGTCACACTACTCAAGTTTTCAAAGTCAATGAGAGAGTCTCCTTTTGTTTTAGTTTAGGGTGATGTGGTGTTTTGAATAGAATAGATGGCCCCCAATATATTCAGTTGTTTATTTGTTTGTAGTTTGCATCTTTAGCCATCTGGCTGGAGGCAGTGTCACTGGGTAGATCTTAAGGTGTGGTGGTGGGTTTCAGATGCAAACTAGCTGGAGTTCCTGAAGTGTGCTGTGGCTTTTGGCTTTAGGCTTGTTCTCTCTCTCTGTTTGGACCTGTGAAGGCAGGCCAGCTTCTTCTGCCATTATGGAACTTCCCCTGGATCTGTAAGCTTCAATAAATCCCTTCCTCCATAGCTGTGCCTTGTCTGAAAGTCCATCTCAGCGAACCTGAATCTGTCTGCAACAGGTGGGATCTGATTTATAACCCCAGTGAGACTACACAGTGGGGAGATTAATGCTTTGAAGAGATATTTTGTTCCTCAAGGAAGAGACAGACTATAATAGCCCAAGCAAGCAGTGCCAAGGACAGATATCCACTTAGGGCAGGAAGGAAGAGAGTTCTTTTTGAGACAGCCCCAGAGGATGGAACCATTGATGTGTTGATTGGGAAATTCATGTAGCCAACACTGAATCTATCTTTTCTCATAAAATATGCTCTCTCTTCCTTCTTCCCTGATTCATTCATTAAACAAATACTTACTAGGTTCCAGTTTTATGCAAATTAGGACTTCAGGCCAACCAACCTAAAAACGTAGGTGGTTTAATAGATTCCTTCTGTTCTCACATTGTTACTTAGTACATTCTGTTATTACTTATTTCATTCAATCAATTATGTGTTCATAGATATCTTGGTTAAATCAGAACATTAGTGCCGGATATGGCCTTCTTTGTAGGTTATCGGGGTATGTAATTCTGAAACATTATGTCATGAAAGAATGGCCAGAGGAAATTAAAACACATTAACAAAATCCTGATCACACAATTTATGTTGGTTAACATTCCCTTTAGCTTTCTTTCTAGTGTTCCCCAGTCATTGCTTTTTCATTACTATGGGCCTATCATTGAATTTCTGCCCAAATCTTACTATTTTACAGTTCTGTCACAGACTGTTTTTTCTGCTTCTGACTTTAACAAATATATTTTAGTATCTAATACATTTTTGGCTCTTTCTTAGGTGCTGGAGAAACCTCTCTTCTTTCAAGTATAGGCTATAGGCAAGGCTACAAGTCCCAAGAATTGTTAATAAAGAGTTCTAGTAGGAAACCTAATCTGTGTTTGAGGAGCTTTGAGAGTCTTGTTTAGAGAAGTGGCATCAACAGGAGACCTCATGAGGAGTTATGAGTTTTCCTGACAAAAAAGGAAAGGGCAGAGAGGAGTGAAAGATGTTTCCATGTAATAGAAAGGGGTTTAATAGTGCCATTGTGTAAGGGACAAGTCTGGTTTAATTTCTCAACCACCAGCATAAAGTCAAACTTGCATTTGAGTGAGGCAGTAAGAGATCCTGACACACACACACATACACACACACACACACACACACAGACACACACACACAATTACTATCTTTCCTTACCAAATCCTTACCAGATTTTCATGATGTCTTCTTTTTCTGGAATAATGCCTGAAGCAGTGGTTTCAATTCTTTACCTACATGTCAACTTAAATTCTGCCTTTTTCTTCTATCCACTGAAAATGATGGTAGGCTATTTTACAGTTTCATTGTTTAATCACACACTACCTTTTATCATTATCTGCCACGATAGCAGGTGTAGGAGGGAAGTTTTTGAGTTTCATACTTAGTCAAATCAGAAAGCACAGCTCTTAATATGCTTAGAACTTATTGGACAAGTGAAAAAAACCTATTCTTTAAAACAGGTGAGGCAGCATCTTTTAGAATTATACACACCCTCTAATAATGTATAAGCTTCAGAATACCCAACAAATTTTATCCAGCTGAGTTGACAGGTTTTTTTTTTAAAGTTTCATTTTACAAAGAAAAAAGATGAAAGCCCAAGGATGTGGTAATGAAACCAGCTTATTTTCCTGTACTAATTCTATTCAGAATGTTCTGTTCAGTTAAAAGAGATATGATATCTTTGGACTTTGTAAGGAAGTTTCTAAAGGAGCTAGTTGCTATAGGGATTATGAAGAAAATTAAAAAAAAAATCATGCAAATCAAGACACCATGTCTAAACCTGGAAGATATTTGGGAGAGACAGAGGAGGTTCTTAGAAAAGGAATGTGGGCATGAAGTGTCCGGAGAACATGTTTTCATTGCAGAAATCGAGCCTCAGCTGAGATAATGTTTATTTTCCCCTATTTGTGTGTTTGCTAATAGGGAACAAAAGAAATGTTTTAAATCAGAGATCCAGAGAGGTCAGTCACTCTTCTTTAATCTATGAGTTCAGAAACCCAGACACAAGGTAATAGGAGTCAAAGCCAGTGGGTGAAAAGGTTTCTGAGACTAAACCATGTGGTATAGTATTCCTCACCTTCTTATATCCTTTCACCACTCAATATGAATCTCACTATTGCTTAAACTAAAAGTCCCTAGTTTCTTATAAGAACATTTGTATGCTTGTAGCTGTCATCTTGTTTCGTTCTGTAATGTTTTGTACAAAGTGCTCTTGCATCTTGTAGATTTTTTTCCCTTGTTTCAACACTTTCAACTAGAAACACGATACTCTCCTAGATTGTTACTTGAATGCTGAGTATATGCCTGTACAGCTATGTTCAGCACAGCACACACACGCCAGACAGGGTAGGTTATGGACAGCGAATTATTTTATCATATATGTATATGATATATATCATATTTATATAATTTACTTATTTTGTATGTATGTGATGTGCATGCATGAGTGTGTACGAGTTTGGATGTTTGTGAGTACACATCTGGGCAGGTGTGCTTGCACTGGTGTGTGGAGTCCTATGGTTGGTATCAGGTATTTTCCTTAATCTCCATTTTATTGGGACAGGTGCTGTCATTTGAGTTCAGAGCTCAAAGATTCAACTCATCCAGCTAGCCAGCTTGTCATGGGAACTCCCTATCTCTGCTTATTGAGCACTGGGATTATAGGTGCACTGCCATAGCCATCTGGAATTTACATGGGTGCCAGAGTCCTGGACTCTTGTCATCATGCTTACAAGGCAAGCACTTTATCCAGTCAGCCCTTTCTCTAGTCTTGAGAGTGAATTCTTAGTTCTAAGTTCCCACCCTATTACTTTATCTCACTGCTGTTTTCACTATAAGGGCATAGACAAACTATGTTTTCATAACAAAAATAAATAGAGAAATAACAGTTCTCTTTTTGAAGCTTATTAAAGAATGGTTAAATGTAATGATGTTTTGTGATAAAGAGGAACAGATTAATTAGGTGATAGGTTCTTTTGATTAAAAATATTAGTTTTTAAATAATAATAACTATATGTTATAAAAGTTTACATATTTCATTGTAACCTGAACAAAAATGAATAGAAATATATAAAGTAAAAAATAGTACTTTTGACCATTTCATGTCCTCAATTCCTATTCCTCAGTAGTAGTTTCCATTAAATCTTTTGGTTTTAAAAGTTTGTTTTAAAGAATACTCTTTAAAACCCATATTTCCTGTTGTATTGTTTTAAAAAAACCATTTCTTTTCCTGCTCAAACATACCTATAAATATTGGGTTTTTGTGTGTGAAGTTTGTGACATGACTCAGTACCACCATTGGGTGGTAACCTAAATAGAATTCCTTAGGAAGTAAATTCATTGTTAGCAATGGCTTCTGCCTTTTGCTAAGTCCATTTACAAATTACCACTTTGCACAGGTATTTTAATCAAGTGTTGAATATTTTTTTTTTCCTTAAGGACATAAAAGAGAGAGAGAGGGGGAGAGAGAGAAAACAAAGAAAAAGAGAAGGAAATAGGAGGAGAGGAAACAACTGGTGACCAGATGCCAGGTGTCTGGGAGGAAACTCTCTCTTCCATTAAGCCATTTCCCTCCTTGCCCATCTCCTCTTCAAAGCTTGTGAGCCACTACCTCCTGTACCTCTGTGAATCTCAGTGAATAACATATGTGAAAACCCATTACTGAATGTGTAAGGCTGTGCAGATGTGACGGATGGTTATTGCAGCATGGGAGGCAGGTTGCTTTTATGGCCTCTTTTATCGGCACAGTTGATTTTAAATGGAGTAGTCTGTGTGAATTAACTACCATAACCCTGGATCTGTAAAAACTATTGCACATCTTTATTTTCTTTAAATCTACTCAAACCCCAAACTAAGATCTCATCATACCTCTGGTCTGGCAGAAATTAAATGTAAACATTTGTTAGTGCTTCCCTGTTGCAAACCCTGTACAAAAGTGCAGGATCTTTTGTGGTGTCAAAGCACAGGTGAAGAAGCCTTGGTCACTAATTATTGGATCTCCCTGGGTACTACAGGGTTGCCATTGTCCATCCACTTTGATCTTTTTGGATTCTGCTTCTAGCCCTTGTTTAGGTTCAGAAATTTTGAATCAGGAGGACTACCATCCAATATCTGAGAGGCCCATTCAGCCCTTGTTTTGCCAAATTCTGTGTCTCACTGGACCTTCTGAACTTTGACCTCTCCCCATAGTGAAAAAAAATCCTCATTTCCTTTTACTGCCTAGAAAGTACCAGTCTAGTCTCTCCCATCTGCCTTCAGGCTATAGGCAAGCACCTCTTCAAAGCCAGGAAGAACTGGAGAAGGCAGGAAGTTTTCCCTCTGTGCCCTGTACACCTCCTCCCTTACCCCATCAGGAAGAAATATTAAGGGTCTGGTTACCTTGGAACTGATAAGGTGCATAGAGCAGAACACAGATTAAGGACTCAAAAATTATTTTGTCCCAGTGACGTAACAAATTCTCTCCTTTAATATGGCCATGTTTTAGTGAACACACTCCACATTAGATGTGTCTCATTAGATGTTTCTATCTCCATGAACAGAATCCCTAGCCTTATCTTTATGATGTCTTACTGTATATAAACTAAGGAACTGTTGTCCTTGTTCGTCCAACAGCAGTAATTCCAGTATGAGAATAAAGAAAAGCCCCTTTTCTAATAAGTCTAAAAGCAATAATTATAATAGTGTCTTATTTACACTTGTCAGTAAATATCTCCCATAACATTAGAGAACATTGCCTTTTTGTACTGGTTATTGTGCTCGGATGTTTACAGCATCATCTAAACTATAGGGAAGTAAGTTGCTTTTGTTTGTTTGTGTTGCTCTAGGGGCTGGATGTTAGGAATGTTTAGTCTTGATTAAGTTATCTAATCAGTCAGGAATTAATTGCTGTGATTTAAAGGTATGGAAGTTTTGCATTTAGCAGATAAATAAATTGTAAGGAGTGGAAATATTTAAATTTTTATTGTGGAAAATATCCCTTCCTCCTTCCTTCCTTCCCTCCCTCCCTCCCTCCCTCCTTCCCTCCTTTCCTCCTTCCTTCCTTCCTTCTTTCCTTCCTTCCTTCATTTCCCATTTACTCAGTCCCTTCCCCCTTTTCTTTTTTTCTCTTCATTCTTTTGAAACAGGGTCTCAATACCTAGTTCGGGCTGGCTTCAAACTTAAGATCTCTTCGTTCCCCAATCTCCTGAATGCTGGGATTACAGTTATCTGTTATCAGGCCCAGCTGAAAAATTCAAAAATAGTCACAATATAAGAGAATAATCTGACATGAATCTACTCATCAGTAAGATTATCAATT
Organism: Dipus sagitta; assembly: GCA_036346955.1. NCBI lineage: Eukaryota > Metazoa > Chordata > Mammalia > Rodentia > Dipodidae > Dipus > Dipus sagitta. The sequence goes on along the minus strand of CM070770.1, from coordinate 261,364,661 downwards.
CATGGTCAATATTATTTTATTTTATGTTCCCCACCCTGGTTTCTTTCTCTCTCTCCTTCCAGTTTAAATGTGACCCTAGACACTATAGTTTGTCTGTAAATAGTTCTATACACATCTCTAAAAGGTTAGAACTTAAAACATCATACATAAAAGTTAAACAATGATTATGAAGAAACACTTAACAATTTCCTTATTTATCATCTATCTCATTTAAATTTCACATTATAATATGTATAAACATACATGTACCTGCTAACATAACCTACAGATATCCTGGATATGTTAAGAAAAAGAATGGTGAATAGAATAACTGTGGGAATATGGTTTAATTTCCATTTAAAAATTATTAAAGCTGGTTTCTGGTTCTGCTTATGCTTATAATGCTACCGCTTGGGAAACTGAGGCAGGAGAATCACCTTGAATGTGAGTTCCAAGACTGGCCTAGGATACATAGTTCAAGGCCAGCAAGACCCTATCTCTTTCCCAAATTAAAACCACATATTTTTGAACATGGGAAAGGGTTAGCATGTGTACTTCAATTGAGAACAACTGCTGTATTAATATTCAGCAAACTTGTCCCTAACTGACTATTTTATTTTATTTTTTATGTTTATTTTATTTATTTATTTATTTATTTTTACAGTCAGTTTGGTACCATTATTAGGCTCATCCGTGACCTACCCCCTCCCCTTGGCCCCTCCTTGTTGAGGTATACGGGTCATGCATTGTGGAGTTAGCCCACAGTTACGGGTAAGATAAATGTCTCTGCATATCATGACCCAACATGTGGCTCTGACATTCTTTCCGCCCCCTCTTCTACAAAATTTCCCTGAGCCATGATGGGTCTGCTTCAGTGATGAGGTGTTGGGGGGCTCTGAGGGTCTGGCTCTCTGATTTGGTAGGAGTTGATTTTTCTCTGTGCTGATCTCCTTCCCCCTTGTGCTGGTATCCGGTTCATCAGGAAAACAGTGCCCTTGCTTGTTTCTCCAATTTTTCTTAGTTTCAGCCGGGGCCCTTTTGAGGTATGATGGGGTGGCTCTCTCCTTAGGATCTACATCTATCTGAAAAAGAGAAGCAGATTCTCCAACGGAGAGTAAGTTAGCATCAGGACAAATGAGATAACCCTTTTTTTTAAATAGAGAATTTAATAGGTGTAGGCCCTCTTGTAGCCCACAATTGATGGTAGCTTGATATTGGAGAGTGGGTTTATGTTTGGATATGGTTCTGACTTGTTTCCCAGCTCCAGTTATGGGTCTCATACCAGTGAGGGGATCAGTTAGCCGAATTGAGAGCAATTGGTTCCCCACCATGGCTGTGTGCCACCACTGCACTTGTGTGGGCATCACAACAAGTTATTTGCTGCTAAGTAGGTTAGACCATGCCCTAACTGACTATTTTAAAAGTAAGAATGAGCACATTTGGTATTGGGGTGAGGAAATACCTCTCACCTTTAACTTATTCAATATTTTTAATCTTTAATATACATAATATTACTTTTGGAAATAAATTTTCAAAAGAGAATTCAGGAAAGGAATAACTTAGGCCAGTTATTACTGTATGAAATGGAAGATATTTTCAGTCAGAATAGCCTGTCAAATGCTGCCCATCCATCTTCCTCCTGGTTCATAAGAGCAGCATCTGACATAGAGGGCTGCTAGTTGTCAGGTGCTTTGAAAGCTCTTTCTGTCTGGTGATTTGTTCCTCCCTGTAAGCCTTTGAGGTGAATGTTGTTACTCCCGTTTTACAGATTAACAAACATGATGCAGCACAATTCAATAACTTGCTAGAGGTTTGGAAGAAACAGCCTGGCTGGAACCTGAGCTACAGATCCATGCTCTCAGCACGTCACTGATCATTCTACTTCCCTGGGTTCTAAATGCCTTGGTGGTTCAGGATGGATTTTGTTAGTTCATGTTGTTTGCTGTTGGCTTTCCATATTAGTTTTTTTTTATTGTCCCATGATTCAAAGACCATTCTAATATTTTAATATATTTTTTCAAAAGGTTCCACTCTTATATTCCCTATCTCTCACTCCATTTTGCTGTGGGTCTTTCTGAGGGTTATTAGTATTCTTGCAGGGACCAAGTAGTGTCAGTCAGTCTCTGGGATGGGGGATGGTACCTCAGACTATTCCCACCTACCTTAAGGCTCTTACAATCTTTCCTCCCCCTCTTCTGCAATGTTTCCTGAGCCTTGGCAAGCAAGATAGAGATCTGATTTAATGTTGAGTTCTCTGTAGCCTTTGGATCTCTGAGGTTTGAGTGACCAAAGTGTCTGTTACTATCTCCCTGGAACTGGTTTCAGACTAGCAGTGATAGCAGTACTCATGTCACCGCTTCTTCAGGAATGACTTCTGGGTCTGGGCAGATGAGGTGGAAATGACCCACCTCATGGTCAACAGTTGGCTCTCCATTCTTTATTTACTGATGTATCCCGGTTCTCTCCACCATCCGCCTCACCTAGCATGCTCTGGGATCAGGTGCTTCCTTACCACCCACCCCCAGCACACTCCCTGATCCTCCATATTAGTCTTAATGGTCCTATTTTACTATATAAATTCAGTGGCTAAGGCAAGGTAGAGTACTAGTTCCCTGAACACAGAATCTCAGTGGCCTGAAGGAATACAGGGAGAAACCTCCAAAGGACTTCATGCTTTTTCTGAATTAGGAAGCATTTAAATGGAAGGCAGATGGCTCTTGTCATTGGTGGTTTTCTGTTTTGCTCTCCAAATGCCTAATCTGTTTTCCTTGGTAGAAAATGTGATAAAGCTCTTCTCAACTTATTTATCCATAAACACAGGACAAAGAGATTGCAAGACTGTGGGAACAGAGGTGCCCAGCACTTTAATTCAGTAAGCATTCCAATTCACAGATACAAGCAGGTAGTTTTGTCTTAAAAGCATTTTTTTTTTTTTTTTGGATTAGCTCTTAAAAATGGATCCACATTTCTATTTCACTTTTCTTTTTACTTTAACATCCACAGTTCCTTGGCCTTTTGGGGTTACATTTCTTCAGGAATAACATTAACTGTATTATCTAGACATGAAGAATGTGATTTGGAAAGCAAATTAATCCATCAAATAACATACCCACATAGACTTATTATGATACATGATTTATTTCTGTATTCACAACACTATTATTTTCTTTATCTATTGGAGATAATTGAGATGCTGCTGTGCACTCAAAATAAAATTGTCTATCCCCAAAGAAAATAGATCCTTATCAGAAATTTGCTGATAGTGTCCTAGCAATTACTTAAGCGGTTTCTATCCTTTGCACAACAGGGGTCTAGCCATTCCATTGGTCGTCATCACAGCTGGGTGGGAAAATGCCCCTGATAAGACAGTTTCCAGGAAGTAGACCACTTGATGTCCCTCTTTACACACAGTGAAAAATTAGAGCAAGTATGAACAACTGCACTGAGCTCAGGAAGATACTGTCTTGCCCAATTCTGCTTTTATTCTTCAAATAAGATTGGAAACTTTACTCCTTTGGATTTACAATTCTTCCCTGCAGACAAGCTGTGAATGCTAGGCAACTCTAGTGGGTTGATTAGTTAAGTGTTTAGAGAAATGCATTTAATATTATTTTGCAAATGTATATATCTGATTTGTGCCTTTGTGCTTGGATACCCCAAAGAGGGTATTGTGAGACTTCTCATAAATACTCATAATTGTGTTCAGTGAGCTAGCTTAAAATTTCAATTTTGACCCTTTTAAGAGGCTCATATAGAGGAAAGGCTTTACTTGGAATGGGAAAGAATCTTGAAACCTGCCTTCTGTATAGGCCTTTCATCCATGCCTGGGGCACCTAGTGAACTAAGGTCTGGTAAACTCTAACCTTATTCCTCTAAGGACATATATTTTCCCTGTGACTTATACGCTATGGTTGGCTTTGGAATTCTTTGGTGTTCTGAATACCCTTGACATAGTTACTTGACAGCCTAGTTATTGATTTTAGTTGTGTCACACACATGTAATATAAAACATTTACAGAGGAGATTGTCTATAAAGCCCACAGCTTTCATGAAATTTTTAAGTGTTAGGATTGGAAATGTTCTTGAAAGCCTTTACTCAGATTCTCAATTTAGCTCTTGCAGAAGTGGCAGCTTCAACAACTTTGGACAACTAGTGGCAACTTCGGGACAAGTGGCAGGATTGCATCATGGCTAAGTGCTTTGACTCTGAGGCCATAGGATTTGAAACCTGCCCCTGCCACTTAATCAGCTGTGTGAGTTTGTGCAGGTTATATAACCTCTCTGTACTTCAGTTTTCATAACTGAAAAATAGGTAATCACAGCAAATAGTTGACAGGTTTATTGTAAGGATTAAATAAATAAAGGTTAACACACTCAATGCCTGGTACATGCTCTTATTATCATGAGTACTCAGTTCCTGCTATTAGAATTCATGTCTTACCTCTTAGAAGATTACATTATAGTTGTACCCATTAAATCTTCTGATATAGTGAAATATTTTAACACTACCATTTCTCATTAGAATTGATTATATATTTTAGAAGAGAATACCCATTTAACAAGTATCCCTTTACCCAGTTTTTTAAATGAGAGAGATGGCCATGTAATAAATGAAGAATTTAGAATCAAATTAACAATGAAAAAATATATTCTGAATATACTCAGAAGATATAATAGATAACATATTACTTTTTAATATATCCACAATTCTAGTACTAATTTGCACAAATAATTGACTACTTTAGTAGCTCATTAGATAAATTTGGCCCAATTAACCACATAAACTTATTACAATTGCACATCTGGAATATGAAACTGTTATTGGAAATTTACTAGCACTCAAGTTTCCAGTAAAGGCAATCCTTAATTTTTCAATAAAATAGGAAATGCCTATTTTGAGTCCATGTATATGATATAGATTTAGCAATGATTTGTGCCTCAATTACAATCACTCACTGCCTTTTAAAGAGAGAGAGTAGCTTTCCAGATCTCTATGAAGACATATTGCTCTGTTAACGATGTCTAATCTCAGGCTATGGTACTGCCAGTGATAAAGGTTAGTGCCAGCCCTCCAATGAATTGAACAGAGAATAGTGAGTTAGGCTTGTTTCTAATTGTATTAGGTATGTGTAGCAGACACTAGAGACTGCCTACTCTGCTGTCACTCTCACTAGCTAGTTTCTTTTTGAAAGTTATTTTTTAATTATTTATTTATTAGAAACGGAGTCACAGAGTGAGAGGAAGAGGCAAATAGTGAGAGATTGGGAGTGGCAGGACCCCCAGCCACTGCAAATGAACTCCAGATGTGTGTGCAACCTTGTGCATCTGGTTTATGTGGGTATTTGGGAATTGAGCCTAGGTACTTAGGTTTCTCAAGCAAGTGCCTTAACCAAAAAGCCATTTCCAGCCCTCACTAGCTTGTTCCTTGCTACAGCTCTGATTTTCTCAAATATTGGGTAGTTATATATTTTAGGGGAACTGTGTGTTCTCTTCAGCCTTCAGAGGAGATCAATATTGTATTGTCTAAACCAGACACTCGTTCTTATTCTTTCTAGTGGTTGATTGAGACATGGGATTTTTTTTTTTTTTCGAGGTAGGGTCTCACTCTAGCCCAGGCTGATCTGGAATTCACTATGGAGTCTCAGGGTGGCCTTGAACTCATGGAGATCCTCCTACCTCTGCCTCCCGAGTGCTGGGATTAAAGGCATGTGCCACCACGCCCGGCTCAAGACATGGGATTTTTATATAGTTTAGGCCAATGAGTCCTGAGGAAGGATTTTGGAAGTGTGTTTTCAGAGAGAATGCTTAATGTAAAATTTACTTTCCTCTAAAGAGAGGGCAACACTTCTACGACTTTTGTCATCTTCATAGAATGCCTGGAATTTTATAGGCCATCTTAAGACCTTGGGAGAGCCAGACTCAGAGAAGAAACAGTGTTCTTATGCTGTCAACATGAAAAATGGAAAGAGCCTGGGTTCTTGTTGATGCTGGTGAATCACCAAGTTAACTTTCCCTGGAGGTATAGGACTTCCTGCTTTGTGATATAATAAAAGTAATCCATTCTACATTCTGATTTGTGACAAATAAGAATCATTCACTAGAGTTTCTGTTCTGTGACATAATAAAAGTAATACACTGGACTTCTGGGTAAGATAGTGGCATAGGAACCAGACCAAACCAGCAAAAAAAAACCCAAAAACCAAAAACCAAAAAACAAAAACAAAAAAACAGGGAGGGACTTAAGCAAAACCCCAGCAAAATACACTCTTCTTCTGAAAAGTGAAGCAGTGTAGGTTATTCTTTCACACAGGAAAGAAGCTGGAGAGACCAAGATCCACCAGAAAGGAAGAAAACAGCCCGACCCATGTGATCCGCACACCCATCTGGCACCGCCCCGCAAGGTGCTCCAAGTGGTGGCAGCAGCAATGACCAAACAAGGGGCTTTTTCAATTTTATCAGCCTCCTTGCAAAGTTAAGAAAATAGACGTAAAGACAGTTGAGATCAACCAATGATCTACTGAAAGGGATACAGGTGGAACTGCATGAACAACTGCAGAAGTCTGAACTCCCCCATACCCCACCATCAGAACCAGACCTCCAACATTCAGCTACTAGTGGCAGCGCAGCCATCAGAGCTGATCAGAGGTCCAGCTCCACAGCACAACACAGAGGGATCAAGGTGGACACTCAGCATTGGTGAGATTGGAAACCACCCCAAAAGGTAATGAGGCCAACTGACATAGGAAAACAAAAAACAGGTAGATAGGCCTGTATTGGAAGAGCTAATCTTTCTTGTCAGGGCAGGTTATGGGTTGTATATTCTTGGTTGCTTTACCATTTTCAAATAACCTGTACTTGGGGGTTGAATATTGTTGCCTTTGATGCTTTTGTATTTATAGGGCCTTTGTCTTTTGCTTCTGTCATTGGGGGCAGGGTCTGATCCAGATCCAGGTGGACCTGGAATCCAATTCAGAACAGAAATCTCTACCTCCCAGCTGGCAAGATTAAGGGTGTAGAACAACACACACCCATAGGGAATTTGGTTTTATAAGACTATCTGTTTGTTTTAATCCCCACAGCTGCATATTTGTACTGGTTTTTTATTGATTGTGTATGTTGCTCTGTTGAAGTTTAGAATTTGCCAGTAAATTGTTCCACCCAGTCTACTGGCATACTTGCTTAGCAAGCAAATTCAATACCTAGGATTACTTCTGCAGCTGGGTTGGGGTACAAGAGCTACACCTGGCACCTTGAACTCATATTGTGAGGGTATAAAGAGGTGGATTACCACCTTTGGGAACATTGCAGATAAATAGAAAAACCCAAGCATTAAATCAACTCAGGATGCAAAAGTCGTTACATTATAATATAAGAACCTCAAAAAGTCAAGTCAGTATGGTCCCATCAAAAATCATAAATCCATCAGAAATGATAATGAATGAGACTGTTTTAGCTGAAATGCCTGAAAAAGATTTTAAGAAAATGATGGTATCTACTCTCAAAGAAATCAGAGAAGAAATGAGGGGAATCAAAGAAGAAAACAAAGGAATTAAAGATGAAAACAAACTTCTGAAAGAGAACACAGGAAACCAGCTTAATGAAATAAGGAGGTCATTACAAGACGTGAATGAGGAAATAGAAATACTGAAGAAAAACCAGGCTGAAATCCTGGCTCTGAAGAATACAGACAGTGAAATTAAAAAAACCTCTGTGGAAAGTTTTACCAGTAGAATGGGTGAAGGAGAGAAAAAAAAAAAAAATCCAAACTAGAAGATCAGGTGACAGACCTAATACAGTCCAACAAAGGGAAAAACAAGCTAATAGCAAGGTGTGAATGGGAATTTCAAGATATCCGGGACACTATGAAAAGATCAAACAGAAGAATTCAGGGCATAATAGGAGAAGAATTTCAATCCAGAGGCTTAGTAGGTGTTTTCAAGAATATCATAGAAAAGCCAGGCGTGGTGGCGCACGCCTTTAATCCCAGCACTCGGGAGGCAGAGGTAGGAGGATTGCCGTGAGTTCGAGGCCACCCTGAGACTCCATAGTGAATTCCAGGTCAGCCTGGGCTAGAGTGAGACCCTACCTCGAAAAACCAAAAAAAAAAGAATATCATAGAAGAAAAATTTCTCCAAATTGGGAAAGAAATTCCAATGCAGATACAAGAAGCTTTTAGAACACCAAAGAGACAAAACCTGGAAATAACCTCTCCTTGCCATGTTTTAATTAAACTACTAAACAAACAGGCCAAAGAAAATATATTGAAAGCAGTTAGAGAGAAAAAGCAGATCACCTACAAAGGCAAGCCCATCAGAATAGCTGCAGATTAATCAACACAAACTTTAAAAGCCAGAAGGGCTTGGAATGATGTATTCCAATTTCTGAAAGATAACAACTGTCAATCAAGATTACTTTATCCTGCAAAGCTATAATTCAAACTGATGGAGAAATAAGGACATTCTACAACAAAAACGGCTAAAGGAATTTATGACAACTAAACCAGGTCTACAGAAAATACTTGAAAGAATTCTTCATGATGAAGAGAAAGCAAAACACACACAGGAGGAAATAGGAAAAAATAAACCACACTCAAATAACAGTTAAAACAAACAAGTAAAGGGAAAACAGGAAACACTACAAAATAAGGAAGAATGACAAGAATAAATGCATACTTTTCAATAATAGCTCTTAATATCAATGGCTTTACTGCACCAACCAAAAGACACAGGCTTGCAGACTGGATTAAAAGTTGCCCCCAGGAAACTCATCTCTCAATAAAAGATAGACACCATCTTAGGGTAAAAGGATGGAAAACAGTATTTCAACCAAATGGGCCTAGGTAACAAGCAGGGGTTGCTACCCTAATATCTGACAGTATTGACCAAACCAACATTAGTGAGGAAAGACAAAGAAGGTCATTTTATACTGATGATTAAAGGAACACTCCAACAGGAGGACATTACAATCCTAAACATATATGCACCTAACATGGGGGCTGCCAGTTTCATCAAACACACACTATTAGACTTAAGGTCACAGATAACATCAAACACAATTGTAGTGGCTGACTTAAATACCCCACTCTCATCAATTGACAGGTCATCCCAGCAAAAAATAAACAGAGAGACCTTTGAATTAAATGTTGTCATGGAACAAATGGACCTAACAGATATCTACAGAACATTCCAACCAAATGCTTCAGAACATACATTTTTCTCAGCAGCACATGAAACATTCTCTAAAATAGACCATATATTAGGACATAAAGCAAATCTCAACAAATGCAGGAAAGCTGAAATAATCCCTTGTACCCTATCTGACCACAATGGGATTAAACTGCAAATCAGCAACAAGAGCATACAGAAACTCATGGAGACTAAACAGTACACTATTGAATGATCAATATGTCATTGAAGAAATCAAAAAGGAAATCAATAAATTCATAGAATCAAATGATGATGATAATACAACATACCAAAACTTTTGGGACACAATTAAGGCAGTCCTAAAAGGGAATTTATAGCTCTAAGTGCCTATATTAAGAAATTAGAGAGTTCACAAATAAACAATTTAATGCTTCACCTTAAGGCCTTGGAAAAAGAAGAACAAGGCAAACCAAAAAGCAGTAGATGAGAAGAAATAATAAAGATTAGGGCAGAAATTAATGAAATAGAAACCAAAAGTAACAATCCAAAGAGTCACTGAAACCAAGAGTTGGTACTTTGAAAGGATAAACAAGATTGATAAGCCTTTAGCAAATTTGACCAGAAGAAAGACAGAAGAGACAAAAATTAATTGTATTAGAAATGAAAAAGGCACCATTGCAACAGATACCAAAGAAATTCAGAAAAGTATCAGGACATACTTTAAGAATATATATGCCTCTAAGTGTGAGAATCTGAAAGAAATGGATGATTTCCTTGATTCATATGACCTACCAAAATTGAATCAAGATGAGACAAACCATTTAAATAGAACTGTAACAAGTACAGAGATCCAAGCAGTTATCTTTTTCCTCATTTTCTTAGTGGGCACTGACCTGTAACTCCCAGTACCAGCATGGGACTATCATCCACAATGAGCTTTTGATCAGAGAGACCTACAAGGTTTCCTAAAAGACAGACAGATTTCTGTCAGAGTACTTGATGACCCACCAAAGGTTAGTGGTAAGACCCTACTGCTGAAGACACCTTATGTGGTTGACATGCAAAATAGAATGGCGTGGCTGGAAGCTGGAAGAGAGTCAGTCCCCAGACAGTCAGCGTGTCTAGTGCCAGAAGGTGCTACATGGGCAACTGGGGGAAAATGACCAATATCTGTCCAAGCAACTCATGGTCTAACCTACTTAGCAGCAAATAACCTGTTGTGATGCCCACACAAGTGCAATAGTGGCACACAGCCATGGTGGGGAACCAACTGCTCTTGATTTGGCTAACTGATGATCTCAGTGGTATGGGACCCATAGCTGGAGCTGGGAATCAAGTCAGAACCATATCCAAACATAAGCCCACTCTCCAATATCAAGCTACCATCAATCATGGGCTACAAGAGGGCCTACACCTATTAAATTCTCTATTAAAAAAAGTAAGGGTTATCTCATTTGTCCTGGTGCTAACTTACTCTCCATTGGAGAATCTGCTTCTCTTTTTCAGATAGATGTAGATCCTAAGGAGAGAGCCACCCCATCATACTTCAAAAGGGCCCCAGCTGGAACTAAGAAAAATTGGAGAAACAAGCAAGGGGGCTGTTTTCCTGGTGAACCGGATACCAGCAGAAGGGGGAAGGAGATCAACACAGAGAAAAATCAACTCCTACCAAATCAGAGAGCCAGAGCCCCAGAGGCCCCCAACACCTCATCACTGAAACAGACCTAAAATGAACCCAACATGGCTCAGGGAAATTTTGTGGAAGAGGGGGTGGAAAGAATGTCAGAGCCACATGTTGGGTCATGATATGCAGAGACATTTATCTTACCCGTAACTGTGGGCTAACTCCACAATGCATGACCCATATACCTCAACAAGGAGGGGCCAGGGGAGGGGGTAGGTCATGGATGAGCCTAATAATGGTACCATACTGACTGTATTTGCTGAATACAAAACTAACTAATAAAGAAAAAAAAAAACAATAAAAAGTCTCCCAACTAAAAAAGTCCAGGCCCAGATGGATTCAGTGGTGAATTTTACCAGACCTTTATGGAAGAACTAACACCATTGCTTCTCAAACTTTTCCATAAAAGAAAAAAGGAAGGATTTCTACCAAACTCCTTCTATGAAGCCAGTATTACTGTCATACCAAAACCAGACAAAGAGAACAAAAAAAGAAAATTACAGACCAATCTCCCTCATAAACATAGATGCAAAAATTCTGAACAAAACATTGGCAAACAGAATACAAGAATATATCAAAAAGATTATCCACTCTGACCAAGTTGTCTTTATCTCAGGGATGCAGAGATGGTTCAACATATGCAAAATGATAAATGTAATGTATCATATGAGTGGTTTGGAGGACAAAAATCACATGATCATCCCAATAGATGCAGAAATGGCATTTGACAAAATCCAACATCCTTTCATGGTAAAAGTATTACAGAAACTGGGAATAGAAGGAACATTTCTCAAAATAATAAAAGCTATTTATGACAAACCTACAGCCAACATGATACTAAGTAGAGAAAAACTTGAAGCTTTTGTACTAAATTCAGGAACAAAACAAGGGTGTCCACTGTTCCCACTTTTATTTAATATAGTATCAGAAGTCTTAGCTATGGTAATAAAGCAAGAGACACTCATAAAAGGGATACAAATTGGAAAGGAAGAGATAAATTTATCACTATTTGCAGATGATATGATTCTATACATAAAAGACCCTAAAAACTCTACCAGCAAACTGTTAGAGCTGATAAACACTTTTAGCAATGTAGCAGGATACAAAATAAATATACAAAAATCAGTAGCTTTCCTATATACTAACAACAAATATGCAGAGGATTAAATCAGGAAATCTCTCCTATTCACAATTTCCTCAAAAGAAAAAAAAAAAAAAAAAAGAGTACCTTGGAATAAACTTAACCAAGGAAGTGAAGGATCTCTACAATGAGAACTTTAAAACTATCAAGGGAGAAATTACAGAATACACAAGGAAATGGAAAGACATTCCATGTTCTTGGATCGGAAGAATCAATATTTTGAAAATGTCAATGTTACCATAACCAATCTACATATTTAATGCAATCTCTACTAAAATTCCAATGGCATTCTTCGTAGAAATAGAAACAACAAACCTGAAGTTAATTTGGAAGCCCAGAAATCCTCAAATAGTCAAAATGACTTTGAGCAACAAAAAATAAGGCTGGTGATATCACCATACCAGATTTTAAGCTACATTACAAAGCCATATTAACAAAAGCAACATGGTATTGGCACAGAGATGGACATGTAGATCCATGGAACAGAATAGAGGACCGAGATGTTAATCTGGGTGGCTACAGCCATCTGATTTTTGACAAAAATGCCAAAAATATTCATTGGAGAAAAGACCGCCTCTTCAACAAGTGGTGCTGGGAAAACTTGATATCTATATGTAGAAAGATGAAAATAGATCCTTATCTTTCTCCATGCATAAGAATAAAATCCAAGTGGATCAAGGACCTTAATATCAGACCTAAAACTCTGAAATTGCTAGAGGAAAAGGTAGGGGAAACCCTTCTCCATATTGGCATAGGTAATGACTTTCTGAATATAAACCCAATTGCTCAGAAAATAAAATCACTAATCAACCACTGGATGTCATAAAATTATAAAACTTGTGTGCAGCAAAGGACACTGTGAATAGAACAAAGACACAACCTAGAGAATGGGAAAAAATCTTTGCCAGCTACAATCTGACAGGGGATTATTATCCAGAATATACAAAGAACTCAAAAAACAGAACAATAAGAAATCAAACAACCCAATTAAAAAATTGGCTATAAAACTAAATAGATAGTTCTCATCAGAAGAAATACAGATGGCATATAAACATCTAAAAAGTGTTGTATATCCTAGCCATCAGGGAAATGCAAATTAAAACTACCTTGAGATTCTGTCTCTCTCCTGTCAGAATGGCTACCATCAAGAAAACAAATGACAATAAATGTTGGCGAGGATGCAGTAAAAGGGGAACCCTTCTACACTGTTGGTGGGAATGTAATCTGGTACAGCCATTGTGGAAATCAGTGTGGAGGGTCTTGAGACAGCTAAAAATAGATTTACCATATGATCCAGCTATAGCACTCCTAGGCATATATCCTAATGATTCTTCTCACTACCTTAGAGATACTTGCACAAACATGTTTATTGGTGCTATATTCACAATAGCTAGAAAATGGAGCCAGCCTAGATGTCCATCCACAGATGAATGGATAACAAAGATGTGGTACATTTACACAATGGAGTTCTATTCAGTGGTAAAGAAAAATGAAATTATGAAATTTGCATGGAAATGGATGGATCTGGAAAGCATTATACTAAGTGAGGTAATCCAGGCCCAGAAACCCAAATGTTACATGTTCTGTCTCATATGTGGATCCTAGCTACAAATGTATAGACTTGGGTGTGAGCTGGAACTAAAAATCAGCAGCAGAGGCCCATAAGCTAGAAAAAGCTATAAGGGAGGGAGGTGAGGGAAGGAATTTAGGGGATGGTATTGTATATATGTAAGTAGAAGAACAGATTACAGGGAGGGAGAGGCCTAAGATAGGTCAGGTGAAGAGACTGTATAAAAGAAGGGTGGGAGAGAGGGCCAATAAAAACTCAAGATATTTTCAATAAGATATGAAAATCTACTTTCTTGAATAACAGCACTTCCAGAAGCCATAGATTGTTACTAGAAAATTTTCAGTGCCAGGAATGGGATACCTTCCAGTGAGTTGTTGACCAGGGAGGTCCCTATTGCCTCTGCAACGTTATAGGCTATTGCCAAGTCCCTTGTTTTCCCATGAGAAAGAGATGGTAAGACCCTATTGCTAAAGACTTCACATGCCTGTCATGTGGCAAAGTCACTGAGAAACTAGCTGGTGCTGAGCTGAAAATCTCCTTGTAGCCCAGCCAACTGAAATCTGGAAAATCCTGCACTGTATGTAGCCTTCTGGGAGACAGAAGTCATCAGCGGTGAGAACAGTGGACACTCGAAGCCTCAGACAGGCCAAATGACTGAATGAGTGCAATAGTGGCATGTCTGCTCTGGGGAAACCAGCTGCTCTCTAATTGGAGTGAAGGTCAGCTCTGTGGGAGGGAATACATGCCTGGTACTGAAAACCTAGTCAAAAGCCTATGTCAAGAGAGGTCATGAACCTTAGGGGTATAAAGCCTGCTCTTCTCTGGATAAATGCTTATATCACTCTCAAAAAATTACCCCGTAAGCACTACACTTAATGTTCATATTCATATATTAATGCTAATGTCACTTCTGGTTAGAGAAGCTTCTCTTTTCAGATGGTGATGATCACTGGGATGATCCAAAGGGCAGCACAGTGCTGAGAAGAAGGGACAGAGGAGTGCTTGGCACTGAAACATCTCATATTCTCCAAGGCTCAGGGACCATTGTGGAAGAGGTGGTGGAAAGAATGTAAGAGCCAAAGCAAGGGTACCTTACCTACAACTGTTCGGACAGAAATTGGCCTCCATATCCATGACCTCACTGTGCCTAGCATACCTACACAAGACCTTCATAATAGGAGAAAAATATGATGACATCAAATTAAAAGAGAGACTAATGGAGAAAGGGAGGGGATATGATGGAGAGCAGAGTTATGAAGGTGAAAGTGGTGGAAAGGAGGGAAATACCATGGTTTGTTGTCTGTAAGTATAGAAGTTGTTGTGTATATGTATATGTATATGTATATGTATATGTATATGTATATGTATATATAAAGTAATCCACTGGACTTTTTGATTTATGACAAAATAAGAACCATCGAAGAACCATCCAGGCTGGAGAGATGGCTTAGTGCTTAAAGTGCTTGCCTGTAAAGCCAAAGGATCAAAGTTTAATTCCCTAGGACCCATGTAAACCAGATGCACAAGATGGCGCACACATCTGGCATTCATTTGCAGTGGCTGGAGGCCCTGGAGCACCCATTCTCTGTCTGCTTCTATCTCTCTCTCAAATAAATAGAAATAAATCTTACTGTGTGTTTGTTTAAAGAATTATCCACTAAACTTCCTAATTTGTGACATACGAGTCATCCACTAAACTTTGTGCTTTGTGACATAATAAGCACCATTTATTGAACTTCCTGCTTTGTGACAAATAGGCATTATTTAAACCAATTTTAGTTTGCCCTGTATTCAATCAAAAACATGTTGACACAATGTGAATCATCGTCTAACAATTTGTTGTGTTATTTGATCTTAGCTACTAGGGTGAGCTAAAGTCTGAGAACTCACCGTTTACCACTGTTCCAATATTTGTAAGTATGTAAATGCTATGTTCACCTTCCTTATCCTTCCTTCCTCCTTCCCTCCTCTCTCTTATTTCTCTCTTTTTTTCTCCTCTCCTTTCCTTTCTGTCCTTTTTTCTCTTCCCTCTGTTCCTCTCCTTCCTTTGTCCCTCCCTCCATTCTTCCCTCTTCCATTCCCTTCTGTCTCCCTCCCTCCCTCCCTCCTATCCTTCCTCCATCTCTCCCTTCCACCCTTCCTTCCTTCCTTCCTTCCTTCCTTCCTTCCTTCCTTTCTTCCTTCCTTCCTCCTTGTATCTGTGGTTGGCTTCAAACTCATGCTCCTTCTGCCCCTGGCATACACCATTCCCATCTTTGCTTTCTTTATTCCTTTTTAAATCTTTTCTAAGAGGGGGAGAGTGAGAGAATGGGCGTGCCAGGGCTTCAGCTGCTATTGAATGCACTCCAGACACATGCACCCCCTTGTAGTGCATGTGTGACATTGCATGCTTGCATCACTGGGCGTCTGGCTTATGTGGGACCTGGAGATTCAAACATGAGTTCTTAGGTTTCATCGGCAAGTGCCCTTTTAACCCCTATGTCATCTCTGAAGCCCTGCTTTCTTTATTCTTGAATCTGTTAATGAACAAATTTGCAAATATCAAATATAAAATTATTAATTACATAGAGTCCCTTTTGTTGGAATAACTTTTTCCCTTCTTAAGCTCTTTGACTACTATTATTTTGTCATGTGGCAAAGTACGCTGAAGGAATTAAGTTTGAATGGAGGATTCATTCAGTGAAAGGAATGACACAGATCTTTTGTGACATTAGCACCACCATTTCCTTAGAATTGATGTCTTCCTAAAAAACAAAAGCTTAATTTAGATGCCTTAAAATTAACTTTATACCTCTTTAAAGTCATGTGTACAAACTCATGCAATAGCAGCTGTAGATTAAGGAGACTGCACATATGTGAATTGAGATCACTTTTGTGTTAAATGGAACAAAAATTAATTTTCCATATATTTAGCATATATTAATTTTTGCTGGATAGTTCCTAGACATAGATGTTAATTGATTCATGTAACTTACCAGGGTTATATTTTATAAGAGCCTTTTAAAATGCATTTGGATAACTTATCTAGTCTAAAGGGAGGTCCTAGTATCTTCAGAAAGTCTTCCTCGATTACTTTCACTCATGAGTAAATCTCTATACTATGGTTACCATCTTTTCATACATCCTTACCATACCACATACAGTTCCTGACAGAATATTATCCCCTTTTACTGCCTGAGTAGTTTTTCTTTGATTGCAATAGTTTCTTGAAGTGATATATATTCTGAGACTCATTAAGGACCAGACTGTGAGTGTAAGGGAATGAGGTCTCACTTAAGGTGACAGACATCATACACTCCTGGATTTTTGTCACTCATCAAGGTAAGGTAACCTGGAGGTGAACTGAATAGCTGGGGTCTGTGAAGATCGACCTGTAGGAATGTACTCAGGTGGGGTCTCAACCCCTGGCATTGCCCCCAAATGATTTCTTATTTACTTGTAACAAATAGACTAATAAACTATGGTCATTGTTTTTAATCCAAAAGAAAATTCCTCCTATAACCTCTGCTAGTATACACACTGTTGTATATTCACATTGAAGAAGAAAATAGCAAATACCCACATAAAACTCAGGAGAGGGGGTTAGGAAGATGTCTCAGGATTTAAAAGGAACTTGCTTGCAAATCTTATGGGTCAAAATTCAATTCC
Source organism: Dipus sagitta (assembly GCA_036346955.1). Lineage (NCBI taxonomy): Eukaryota > Metazoa > Chordata > Mammalia > Rodentia > Dipodidae > Dipus > Dipus sagitta. The sequence continues at coordinate 261,347,493 of CM070770.1, read as the reverse complement.
CAAGACACCCACATAAGCTGGATGCAGACAGTGGCAGAAACATACGGTATTTGCAGTGGTAAGTAGCCCTGGTAACTTCATACACATGTACAAACACAAGTGCAAGTAAATAAAAAATTTAAAAAGTAAGATATACCTTCACAAAACATATTCATTTAGAACACCTGCCTGTTAGCACACTTTGTAGGTATGTATGTGTAACAGACAGCTTCAGGTTGGCTGAGATGAACTTCTAGACCAGGCAGAGTTATGGAGGAAGGGATTTATTGAAGCTTTCAGATGCAGGGGAAGTTCCATAATGGCAGAAGAAGCTGGCCTGCCTTCACAGGTCCAAAGCAGAGAGAGATTAAGAGGCACAAGCCTAAAGGCCAAAACCCATACAGCACAGCACACTTCAGGAGCTCCAGCTGGGGACACTTTGTATATCTTTAGATTGAAATCTCAAACCCACCACCACACCTTAAGATCTGCCCAGTGACATAGCCTCCAGCCAGTTGGCTGCAGAAGCAAACTGCAAACTAATAAAACACTGAATATATTGGGGCCCATCCATTCAAACTACCACAGTATGTGAAGAGAGATTAAGGAGAAACTCATTCAATCCTTTCCATATAAGGCAAAACAAAGGTGTGACTGCACATCACTAGAGGTTCTTGGATTTTATGCACAGAAAGGTAAAGCCTTTTTCAGGACTTTTGGTCTACTTACTGGGAAACCCTCCTCCAACTCAGTTTCCATAGGAACCCACCTGGAGGGTGAAATTCTCCACTCTCTGCTTCAGTCTCTAACGAGGAATACTGGCTTTTGGGTCATTAAAAATCCTCACTCTTAGGCAGGCTACTGGGAGCAGTATGAATAATATTGAGATATTGTTTAGCAGTACATTTGATAAGAAATAAGCATGTGAATCCTTTTATTAGTCTTCATTTGGCAACTAGAACTTTCCTTCTCCTCATGATGTAAAGTAGTTTACTCTGGAGAGGAGATTGTGTGGGGGAATCCTAGAACATGCCTTAAACTTCTGTCTTTGTCTGCAACTGTGAAGCAGGCCCATAGCCTCAGATTGGTGTGGAATCACTTGCACCTTTGGTAAATAAGAATGTGAGCATTTGGGGGAGGCAAAAAGTTTATCTAGCTGTTGTGCTCTTCCCTGTAAGCTTATCTACTTATGTGAATATTGCATAGAATGAAATAATTAGGCCTTTTAGAAAATTTTAGTTGGTCTCATTTGGGTTAGAGTGCTATGAAAAATATATGTGTATGTGTGTGTGTGTGTGTGTGTGTGTGTGTGTGTATGTGTGTGCATTGTGTGTCATCAAAGGGCAAGGCTTTGCTTAAACAACCAGCCTGTCTGTATTGGTTCAGTTTATTAGTATAACAAAATACCAGGCTAATTTTATAAAGAACAGAAGTTCACTGGGTGTGGTGGCACATGCCTTTAATCCCAGCACTTGGGAAGCAGAGTTAGGAGGACTGCTGTGAGTTTGGGCCACCCTGAGACTACATAGTTAATTCCAGGTCAGCTTGGACCAGAGTATGATCCTACCTTGAAACTTGCCCCCACAAAAAAAAGAAAGAAAGAAAGAGGAGGTGCTGGAGAGATGGACTAGCAGGTAAGGTGTTTGCCTGCAAAACCAAAGCACCTTGGTTCGATTCCCCAGGACCCACGTAAGCCAGATGCACAAGGTCGCACATGCATCTGGAGTTCATTTGCAGTGGCTGGAGACTCAGGCATGCCCATTCTCTCTCCCTCTCCCTCCCTCTCTCTCTCTCTCTCTCTCTCTGCCTCTTTCTCTCTCACTCTCTCAAAAACAAACAAACAAACAACAAAAAACAGGACAGAAGTTCATTCATTTTACAGTCCTGTTGATCAAGGGCATGGTATAAACATCAGTTCTGCTCCCATGAGGTCTTTATGTTGGCTGGTGTCATATGGTGGAAATGGGTGGAAGGAAAAGATCACCTTGCCAAATAGGAGTCCAGAACAATTCAGGACTTGTTCTTTTAACTACTCACTGTTATGGGAGCTCAGGGTCCCATAGGAGCTATCCTAACCACTTTAGAAGAAAGCTTCCTCCAGTGATCAAGGGACCTTCCACTAGGCTCCACCTCTGAAAACCCACCACCTCCTTTTACCACCACTACACTGGCACCAAGCTTCCAGTTCTTGGACCCTCAGGGGACACCTTCAAACCATTTCCAAGCCACAGTATGCTCTTTCTTTCCAAAGTAAAATGTTGAAAGCATTACAATTTTCATTCATTTTAATAAGGGAGGTGAAATTCCACTGTAGTGACACACATCACCCCAACTGATTTATAAGAGATCCTACTAGGGTACTCTTTACCCATGTTTCAAATGTTTCACAGAGTGGAACTCTTTGAGCAAACACACCTACATTCTAATTACTTTGTATTCTTTTATATGACACACTGTAAACTGTAGGGATTCTGTAAATCTTGATAACTAGCCAGTTTTAACTAGTAGATTAAAAACAGTTCTTTAAAAATTACCAAAAATGTAGCAATTAACAGCAGGAGTAATCTTTAGCTCTTTTCTTAATTCATTAAGGGAAGAAGGTGTAAACATTTCTTTGTCTTGATAGCATTTTCTCTATGATTTTCTTATCTTACAGAAGACAACCATAGGCACAATTTAAACTTTTTTAGTTATTGTTACTATTTAATTTAATAGACCATATATACCACCACTTAACCTATTGTCCATATAAACTTCCTTTTATGCAAACTTTTGGATCATACACTACTTCCTGATTTGTTTTTCACTCTTATTTTTATTGTTAATTGAAATGCCAGTTCTATTGCATAGTCAAGTGAGGTCGTTGTGGTGTCAGGATTTCTCTTGCTCCCTGGCTTGTTTGGTCCTTCTTTAGCCTGTATTTGGAGTGTGCACCTGCTCCCAGTGAGCACCGTAAGGCAGCTGCAAGGAGTCCTGGAGATGCCAAGATGCACAAGGACCCAAAACTGCAGCCAAAGGAGAAAGCAAACATAACAAAACAGATAGCTCTGCCTTGGTTAATGAATATCACAGATGGAAATGCTGTTTTCCCCTGTGGACATGCTGGGATTTTAGAACTGATGCTATTAATCAAGCTGTCCTAAAGAGAAACAGTTGCAAATATGTAATATGAAGTATCAGTGGAATAGAAAACAGACCTTTAACTAAGCCAGTTTCTTTTTTTGAAGTTAGAAAATGTTGCCAGCCTATTTTTGATATAATTGAAAATGTTTAGAAGCTTTCCTGAAGAGTTGATTAATATATCAAAATCAAAAAAGGCAATTTTGAGTCTAATTTGTTTGTTTACAGTGTATTACAGAATTCTTGGCTTTGAAATTCTGCCATGCAGGGTGAAAAATGAGTGTCAGTGTGAAACAAAGTAGTCTATTGAAAAGAACATTGTGTATAATGCGGAACAGCTGATACCAGCCCAATGCATGGTATCTGGAATTACAATATCTTAATCAGTCTGATTGGTTTCTTGTGGGTGTAGAACAGAGTTGATCCAGAGGCAGTCTTTGTCCCGCTACCTCTGTACAAGTACCCCAAAGTGGGGAGGCAATGGTCTAAGTGGAAAGAACAGGATGGCTTGGTTTCTTGATAGGTTGTATGGATGCAGGCATCCCCTCGTATACAGGAAGGGAACATGATGCCAGCATGAAGGGTGGGTGCTCTCCTGTGAGAGGGCCTGCCTGCTCTCTTTATGTGCCAGGAAGCTTTTTCAGTAACTTCCTGGTCTTCTAAATACAAATGAATTGAAATAGGTAATTATATTTTGGCACTCATATTTTGAAGAAAATTTTCTATGCAAAAAAATAAAAGAGTGAACTTTTATCATGAGTTTCCAGTCCCCTTGGTTAAAGCAATGAGGACTCAAGACAGAAAGATTTTTTTCCCTGGAATGATTTCACTTCTTCCAAATTTCACATGTATTCCACAATATCTCAATCACTGACATCCCCTTGTAACTGAAGTTTCAGTGTTGTTATCAGCTGGACTGTCAATCACTCCCAGAAGCAACACAAAACTCTTTCATAGGCCCACACATTTTGGTTTGTAGTTCAGAAAACAAAACCTCCATGAACAGAAGGACATTGGAATGAAATATTACATGAAGTGAATCAAATTGTCTAATACTTGGGATGGACACTCATTCATCACGTCCAGAGTGTCATGCCACTTCTGCTTGAGTGTCCTTCATATAAACTGGAGCTTTCTATCTTTGATGTGATAGTTACTAGGAAGCTTGGAATATTAGCTAGCCCTGCTTGCCATAGCCTTCCTCATCAGAAATCCAGAGATCTCTTGTTTCCTCATGATACCCTTCTTGTGTGAAGGGGGAAATCCTACACCTGAGTCTTCTTGCTAAGACCAAAGTGCATCAAACTATTTGATCATTTCATTCACAATACATTTTCACCATTCTAGATCTCTTAATATTTCTACTTTGGCTTTGGTTTTCCTGGCATAGTTTCTACACAATACAACCAAAAATTCTTTCTCTTTAAAAAGCTTCTGCCAATATAATTCAAGATTGTTTTAGTTCACTTGGCAGCCATCTCTTATTGTTAGTTCAGCCCAAGCCTGTGGTCAGCTGAAGCTTCTTGGTCTATTTCAAATAAATGGCTGTTTTCTTCCACTGTATACTCATGCATCTGATTTTTAAATTGCTTTGTTGGACTTTACCTTCATACCTAATATGTATGCTTTTTTTTGTATTCTGGTCTGCCATTCAAATCTGTCAAATTCTTATAGAATCTTCAGTTTTCATCTAAGGTACTGGTTTTCCATGAGGTGCAAATTTAAATAAGACTGTACAACTCCCACATCTTTGTATTATGATAGTATTGTAGAAAAAAAGGAATGTACTTGGCAAGGAGACATATCTTGGATTTTAATCCCAGCTTCATCGTATAACTGGTATGTGATACTAGACAAGTTATTTAAAGTTCCCGACCTCCATTTGCTCATCAAAGAGTAAAGATGATAACTTCTTAGGGCTGTTCTGAGCATATGCAGTAATATAAGAGCCCACTTCTTTGTCTAGCAACAGTAACAATGATGATGATAATGATGTTTTTAGCAGAGACTCAGAATCAGTTTGCTTATTTTCTTTCTTACCAGGATGAGAGTAAATATTTTGTATAAGGCTAAGAATAGAACTATGTTGCCATTATACTATAGAGTGTTCTCCAGGTTGACTATTATTACTGTTGAGCTATAGATATCTAGTGAGCACAACTATGTTTCAGTACTCTCCTATTGACTATGGATATAGTGATGAGAAAGATAGTAAATCCCTTTTCTTCATGGAGCTGACAGTGTACAGAGCAGGGCTAGCATAATAGCACAGCGATACCAGTCACATAGAATTTGCCTTTGTAAGAAGGGACACAGCATGCACTCTTCCCTGCTTGGACTATAGAGGGTGTGTGTGGGGGGTATATTTGTAGGTATAATAAGTATATAGATACATATATAAGTACTGGCGGGGGACATGAACTATGCAACTCTCTTAAGGACAACCATCCAAGCACTCTTTTTTGGTATGAATATTCAGCCAGTCATTATTCTCTTACCAGAGAATTTTTAGAGATCCATGAAGCCCAAGAATGAAGATCTTGCAAATCTGCCTATGGCGTCAGCTACTTCTCTTGTGGTTATGGCAAAATACCTGACAGAACTAATGTAAGAGAAGGAGATTTTGTTCTGGTTCATGGTATTGTGGTAGAAATGCATGGCAGCTGGGGCTTGAAGGGGCTGGGCACATTGAATCTGCAGTCAGGAAGTAAAGAGGTGAAATGCGAGTGCTCTTCAGGATTTCCTCTTTCGTCTTTTATCCACTTAGGAGCCCAATTCCATGGTATAGTGCCACTCATGTTTAGGGTGATTATTGCCTGCTCAGTTCAACCTCGTTGGAAAAGCTATCACAGACATACTCACAGGCATATCTCTTAGGTGATTTTAAATCTGATCCAGTTGGCAATAAAAACCATCACAAGTTCACTTCTAGTCTACTTGGCACCAAAACATACCATTTTAAACCCTAATATTCTATTCCTAATCCTCCAAATTTTATGGCTGTTACATAATGCAAAATATATTTAGTTTATCTATAAGAATCCCTAAATCTTGACAGTTAAAAAGCCCAGAGTTCAGTTTTTTTTAAGACTCAGAGTAATCTCTTAACTGCAAACCCCTTCAGAACAAAGCAAGTTACATACTTTTAATATACATTCTCCTTATGAAAGGCAGGGATGGAAGTATAGAATGGAAGGATCAGACCAAAGCAAGACTGAAACCCAGCAAGGCAAATAAATCTTGTACCTCCATGTCCCTCATCTGGGGTTTGTGAGGGCATCACCTGGGCTTCAATAGGCTGTGGTTGTCCTGCCCTTGCTACTCTGGCTTGCAGCACACACATGGCCTCTCTTTTGTGATGATTTCACTCAGTGCCTGCAGCTTTCCTTGGAAAGCATATTGCATCTCCTGTATCTCTAGTACCCTACAGTCTCCCACGCAACTTTGGCTTTGTCTTCCCAACTTCATGCATAGCCCACTTCAAATCTCTATGCAGAGAATCTAATCTCACTACATATCACCTGGCATTGGTTGCATTTTAGAGCCTTGGTGCAAGCCTCTGTGACTCCTTCTCTCTTGCATGCCTGCAAAACCAGCACAATATGCAATACCACCTTCTGCTGGTAGCTCGTGATGTTGCTTGGCCACTGTGGACCACGTCTACAGTGGCCTTTGTCTGCCTTCATTGCCACATCTGGGAAAACATTTCCCGATGCTGCTGATATCCAGCAGAGATCCCTGGACTCCATCTTTTCAGATACTCTGTACTTTCAGATGACTTTTCATTATTAAACCCTGGATCTCTCCATGGGTGAAGTCTTGCCCTCAAGTTGCCTCTCCTATTGTTCCAGTGCAAAGTTCTAGGTTTCTCCATAACACCATTATAACAGTTCCAGCCACTTTGTGTGAACTTGACCTATCCTTAGCTTTAAACAGGTTCAAATTCCTTTCTTCTTCAAACTGCACGTGTCTTTGTGTGGTGTGGGGGAGGATGTGAGTGAGTTCATATCAGCGTGTGTGAGCCATGGCACACATGTGCTCTGTCCTTACCTTCTATCTTATTTGAGTCTGGATCTCTTGTTTTGCCATTGCGTGCACCACACTAGATTGTGGGGATTCTCTTGCTTCTGCTTCCATCTCCCGTTCATTGTAGGCACTCTGGGATGACAGATGGGAACTACCGTGTCCAGCTTTATGTAGGTTTGAGGATCCAAACTCAGGTCTTCACACTTGTGTAGCAAGTACTTTACCCAATGAGCCATATCCCTAGCCCCAAACTGCACATTTCTATCTGCAACTTTTTCCACATCTCTCAGCTCCACTTTCTACTCTCACTGTGGATCTGGAAGAATGAGGTAAATAGAAACCATGCTACAATCTGGATTTTATACTGTCTTGAGATTTCTTCTGGCATTACTACTGAGTTCAGCCTCAGGACACAGGCAAGCACAGCCTATTCTTTGCCAGAATATAAAACAAATGGCCTATAGTCCATTTCCCAATGGAATCCTGTTCTCTTCTGAAACTTCATGGGCAGTCTTTATAGTAAGCGTTCATTTGGCATTCTGGTCTCCTCACTCTTACCAGATCGACTCACAAAACTCTCCTTACATCCTTCTGAGGGTGTTCTAGCCCACAGCTCCAAACTTGTTCTTTCACAAACTAGTTCAGAAGGCCCAAGAAGCACATGGAAAGGTTCCTTACGGCAGTGGACCCATTTTTCAGCACCAGTTTTCTGTAATTGTTGACTCTTCACATTGCTGTCACAGAATACCCAACAGAAACCACTTAAGGGAAGAAGAGGTTTATTATGGCTCATGATTTTAAAAGAATACAACCTGTCATGGTAAAAAACCATGGCAATGGGAGCTTGAGGCAACTGGAGGGAGAGAGAGAGATGAGTACTACTGCTTATCAGTCTTTCTCTACTTCTCCCTTTAAGTCTGTCTGGGTCCACTGCCCTTGGGATGGTGCCACTCAAATTTAGGGCAGGGGGGGGCTGGAGTGATGGCTTAGTGGTTAAGGCATTTTCCTGCAAAGCCAAACGACCTCCGTTCAATTCCCCAGGACTCACATAAGCCAGATGCACAAGTGGTACATGTGTCTCGAGTTCATTTGCAGTGGCTGGAGGCCCTGGTGCACCCATTGTCTCTCTCTCTCTCTCTCTGTGTCTGCCTCTTTCACTCTCTCTCTCTCTCAAATAAATAAATAAAAAGGAAATAAAATATTTAAAAAACTTTAGGGCAGGGATTCCCTCCCAAGTTAAAGCTCTTTGGAAATGTCCTCATGCACACACCCAGACGGGTATCTCCTATGTGATTCCAAATCCAGTCAAGATTAACTATTACCCTTGTCCTCGTTCATGGGAACTACACGTGGGCCTGAGCTGTCTGGGGAGCTGGGAAGGCACCGGAGTTGTTTTCCGTCATCTATACAAAGCACTTTCTCTGAGAAAGTGTGCAGCTTCATGGAGAATAAAGAAAAGAAGTACACCTGTTGCCAGCCCTGATCACCTTAACGACCCAGGGGGTAACAGGAACCTCACCAAGGTTGCTCTCACAGCCCTCATTTTTGACATGATACCTTTACTCTCACTCTCCCTCACATCCATAAAAAGAGAGGCATACAGTATCTTTGTTGTTTTTTTCCCCTGTGAATCTGTCCTGGTTCCTAGTGATTAACCACTTCCTTTCCTAGAGGTTCATGTATATAAAATATTCATTTAGAATGTTAATGAATTTCAAATTCAAGCTTGCAGATCAGTTTGTTATGGGTGCACTTTTTTCCTTCACATTGAAAAATTAGAATGCTATTTTTCTAGCTCCATTTCCCCAGTACTCTTTCTGTTCTCTATGGTTCCTGAAAGATTACTGACAATGACTATTAGATTACATCTCTAAAGTCTGTCCATACTCTGGGATGTAATTTGTTTAGGCTTGGAGACTTGAACTCATTTAAAACAGGAAGATGGTCTCCTGGTATCACCTTGCTTAATCTCATACTTCAGTTTCTTCTAAACTACATTTATTCAACTCTCCTGAGTTTGAAGATCTTTCTCCTTGATAAAGAAGATGGAACTACAACAAGAGTTGAGATATATGACTTTCACTTTGTTGTTTGCTCGTGTTTGATCATCTGTCCCAAGCAGTGAGTCAGTGTTGTGTTTTTTTTGTTTGTTTGTTTGTTTTGTTCATCTTCTTACTTTGATTGTAGTGATAATGGGTGTGTATGTGTTTCTGAGCATATGGATGAAGGTTTAAGCAAATTTCAGGTCAATTTATTGAAGGATTAACTCTTCTATCATGTCCAATACCCTATTGCACATTCTGAATGTAGGATGAAACCATCCCGGATCAAATTTTGACTATTTCACTTCCTGTAGCAGTGAGACCACAGGCAAATTACTTAGCTTCTCAAACCTAAATTCCTAATCTGTGAAATGGAGGTTAGCTTTTACATGTTAGCATTTGAGAGTAAATGATCCAGTATCCATAAATGGCTGAGAATAGTGCCTGGCACTAGCATCTGCTTGTCACCACCAATCCTATTACTTCTGGTCTTATCCTATAATCTTTCAAATGCATTTTAAACACTTTGAACTCATCAGAGAGCTTCCTGGTCACCTGTAGTTTCTTATGGTTAGGGCACATTCAGTCTTATTATTTGTATCTTCTATCTTAGTGTATTCAGCCACAAACAGTGAGAGTTGATTTAAAAGTTGATGGTATGAGTCTCCAAAGAGCATGAATCATAAACTAGATGAAATGAAACACTGTTTTCTCATGGCAGCAGTGAATAAATGTGTTTTACAAAGACTCAGCTGAATCTGGGTTGAAACACATGGAGAAAAGGAATGAAAATCCAGGTAACCAGGGTACCCATTTCCTAGCCTTCTGGTTTAGTTTGAATTCTCAGGGAGAAACTTATCTTGGTCCCAGATGAGACCAAACAAATCTGTAGTACTTCACAGGGATCATAAAATATTGTTTTATTATAGCAGGGGAAGGTAAACTTGGAATATCCAAGGGAACACTGAATGTATCAGATCTTTGCACACATTAGGACTATTGACAGAACCTTTGCTAGGATTTGATTAGCTGCTGTGTCAAGAGACTCTCCATCCCTGCATTTATGTTTTCAAAATAGACTTCCTTTGGAGTGACACCTACCATATTCCAGCCCTTCTTTGATTGGTGAAAGAACTAAACTTTAACTCACACCTTTCTTTCTTGGAGTTCTATTTATCCAGCATCCTGGCATACCATGGAAACTTACAGATGCAGCCACTGCTTCAGTAAGCAGGGTTCTACATCATTCTAGTGATGCCTGAGGCTGGTGGCTAAGTCTACCTAATGGGGAAGGAGTATTTACAAGTCAATTTGTGTCCAACTTTGTAGCCAGATTTTCTAATCAGCTTTATCAGTTACCATAATAAAGCTTGTGTTTTGATTTGTATGCCTCCTGTGTCTTTTCATAAATAGCTCTTAGCTTGAGAATGGAGTAACAGTATATTATTTATTGACACCATCATATTGGATAATGCAAGCAATGAGAGCTGAGGTTAGCAATAGTTAATGGGTCCTTTCTTTACATGTAACCAAGATAGTTGTGAGGAAAACTGACAAGTGATTGGATTAACTTCCTCCTGGGAAAACCTGCCATATTTCTACCTTTCATCATGGTTAAATAAACAGAAAGACAAACAACCGAATAAAATCTAGAAACCTGTGATCGAAAAGGAGCTATTGACAACACTACAAAGCTGAATTGAGTTGACTGAAAAGTGACCTTCAGGGGCTGGAGTGTGAGGCTTTCTTGAAATACAGGCTATAAAGTTGTACCAGTGCTCTGAGGAGAAGGGACAGTAATCATGGTCAAGGGCAGAAATGGTACAGAGACACAAAAACTAACGTTGGGAAATTTGCAATGTCTTGTCTTATATAACAATCTATCCAGTGCTCAGAAACATTTTCTAACCCTTCCTAACAAGTGCATTGCAACCTGAAGTCTTTGATGAGACAGAGCCTGGGTATTATTTTGGAGGGTGTGATATAAGCAGTCCACAGAGAAGATGAGATTGAAAACAAGGAACCTCAGAAATAAAACTAAATTTAAAAATTGCTTATCAAGTATCATTCAAACAGGTTGACCAGAAAAAGATCTTGAAGCCAGGGAGATGACTCAGTTGGTGAAGTACTTGCTGAGCAAGCATGAGGGCTGGCATTCAGATGCCCAGAACTCACATTCAGGCATGCTACCTGTAATTCTAGCACCAGGGAAGGGAAGTGTAGACATGGGGAGCCCTGGGGAAAGTTGGCTAGCTAGACCAACTGAATTTTTGAGCTCTGGACTCATGTAAGAGACCTTGCCTCTATAACATCAAGAGAACAATCAAGGAAGACACCAAGTGTCAACCTCTGGCTTTCATACTCACACATGTGTACCCATTTGCATGTACCCCCTCACACACAAAATGCCTTGTATGGGATAAGAAGAACCCCAAATGAAGGACCAGAGAGAACTTTGGTGGGCCACAAATTCAATGCTAGGGAGCCTGAAGGGAGTGAGCATTATTTAGGATTCAGATGACCGACTAGTAACCCACCCACCAGGGCCAGATACCAGAGTTGAATCTAAATTTCCAACTCATGAGATATTTATTGATCAACTGGTATTTGTGTCACTGTGATTACTGTTGGAGAAAGGATGGCAAGGCAGTATTACCTACCTTATGCCCCTGTGGCCTGCAATCTAGTATGAGGTAGAGCCAATGAAAAAGAAAAACAATCTACAAGTGCTAAGCAATAAGGGATGCTGTGGTAATGCAGGGTATACTCAGCAGAGTAACTGGGAGTACGGGCAGGGAGCTCTTGCTAGAGAATGTCATGTGTAAAGTGACCTTGACAAATTGGAGGTGGTCACTCAAGGAACAAGGAAGAGTAATTCAGACCAAGTGAAGAGATGGGAAAGCTGAGTGAGGGTTTGAAGCCTACTGGTAGGTCCACACCATACCTCAGGCACTTGTTATAAGTAGACATGCCTTGTGAGTTAAAAATAGTGGTATAGTGGAGCATTCAGGAGGTGGAGGCAGGAAGATCATGAATTTGAGGCCAGCTTGGCCTGTATAGTGAGACAAAAAAAAAATTGAAAAATAATGGAAAAATGAAAATAGGTATTGGTAAGGTCACTGGGTTGGGGAACTTTCCTTGAGATTTATTTATTGGAATGCAAAGATTGGGACAATGTGGTGGTTTGATTCAAGTGTCCCCAATAAACGTAGGTGTTCTGAATGCTAGCTTCCCAGCTGATAGAGATCTGGGAATTAACATCTGTTGGAGGCACTGTATTGTTGGGGGTGGGCTTATGGGCATTATAGCCAGTTTCCCCTTGTCAGTGTTTGACACACTCTCTTGTTCCTGTTGTCCATCTGATGTTGGACAGGGGATGTTGCAGGGAGCTGCAAGCAGTCGCCATTACAAGATGGCGCTGGCTTCCTGTCTGTGTTGAGGTAAACAACTCCATATATGGCTAAAGCTTCCACCTTCCACCTCCCCGATGGTGAGTGCTTCCTCTGTCCTAAACAACTCCATATTAGGCAGTGCCTTGACTCAACCTGTCCCGAGCCTATCCCGTGGCGCCTGGTGGTGGCAAGCTGGTAGCAACCAATCAGTGGGCGCCTCATTGCACTTCCCTCTATAAAAGTAGCTGCACATTCCGCCTCCTTGCCCCTCGCCATCAACCCTCCTGTTAACCAAGAGCTCTCCAATAAAAGTGTGATCAAGAAGGATCCTCGTCTTGTGGTCGTTCTTCCCTGCGGGTCAGGGGGCTCGCCGCAACTGGTGCCGAAACCCGGGACGCCGGGAGCCTTGTGGTCACCAGGCGAGGGGTCGAAGAGGATTCAGAACTTGACACACAGAGAAGAAGACATCGGTAAGTCATCCCCAGTCATGCAGTTTTCTGACCTGGACTTTAATCTGATCCTTGCCGTTTTCCTTCCCTTCTGGGTTTTGTTTTTTATTGCCTTTGTTATTCATTCTTGTCTAAGTCAAGGTAGCCACACAGACATTATTAGACAGGGACGGAGAGCATTGGCAAGGCATCAGGATAGTCTTTCTGAGTCAGATACAAATGGGGAAACCCCAGCTAGGCCTAGGAAAAGGAAAGAAACAAAAAAGGAAATACAAAGGGAAAAAAAGGATAAAAGCTTACAAGATGAGCTTAGAGAAATGGGTGAAGTTTATGATTGCTCACCCACCAATAGGGACAGAAAAGCTTCCTCTAGACTGTACCCTGTCATTGAGGATCTGGCGCATTTAAATGTGCTGGAAACAGATGATGAGACTAGCTCAGACTCTGAAGAGGAGAAAGAATTAGATGGGAAAGCGGCTCACTATGGGGAGGAAAGATACTATCTTGATGAGCAGCCGCTACCGCAAAATCAAAAACAAAAAAAGATAGGAGATAAAAACCGCGCGGAACTGGGCTATTGGAATAAGGGCTGGCTGCGTTCTGCTGCTGAGGCCCAGAGTATGGATCTAAAAAAATTGAAAAAAGCCATAGTTCATATTAATTCCACCAGAGTAGACCTCAGTTTAGCTGAGGGCTTTGCTTCCTGGATGTCTTCAGCATTTGGTTACTTCAAGGAGTGGGTGGGAGTAGGAATGTTCCTGGCATGCTGCTTGGGAGGATGTGTGCTTTGCCTCTGGTTGGTTTGCCGCCTGCGAGCCCAGACCAGGCGGGACAAGGTGGTCATTTCTCAGGCATTTGCCGCTTTGGAGTGTGGGTCCTCCCCCCAGATTTGGCTGTCGGCCCTAAAGAGCACCTAGTTTCCCCTGGCCCTTGCACCCTTAGGGCCTGAAGTGCCCATTGCACAAGGATGGGCAGAGGGTTGGTGTTGGGAGCACGGCACTCATCACGCTCAGGATGTGAGACAAAGTACTGCACGTGGGGCGAGCTCTTAGCAGCCTCATGGAGGGCATGTCTGATTGCATATGGGTTGGTACTGTAATCCCATCTCTGAGAAAAGGTACTGGACGGGTGTGACACCAGCCTGGCTGGCCACTAGGCCTGGGGTCATCACAATGTCCTTTCGAGCATCAGAGATCAGCCTCTACCCTTGCCTGTTGCGTTTAAATAAGAAGGGGGAACTGCAGGGAGCTGCAAGCAGTCGCCATTACAAGATGGCGCTGGCTTCCTGTCTGTGTTGAGGTAAACAACTCCATATATGGCTAAAGCTTCCACCTTCCACCTCCCCGATGGTGAGTGCTTCCTCTGTCCTAAACAACTCCATATTAGGCAGTGCCTTGACTCAACCTGTCCCGAGCCTATCCCGTGGCGCCTGGTGGTGGCAAGCTGGTAGCAACCAATCAGTGGGCGCCTCATTGCACTTCCCTCTATAAAAGTAGCTGCACATTCCGCCTCCTTGCCCCTCGCCATCAACCCTCCTGTTAACCAAGAGCTCTCCAATAAAAGTGTGATCAAGAAGGATCCTCGTCTTGTGGTCGTTCTTCCCTGCGGGTCAGGGGGCTCGCCGCAGGATGTGTTCACCCTGTACTCATGCCATCATTTCCTCCTGCCATCATGGAGCTTCACCTCAAGTCTCTACACCATAATAACCCCTTTCCCCCCACAAGCTGCTCTTGGTTGGATGATTTCTGCCAGCAATGTGAACCTGACTGCAACAGTAAAGTTGGTACTGAGGAGTGGTGCCATTTGTGTGGCTTTGGCCTTTTGGAGCTGATTTTCAAGAGGAATGTGGAAGGATTTGAAACCTTTGCCTAAGAGATGCCTTAAGTGCTGTAAGTACAGCTTGATGGACTATTTTGGTCAGAGTTGAAAGACCTGGATACAGTAAGAACTATGGACTGTGAGGTTTGACTTATGAGGGTGAGAAAGACCTTTGCCTGGATGGGGCTAGAAGCAGTTTGTGTGAGGGGCTTGCTGTTATGCCTGTGTCCTGAGACATTGTGCCAGGTTGCTTTGTGTAGAAATGGACTGGTGTGAGTTGAAGGCTATGGCACAGAAATGAAATGGGCTGAAACTTCTGCTCATTCAGCTGCATTTATATGAGATTGCAACCTTTGAGATTGGGCCAACTGACCTGCACTGGGACAACAGGAAGAATGTAGGCTCTTTTGAAGGTGCCTGAGTGCTCAAGGAGTGTCCTGTTTTTCAAAGTCTGCTTTATTCCCCCCTGGATTAACAAATTTGCACCCTACCTGGTATTATGGAGTATAAGAAAAGCAGGAAAGAGCCGGTCGTGGTGGCGCATGCCTTTAATCCCAGCACTCGGGAGGCAGAGGTAGGAGGATCGCTGTGAGTTCGAGGCCACCCTGAGACTCCATAGTGAATTCCAGGTCAGCCTGGGCTAGAGTGAGACCCTACCTCGAAAAACAAAAAACAAAAAACAGAAAACAAAACAAAACAAAAAAAAAGCAGGAAAGAGAGGGTCATTGAATTTTCAATGCGGTCTTGTGTTTTGGAAATGGCCATGGGCAGTGTGAAGCAGGTTTGCTGGATGCCTACATGGAGACCTGATGGAGCTGTGAGGATGGGCCATGATTTGCAGTGGAGACCCAGTGGAGATGCTGGGACCATGAGATGGCTGCTAAGGAGAGCTGCCGGCCCCAGATGAAGTTTTCCAGGACTGTGAGTACCCTAGTTGGAAGGATAGAATTGAAATTCCAGAGACTTGTTTCTGGATAGAATTATCAGACTTGGAGATTTGCCACTGACTAGAGTTGTTGGACTTGGAGCTAAAGAGTTTGATGTTTGCCCTGTTTAAATCTTGTATTGGTTGACTATTTCTTTGCTGTACCCAATACCATCTTTTGCAGTGTGAGTGTTTATCCTTTGTCATATTCTGTGAGGTTTTGGCAGGATTTTTTGTTATTATGGCTCAATTAAAAGACCTTTGATTATGGGGATGTTTGAACATCATTATGATGGATAAAATTATGGGGACTATTAAAGTTAGATGACTGCATTGTATTTTAAATCATGTATGGTTATCAGTTTATGGGGGCCAGTGACAGAATGTGGTGGTTTCATTCAGGTGTCCCCCATAAACTTAGGTGTTCTGAATGCTAGGTTCCCAGTTGATGGAGATTTGGGAATTAATGTCTCTTGGAGGCAGTGTATTGTTTGGGGTAGGCTTATGGGCATTATAGCCAGTTTCCCCTTGTTAGTGTTTGCCATACTCTCCTGTTCCTGTTGTCCACCTGATGTTGACCAGGGGGTGATGTCCATCCTCTGCTCATGCCATCATTTCCCCCTGCCATCATGGAGCTTCCCCTCAAGTCTGTAAGCCAAAGTAAATCATTTTTTTCCCAAAAAATGGGTGATCTCTGCCAGCAATGTGAACCTGATTGCAACAGGCAATAAGAGTGACATTGAGGGGATATCTGGCACTCTAGTGAGAACCTGTGGCACTTACTGATCAAGAGGTCAACAGGGCAGTACAGTGAGTGGAGTGAAAGTTCCTGGATGTTTAGGCACTGAGCAGAAGGCAATGTGCTGGTCTAAGTCCAGAAGAGAAAAAGCATTACACAGAGAAACAAATCTTGTGCAATAGCAGGGGAGGATGGGGGGTTGGGAGTGTGAGGGGAGTCTGGACAGTTTAGTTTTATATGTTACATTTTAATAATTGTCATTTGTAACTGCATAATGAAATTTGTGAGCAAAAGTTCATTTCTCAAAGAATAATCTCTAACTGATATGCAACGGCTCGGTAGGATTTGGCCAGGTTTTAATTTCAGTTTGAATAAATAATGTAAGATACTAGGCTGGCTGAGATAAAAGGAAATCTTTGTACTTTCATCTCTCCATGATGGAAATAATAACTACTTTATTTCAAAACAAGTTTCCAATTAGTTTCTGTGAAATATTATTATCCTCCCTTCCCAGATATTGTAGCTCATTTTGAAACTTAATTTTGATAATATATAAACATTTCTGAAACTTACTCTGCAGGAATGACAGTTATATTTGGAAGGAAGAAAGCTGCTGGTTCATAACTGTATCACTTAGAATTGTTCTAAATAATAGTAAAAATAAAAGAGAATCAGTCATTTAATGACCTTGTGACCTTGCATGGACTTATCAGCTGAGAGCACAGATCTATGCCATATTCTTAAAGTTGCTCTGTGGAGTTATTGATTATTTTTTTTTGTTTCGAAGTAGGGTCTTGCTTTAGCCCAGGCTGACCTGGAATTCACTATGTAGTCTTAGGGTGGCCTTGAACTCATGGCAATCCTCCTACCTCTGTCCCCCAAGTGTTGGGATTAAAGGGGTGCACCACCATGCCTGGCTTGAGTTACTGTTTTTTGCTTAAGGACTGGTTATATTTTTTTATAAATATATTTTTATATTAAATGGTTATATGCCATTTTTATACCATGTAGGGAAGGATGGGATGTTGTATAATAGATTAATATATTCACTCAGTCTCATAATTAAACATGGACTATATGCTGGATGCCAGGCCTTGGGCTTGTATAGCAATTTAGACAGTTGTAGCATGTGCTGTTGTGGGGATTAGAGTCCAGAGGCGAATGCACACAGTAAATATGGTTTTCCTCCCTTACACAGAGGCTGACCTGCCATACATGGAATAAAAATACAAGTTCTATGATGGTGGTAGATTTAGACTGGTCATATTGGATAAAAAGTTTCAACTGAAGTCAGGTATGAATATTCAGGATGCAATATGAGCTGCTTTAACAAATATTCCCAATTGCTACAGCTTTGTTATAGTATGTTTCTTGCTACTATGACAATGCAGCAGTGAGCAGTTCCAGGTTGCTGGGAAGCTCAGCCAGCCCCAACTTGCCTTCCAAAGCTACTCCTGTGTGTGCTGTATGGAGCTAGGTGGAGAAAGACAGCAAGGGCATTTCAAGAGGCAGCCTGGAAGTTCCACACATCATTGTTGCTCAAGCAGAGCTTAGTTATGTGGTCACATCTAGCCACAGGTAAGCTAGCAGATGGCAGTAGCTGGATAGCTGTATTATAAAAGGGAGGTGAGAGTGGTTGGAGGAGACTAACGTGAAAATGAATGTCAAATAAAGTTACTAAGGCTGAAGTGAGCAGGGTAAGTGAGAGATTACAGGCCTGGATCAGAGGGAAAGTTCAAGGTGAGCTGGAAAAGATGAGGGAAGAGCCAGGCTGTGTCAAGCTTTGGCTTAGGGCAAGAAGGTCGGTCTTTATTCTGAGAGCAATGTAAAGCTACCAGTGAGTAAAGCAAGAGAACTCTCCTCTTTTTGAGGACATTGGCCTTTGAAGAGATTGAATAGAGAGTGGGCTCAAGGGTACCTCACAATTCACTATGTCAGACACTGTGCTGGATGTTGTGCTAGGTGTTGGGATCAGATCCTGCCTCTGCCCTCCTGGCATTTGTGTTTCTGTGAGGAAAGGACAAAGGAAGCTCAGGGAGATGGAGGTACTGTGTGGAGTGGCTGTCAGGCTGCAGAGCCAGGAGGGCAGTATCCATGGTACCCTACTTCAAGCTGGGAGAAGCCCTGGCTTTGCCTATATTGCAATTTCTATTTCTTCCAACAACAAGATAGATGTGTTTCCCAATAGCTTATTTTCTCAAGTTGATCCAAAATTCACTTAAAATACCATTAACTATTAACCATTCTTAAAATATACAATCCAGTGATATTTAGTGCATTCATAATGTTGTATAACCCTGCCTCTATCTAGTTCTAACATACTTCCACTCAGTAGGAAACCCCATGCCTATTACAGTTACTCTCTACTCCCTGCTCATGCACAACCTTTGTTAACCACCTCTCTGCTTTTTCTCAATGGATTTAAATATTCTGTGTGTTTCATACACAACATGTGACCTTCAGTTTCTGAATTCTTTCTTTCAGCATTTTTTTTTTTTTTTTTTTTTTTTTTGGTTTTTCGAGGTAGGGTCTCACTCTAGCTCAGGCTGACCTGGAATTCACTCTGTATTCTCAGGGTGACCTCGAACTCACGGTGATCCTCTACCTCTGCCTCCCGAGTGCTGGGATTAAAGGCGTGCGCCACCACACCCGGCTGTCTTTCAGCATTTTTTTTTTGGGTTCACTTATGTGGCAACATATGTCAGAACTGCATTCCTTTATACAGATAATAGTCCATGGTATCAGTAGGTTGCATTATGTCTGTTCATTCACTCATTGATAGTGTGGCCTTTAATAGAGACAAAGGTGAAGTGGTGTAGAGATTGGACAAAGCAGGCAGTCAGAGGTTATTCAAGAAATTCTGAGAGTGCCTTGGGGGAGTCTCCTCTATTCACCTTACCACTTTGGCCTTGTAGAATTACAAACCTCTTTTTAATATTTGTATCTTAAGTCATAGCCTGGACATTATCATCCACTCAAGCTGAACCTATTAATAAACAGTGGTTTGAGTGAAAGGCTGGTCTGGCAAGGGTCTCACTCCCCAGGCACCATCAGCTCATATTTCTATAATTGCAGTGTACTGTTCTCTGTGCGTTTCTTCCCTCAGTGCAGAAAGGGAGACTGGTGAGTCTACGTTTCAGACGCAGGAAACCAGGAAGGGGGAGTTTACCTGAGGCCCCTTATCAGTTTTATGGAGGAGCCAGAATCACTGCTCTTACCCTTGAGTTTCCAGCCTGTTGCCTAGCTACCAAACCTCCCTGCCTCTACCACAGTATGGCAGCTGGGCAAGCTCTTAATAATGATAATTGATGATTCTGGCGGGATGGGAAGGCTCAAAGTGTTTCTGGGGAGTTTGTTTTTACATCCTGATGAATTTTACTCTTGTCATGGTCAATACACTATCACTGGTTTTGGACAGCAGTGTCCCTTAGTTCGCAGTGAGGTATTCTTATCTAAGGGTAGTTCCTCTTTTTCAACTATTCTTTCTGGAGAAGTCCAGTTGCTGTTTACAGGTATTATGCATAAAATGATAAAATCCAAATACAATGTCTGTCCTGGTGTAGCTTCTCTCTTCTGAGAGCAAAGTCACTATCACAACTCATAGGAATAGAACATAATCCAGCAAAAGTTTGAAATTCCTCTAGAAAGTAGCATTGTCTTAAAAAATAAAAATCAAAAAAGCCAGGTGTGGTGGCGCACGCCTTTAATCCCAGCACTCGGGAGGCAGAGATAGGAGGATTGCCATGAGTTTGAGGCCACCCTGAGACTACATAATGAATTCCAGGTCAGCCCGAGCTAGAGTGAAACCCTATCTTGAAAAACC
Organism: Dipus sagitta; assembly: GCA_036346955.1. NCBI lineage: Eukaryota > Metazoa > Chordata > Mammalia > Rodentia > Dipodidae > Dipus > Dipus sagitta. Next base: position 261,327,180 of record CM070770.1, on the reverse strand, counting down.
AATAATAATAATAATAATAATAATAATAGATAAAATAATAAAAATAATAAAAATCAAACTTTATTGAACATAGACTTAGATGGATTCTCAAATTACTTGTGTGTCATGGCTATTCTGTAAACCATCTGGTCATGGCAGTATTTACCATATAACGATGCTTATCTACTTTTGTTAAGTTTGTATCTTGTTTCAATTTTATATTCATAAACAAATATATTTAAATCTAGGTAAGAGCACTTGTGATTGGATGATTAGTGCATGGTAATGCATGGTATACATACTGCTTAAGCTGATGATAAAGGATCAACTGTTCTGCAGTAATTTTCACATACATGTACAAATTGGAATTCTAGTGAAATTCTAGTAAATCCAGAATGTAAGTCGCAGGAAAATACTTTTGTTTTCTACTTTCCAGATGAACAAAAATACACAATGTATCATTTTAAATTGGGTTAAACACACTTTTTTGCATCTTAGCAAGAATGTCATGTAACCCTGTTTTTGAACAAAATGACCAGGATACTAATGAAACTCTCTTTGGAGGAAGTTTAATAAGCATATTTAAAATACATCCTCCAGTAAAAATTGGCGAGCTCACTGCCTTCACTTAGAAAGTGGCTGTGTAAATTGTTATGTCAAAAAAAAATTTTTGTTTTTGTTTTTCACGGTAGGGTCTCACTCTGGCCCAGGCTGACCTGGAATTCACTCTGTAGTCTCAGGGTGGCCTCAAACTCATGGCAATAGTTCTACCTCTGCCTCCCAAGTGTTGGGATTAAACATGCGTGCCACCACACCTGGCTTATCTGTCAAATTTTTATGTGCAGTTCAACAAAATTCCCTTACTGGAAACACAAGGTTCCACAACAGAGTTCCCCAAAGAACTGAAGTCTCAAAATTCTGTGTCTCCCTTGGCTTGCTTCTCTCTTGGTTCCACCCAGGCTTTATTAGTGGTTTATTTCATATCATCGTCTCCTTTTTCATAAATTTTCATTAGAACATTTATTAATCCCTCACTAGGATCTGTTTCAGTGTCATACAAGGGCTTTTCTTTCTCTCTGCACTCCTTCTCAACCTGAGTCAAGTAGTCCCATCGTATGTTTTCTGCTTTCTTTCTACATAAGATAACTATGTCAGTCTTGACTTTTCTGAACTGCTTTCCATAGAGATGGATTTCAAAAGGTTGTTCACAATCATCGAGTAATTCTTCCCATTTAGATTCTTTACCAAAAGATCAAATGATCTCTCTGTAAAATTCACTTGCACTGTGAGAACCTGGCGAACTCCAGTTAAGGTAATGTAGATTTTCACAAACTTACTTGACTGATCCCATCCATAATGACTGATCCTGCCTGTGTATATATCCTGTTGTAAGGAGGAGCAACCACAGCAGCTGGCTTTTCACTGTCAACGAGTTCTTATTTCTTCTGTGATCTCTGTTGCATCTTGTTCTTTATTTCTGTCTCAGTCTTTTTTTTTTTTTTTCAACTGTAGGGGCATCACATACTCTTTTTCTAGTAAACTTTTCCAACAAGATCTTTATGTCTTCTAGGTCTTTCTGCATCTCCTCCAAAACTGAAGTCATGGTCAGGTGGTCAGGCCTCAGCCGGAAGGTGGGGCCGAGCACGGAACAGACAGTAAATGCCACAGGAATGGGCTCACCACAAGTGCCCCAGCCACAGCACACACAACCTGGAGTGCTCTTATCTGCCCATTTCTAATTTTTTAGCATCCATTCCATTCTTTCATTGATTACTTGTGTTGCAAATACTGAGCATCTGTATGTTCCAGACACCATAAAAACATAAATCTGCTTATATTTTTGATGATCATTTACTGGATGTATTCCATGTGCTGATGCTGAGGACACCTTGCTAAGGTTGGGAATTCTGTGGTTTTCCTTGTGTTTCTAACAGTCCAGGAAGACAGCAGGCAGCTATATGGATCACGCAAGTGGACGATGACAGCATGCATATGTGTCTTAAACTGAAAGCACACATGATAGTGAGTGCTTCTTATGGGTACATTTGACACAGAAAAGCATTCTCAGAAGTGATACTTGAGCTCTGATAACTAAGTAGACACAAGACAAAGAAGTAAGGAAAGAGGCAGTTACATGTTTAAAGTCCCTATAGTGGACAAGGCCATGTGGAATCCAACCACTATAAGACTAACATAGTTGGAATGAAGTTGGAAAGTAAAAGACAGCTAGACACGTAGGGAGAGGTCAGACTGAGCATGGTATCAGATATTAGGTGTGTATACCACACTGGCCTCACTGTAATCCCAGACATGGCTATAGCAAGTAATGCTTGTCACTTCACACTGACTCTGTGCTGACCTCATACCCAGTGTGTCTGAGGCTTCTCTGGTGTCTGGGCCAGGAACCCCAACAGAAGATTACTGGCTGCTATGTGTAAGAAACCCAGAAGTGCTACTGAGTTACAGTCCATGGGGGCAGCTCTCCACTATTGGTGGATGACAATCAGTAGGAGAATGTTTCTTTCCTGGTAGACATTTCTGAGGTGAATTTCCCATTTCTAAGGTGTTCCTCAGAATTCCTCACAAAGTTGATGACAGTTTCCCACTCCTTCTCTTGTCTCTTTTGCTCACATTCCCTAATCTGTAACCCCTGCTAACTAGGGTCACTTACCAAATAAAAGTATGTGCATAGAAGCTTTTTTTTTTTTTTTTTTTTTTTTTTTTTTTGAGGAAGCGATACAAAGATACCATGACAAAGAGTTTTTCTTAGTTTTGTAAATGATGTAGGGCTGGAGAGATGGCTTAGTGTTTAAGGCACTGTCTGGCAAAGCCAAAGGACCCAGTTTCGATTTCCCAGCACTCAGGAGGCCAAGGTAAAAGAATTGCTGTGAGTTTGAGGTCACCCTGAAAGTGCATAGTGAATTCCAGGACAGCTTGGGTGGAGTGAGACCCTACTTCAAAAAGCAAAACAAAAACAGTACAAAGAATTCCTACATACCTTTCACATAGGTCTCTCTTTTTAAAAATATTTTATTTTACTTATTTAACAGAGGGAGAGAGAGAGAGAGAAAGAGACAAAGAGAGAGAGAAAGAGAATGGGCATGCCAGGGCCTCCAACCACTGCAAATGAACTCCAGATTCATGTGCCCCCTTGTGCATCTGGCTAATGTACTTCCTGGAGAATTGAACCTGGGTCCTTTGGCTTTGCAGGCAAATGCCTTAACCACTAAGCCATCCCTCCAGCCCTCACATAAGTCTTTTTAAGCTAGCATTTTAATGTATTTGCTTGCTCATTTTCTCTCACTATGTTTTATAACTATAGGCTATAAATAAATATCAATTATGAGTGTAATAAATATTCTACTAAACTTCTGCAACATAGACACACATACATGTATGATGTCTATATATATGTATACACACAATATATATGTATAACATACATGTATGTATGTATGTATATATGATTTTCTTTCAGAACCTATTGGCAGTAAATTACAGGTATGATACCTCTTTGCATTCAAACATTTCATTATGTGATCTCTAAAGACAAGGTCATTCTCTTAAATACCTTTAGTCCAATGACTAAAATCAGGAAATTAAAAATGTAATAATGCTATTAAATATTCTAAAGCCTATTTAAGTATTGTTAATTGCTCATTTAATGTACTTAAAGAGAAATCTTTTTTTTTTCTGCTTCAGAACCACATGTTGCCTTTAGATCTCATGACATCTCACTCTCCTTTAGAATGTAATTCAGCCTGTTTTCATTGTCGACGATTTCTACATTCTTGGCGAGTGCAGGCCATATTACAGAATGTCGCTCAGTTTGAGTCTGTGTAATGCTTTTGCATGATTAAGATTCGGGGATTTATTGGCACTGTGCCCTTTTCTGTGTATCCTGACACGATGTAATTGGTGAAGGTAGTTTGTCATGTTCTCTCACTACAAAGCTAACATCATTCTCTTGATACTTAGCAAGTATCTTAAGGAATGATAATTTCTGACAATAAAGTATCTGGTTTCTCATGATACTTTTTAATCATTTTAGCATTCACAATTCTTGCCTAACTCAAATAGAGGTTACAATTTAGTAGTTTTATAAGTTTTTAAAATTTAAGTTTATTTCTATAACATAAAATTCTAAAAACATTTCCTCAGTAAATTCATATTACTTACAAACAAGTGCATGGTTCCTTAAGATGGCCAAGTATTACATTGAGCCAATTACAAAAAAAAAATAATTTTACATAAATTTAGACTGGGCTAGAGAAATAACTCAGTGGGTAAAGTGCTTCTCTGCAAGCATGATAACCTGAGACCAGAGTCCAAGACCCCATGTAGATTCAGATGCTATAGTGGTTGTATGTAATCCCAGCATGTCTAGGCTAGCCTGGAGAACACATTCATGAAGAATAGGTGATGCCACCTCAAAACAAGGTGGAAGGTGAGGACTGACACCTGGAACTGTCCCGTGGCCTCCACAGGTACACATTGTACATGTGTACTCTAACTTGAACACATGAAGACACATGTACACATAAAAGTATAGCTTTAGATTTACAGAAGAACTTCGAAGGCAATATAGAAAGTTACTATATATCATTGATAGTCTATTAAATGTAAACTTACATGGAGAGGATTGGTATCTTAATACTATTGCATTTTCCAATGCATGAACATGATTTTGATTTCTTTCCTTGTGTTTTATTATTTTCACTATACACATTTTTCATGTATTCCCTTATATATGTATTTAATTTTTGTAAATAATGTTTTTATATATGTATGAATGTATGTACATGTTTTGTGTGTACATGTACATGTATGTGTGTGAGTATGTGCAAGGCCAGAAGACCATCTCAGATGTCATGAAACTTTTTTTGAGACAGGGTTTCTCATTAACCTGGTGCTCAACAATTAGGCTAGATTGGCTGGCCAAGGACCCACAGAGATCCTCCTGTCTCTGTCTCCTCAGTACTGGGAGTATAAGCACACACCACCATGCCCAGCATTTTTATGTGGGTTCTGGGGATTCAACTCAGTTCCTCATTCATGTAAAGCAAACACTTTACTGACTGAACTATGCCCATAGCTCTGTATATGATAGTTTTATAAAAAAACTGAGTCCTAATTTTTTCACTTTTACAATGAAGACATATTTAGAATCTTATAAGCTTGTCATTTAAACACACTAGTTAGTTCTAAGAAAGGATTTTTCATTGATGTTTTGGGATTTTCTGTCTAGACAATCATGCTGTCTATTAATAGAGACCATTTTCTTTTTGCCTTTCTATTTTCATACCCTTTTTTTCTATTTTTTTTTACCTTATTGCATGGTTAGGATACATGAGGTATGATCAATGCACTATAATACTTAATAGAAATGATGAATGAACATCTGAGGTATACACTGAGAATGAGAAGACACTTTTCACTAATGTATATGATGTTATTCTTCCTGTTCTTGATCACATTGTAAATTGTACTGATGAACTTTCAAATGTTGATCCGGCATTTCCAAGGTAAATCCCACTTGGTTGGGAGGAGTTACACTTTAAAAAAAAAAAAATATATATATATATATATATGATATACTGGACAGAGAGATTGCTCAGTGTTTAAGTACACTTCCTGTGCAAGAATGTGGGCCTGAGAACATAAATTCAATCTCCTGATCCCATGTAAAAACAGCTGGCAGTGGCCACGTGAACCTGTAATCCCAGTCCCATAGAGACCTGAAGAAACTTTGGAGCCCTGCAAGCTCCAGAATTAGTAAAAGGAGACTCTGAATCAAAGCAAGGTAAAAGAATGATGGAGCAGGTTTACCCAACATTCTACTCTGGTCCTCTCAGGGGAATATACGGAGCACCACAAAGGTACATACACGTGCATACCACACACACCACATCTCTCTCTCTCTCTCTCTCACACACACACACATACACACACACACACACGAATAAAAAAAAAATAAAGTTAAAAGCACTTGGGCTGGACAGATGGCTTAGCAGTTCCTGTGAAGTCTAAGGACTCAGGTTTGATTTCCCAGTCCCCACGTAATCCAGATTCACAAGGTAGCACATGTGTCTGGAGATCATTTGCAGTGGCTAGAGGCCCTGGTATGCCCATTCTCCATGTGCCCCCCTTCAAATAAACAAATAATAAAATATTTAAAAAATAGAACACTGAATTATTTGCCCACATGCTAATTATTTTAGCTAAACTCTTCTTCCATTGTCCATCCAATTTCATCTACCTCAGTTAGGCTACTGGACACGTATCTCCTCTCCCCTCAAGTATCTGTCTCTGCTGGTGCTTTGGATATTCCAGTGGTCTTCAGACTTCAGTTCTCCAATGTGCTTAAGCAGTTTTGTGTCTGCCTTGTGGTTTTATTGTTGGAATGATGATTAGATCGTGCTCTGTCAGTTCTCTGCGGTACTGAGTAGATACTGGAGGCTCCAGAGATTTTTTTTTTTCCTGCAGTTGAGCCAGAATCCAAATCAGATTTTTTTTTTTTTCGAGGTAGGGTCTCACTCTGGCCCAGGCTGACCTGGAATTAACTATGTAGTCTTAGGGTGGCCTTGAACTCACGGCGATCCTCCTACCTCTGCCTCCCAGTTGCTGGGATTAAAGGCATGCACCACCACGCTCGGCTCAAACTCAGAATTTACTGAATGTTAATAAGGTCATTAAGTCTCTTTTTGATTCCTTTTCTCTCTCATTTTCTTTCTGCATTTTCTCCTTTCTTTGTTCCTGTTATTGATGTAAAAAACATTAGGGTTGTCTGCTTTAAATTTTCCAGTCTTAGTTCCATGCCTGTGGTGTAAATTGGTAGGTAGGTCTCGTGTCTTTAATAGAATCAGGGTTATTTTCCCTAAATAATTCATAGTTCAGATATTTCCTTGTGTATTTGTGATGTTATCAGCCATTGATGTTCAATATCTAGCTCTATTAATGAGAACTCTTTTCTTTTACCTCTCTTCTTTTTTGTTAGCATTTATTTGTTTTTTTTTCTCTCTCTCTCTCTCTGAGTGTGTGTGTGTGTGTGCGCGCGCGCGTGCACGCCATGGCATGTGTATGGAGGTCAGAGGACAAACTTAGACTATCACTATTCACCTTTCACCTTGTTTGAGACAGAGGCTGTCTTGCTTACCATCACAAATGCCAATCTAGCTGACCTGCAAGCCTTGAGGTTCTCCTGACTCTACCATTGCTGTAGGTGTTTTTGATCACAGATGTCTATGCTACTTAGATCTGACTTTATATGGGTTCTGGGGATCTGAACTCTTGTCATCAGACCTGCACAGCTAACACTTAACAATTGAGCCATCTTTCTACCTCTCTTTTGCCTTTATTTTATAGATGATGAAAATGAGCCTCATAAAAGTAAAGTGACTTTCTGAAGTCATTATAGCCAATTGGTAAAAGTAGTATTCAAGCCTGGAAGCTGTGTCTTACAATGCTAGTGTGCCATGCATTCTGTAGTATATTGACTCAGCCAACACCTCATTCTAGGCAATAGGACCATCCATGGTTTCCTAAGTGCATAAGGTATACTTAATACTTTAGGAAGAGATGAATATCTTTGGATTCAGGTCGTTTTTGGAGACATAGGACAATACCAAGTGATTTTTCAATTCTCTGCATTTTAAATTCATAGAATTAGAATTATTCATGGAATGGTACCTAAACTCAACTCAGAATTGAGTACATTTGGGCTTCTGCTTGACCCTCCAGTTCTATAAAGAAAAGACACAAAACAAATAAGACATTTATAATTTTACTATAGTAGGGAGAGAGACAGGAAGGCAGAAGGGAGAGAGGGAGAGAGCAAGAGAGGGAGGGAAGGAGAGAATTGCTTTTTCACTACCACCTAAATTTTTTATGAGATTTTTATCTAAGGTGATATAGTATCTCTCTTTGGGGACCAAACAATTCCATGAATTATTAGTTAGAGTTTAGTGGAGACAATTCAAGAAAAAGACATGTTTAACTCTATAAAAAATAAATTTGTCATGTTCAAGTGAACCAAGGACAGACATCTATCTTGACCTAAGCATTCATTTTTCAACTCAAGTGGTTTCACTCAGGTGTCTAATCTTATATCATCTGATGCAAGACTATAATGTTCTTGAGCTTCTTTTCCAAGAGTGGACATAAAATTCCACTCTGAAGATACTTAATAGGCCTATTATTTGTAAAATCTAAAATATAAAAATCATTAATGAAATAACTTTAAATCTATTTCAAATACAATTTACATAGCAAGGGAAGATGAATTTGGCATTAAATTTTAAACCTAGTTCTGAGAATTCCCAAGCAAGAAAAGCTTGGTTTCTCTGCTCTTTCCACTCAGCTTAGGATCACATAGGTATGAAGGGAAAGTTTGGTTTGAATTGGGGCAAATGAGGTCCAGGTTCTTGTTGTATAAGAGAGAAGGCAGAAGAGATCTAAAGAACCTACTAAATTTTGGAATCAACATCAAGGGTCCAGCACAAGGGCTGGAGTGAGCTATTGTCTGTGAGGAATTATATTAAGAACTCTAGCACCTTTAGAGCATTCTGGTAGTTTATGAGTATTTAGCCTAACTCATGTTTGTGAAGTGACTTACACAGAGTTGCAAGATTATTAATGGCTGAGTAGATGTTGAAATTTTGTTATTTTGAGCTTTTTTAAAGATACATTTTAAAATATTTTTATTTATTTGAGAGACAGAGAGGAAGAGGCAAGCAAAAAAAAATGAGTATGGGCATGCTAGGCCCTCCTGCCACTGCAAACAGATTCCAGACGCTTGCACCACTTTGTGCTTCTGTCTTTAGGATACCAGAGAATTAAACCCAGGCCATAAGGCTCTGCAAGAAACACTTTTAACTACTGAACCATCTCTCCAGTCCTTGAGCTGTTTCTGGAATTTATTTTCTCCTGACATTTGTATTATGAAGACTTTGGTATGGGTTCTGGCTCTAAAGTTAACTGTGACCTGGACACAGGATCATCACTGAACCCTGCTTTCCCCATTTGAAAATGCATGTGGATGGGATTCAGGGTGTCATGGATGAAACAGGGTAATGTACATGGGAATCCTTTTTGATCTAGAAAGCACATGCATATGTTATTATAGCTATAGAATTGAATTGCATTTTGCTAAGTTCACTGATCTTCCTTGGGAAATTTTATACTAGATGAAGTCTTGCTCTTTTCAAAACTTTGTATGTGAAATCAAAGCCCAATATATTGTGCAATTAGACTTAGTGGTTATTCACCAGTTACTTTCTTGTTGCTGGCACAAAATACTCAACCAGAAGCAATGTATGGAGAGAAGAGGGTTTAATTTGGCATACAGTTCTAGAGAGTTCGTTATGGTGAGGAAAGTGTGGCAGGAACAGGAAGCCAACATAATGTCATCACTTTAGCACGGAGGAAGTAGGAAGGGCAAACAGGACCAGACTTAAACACTGTAAGACTTATCTCCCTCTGATACATTTCCTCCATCAAGACTTCACATCTTAAAGGTTCTATAACCTTCCACCCTTTGCCAGGGACATGTTCAAACACATGAGCCTATATGTGGCATTACATTCAAACCATCACAAGTAGTATCCTGCAAGATCTGTAGAAGAGTCTGGAAGGAGCCTGACTCTTGGGAGCTGTCAGTAGGACTATGTGGATATTCCTGCATCTCCTTTTTGCTGCTGCTACAAAAGTATAGTTAATAAATTGCACTAATGTCTATAGGAGTGTTCACCAAGGATCTTTGGAAAGAATAATCTTCACATTCAGAAGTATTTTCTCATTATGGGTAATGGGATGATGAGATGAAAAATGATCCTTGGCAACTTACAAGTCTGAAAAGCCTTGGGACTGAGTAATCTGTGGAGAATTAGATATAATGGCAGCCAAGAAATAACTCATTTACTACAAGGTCCACTTAGTTATTTAATCACTTTTACTGCCATACAACTACGTTGTCCCATGCAAAGTGGTGAATAGTTAGCAAAGGCATCACTTGAGATTGTGTAATGGCAGCCTCACAGATGCTGTAAAGGCAGAGCTTTGTCCCAGGCACCTCTGTGATTGAGCCCACACTCTTTATGGCGTGCACTTTTAAAATGAACAGTGACTAGAATCCTTCACTGTCCCTGGATTATTTCACATTATTGAAAGTTAGACCTGGGTCTTGTCTGGATTTAAGACACCATTAGAGTGAAAATACTTTGGGATTATATGGTAAAATACAAAGTTATTATTATTACTTTAATTTTAAATTTAGATAATTTAGGCCAAGGAATGAAAGGGACATTGTTAATTACACATGGTAAACATATCTATTAACAGAAAAAAGTAGTCATAGAGATATGACAGGCATAAAAATATCCCATCTGGATTCTGATCTTGAAAAAATTGGCAAAGAACTCAATTGACAAATCATGCTACAGATACCAAATACTATAGGGACTTGGGGAAGAGGGGAGGCAGAAATGGACTCTAGGCCCATTTTGTTTTGACAAACCAGTCAAAAATAGGGGCTGGAAATGTACGGTTATAAAAGAGGGCTTGCCCTAGTGTTGTTCCTGGCCTTTCTGGGCCCTGAAGGAGTTGTCAACAGTAAATGAATTGGAGATTTTGTTCACAAATCAGCACATAAGTACTTTAGGCACAGAAACTTCCAACAGGGGGTCTTATTATAGCTATGGAATTAAACTGTTTGGATGGATCGCTCACTGATATTTCAGACTAGATCAAATCTTGTACTCTCTCCAAATGCTTTGTTTGTGAATTCAAAATCTATTATTATATTGTGCAATAAGGGATAGTGAGATGCTCAGTCACCAGCTCAGTAAGAGCATCCTGACTGGTTTATGGAATGGTCATGAAACTTTTTCCCCTTTCACTTGATTCACAGTACAGTCCTACTATAATAATTACCATCATATTCTGGGCTCAGTGATGCTTCTGCTCAAGAGCTGACTAGAAGGACTGGGGATATGGCTCAGTGGTTAAAGGCATTCACTTGTAAAGCCTGATGGCTGAGGTTCAATTCCCTAGGACCCATGTAAAGCCAAATGCACAAAGTGGTACATATATCTGCATTTGGTTTGCAGTGGCCAGAGGCCCTTGTGCACCCATAGTGTGTCTCTCAAATGAGCAAAAGGGATTTAAGAAAAGAGGCATGTGAGCAGCACTGTCTAATAGAAATGCAATGCACACATTAAAAGCAATTTCAGATATTCCAGTAGTCACATTTGCTTTTTAGTCATGTATTTATTTATTTTGTGTGTTAATGTGGGCATACACATGCCACTGTATGTGTGTGGAGGTCAGACAACAATTTTTGGCATGATCTCAAGTTGTTCACCACAGAATATAATGGAACTATGGGATATCCTAAAATGGTCAAATATCTGGATCACAGGTATAACAGAAGGAGAGGAAATCCAGGCCAGAGGCATAGAGAGCATATTCAACAAAATTATTGAAGAAAATTTTCTGAATCTCTTAAAAGAGAGCTCCATCCAGATATAAGAAGCCCACAAAACACCAAACAGACAGAACCAAAGAATAAACTCTCCAAGACACAGCATATTTAAAGCTCTTAACAATGAAAACAAAGACAGAATATTAAAATCAGCAAGAGAGAAACAACTCACAAATACAAAGGCAATTCAATCAGAATTACATCAGATTTCTCAGTGGAAACCCTGAAAGCCAGAAAGGCCTGGAATAGAACACTTCAGAGTCTAAAAAACTATGACTTCCAACCCAAGCTACTCTACCCAGCAAAAGTATCCCTCATAACAGATGGTGAAAGAAAAACTTTCCATGAAAAAAATTAACTCTATGAATATATGAACACAAAGTCAAACCTACAGAGAATACTTGAGGGAATACTCCACACAGAATAATCAAACAACCAATCTTAAGAGTCAACAACAAGAATACCACAATAACAAAAATAGACCAGGCTCAAAATAGTACAACGCATAAGAAAGCACCAAACCCCATAAAACATCTCATCATGGCAGGGATTAGTTCAAACCTCACAGTAATAACCTTAAATATTAATGGTCTTAACTCACCCATCAAAAGACACAGGTTATCAGGATGGATCAAAAAACTAGACCCTTCTATCTGCTGTTGTCAAGAAACTCGCCTCACCACTAAAGACTCACCTCCTTAGCATGAAAGATTGGAAAATTATATTCTAAGCAAATGGAAATGAAAAGCAAGTGGGTACTACTATATGAATATCTGATAAAATAGACTTTAAACCAAAAGTAATCAAAAAGGACAAAGAATCACTATCATAAATATATATGCCCCAAACACAGGTGAGCCACAGTTTATAAACTATAATCTACTTGAACAATAGAACAGAAATAACACCAATACCATCATAATCAGAGACTTCAATACTCCACTGTCATCAATAGACAGATTTTCCAAACAGAAAATCAACATGGAAATAATAGAGATCAACAATATCAATCAATTAGACCTAATGGATATCTACAGAACTTTCCACCCCAACTCTACAGAATACACATTATTCTCAGCAGCCCATGGAACCTTCTCCAATATTGACCATATATTAGGCCAGAAAGCATGCCTTCATAAAGTCAGGAACATTGAAGTAACTTCCTGCATCATGTCAGATCATAATGCTTTAAAACTAGAAATCAACAACAAGAAACACATCAAGAACTCCACTAGCTCCTGAAAACTAAACAACACACTTTTAAACAATGAATGGGTCATGGAAGAAATCAAAAAAGAAATTGTAAAATTCCTAGAATTAAATGATGAAAACACAACCTACCAAAACTTATGGGACACAATGAAGGAAGTCACAAGGGGAAAATTCATAACCCTAAATGCCTTCATTACAAAGACAGAGAGATCCCAAATTAATAACCTGATGGTTCACCTAAAGGAAATGGAAAACAAGAAGAATCCAACCCAAAGAGCTTCAGATAGAAAGAAATAAACAAGATTAGAGCAAAAATTAATGAGCTGGAAACTAAGAAAACAAAAAATTGATGAAAGGAAGAGCTGGTTCTTTGAAATAATAAACAATATTGACAAACTCCTGGACAATTTGATCAAGAGAAGTTTTCAGATTAACAAAATCAGAAATGAAAGAGGAAAGATCACAACAAATATCAATGAAATTGGAAGAATCATCAGGACATGCTTCCCAAACTTCTACTCCACAAAATTGAATTATCTGGAAGAAATGAATGAATTCCTAGACACAAACCACTGACCAAAACTAAACTCAGGGCAGATTAATCTCCTAAACAAACCTATCACATCCATGGAGATTGTAAAGGTAATCAAAAACCTCCCCCAAAAGAAAAGTTCAGGACTGGATGGCTTCTCAGCTGAATTGTATCAAACCTTCATTGAAGAACTGAAACCAATTTTGCTCAAACTTTTTTGCATAACCAGAGACCAGGGAATTGTCATTAACTCCTTTTATGAAGCTCGCATCATCCTAATACCAAAACCAGACAGATGCAACAAGGAAAGAAAACTATAGGCCTATATCCCTAATGAACTTAGATGCAAAGATCTTGAACAAAATCTTTGCAAACCAAATTCAACAACACATCAAAAGCATTATCTACCTTGATCAAGTAGTCTTCATCCCAGGGATGCAGGGATGGTTTAACATATGAAATCAGTCAACGTAACACACCACATAAATAAAACATAACCACAAGAACCACATGATCATCTCAATTTATGCAGAGAGGGCCTTTGACACAAAACAACACCACTTCATGATCAAAACAATGGAAAGAATAAGCATGGAAGGTCTATATCTCATCACAATAAAGGCTACATATAAAGCTCAAATAATACTAAATGGGGAAAAACTCAAGGAGTTCCCACTGAGATTGGGAACAAGACAGGGTGCCCACTCTTGCCACTGCTCTTCAACATAGTACTAGAAGTACTAGCCTAAGCAATAAGACAGGAGAAAGAAATAAAAGGGATTCAAATTGGAAGAGAAGTCAAGTTACCCTACTTGCAGATGGCATGATCCTATATGTAACTGATCTAAAATTCTCCATATCAAAACTTCTAAAGGTGATAAATTCCTTCAGCAATGTGGCAGGATACAAAATCAATGCATAAAAAACAGTAGCTTTTCTATATGCAAAGGACAAAGAAATCAGTGAAGTTGTCCTATTTTCAATAGCAAATAAATAAATAAATACCTTGGAGTAACACTAACCAAGGATGTGAAAGACCTATATAATGAAAACATAAAATAAAAAAACTAGAAAAAATAGAGGAGGACTTGAGAAGATGGAAAGATGTCCCATTTTCCTGGATAGGTAGAATTAATATTATGAAAATGGCAATTCTACCAAAAGTAATATACAAATTTAATGCAATACCAATAAAAATAGCATCATCATTCTTCACAGAGATTAAAAAAAATGATCCCCAAATTCATATGGAATGGGGCAAGTCCTTGGATATCCAGACATATCTTCAAAAAAAAAAAAAAAAAAAAAAAAAAAGAAAAGAAAAGGAAAAAAATCACTGCTTGTGGTATTACTATACACAATCTAAGGCTATATTAGAAAGCCATAGTGGCAAAAACAGCATGGTACTGGAATAAAAACAGAAACACAGACCAATGGAACAGAATTGAAGACCCAGAACTTAGGTCAAGTAACTGTAGCTGCTTGATCTTTGACAAAGGTGCTAATAATGTAGACTGAAGAAAAGACAGCATTTTCAACAAATGGTGTTGGACAAATTGGATAACCATATGTAGAAAAATGAAACTAGACCCACTCATTTCACCATACACAAAAATGAAATCCAAATGGATTAAAGACCTCAATATAAGACCTGAAACTCTTGAAGTACAGGGAGAAAAAAATGAGGCACTGTCCATGATATAGGACTGGAAAAAGACTTCCTGAACAAAACCTGAGTAGCCCAGAAAATTAAACAAGCACTCAGCCAATGGGATCTCATGAAGCCAAAAAGCTTTTGCACAGATAAACATACCATAAGCAAAGCCAATAGATTACCCACTGAATTGGAAAAAATCTTTGGATGCTATACCACTGACAGAAGCCTAATATCTACAATCTACAAAGAAGTCAAAAAACGAAACAATAAAACTCAAAAATCCCACTCTAAAAGTGGGGCAGAGAGCTGAATAGGGAGTTCTCAGAGGAAGAATTACAAATGGCTAACACACCCACAAGAAAATGTTCAACATCCCTAAGCATTAGGGAAATGTAAATTAAAACAACTATGAGATTCCACCATACCCCATTAAGGACAGCTAACATTAAAAAAAATTAAATGAAAGCTAATGTTGGCAAGTATGTGGTGAAATAGGAACACTCATTCACTGTTCGTGGGAATGTAAGCTTGTACAACCACTATGGAAGTCAATATGGAGACTCCTAAAAGGGATGAATATAGAATTACCAACAGTCTCTGTTGTTCCCTTATTGGAAATTTACCCTAAAATCTCTACATCTCAGTTCAGAGATATTTGCTCAACCATGTTTATAGCTGCTCAATTCATAATAGCTAAGAACTGGAATCAACCCAGGTGCCCATCAATGGGTGAATGGATAACCAAGATGTGGTGTATCTCTATATGATGGAATTCTACTCAGTAGTAAGAAAAATGCACAATGAAATTTGTAGAAAAATGCTCAAACTTGGAACAGATCATTCTAAGTAAACTCACACAATCACAGAAAGAAAACTGTCACATGCTCTCCCTCATCTGTGGTTCCTAACCTGGATCAGCACAAGTTACTGATATACCTGAATGGCATCTTGAGGTTTAGACAATAAGGAGGGTAGGGGGTAGAGGGAAGGGGAAGGGCGAGGTGGGGGTGGGAGGGACAAAACAACCCAAATTGAACTGGTACCATAGAATGCTATATTCTGGAAGTTAGACTGAAATGTGGAACCCTCAAGAGGACCTTAGGGGTGCGTCTGAATCAAAGAGCCCTGGACAGGGTAAGACAAAGCCTAACTTTACATTTCTCTGGTTTCTCTTCTCTTTCTTCTCTATCTTTTTCTTTTTTTTTCCTCCCTTGGCACTGGCCTGTAATTCCCTATACCAGATATAGTTTACATCTACAATGAACTATTGATCAGAGAGACCTACTAGATCTTCTGTCAGAGCACTTGATTAACCACCAGAGGTTAATGGTAAAACCCTATTGCTGAAGACACCATATGCTGTCAATATGGACCATGGAGAAACCTGGTTGGAATCCAGAAGAGAGCCAGTCCCCAGACAATTAGCCCATCTAGTGCTGGAAGACACTACATGAGCTACTGGGGGAAAGTTGCCAACATCTACCCAAGTAAGTCAAAGTCTAAATGACTCAGAAGCAAACAACCTGATGTGACGCTCACACAAGTGCAATAGTGGCACACAGCCTTGGTGGGTAACCAACTACTCTTGGATTGGCTAAAAGATCCACTCAGTGGAAAGGGAAACATATCTGGAACTGGGAAACAAGTCAGAATCATATCAGATAATGATTTTGCTCCCCAATACCAATCTCCCACTAATCTTGGTATATAAGAGGGTCTACAGCCTTTTAATACACTCTAAATTAATAATGGATATCCCATTTAACCAGTGCTGACTTCATACTCCATTGGAGATTCTGCTTCTCTTTTTCAGATGGGAGCAGGATCTGAGGAGATAAATGACCCAGCGCACTTTACCCCAGCCCCAACTGAAGCCACAGAAGAATTGGGGAAATGAGCAAGAGGGCTGCTCTCTCAGTGAACCAGATATCAGCACAAGGGTGAAGGAGATAGACACAGAACACTCAAAACCTACCAAAGCAGAGATACAGAGGACCCTAAGAGGCCATCACTGAAGTAGACTTAAAACACACCCAACATGGCTCAGGGAATTTTGTGGAAGAGGGGGCAGAAAGACTGTTAGAGCCACAAGTTAGGACATCTTGCACAGAGACATTGGCTCTCTCCCATAACTGACTGCTGCCCCCATAATGCATTACTCACAATCCCCATGGGGTTGACCTGCATCCCCAATGAGGAAGGCCTCTTCAGAAAAGGGGATGAAAGGATGGTACCAACAGGTGTTGTATACATACTAAATATGTTCATATCTAATAAAAATAGATTTAAAAAATAACTAGGAACCTTAAAACTGAATCATTGTTAAAGCAAGGGAACTTTTAATGTTTATTAATGAAGCCAAAATGATAATACTGACATAATTATGGTCAAAAGATTACATTAACGAAATCCTTCTGAGAAGCAATGATGCAATAGTACTGGAAGCTATTGCTATTATGGACAATTATATTGTATATATACAATTATTACTGTTCTCTTACCTCTAATTCCATTCTGCATATATGTCCTGAAGATACAGTCCATTAGAAGAGAAGGTGAATATTTGACAGTGTTCATTTCCACTTGCCTGTAATAGTGAAAAATCAGGAAATGATATGCAAATATGCAAATGATACCAAATCACCTTAATGTACAATTATGCAACCATCAGAGTTGTAATTATGGAGAGTACATGAAAAACTGTTGGACAAGAACAACACAAAGCTTCCAGGACCTCTTGATGATGACCATCTGAATCTATCTGGGTGGACAAAGACAAGAGTGGGATTCTACAAAGATAAAAATAATTGTTTAAAAGGCAGTGGGATTATGGGTGATTTGATATGAGAAGTTAAATTTATCATCACGCTGGTTAACATGAATGAGTGCCATTGAGGATGATTGAAAAAAAAATGCAGACATGCTTATATTGATGGAGGACAATAGCCAAAATGCACAGAAGTGAAGAGTTTGGCAATGGGGGAATCAGCTCTGGTGACCCTGTGACCTTGGAAGTAGCACATTCAAAACCAAAGGAGCACCTGTCAGGTATGAAAGTGGCCTTGTAGTCAGCAAGCAAAATGGAATCTGCCACTGAATGTGAACACTGAAGCCAGGATATAAGGAAGTGGCCTGAGTTAACACTCTTAGAGACTACAAAGCTCTGACTTGTGCCTTCCTGGAAGGGGTGCTTTCTGTATACCCCATTCCTCACTATAATCAAGCACAGCATAGGAAATAAGACAAGTAGATTTCAGCTTTTATGAGGTGATATTTTCAACATATGCAATAGGAAATTTATTAATATCTAATGATAAGCTCCTAAAATTAGAAGTATAAATTGGCAAATAACTTAATTACAGTTTCACAAATATGTACAAATATATGTCAAAACACTTTATACTTGAAATCAAATGTTTTCTAAACATGAGTAATAATAAGTTAGAAAATATAATGGAAAAAATGAATTTGTATCTCCATTACAAGTTAACCCCATAAGGAAAAAATAAGAAAAAAAAAGACTGAACAATTTAGAAAAGAAGAAAAAATAATGGCCAAAACATTTGTGAAAATGAACTCAAGCACAGTTGTATTTAGAAAAATAAAAACAAGATAAAACAGTATGCATCCATTAGAATGCCAGAAGCCAATTAACAGGGTTGTGGTTATAGCTCAGTAGTAGAGCTCTTGCTTGGCATGCACAAAGCCTTAAATTCAGTTACTGGCACTGAAAAAAAAATAAACAAACTTGACAATATGAGATGCAAAAATGCAGGACACACATTCTTACACCTTGTTTGTGGAAGCATGAGTCTCTGGGACACAGTAGAGCTAAAAGGAAGTCACAGAAGTGATAGCAGGTAGCTGGGGGTGATGGCGCAGGTCTGTAATCCCAGCATTCCAGAGGCAGAGGTGGAGGTAGTAGGATCAGGAGTCAAGCCCAGCCTCACCTAATTGTAGAGTCTGAGCCCTGATCCTCATTGTCTTTAAAAAAGCATTTATATGTGTGAACAAATAATATAAACATGGCATAAAGGAAAATCATCAAGAAATGGGGAAAGTGATCACTTGTTTTAAATTGTGTTAGCAATGGATGTTTGAATCTTATTCACCATAGTGGCTCACACTTCCAGCTTACTTGGGTTACCTTGAGGAAGCACAGCTTTTCATGGTAGTATCTTTTCTGCCAGAAGATACCTAACTGCTTCTGAATCTTGCCCAGACCAGAGGTCCTCAGTTCCAGCCTCGGCTTATGTCCTAATCAGAGTGCTTTGCAGTAGCGCCAGCATTTCAGAGGCACTGACCACCCAGAAGGAAGGCAGATAAGTAGTGTATCACTGGTCAGAACGAGCCGTGCTGCTTCTCTGATTAAGTAGAAACAGATGCCCAATTGTGGGTTTTAAACAGTGTTATCAGACCGTGTGACAGCTCATCCAGGAATACAGTACAGTTCCACCAAGAATGTAGAAGCTATAATTCAGATCAGTGCATCAGTGGCTAAGAGTATAGCTTCCTGGTACTTGGAACTGGTGTGTGTGTATGTGCGTGTGTGCGTGTGTGCGATCACTCACATATGTACTTGCTTATGTGGGTAAGAATATATATCACAGACACAACATAAAATATTTTCAGATTAATTTTATTTTTGACAAGTCCATATATGCATAAATGCATTTCGGTTGTATTCACCCTCCATTACCGTCTCTTATGCCTTTTCCACTTCTGCTAAACCTCTTCTTCCCACCTATCCCTTTCTACTTTCATGTCCTTTTTCAATGTATGTGAACCACTAAGTTAAATTGGGTTGTTTGTATGAGCATGAGTGGAAGATTATTTACTGCACTATGGGCAATTTACCAGGGGTGATTCCACTGAAGAACACCCCCCCCCAAAAAAAAACAAAAACCATTAACTCATTGACAATAGTTCCTCTGGGAGAAGTGGAGTCTCATGAGTCCCTTCTTTATTCATAATGGGATGTTAACAGGTTCGGTTTGGTGTAGGAAACCACAGCTTCTGTGAGTTTATGAATGTAATGTTATGTTCAGGGGATGGCATTTATTTCACAGCACTCCTGTCCATCTTCTGGCTCTTAACTTTCCTTCTGCCCCAGTTCTATGATGTTCAGTGAGCTTTGAAAGTGATGCTATAGATGCCTTATTTGGGGCTAGCAACCCATAGTCACTTATCTTGAGCACTTTTTTTTTTTGCCAGCTATGTAAAACCAATGCTTTAATCTCTGCACACAGCAAAAAGAGATTTCTGTGACAGATGAAGAGTAGCATTAATCTAGAGCTATAAACTTAAATACTTAGCAGGCAGCTTGACAATAGATCCGTTTAGTATAACAACAGTAATAGGTTCCCTCCTAAGGCCTATGACCTCCTGAACCACAGGAGCCTTTGACGGGGTTGATAGTACCAGTCATGAATTTCCTCCTGTGGAGTAGGCCTCAAATAAAAACAAACAAACAAACAATTGGTTACTTCCATAGCAGTCATGCTCTTATTGCACTAGAGGCACATCTTTCTGGAAAGTCAGTTGTGGAGCACACAGGGTCCACAGCTGGGGAAGACTGGGGATGACTTTTCTCTCCTAGCAGCCTGTAGAGCACCTTCTGGCACCATGAATGTTAGGCTGCTTCTAGCCCAGTTGCAGCTTGTTTTCTCTGTCCTAAACTAATGTGTTTCAGCGATTGGGTCTTGTGATTTTTATGATGAGCAACCAAGAGCACTGGCAATAGCCTGTATTGTTTTGGAAGCCTCTGGAGGCTCCTTGGGCAACAACCCATAGGGAGGTATCTTGCATCTAGCTTTGGGATTTTGGTTTAAAATATCCATAAGGGTTATTACCATTCAAGGTCCTTTTGAAAAATCACATATTTTAGTTAGTTTCTAAAGTAGTAGGCTTCTATCTACTTTTTCATTCCTCAGTTTGGGTTGTTCCTCTCCCTACCCATATTGTTCTCCTTTTTTCCTTCTTCTATCTCTGTTTAAACCTTTCCCTCCCCTGTATTTTCCTTTCTTTTCATATCACATATGTCCTTCCCTCTCTCAGATCTCTGCTTTTTCCCTCCACCTCTTTGACTCCTTTCTTGCTTTCTGACCTTGACAGACTCTCTGTCTAACTTAGATCCAGAGTCTAAAAATTTGTGTCTAATTCCCTTTATATGAGATAATATATGGGGTTTGTCTTTTGGGTCTGGGTTACTTCACTCAGTATAATATTCTCCACTTATATCCATTTTTTTCTGAAAATTTCATTTTTCTTTAGTGCTGAACAGTATTATATTATGTAAATGTACCTCATTTCATTACTCATCAGTTAATGAGAATGTAGGCTGCTTCACTTGCTTTGCTGGTATGAAGAGCACAGCAATAAACTGATGAACAAGTGTCTCTGTAGTAAGTACAGAGTTTTTTGGGTAGATTTGGGAGTCATATACCTGAGGCACCTGGTAGTTCTAGGGGATGCCCCCCCCTGCTGATTTCCACAGTGGCTGAATCAATTAATACTACCAACAATATTATATAAGGGTACCACTTTTCCTATATCCTAACCAACATTTATATATATATATATATATATATATATATATATATATATATATATATACATAATAAATATATATATAATGGACATTCTTAATATGGTGAGATGAGATCTCAAATTTTCCTGAGGCTAAAGTTGTTGAGCACTGTTAAAAAATATTTATTGGCCAGTTGTAATTCTTCTTTTGAGAACTCTCTGTTCAATTCCATAGCCTTGTTTTTAATTAGATTAATTGATTTCTTGCCATTTAGTTTATTGAGTTTTTTTTTTTTTTTGCACATTCTAGATATAATCCCTTGTGAGATGTGTAGCAGGCAAAGGTTTTCTCCTATCCTGTTGGCTGCCTCTTTGCTCAATTGACCATTTATTTTGCTGCACAAAAGCTTTTTTAAATTTTATAATGTCCCATTTGTCAATTGTTGTCCTTCTTTCTTGAACATCCAGAAGCCTATTTCAGAGTCCTTACCTATGCTTACATCTTGTAGTGTACTCTTTACTTTTTCTTCTACTACTTGCACAGTTCTGGTCTTAGGTTAGAATCCTGGGTCTGTTTGGAGTTGATTTCTGTGTGGGTTGAGATCTAGTTTCATTCTCTACATGTAGATATCCAGCTTTCCCAGCACCATTTGTTGAAGAAGTTTCTTTTTCTGGTGTATATTTTTGTCAAAAATCAGGTGGTTATAGTTCTGTGGACTTATATCTGGGTCTTCTGTTTATTCAACTGATCTACATTTCAGTTTTTTCTTATGTTTTATTTTTATTTATTTATTTGAGAGAAAAAAAGAGGAAGAGAGAGAGAGAGAGAATGGGCACGTCAGGGCATCCAGCAACTGCAAACGAACACCAGACACATGTGCTACCTTGCCGTCTGGCTTATGTGGGTCCTGGGGAATCAAACCTGGATCCTTTGGCTTTTCAGGCAAGTGCCTTAACCGCTAAGACATCTCTCCAGCCTTACATGTCAGTTTTTGTGACAGTACCATGTTGTTTTTATTACTGCAGCTCTGTACTTTAAGTTGAGATCAGGTATGGTAATGCCTCCTGTGTTATTCTTTTTGTTCAGGATTGCTTTGGCTATTCAGGTTCTTTTGTATTGCCTGTAAATTTTAAAGTTGACTTTTCTATTTCTATGAAGAATGCCATAGAGATTTTTATTGGGATTAAATCTGTAGGTTAATTTTGGTAGGATGGCCATTTTCAAATATTAATTCTTCCAGTCCATGAGTTTGAGAGGTCTTTGCATCTTACACAGTGTCTCTTAATTTCTTTATCTGAGATTTAAAGTTTTCATTGAAGAGGTCTTTCATTTTTGTACTTACACTTATTTCAAGATATTGTATTCATTTTTTGAGGTTATTATGAATGGGATTCTATTCCTATTTTCTTTATCAGTATGTTTGTCATTGGTGTATAGAAAGCTACTGACTTTTATATGCTAATTTTGTATCCTTACAGTTTGCTTAAAGTGTTTATCAGTTCTAGGAGTTTTCTGGTAGAATCTTTAGGGTCTCTTATTATGTCACCATATGATATCATCATCTGCAAATGCAGATACTTTAACTTCTTTTCCTACTTGTATCCCTTTTATGTCTTTGTCTCATTGCTCTAGCTAAGCCTTTGAGCACTATGTGGAGCAAGAGAGAAGAGAATGGATACCTTTGTCTCATTCCTGATTTTCAGGGGAATTCTTCAAGCTTTTTCCATTTAGCATGATGTTAGCTATAGGTTTGTTGCATATAACCTTTAACATGTTGAGATGTATTCCCTCCATTCCATTTTCCTCCCTTCTCTGGGAACTTCCTTTTCCTTGGCTTCTGCAGCAGCTGTAAATCATACAGTAGGCCTTCATTCTAGAATGAGTGGTTGTGATGGTTTGAATCAGGTGTCCCCAATAAACTCATGTGTTTTGACTGCTTGGTCCCCAGCTGAAGGCTAATTGGGACGTGGAGCCTTATTGGAGGGGTTGTATTGTTGGGGATCAGGCTCCAGAGTGTTATAGTCAGCTCTCCTCTGCCAGAGATCAGCTCACTCTCCTACTGTTGTTTTCCACCTGCTATGGCAGAAGTGATGTCCAGCCTCTGTTCATGCCATGCTTTCCCCTGCCACCAGGAATCTTCCTCTTGATACTATAGGCCAAAATAAAAACTTTCCTCCCATCAGCTCCTTTTTGTCAGATGCTTTGTCCCAGCAATGAGAGCAGTGGTAGAACTGGTGCTGGTGCTGGTGCTGGTGCTGGTGCTGGAACTGGTGGTTCTGATCCTAATAGAGTATTTTTATATTGCCTATGTCTATCTTATCAAAGCATAACCACTGTTTTTATGATGCATAATAGAGTATCTTTTATTATCCCACAATGAATTATATGACTCAACTCCCCTTTTGCTATGGAAGCTTCATATGTGCTATGTCCAAGAAGGAGGATAAGGCTAAAATGTATACACATGTAGCATGGAGAATATTCAACTAACATTTGAAATTTTTGTTTTATCTATCTAAACCACCAGAGGTTTTTCAATGGAAAAATTGTTTTCAGTGGAAGGTAACATTACCAGCCCTATCAAGTTTGGAAAAAAGATCACTTTGGGAAGCTGAAGGCAAAGCTGAAAGTTGTGGCAACTTAGAATGAGTTGTGTGTGAAAGGCAGCCGAGTTTCCGGCTCACTGGCCAGGAGGGAGCTGAATGAAGAGACCAGGAAAAGATGGGTCCAACATATTGCTCATGGTCAGTGGCTGAACTATCTGGTAGAAATTTTCTTCCCCTGAAACCCTCACATCTGCACACAGAGAGTTCTGGTTCTACCATTTTATCAGTGGACTTTTAGGGAAGTCACTTGGACTTTCTGAATCTGTGTTTTGTTTTTAATTTTGATTTTTTTAAAGGTAGGGTTTTGTTTTGCTCAGGCTGACCTGGAATTGACTTTGTAGTTTCAGTATGGCCTCAAACTCACAGTGATCCTCCTACCTTGGCCTACTGAGTGCTGGGATTAAGGGCATGTGTCACCACATCTGAGAGAGAGAGAGAGAGAGAGAGAGAGAGAGAGAGACAGAAGAACCCAGGGCCTCTAGGTGCTGCAAACAAATTCCAGATGCATGGGCCACTTAGTGCATCTGGCTTTACGTGGGTACTGGGGAATCAAACTCAGGTCATTAGGCTTTATGGGCAAGGGACTTAACTGCTGAGCCATCTCTCCAGCCCTGGATCTGAGTTTTTTTAAAGCATAAAATAATAAAGGTAATATACTTGCCAGTATCTATTCTGTGCACTTCATGGAATTGTTGAGTCAATCTTGTGCTTTCCTAAGATGAAAAAATGAGTCCCACATAGAAAAAGAATTACTGTCCAAAAGCTAAAATTAATACTGAACTTTCAGATTACTCACCAAAATATTTTTTCTGGGTTGGAAACTCAAGCAAATAATATTCTGTATAAATTCCTTCAATCTAGAATCAAGTCAGTATGTTTTTAAAAATTAATGTAATTAGTATGGGTATAATTAATATATATCTATAATTAATGTACTATAGACAATAATGAATATGGACCTCTAAAGCCTTCACATCAACATTATTTAATTGATAGACTCCTTGGCTCAAGTCTCTGCCCTTGGCTGATGATGAAGCCTACTTTCAGACACTCACTGTCATCTTTGTCAGTGCTTTTAATTATCACTGGCAAGTCCATCTCTCAGGACCCCCACTTTCTTCAGTATAGGAGATGGTCATTAGTGCTCTGCAAGGCTGCGATGGCACAATCAAGCCACAGAGAGACTGCATCCCCCACCCCTGCCCCCAGCCTTCCCTTCCTGTGGGTATTTTGACAGGGAGAGTTTGTCATTCCATGAACTGGCTCCTTGGGTTTGACATGTTGCAACAGAGGCTTATGCTGGACTCCAGACACCTCGAAACTGGCTTAATTAGCAAGGCTACTCCAGCCTGCCCCCAGTCCTTCCCAGGTGTTTCCTCCAGTGGCCAACTAGGGAGTGAAGTTAGTGATCTACTCATAGGTTGTAACACTGGCTTTTTTTGTTTTAAGTTGAAGAATTTTATTATGGATAATTGACAAAGCAAAATTTAAAAATATAGAACAAAAGGAAACAAACTAGCAGTTCCCCTGCACTCCAGGTTCATCACCTGCAGTGTAGGGAAATATTTCACTCCTTACCCCTGCTTCATGGTGAGAATCCTGTGTCTTTTTAAAAAAAAAAATTGTTAGTTATGTACACAGTGTGTAAACAACCATGCTGGAATCATTGCTAGCCTCCTCCCTGCCCTCCCCCCCTCCGCAGGGACCCTCCACGTTGGGGAGTGTGAGTCATGCATTGTGGGGTTAGCCATCAGTTATGGATAAGAGGCAATGTCTCTGTGCATAATGTCGAAACATGTGGTTCTAACAATCTTTCAGCCCCCTCTTCCGTGAATTTCCCTGAGCCATGTTGGGTTCATTTTCGGTCTTTTTCAGTGATGAGGTCTTGGGAGCCTCTGTGTCTCTGGATATCTGGTTTGGTAGGAGTTGAGTATTCTCTGTGTCTATCTCCTTCACTCTTGTGCTGGTACCAGGTTCACACTGGGTTTTGATTGTGGTCCTTCATTATGCAGGAAGGGATTCTCCCTCATCAGTAAAGACATGAGAACAGTTCTGATTTTCAGAGAAGATGAGATCCAGGGTGTGGTATAGATAACGAGGTAGATGTGGGTAGGGGCCTGTCAAGGTATGCTGGTTAGGGAGGAAAGAGGCAGGGGGCATTGGTAATGACAGTGAGGGTGGAGGTAACAAGAAAACTGGATAAACACAATGATCTATAGACTTGTAACTGTGGCTATTCTGGCTGCAGGACTCGTGATCCACAAAGGCAGGGGTTACAGAGGACTGGACAGTGTGCCGTTCTCATGGGAATCTTAGATGCATGTGACTTAATAATGCTCTTTGGAGGCAAGCTCAAATTGACTCACAGGTGAAATATGATCTTTTGAACATTACAGGAACCTGCTTGTTCCTGAGTTGTACCTGTAATGATAGCTACACCTTTGGACGCTGCATTTAATTCTGACATGTGAGAAATGTTCCCTTCCAGAGTGTGATTGACCATGTATTATTTTACTTGCCTATTAATTTTGGGTGTGAGGATGTTGCACCCAGTTAAAAGAGTGCCACTTGAGGCCATGTTATTATATAGGATGGGGTGATTCCTTTAGTATTCTATTGAAAGGAACCTTTGCCCTCAAGTAGAAGACCAGCTAGTGAAGTTGAAAGCCCAAAACATACTGCCAATCACAGATAGATAAAATGGAATCCACTTGGTGTGTAGTTTACATTTTTGTCAGTTATATTTGGTTAAAATAAAATCTCATGGCTGATTCCATATATATACAGAACAAAATGCAAAATTGTTGCTAAGCTAGATTAAGTGGGACACAAAAGGCACAAAATCCATAATGCAAAGAATCAATTACTAAGTAATTCATTCTTTATTTGACACATATTAAAGAGCACCTGCTATCAATCCTGCAGCAGAGACTTGGGTTGAGAAAAACAAACTTGCTGCTTTATGATCCTGATACTCCCCAGGAGTGGGCACAGTGCTGCCGAAAAGAAAAATATCATGGAAAGCCTTGATTCTGAGAGGTGATCCCAAATGAACAGCCTCAGAGTCATCTGGGAACTTGTTGGAAATGCAAATGCTGACTCTGCCCAAGAAACTCAGGTTATGTTTTCACAAGATCTAAGGTGATTCTGATGTCTGCTCAATGGAGAGCATTGCTGTGCAGTGAATACGTGGAATCACCATTGCCTCACCCAGTTGAGCACGCTCAGGATTGTATGTGGAGGAGAGGCCTCTCAGAAGAGTGGTTGTTTCATCAAGATCAAATGTCAAGAACCCTTTCCATGATTCCTGACAGAGGAACCAGAAGGGACAATTTTGTATTCCTAATGTAGGAATGTGCATGGAATATTTGATGAGCAGAAAGAAGGTTGGTATCACTGGACCGTAATCACCAACGTGGAGGGTGCTTCTGGTGGTAGTCAGAAATGTAGGCAGGGCTCGGGTGAGAGTCTGACGACCCTCCAATTCCATGCTTACCAGGAAATGATGTTAAATGAAGGCTCTAAGTAAGTCTGGAGGGATGAGATTGTGCATCATACCTTCTCAGTAGCTTAAGGGCCACACTTTTCAGCAGCAGGAGTGCAAGGCAGTGCTGTCATGGGGTGCAATTGAGTGTAGAGCTCTGTGAGTACATTGTGAGTGGCTTGGGTTGTTTCTGACTCTGTGTCCCCACTCACTGCACTTTGACCTCCTCAGGACCTTGTTAGTAAGGGACTATTGGTTAGATTGGGTGTTATTGGTACTGTTCAATGGCTCTTTCTTTTCTTTCTTTTCTTCTTTTCTTTATTAGTTAGTTTTGTATTCAGCAAATACAGTCAGTTTGGTACCATTATTAGGCTCATCCGTGACCTACCCCCTCCCCTTGGCCCCTCCTTGTTGAGGTATATGGGTCATGCATTGTGGAGTTAGCCCACAGTTATGGGTAAGATAAATGTCTCTGCAAGTCATGACCCAACATGTGACTCTGACATTCTTTCCGCCCCCTCTTTGGCAAAATTTCCCTGAGCCATGTTGGGTTCATTTTTGGTCTGCTTCAGTGATGAGGTGTTGGGGGCCTCTGAGGCTCTGGCTCTCTGATTTGGTAGGAGTTGATTTTTCTCTGTGCTGATCTCCTTCTCCCTTGTGCTGGTATCCGGTTCATCAGGAAAACAGCCCCCTTGCTTGTTTCGCCAATTTTTCTTAGTTTCAGCCGGGGCCCTTTTGAGGTATGATGGGGTGGCTCTCTCCTTAGGATCTACATCTATCTGAAAAAGAGAAGCAGATTCTCCAACGGAGAGTAAGTTAGCATCAGGACAAATGAGATAACCCTTACCTTTTTCTTATAGAGAATTTAATAGGTGTAGGCCCTCTTGTAGCCCACCATTGATGGTAGCTTGATATTGGAGAGTGGGTTTATGTTTGGATATGGTTCTGACTTGTTTCCCAGCTCCAGCTATGGGTCCCGTACCACTGAGGAGATCAGTTAGCCAAATTGAGAGCAGTTGGTTCCCCACCATGGCTGTGTGCCACCACTGCACTTGTGTGGGCATCACAACAGGTTATTTGCTGCTAAGTAGGTTAGACCATGAGTTGCTTGGACAGATATTGGTTATTTTCCCCCAGTCGCCCATGTAGCACCTTCTGGCACTAGACACGCTGACTGTCTGGGGACTGACTGTCTTCCAACTTCCAGCCATGCTATTCTATTTTGCATGTCAACCACATAAGGTGTCTTCAGCAGTAGGGTCTTACCACTAACCTTTGGTGGGTCATCAAGTACTCTGACAGAAATCTGTCTGTCCTTTAGGAAACCTTGTAGGTCTCTCTGATCAAAAGCTCATTGTGGATGATAGCCCCATGCTGGTACTGGGAGTTACAGGTCAGTGCCCACTAAGAAAATGAGGAAAAAGATAACTAATATACAAGAGTTAGAAAGAAGAGAGAGAGAGAGGGAGATGGAGAAGGAGGGAGGGAAGATGTAGAAGATTAAGGTTAGTCTTGATCCTACCCTCTCCAGTGTCTTGTGGTTCAGGTGTTCCCTGTAAGGGCCTGGTGAAGGATCAGCCATTTGGTCTGTCTTTTAGTAAGTAGAATTTTATGGTACCTTGCCATTTGGGTCTAGATTTGTGTTTCCCACCCCTTTGATGTCCTCCCCTCCTCTTTCTTTTCTTTTTTAAAGATTTATTTTTATTTATTTATTTGAGATAGAGAGAGTGGGGGGGGGATGGGTGTGCCAGGACCTCCAGCCACTGCAAACGAACTCCAGATGCATGTGCCACCATGTGCATCTTGCTTACATGGGACCTGGAGATTCGAACCTGGGTCCTTAGGCTTCGCAGACATGCACCTGAAAGCCATCTCTCCAGCCCCTCAACAGCTTTTTCAATGACTGAAATTTGAAAGGAGAGCCATGTGCTTTAGGCTAAGTAGCAGAGTGTGGCCAGGGGTAGCTTTCCAGGGCTTCAAGAGGGAAAAGAGAGAGGCTTGAATACTTTAAAACAGAGTATTTCCTCAGTCTTTACTCTGGTCTTTTGCTCTGAGACTCTTGGTCTGACAGCAAAGGCCTTCTGCATGTTCTCTCTTTTGGTCAGGGTTTCTTTCGCCAACTCCTTTGTAGTCACATCTAACCTTTGGGTCTCTCTCAAGTCGTAGCTTCCGCCTAGTGTCTCAGACTGTGTGGATGTTAGGATTTGCTTTCTATCCATTATCTCCCTCTCAGGTGGCAAGGCCTGAAGATCAGTAAAGGGATAGTTCTTATAGGGTCAGGGCTGTGATTTGCCTATGAGGTCTTGACCCAGAAACCACTACCTACCCCAATTATTTTGAACCCACAGTGGGAGCTCCTTCTGCTTCTGACACATTTTATATCTTAGCTGTATATCCCATGGCATCTGACAACCTGGTTTTTGGTGTCACTGGTCTTGTCCTCACCACTTTGCCTGCTACATGGTGCTTCCCATCTATAGTCCCAGGAAAATCTTCTAATGAGTTGGTCTTCTGATACTTAGCTCTCTGCTGCCCTCTGGTACCTGGAGTGTAAGCCCTGCACTATAGCATGCATGCATGCACATACATATATACATACATACATATAATCATACATGCATACATTCCTTCCTCCCTCAGTAACAGTGAGAACCTACTGGATGTCAAGAACCTAATTTAAATGTTCTTTCTTTTCGACCCCAATTTCCTTATACTGAGTATTGTTCTGTACCCAAAAATTCAAAAACTACCAGTCATGCTCACAATGTCTTGCTGTTGAGAGTAACAGACATCCACCAAGATGCCCAGATTCCTTCTTCCCTTTCTCCCTTCATCAAACATTTGTTGCACATGCTCTACGTGTTAGGAACTACACAGGTCCTGGAGGATCAGAGGTGAATAAAGAGTTCTCATCTGCTAGTTTCCATCTAAGAGGATGATCAACAGGCAAGACTTGAGCATGTGCCTGAGAATGGCCAGATGAGAGACAGGACAGGATGACAGACACAGGGAAAAAAGGAATGTTTGTGTTGTTGGTGAGAGGGAAGGAAGGCTACACTAGGCTCTTGGCATTTGAACTCGGTTTTAACGAGAATGAGAAGATTGCTGAAGTATTGGATTTATAGACATAGGGGGATGGAAAGGATATGAGAAATTACATTTTGGTTGACTTAATAATGAGCCATCCAGTGTGTGAGAGGACAATGTCATAGATCATTTAAATTCATATCATCTTTGCCTTGAGGCTTATACACTGAGGTCTTTTTATAGTCATTCTGCCTTATATTTAAGCATACAAATTCCCAAGAAAAATAAGCACCATAATTTTTCTGTTTAAAATCAGGAGAACAGAGAAAGAAAGAGGTTTGTGTGAATCACTGCATTTTTTGAAACCTGGGCTATCATGTGCTTGGCCTCCAGGAAGCTGAGGGATTTTACATTTTTCACTCTGGTATTACTTGGAATTTATGTGCTACATACTAAATAATAACAGTAAATACATTATCTTCAGAAAGAGGTTTTGTTCTGGGTGCTGAATAAAAAAAAATGGCTCACTAACACTTCACCCCCCAATTATACTGTTCTTTCACCAGAGCCCTGCTCATCAAGATAACTGACAGCTTCAATTGTTATTTGTAAAAAGTTGACATCCAGGCTGGGCATCCTGCCTGCAGAACTGCATGGGCTGAGGATGAATGGTAAGTTAACGAGCCCTTCTAGTCCCCAACCCCCAGCATGAGGTACAGTAAACAGCATCTGGCTTAGTAATACAGACAGAGAAAAATCAGTACTCCAGGGAAGATGAAGTCATCACTTTCCTACCTGGGTAAGAAACAAAAATTGGATGGAGAACTTTCATCTTATCCATCAAAGGAGCATATGTCTTGTCATAGAGTGTGATCTCCGCCCTTGTCTTATCCACCTGAATGTCTCTGCTCATCTCATCTGCTCTGGCCTGCAGTAGTTGCTGTGGGAACCGTTAGTGTGATTGAGCGGAGTTTTATTTCCCTTTTGAATAGAAGCATGATCTTCAAGTCTTCCTAGCTGCTGGAGTTCCTAGGAAGGAGTTTGCCCAGCTGAGCATCCCCTCACCCATGCAGAGACATTGTCACAGGAATGTCAAACAGCTGTGTCTTTCCATTCACTCCTTTGTTCACTTCCTGGAGTCTACAGGATGCCCTGGGTTCCTGATAGTCTTTGTAGTGTCATTTAGTCAGTCCTTCCCTGAGATCTCCTTCTTGAAATCGTTGTTTCCTTTCAGCATAGGAGATTGAACCCAGTGCCTTAAGCTTGATAGTTTAGTGGTTGCTTTTTTCATGGCTGTGACAGAATACTTCACAAAAGCAGCTCCTCCTTTAAGAAGGTGTGGTTCACCATGGTGAAGGAGGGGCATAGCAATGGGAGTGTGTGCCTGGGACTCTCTCCTCATATCTTGGTAGGACAAGAAGTTAAGAGAAACCAGGGCAGGAAGAAGTCCTCAAAGACTACCTTACAGTGATGGACTCTCCAGCTAGGACTCACCTTCTAAAGGTTCCACAACCTCCCTAAACAGCCCCACGATCTGGAGACTAAGTGCTTAAACACATGAACCTGTGGGGGACATTTTATATTTATCTGCATACTAGGTACACACTCTACCAGTAAGCTATGCTCCTAGCCCTTCTGAAGAGTTCATTGGTGACAAAGAAGTGGCATTAAAGCTGAGACAAGAAAGAGATGTTAATACCACAGTTAAATCAATATTTCTCCTCAGGCCTAAGTATGGTAGAAATCAAAGGCAGGACTCCTGTGGAAGTCCTATGTCCTGCTCAGCAGGGTGAGGAAGAAGCAGGCCTGAGCGTTTACACTCTGAGAGCATTTCAGACTTTGTTATCATGGGATGAGGATCTGGAGGAATTTGTGTACTCACAATTTGTGTTTTTTCTATGAAGCATATATTTAGCCAAAGAAACAGATGCACATATTTAATGATGGCCTACAGAAACAACTTTAGTTTTCTTACATAAAGAAATCTGGTGGTTATTTTGGTGCAGTAGCTCAAAAAAAAAAAAAAAATTCAGGATGTACTGTCCCTTCATTTCTTCCCCTGCTGCATGTCACTTTTACCTGTGGGTCATCATCCCTTCTACTAATGTCTAAACCCAGATTTTCTTTATTACTTTATTACTTCAGTGTTCCAAGAAGGCCGCCTGAGCTATCTACCTCATGCCATGTTCCAGGGAGTAATAATGGTTTATGCTATATCTATCCCTTAATAGGTAACCAGAATTTTTCTAGATGTTCCCCAGATGGCTTTATCTTATTTTTCCTGAATCAGAACTGGACTTATAGGGCCACCTCTAGACACAGGGGAGCAAATACAGTGGGGACTGGATCCACAAATGTCATAGACAGTAATGTTGTTGGCAAGGAAAAAATATCATGACAAACACTGGCAGGCAATGGGCTGTGTTTGCTGCAGATGGCAAAGCCTGCCAGAGTTCTACCCTGGTGGACAGCATACTTTTAATAATACTCAAGTGTTCAGATGAAGCAAGTGAGAATGTGTTAATATAGCAATTGTTAAGTCCATTGTTAAGTCCAGCAGCTTGGAAAAGAGAGAGCCACTGACTGCTTTTGACCACTCTGGCTAATGAAGTTGTCGTTGATAGTCAGGGACGGTCATCCCACTGATAGCTATCTGCATTTTTACAGTGTAATTCTAATACCTAATAAAACTGAACTGTATGGTCACTTCTGAGTGTTCATCTTGAGACTTTCAAGAACTCCCTGCTAGGCCTGGTTGTGTGCACATGTCTTGTCAGTATTTGGGAAGGAGAGGCAGGAGGATTATGACTTTGAGGTCAGCCTGAGCTACCTAGTGAGACTTGTCTCAAAAACAACAAAACAATAACAAAACCCAACAAATACAAACACAAATAGCTCCCCAATTCACTAGGCTAGCACTATAGTGAGGGGTAAACTTTTATCAAGATACAGATAACTGGTTTATTCATCACATGGATGACTAATAAACATCTAACAGATCCCAGGGTAGGGGACTCTAATTAGTGTCTTAGCAAAATTACAAATTGCTGCTTGCCATGGTCTTCCAGACTCCTTCACAGGTCATCAGAATGCTGGATGGTAAATTTTAAATGGAAAAATGACTACTATGCATTCCTCAAAATGCTTTCCCATCTTCAGCAAGACATCCGAGCACAATGACAATAAAGGTTTTTAAAGGAAATTGAAATGGCTGCATTATTTCTAGCATCCTATTCAAAAGACCTAGAAGGCTATCATCTTCACCCACCTGCTGCCCTCAGATACTATTCCAACTGAGCAGAACCCGGTTGAAGGATAAGCTTTTCTCATTTTCTAGGCTTGATACAGTGGTTGAGAACAAAAGCCCTGTTTAACATAAACTTTAGGGTAGCTGGATCCAGGTCTTAGTAGAATAATAAAAGAGAAGCAGAGTAAGATGATGGATATATTTTTGCAGAAAGGGAGGTGGTCAGCCAGAGGGAAGAGCTGGAATTAGGTCTGTCAGCCTCCTTCCTTCTCTTTCTCTCCCTCTCTCTCTTTCTTTTTAAGAATTATTTTTATTTATTTGACAGAAAGAGAGAGAGGGAGGGGAGAGAGAGAGAAAGGGAGAGAGAATGAGTGTGCCAAGGCTACCAGCTACTACAAATGAACTCCACATACATGTACTACCTTGCACATCTGGCTTTATGTGGGTACTGGGAAATCAAACCTGGGTTGTTAGGCTTCATAGGCAAATATCTTAACTGCTAAGCCACCTCTCCAGCCGTTTTTCTTTAATTCTTTGTTTATTTGAGAGAGAGAAAGAGAGAGAGATAGAAAAAGAGACAGATAGAGAGAATGGGCATGCCAGGGCCTCTAGCTACTTCAAATGAACTCCAGGTGCATCCACCTTGTGCCTCTGGCTTATGTGGGTACTGGTGAATTGAACCTGGGACCTTAGGCTTCACAGGGAAGCACCTTAACCTCTAAGTTGTCTCTCTAGCCATTTTCCCTTTTCTTTACTAATTATATTGTCCCTTTTGTACTTTTTGTCTTTTTCTGATTTCTAATGCCTATCCCTACAGATTGTATTGCAGAAAAAGGAATATGTTAAGATTCCTCAGAACATATCTATGTCTATATTCACCCTCCCGTGCTTAGGCCTACTTTTATAGTTTGTTTTAGGCCAACAAATTTGCCAATATACTTCTATAGACAAAAATAAAGTTTCTCTAGATCTGACTAAAAGCCAGTACTGTAAGCATAGGATATTTTTCCTAATGTGAAATATACAACAGCTCCATAAGAGTTAATTGTAAAATTCCTGATTTTATGCATAATAAGTTGTGCAAAAGTCAAACGCACAAAAGTTCAGCATGGTTACTTGTGGGTTCTGTTACCAGAGAGATGGAAAATATTCTAACATCCCTAATTACACCTTGCCTTTCAGGCATCATCCTCGATGATTTATACATTTCATACATGTTCTTTCATTTTGTTCTTTCCCTTAATAACAGAGCACAGGGTTGACCAGCTTGAAGTCAATGAGCATCTGATTGAGGCTAATGACTTATCACTTTCCACAGGCCTAACGATTTCTATTTTTGTCTCCGTTGTATTGAGTTAATGAGATCTATGCTTCTCACTGTGGATATCATCACATTCATTTTTGTTTCTTCCTCCACTCAGTTTTGTAACTTATGAGAACAAAATTCAGTAAAATATTCATATAATTACACAAATATTGCTCTATCTTCAAAGATAGAATGCTATGAAAATAGAAATATTGGCTTGCCAACAATACTATTATGAAAAAGCCAACCATCTACAGATGTAATCTAGCTCTATGGAGTTTAGACAATAAAGTGTTACTTGGAATGTGAATGCATGTAGATAAAATGCCCATAGCACAGTTTAAGAGTTGGCCCTCAATCATAAATTTTGTGTTGAAAAACTATGAACAAAGGCTGGAGAGGTGGCTTAGCAGTTAAGGCATTTGCCTGCAAAGCCAAAGGATCCTGGTTCAATTCTCCAGGACCCATGTAAGCTAGATGCACAAGGGGGCACATGAATCTGGAGTTCGTTTTCTGTGGCTGTAGGCCTTGGTGCGCCCATTCTCTCTCTCTCTTAAATAAATAAATAAAAATAAATAAAATATATTAAAAAAACTATGAACAAGAGGCAGGACTCCTAAATCCAGATTAATATTCATTAATTCATTCAGCAAGTATTTGTTGAACATCTACTCTTACATACAAGATAATGTTCAAGGTGGTAGTGCTCTGATTGATTTGACCCCAAGCTGGAGCCGTTGGTGGGGGTGATCTGATTCTGATCTGAATTTTATCTTTGCTACCCCTCCAATTAACTCTTTGGATTCCTGCTTGGGAGTTTCTTTAGTAGTGCTAATTGTGGATGAGGCTTTCTGGTTGTTACATCTGCCCACATGGATCACTATCTTGTCTGAGTGTGTGAGTGGACATGTCTGCACTAGCCTGTAGTGTAGACAAGGATCCTTAGGAGAAACTCCATTGAGGAGTACTGGCAAAGGCAGATAGACCTTGTATCCAGATATCATAACTGGGAATTCTCAAGGTATAACCAAATGGTGAAGAGAATTCTCCCTTTGCTCTCTTGGCACAAGTGAAGGTTTGGTAGGAAAGAAGGTATTCACCTGCCATTTGTGAATAAGTGTGGAAAATGAATTTTCTTTGCAAAGAGAGTCATTGGTTGAGTTTTTGAAGGTAGCCTCCCAAGCAGTTTAATGTGCCAGATGTTTGTTACAAATCTGTACCAGTCAATGGAGCGGGAAGACGAACCTGCTGGAGGTGATGGGTAGAGGGAAAGGTTGGACGGTGATGTGGACTTGCCCTGTGTTGACTGATTCCATAGGGAGCTCTGCATGTACAATTCATCTGAATTGGCTCTGGTATTGCTGGGCCTTTGTGCCACCCCCCTGTCACTTACTGAATATGAACTGTTCCAAGAAGTGTTGGCGGGCATGGTGGAACATGCCTTTAATCCTAGCACTTGGGAGGCAGAATTAGGTGAATGACCCTGAGTTCAAGGCCACCCTGAGACTACTCGAAAAACAAACAAACAAACAAACAAACAAAAAAGTGCCCTTGGGTAGGGTGGCTGTGGCTGAGGCTCACTCTGAGGGAGCTGCTAACTGGAGTAAAACATCATGTCATGAAGCTCCACCTGGTGGCTAGTTTGTGTGTGATAAGAATTTTCAGCAAAGTAGGAATGGAAGGGAATTTCCTCAGCTTGTTAAGAACATAAGCAAAGCATATGACCCAGCTGTACTGCTTGGCATATACCCTAAGGACTGTACTCATTCCTACAGAGATACTTGCTCACCCGTGTTTATTGCGGCTGTATCCATAAAAGCTAGGAAATGAAACCAGCCTAGAGGCCCTTCAGCTGATGAATGGACATTGTGGTATATTTACTACACAATAGAGTTTTATTCTGCTGTAAAGAAAAATGAAACTATGAAATTTTCAGGAACATGGATGGATCTGGAAAAGATCATACTAAGTAAGGTAACCCAGGCTCAGAAAGTCAAATGCCATATGTCTTCTCTCATATGTGGATCCTAGATTCAAATGTTTAGACTTGTATGTACATTGGATTAAAGTGAGTAGTAAAGGTCAAGAAGCTAGAAAGGGTCTATGAGGGAAGGAAGAGAGGGGAGATATTAAGGGGAGGATATAGCAGACATGTAAGTGGAGGGGAAGAATAAAATAGGGGGTTGGAAAATGGTCTAAGGGGAAGGGGTAGAGAAGAAAAAGGATTAGCAAGAGGGTTAATCAAAATATAAGATGTTATGAATAAGCCAGATGGAAGATTACTTTTTGCTAACTAATAAAATATATGTTGAACAAGAAAGAGCTTGGGCAGAGGTATCCTGTGGAAATGGATGATTTGCCCAGAAGCTATAGATTGTTACTATAAAAATTCTACTGCCAGGGGTAGAACCATTCCAGAGAGTTGTTGGCCAGGGAGGCCCCTGATGTCTCCAAAACATTACATGCTGTTGCTAAGGCTCTTGGTTGCCCTCTAGAACTATGTGGTGGGACCCTATTGCTAAAGACTCCACATGCTTGGACTGTAGGTCACTGAGAAATCAAGGTGGGGCTGAGCTTGAGGCCTGCTCCTTATTAACTAGAAAGAGCTATGCAGACTATTGGGGGAGCAAATTTATCAACATTTTTAGCCAGCAGTGGACCCTGCAGGCTTTATAGCTGGCCAATCAGGCAAAATGTCCCAAGTAGTACAATGATGGCATGTCTGTTTGCAGGGAAACCAATTTCTCTGATTGGATTTGAGCCCACTCCACAGTAATTCAGGCGTGCTGATGAAAACCTAGTCAAAAGTCATTGCTGAGGAGGTCATAAGCCTTGGAGGGTAAACTACTACTGTTGTCTGGTTAAATACATACATTATGCCCACCAAGCTGCCCTCTAAACACTTACATTTATACCTATATATTAATGCTACTCTCATTTTTTTGTTAGAGAAGTTTCTCTTTTCAGATGTAGTTGATCCATTGGGGTGACTCAAAACTGGTCGGTGCTGAGAACTGACAATGGAGAGTTGAGCACTAAGTGAGACATCTCTTTCACAACTTCCAAGACTCAGAGACCATTGAAGAATAGATGGTGGAAAGAATGTAAGAGCCAAAGGAAGGGGAGGACTGCTTACAATGCTGTCTTTCAGACACAAAATGTCCTGATATTCATGACCTCACAGTGGCTGACACTACTTACACAAGACCTTCAAAACAGGAGGAAAAAAATATGACAGCAAAATAAAAGAGAGTCTGGTTGGAAAGAAGAGATTCAGTAGAGGGAGGATTTGGGAAGGAAGAAAGTGGAGTGGTGGGTTGGGATTATGATCATGCTCATTATGATCATATCTGTATATCTATTAATGTTGTCAATAAAAAGTTAAAAAAAGAATATAGACCTACAACCACCAGCAACCATTACAATTTAACTGCTGAGCCACCTCTCCAGCCCTATTACCATCACAATCATACTTAATAGTGAGAAACTGCATGTTTCCCTCTGAGTTCAAGAACCACGGGAAGCAGTCCTTTTCCAGCATCCCATTCAACATAGTACTAGAAGCCCTTCATAATGCAGTAAGACAGGAAAAGGTAATACAAAGTCTCTCTCTCTCCGAATATGTGTGTGTGTGTGTGTATTTATTTTTTTAGAAAGAGTGAAAGAGAGAGAGAGAATTGGCATGCCAGGGCCTCACCCACTGAAATCAAACTCGAGATGCTTGTGTCACCTAGTGGTCATATGTGACAATGCTTGTCTCACCTTTGTGCACCTGGCTTACATGGGATCTGGAAAGAGATTGAACACAGGTCCTCAGTTTTCGCAGGCAAGAACCTTAACTGCTAAGTCATTTATTCACTCTCAAAGTTTGTGTTTTTTGAAGGAAAAAATAAAGATCTCTTTGTTCTTTGATGATATAATTACTTGTTTAGAAAATCACAAAGAATTTACAAAAACCTCCTTAACTAATAAGTGATTATGACAATGTTATGGGATAGGAGGTTATGTACAAACATCTTTTGCTTTCTTGTGTACTAGAAATGAACAATTGGAATTTTGAACAAAAGTATATAAAAATAGCATTTATGATGTTATTCCCAAAATAAAATGTATCCAACAAAAATACATAAAATGTAGATATTACAGTTTAAAGGCTTGAATGATTCACTATTGTCAAGTTCCACAACCTTCCCAAATAGTACCACCAGCTAGGGACCAAACATACAAACATATGAGCTTCTGGGGACATTTTACATTCAAACAATAACAACAAAAGTGTGCACATGCACACACACACATACACGCACACACACAAGAAATTAGATCATCTTGGATGCCAAGAATTGGGACAGATCTTTACCAGATAAGTGCAAATCATCTTGTATAGCAAAAACTCAGGAGGTCTTCAGATAATAGCAAAGCAAAGCAACAATAAAACCCCACTCCCTCGAAACAAAACAGTCCCCTAAAAGCTACAGTGATGGGGAGAGGTCAAAGGGACATAGGAGCCAACTGAGAGCATCCGATTACCAAGCGTGGAAGATTTTATTTTGGAAAATAAAGTAGTGTTGGATATAAACCCAAGGTATAAAATCCACTGTCCATGCATTCATGCTGATGTAAGTAAGTGGTGGAATAAATAAATCTATAAATAAATACACAGATGATCTACACAGAAAAGATGCAAATAATTCATGCAGCTATTCTACTCTTCAAGGAGGCAGAGCATCATTCCCCTTCCCTTTAGCATGGCCTGTTAAAGAGTTTGGCTTAGAAATAGGGATAGGGGAGAGTACAGGGGTAAGCCTGAAAACATGATTTTAATCAGGGAATTGAGGTCAAAATCAGCATTGATAAGTCATGTTGATAACTTATCCCCTTGCTATGATGTGATGAGAAGGGTGTTATGCCCTCTCTGGTCATTCTCTCCAAAACCCTGGTATAATCAGACACACACAAAATCACATTCTAATGGTGGGGCATCTAGAGAGTGCTTCAAAATTGTCAAAGTCATCAACAGACAAGGACATGCTAGGAAACTGTCATCACCAAGAGGGACCTAAAGAAACACAATGGCTGAATAGAATGTGGTATGCTGGATGGGATAAAAGAAAAGTGAAAGGACATTAGGCAAAAACTAATGTAATCTGGATAAAGTATGGACTATGGTTAATAATAACACATGAATGTGGGGTCATTAATTATGATAAATGTACCATGCTAATGGAAGATTTTAATAATAGGAGACATTGTGTGCAAAGTTTATGGGTACTTATTACACTATCTTTGCAATTTTTCTGAAAATATAATGCTACTATTAAAAAATGAAGTTTATTTTAACTTTTGTGTGTGTGTGTATGTGTGTTTAAGGGCCCCATGTACATGTATGCGGAGGCCAGGGGAGAACATCGGTACTACTCGTCTGCTTTATTTCCCTGAGGTAGGGTCTCTCACTGAACTTGGAGCTGCTAGTTTTGGTCAGACTTGCTGACCAGCAAGCCTCAGTGATTCTCCTGTCTCTATTCTTGACACTGAGGTCACCATGAGTGGCCATGCCTGGCTTTTCACAAGGGTTCTGGTCCTCATGCTTGTGCAGTAAGCATTCTAATTTACTGAGCCATGTCCCAAGTCCCCTGCCCACACAAAGTTTATTTTTAGTTAAAACCATGCATGGCAGGCGTTGGCCAGGCACTGAGATGGGTAAGACATGATTCTATCTTCAAAGAGCTTGTTTGTGAGGTCACAAAGCATGTGAAAATAATTTTAGCATTTCAGCCAGTTATGAACAACGGTCTGTGGAGGCCTAGGCTCTTAGGTGAGTTATCTGAACTCTTCCATCCCGCATTTGGTGAAATAGCAAATGATCTCCCTAAAATTTCTGTGAAAACCCCATTTAGGGAGGTGGTTTGTTTCCTTCTTATTTCCAGGAAGTTTACCTCTGTCTTTATCTCCTGCTCTCCTTATAAGGCAGGTTTGAGGTCTCACAATCTTCACAGAACACAGTGTAGCAAACTATGCTTCTTAATATAGATGGGTTTTCTAAAACACAAAGTGCTGATTAAAAATCCCTCAAGTCTACCAAATCAGAGAGCCAGAGCCTCAGAGGCCCCCAACACCTCATCACTGAAGCAGACCAAAAATGAACCCAACATGGCTCAGGGAAATTTTGCGGAAGAGGGGGCGGAAAGAATGTCAGAGCCACATGTTGGGTCATGACATGCAGAGACATTTATCCTACCCATAACTGTGGGCTAACTCCACAATGCATGACCCGTATACCTCAACAAGGAGGGGCCAAGGGGATGGGCTAGGTCACGGATGAGCCTAATAATGGTACCAAACTGACTGTATTTGCTGAATACAAAACTAACTAATAAAAAAAAAAAAATCCCTCAGGTGCTAGTTGTTAAAATAGTTCTTTCTTTTTTCTTGTGTGCCAGGCCACATGCCAAATCTTATGTTTCAAATTTAAAGAAAGAGATCTTTAAGAAGGTATATGCAAATAATATCTATCTCAATTGCAGGACATAAAAGAACTGTAACTGGACACTGGAAAGAGTGCCCTGTCTTTCCTCTTTACTTGTAGAAGGAAGTATCTGCTTTTTGCTGGGGAGTGGCGGGGGAGGCAGTTCATTGCAAATCTCCATAATGGCATTTTGGTGACTCTCTGTCTTATGTCAGGCCGGCTCCTCCCTGGTTTGATCAAAGTTTAGACCACTTCTCTTCCATTGAGTTTTGAGTGGGATAGGGTCAACTTTATCATGGCTGTGGCCAGGAACACCTCAAAGACTTGGTGCTGTCATTGTTACCAAGATTATTGTTTCATTCAGGAAGCTTTGTTCAGTTAACCACCATCATGTTTTACTGTGATTATGCAGGAGACCACAGTTTTCTACATTCTTCTATCTCATATTCTGACTCCTCCTCATCCTGTTTGAATAAGAGGGTTCATTCTTTTCTCAAGTTTGAAGGAAAGTCAGAACATGTGCCAGTTATGACAAGCTTTATTAAACTTGCTTAATAAAAGAGATTGGACAGTAAAGTGGCTCCCAAGAGCAAGGGAAAAAGAACTGAAGGGGCAGGAGCCTTGGCAGAGGGACTTGTGCATGCACCCTGCTTCCTCATTGGTTCCCCTCCTCTGATTAGTTTCTCTGTGCAGGAAGTGACCACTTGCTTACAGCTTCAGATTGCCATCTTTGTTCAGTGTCCCCAGAGTAAGGCCATCACTTGCTTTTATATAATATATATAATAATGATATATAATGTTTATTCATCAGTTCATGGAAAGAACATGAGGCAGCCTGCCTGTATTCATATGCTCTCTCCTTAGGCCAACCTCTATTGTTAGGGAGGTAGGAACTTTAATTTGTTTGGAATGGGTGGAACCTTTGTTATCTCTGAAACACAGTGGTTTAGAGGACAACCTCAGAATGACAGGGGTGGATAGACTAAAGAGTCGTTATTGTCTGTTCCTGGAAGGCTGGCTGCTGCATTTGTTTTTTATTTTTATTTATTTGCTGCATAACAACTAGTAAATTCCTGGGAAGACAGTGGGAATAAACATCGGGGTTGGTGGGCCTAGTGGGTTGAAGCATTCATGACTGCTAGCCTGAGACCCTTTCTCAGAAGAAGGTGAGGCTGGTTGTGATGGTTCACCCCTGTAATCCTAAAACCTTGGAGGCTGAGGCAGGAGGATTACCATAGAGTGAGACCCTGAGAAGAAGGCAAATCAATTCACCTAGGCAGGGTGGACCTGATTGGGAGAACCTGGATATCTTTGAGGATCACTGGACATGCTCACTGGGCTCTGGGGCGTCAGCTGGATCTGAGACCTCAGCAAGGGTGAGAGTGGTGCCTTCACTGCACGTGGACAGTGAAGCACGGAGGCTTCTCAGTGTGTGCTGTGTAGAATCTCACAGCTGACTATGACTGGTAACACTCCCACCCCGGGCTCACTAGTCTGCAAAAGAAGTATGAAAAGGCTTTTATTCCTCTCCTACCTGAGAGGTTGGAGGTCCCGTCTCCTGGGAACCATTCCTATTCTGAATAAGAAAGTGGCTGAAGTGGCGGCACAGAAGAGGCTTTTTTTTCTTCCTACCGGCTGCAGTGGATTATAAAGCAGAGCTCAGCAGGCCTGGCAAGACTTGCATCTATTTCAAAAGTACCAGTACATTCCAAGGCCAAAGACTGTCTTTTGGGAGTGCACTGTAACGAGTGCTGTCAGTGGTGTTTGTAGCTGCAAGCCCTGGCAGGGATTCTGGACCAAACTAATGCCCCTTCATTTTCAGTTCTAATCATAACTTAGAAGAGTCAAGCCGGAGCCCAGCTAGGAGCTCATTGTCAGACTAGGGAAAAAACTCCACGGGGTTCATTCAGACATCATTTGTGGAGCAGGACCTGGGGACAGGGTTGGAATGCTGCACATCCCTGCTCTCAGCGAGCTCACTGTCTAAGTCCTAGAAATTCATGAACTACGCTCAACTACTGGAGCAGTGGGTGGAACAGAGCTGTGAGGGAGGAAGGGAGCCAGTGCTTTGGCTGGGAGGGGAGAGGCATTCTCTCTGACCAGGTAAGGATAAGAAGCAGATGGCAGGGTGGGGAGTCAAAAGAAGAAGGATCCTAATTTTGGCACTGATGGTGTTTACATGACCTCCTTGGAATATAAAGAAAAACA
Source organism: Dipus sagitta (assembly GCA_036346955.1). Classification (NCBI taxonomy): domain Eukaryota; kingdom Metazoa; phylum Chordata; class Mammalia; order Rodentia; family Dipodidae; genus Dipus; species Dipus sagitta. The sequence continues at coordinate 261,283,448 of CM070770.1, read as the reverse complement.
TAAAAAATATGAAGAAAGGACCAGGGAGATGGTTCAGTGGCTAAAGGCATTTGCTTACAAAGCCTGATGACCCAGGGTTCAATTCCCCAGTACCCACATTTACCAAAATAGTGCCTGTGTCTGGAGTTCATTTTTAGCAGCAAGAGGCCTTGGCATACTCATTCTCTCTCTTTCTCTATTTTTCAAGGAAATAAATAACAATATTTAAAAAAAATAAATATCATGAAAGAGCCTGTTTTGTCAGGTCTTAGAACACTTCAGTGATTTCTTAATAGTTCCTGAACCAGCAATGAAACATTGCAAGATTGGCTTTTAGGAGAGAACTTTGAGACAGAAGAAGAAAACGCAAATATCTTTTTTATAGTCAGAATATTTCCCATTCATACCCACATTTAAATTTCCCTTTCCCTCTCATATAAGAAGCTCATTTGCCTAAGAGGAGGGAGGAGTGACATGAACCATAAACCTGACCAGTAAGATCTGCCCCCAGGTAGGGACAGTAGTGAGTGACAGTTATGAGTAGCTGGTCTTATGGTGAAGTGCCCTTAGTTTTAGAATTAAGTCCCATGAGGGACTGCGGTCATGGTGACAAAACAGTTATTCCTAAAGTATAAGCATCAAAAAAAATCACATGGAAACCTTGATAAAATGGAGATTTTGGCAGGTCTGGGTGGGATCTAAGAACCTACATTTCTAAGAAACTCCCAAATGAGTATGATATTGCTGGAACATGGCCCACATTTTGAGTAGTCTTGAGAAAGTAAGCTTTTTAAAAACAGCAAGGGTGGCTTTACTCAAGACTATTGTACTAGGAGAGAAAACTTAAACTCTGCTCCTAATGAGGCAGAGATGGCTGGGAATTTATAGCCAATAGTCATGAGGAAGGAGAAAATGGAAAGTTAGTAAGTGAATCTTGATTAGGTATAGGGGTTGAGGAAATGGACTGGATAGTGGATTCTTAGTAAACTGGCTTCAAAATATTCTTGCCAAAATTCACCTCAGAAGAGCAAGGAAGGGCTTAGTCAAGAAAAGGGCTCTGAAGAGTAAGAAAAGGCCTGGTCAAGGACGACCTTATCGGTAGTAAGGCACTGGGGCAGAAAAGCTAATTCTGCATCCCACTGTGGCTTCATTTGTTAGGGGTGAGCATCACTTCTATCCTGAGGAGAGGACCAATGCTATAACATGTTGATATTCTGACAATGGCTCTATGTCAGTAGGAGAAAGCTGACTACAGGTTCTCAGATGAAAGGTTCTTTGTATTATTATTTCATGACCCTATATTTAGTGGAAATGGCAACTCAGGGTAGTAGTGAACTATTCAAAGATTCCAATCTTAGAGAACCAATGGTGTAGAAAGGATAAGAGGGTGTGGTATATAATTCTGGACAGCCTGACTTCAAGCATTAATTGCAATGGAATCATCTTTTACCCTCTCTCAGTATATTGTTGCTACTGAAACAATGGCTTGATAAATGTTAGAGTGATATATGCTTATTATATGAATTCGTATTTCTTTCTGGTGATAAAATCAGAACATTCTAGACTAGATGAGTTATAAAGAAAGGTGGTTTATTTGGGTTCACAGTTCTGAAGTTGCAAGGTTGAAGGGCTGTGCCTGGTGATGGACTTCTTGCTAGCTGAAGCAAGCAAAAGGCGTTATATCCCGAGGCAGCAAAGGGCATTACATGGCAATACACACACCTCTACCTCTTTTGGTCTCTCTTCTTATATTGTCACCAGGATTCAGTAATGGGGGTTCTACCCTAATTATCTTATCTAACATTCGTTTTCTGCCTAACATGCACCTTCAAACATTATATTTAGATTAGGTTTATACCCTCTTAATATCTCACAATGGGGATTAAATTCAACACAAATTATAAAAGAGGGGGTGCTTGAAGCATATTAAACTATGGTGTTACAGAATAATGTAAACTATGAAAAATACTAAAAAAGCATAAAGAGTTCTCCATTTAAGCTCTCACATAGGACCACTTATATATGATTTGGAGCCCAGAAATCAGAAGTCTTTTCCCACCATGTTCCTGTAAGATGTGGACATGAGTGATGGTAAAAGCAAAAGAGTATTCTTTTTTCCATTTGACCTCTCCAATGACTTTGGACAATTCATGGATTCCTCTTTGTTTGTTCATTTTTATTTATTTGAGAGCAATAGGCAGACAGAGAGAAAGACCGAGAGAGAGAATGGGCATATCAGGGTCTCCAGCCACTGCAAACAAACTCCAGATGCATGTGTCCATTTTTGCATCTGGCTTATGTGGGTCCTGGGGAATCGAGCCTTGAGCCGGGGTCCTTAGGCTCCACAGGCAAGCGCTTAACCACTGAGCCATCTCTCCAGCCCTAGCCTCCTTATTTGAAAGTGGGGACAGAGTCTTTTCTCCCTGGCCACATCAAAAAAAAAAAAAAAAAAAAAAAGGATGGGTGGTGGTGTATGGAGCATAAATTGCTAACTACATGTTTGTTGTTATTGTTATTTATGCTGTTTTTAGTTTTGCTGCCATGAGCAGTGCTGTAGAGAGAAAAAACCATTTTAAGTTTTTAAAAACATTTAAAAATTTTATTTATTTATTTGAGAGAGTGAGAGAAAGAGAATGGCGCACCAGAGCATCTAGCCACTGCAAACAAACTCCAGATGCATGTGCTACTATGTGCATCTGGCTTATGTGGGTAGTGGGGAATTGAACTTGGGTCCTTAGACTTCACAGACAAACGCCTTAACTGCCAAGCCATCTCTCCAGCCCTAAGTATATTTTTCTTTTCATTAAGTAGAAACTTTGTATGGATACAACATGTATTATCACACCATCGTTTCCCTCCTCCCTGCCCCCGCTCTACTGAGGGCCCTCCTTAGTAGGATTACTGGTATTCACTATGAAGTTGTGGGTTATGAGTTGTGACAGCAGTAGGCATCATTGTGTATGTGGGGGCACCATGCCTCTGGATGTTCCCTCCCACCCTATGGTTCTTACAATCTTTCCGCCCCCTCTTCTACAAAATTCCCTGAGCCATGATGGGTGTGCTTTAAGTCTACTTTAGTGTTGAGCTCTCAGCAGCTTGTGGATTTCTGCTTTGGTGAGTTCTGAGTATCCTCAGTGTCTGTCTTCATCATCCTGGCACAGGTTGTCAGGCTTGCTGTGGAAGCAGAACATGGAGTGACACAGAATAAAGGTTACATAATGCAAATCATCTCCTATCTACTGTCAGTCTCTTCTCAATGCCTCACTTTGTTTACTTCCAAAAGTATTTTCTACATATATGCTTATGCATTATATGCACGTCTATTATGCATATTCATATGTATATTTATTTTTAAATAGTAATCTCTGTTTGATCTGTCTTTTGTTGTTAACCACATAGCAATTAGTCCATATTAGTGCATTTTATAGTGTATCATCATTGTATGTTTAGTATACTTCCTTTAATCATTCTATTACTGATAAATGTTGGGCTTACCAGCAGATTGGCTACTTCTAGTTCTGCTGCAATGACTATCCTGTGCATCTGTGTATCTGTGCAGATAGACCTGTACCATGAATCTTAGTGGTGGGAAGGCTGGATGCAAGCATATAAACACTTTACATCCTAGCAGAAATTGCCCATTTGTCCTCTGGAGAAATGTCAACAACTTGCATTTGTGCTAATCGAGTGTTTCTAAACACCCTCACTAAAATCACACATTGATCATTACTAATTTGAATTTATAACACTATCTTTTTTTAATCTCAATTTTGTGTTGCTGTAGTTTTGAGTGAGCACAAGCATCTATCTTTCACGCATGTTCTAGTCATGGGTCTGTGGCCTGCTTGCACATGCTTCTATTTCATTTGAAGGAGCACACATTACAAGGGCTGGCCCCAGTTGGCTCGCTCCCCTTGGTTTGTTCAGCTTTCCTCCCAGCTCTCCCATGTTCCTGTCTCTCTGGTCTATGTCTTCATGCTACAATGGTAGACAGAAGTACCAGGCCATAGATCTGTACCAGCAGGCCCATCATTTGCCATAAATGAAGCTGAGTGCACAGTTCTGTATTATTTATGCCTTTTCTTCTAGGTACAAGAAATGTTTTATCCTTCCTCCCCAGATCTCTGGGACTGAATAGGAGACAAATGCCTTCTCAATTTAACAGTATAAGAAATGGAGATGTGAAGACATGGAAAACCATGGCCATGGCTTGACCACCAGGATGTATCCATAAGGCTCTACATCTGGAGGCAGAAGCTACTAGCACCCTTCCTGACAGACTCCCTTGAGGTCTTGGCAGGGATTCTCTGCAGTGCTACAGCTAACTAGTCTGTTGTATGATTTTTGTTAGAACTGAAATATTCAGTGCATTGCAGTTCTATTTTTATACTTTAGGCATGTGTATATATGTATGGTGTGTGTGTGCACAGTTGAGTGTGAACCTCTTTTTGAGACAGGGTCTCTCTTGTATGCACCAGTCTAGATTGCCAGCGAGTTTCCAGCTTCTTTTGGCTCCACCTCCTGTTGCATTGGGATTACAGATCGATGCAACACTTTGCATTAGACTTTACATGGGTACTGAGGAATTAAAATCAAGCCTATAGGCTTGCAAGCAATTTTAACTACTGAGCCATTTCCTTAACCCTACTTTTGGTATTGAATGGGTGAGTTTATTAGGGATATAGCAAGTGAAAGTAAAGGAAGAAATTGTGAGTAGTAGCTGAAAATGAATAGAACATCTATACATATTTGTAATTCTAGCACTAAGGAGACTGCCACAGGAGGATAAATAGCACCCATCAGAAATGACTGGAATGATCTCACTGAACAGTGAAAAAAGAAATGACAAACAGAAGAACAGAACATAGATTTGTATTTAAAACATATAGCAGAAATGACTGGGGAAACCTCATAGAATGGTTAGCTTGAAGCTATCAATTGAGGTTCCTGGACAGAGGTTTTCTTGAGTGAGGTCTCCAGTTAGCAATTCCTTCAACAGGCATTTTTATACCATAGAATAAACAATAGTGCTTCTGCTCAAGCATTAAGATCTGAGAGAGTGGCAGACAGTCTGGGAAATGGCTTACCTTCAAAATGTTCTCAAGGGTACCGTGTTTTTAACTCCTGGGCTATAAACATGCTTGGGTCTGAGAAGAGGGTGGGTGGGTGACCCGTTTCCAGAGTCAGCTCTCAGCACTCTGTAAAGCACATGGCAGTTTATAGATATAACTTATATAGTGCTGTTCATGGGCTCATAAGCACAGATTTCATGAGGAAATAGGTACATAGACTTTTCTCTGGAAACAATGTTTGTCTTGGCCCTTTGAAAAGTAGATGTTAAGACTGGATTGTATCTGCAAGGATTTTATGAGGAAAGTCAGGAGAACTGGTGTGGGTCCCTGGATCCTTGGGGCCGCTGTTCTCCAAAGGCGTCCAGGCAACCATGGAGAGCAGGGTCTTTAGCTGCCGTGAGCACGACTGGGCATACATACCCTGGGAGAAGACTTCAGAGAGTAGTTCTGTTTATTCTACAGGGAAATGGGTTTATAAGTAGTTGAGAGTGGGAAGAGGGTCCTAAGGGGATTGGTTGGCTCAAAGGTTGCTAGCCGATGCCTAGGGATGTTCATTCCAGCATGTAGGGAGAGAGTCAGGTGACCTACATAGTGGTGGGAAGAGGGTTGCAGAGGGATGGGCTGCGTGAAGGCTGCTGGATGATACCATATAAGAAGTTTCCTAGGCAACTGGTCAAAGGTCACAGGGCTATGGACCCTAAGTTTAGGTGTGCTGGGCTTGGAGAGGGAGTGGCCTCCTGTAGCTCTGGGCCCTTAGCCCTGCCTAGCAGCTCAGGCTTGTCTCCTGAAGGCTCCAACCTGTGCCTGGCAGTGCCCAACAACTCCCCCCCCCTTTTTTTGAGGTAGTGTCTTGCTTCTCTAGCCCAGCTGGCCTGGAATTCACTATGTATTCTCAGGGTGGCCTTGACCTCATGGTGATCCTCCTACCTCTGCCTCCTGAGTGCTGGAATTAAAGGTGTGCATCACCATGCCTGGCACCCTTTGCTTTTAAAGTGGGGCAGTATCATCATATTGAGTGAGATCTTTGTATTCTATCACAAGCTGGCGTTCAAGTGTGACCCCAAGTGAAGGAAGAGGAGGAAGGGGGAAGTGTGGCATAGAAGGAGTGTGCAGCCTCTATGAAAAGATCTTTAAGGCCTAGGGGAGTTGTAAGCCAAAGCCAGACGTCAGAGGAGTCCTGCATCTCTCAGGCATGTGCTTGCCTCTGATTTCTTGTTGCACCTAGTAATCATCAGTTAGCAGCCCAAGGAGAGGTGTGGCCTCAGCACTGATCAACCCAACAACTCCAGACAGCTGAGTCCATAGTTGTTAGTTATAGTTACTGAAGATGAAGGTCTGAGATGAGTATTCTCATGGCTGCCAGTTACCTGACTTGCCCTGCCTTCTCTGACAATGATTTTGTCCTACAATGAGGGTAATCATGTCACCTGTTGAGAGTGGTGACCAGAATGGGGAGGCAATTATATATAATTCTGTCCTTGTGAAGGGAGTTTCTTGGGATCTTGATCATATACTTTTTTTGAGATAGGCTAAAATTTATTCAAGAGCTCAATCTCTTCTCTTGCTCTGTTTATTTCGGAAATCATAAAATGTCACAGGTTACTATGAATCACACCTGTCTCTGTCTTCCTTTAATTACCCCAGGATATCAAAGGTGCTTGGCAAGACATGTTTGATGTTTCATAGCTCATTTCTACTCCTGATTTCAGCCATGGTGGTGGAGATGGTTCTATGGAAGCTCAGATCCACCTGGAAGCATCCTATCTTCAGGGGGTGAAGTGCCCTTAGGGTTTGTTCTCTACTATCAGAGGATGGGAATCTGTGGAAGAATCCCTATTCCCTTGTCTTCGTCTGAAGCCCTTTGTCCTCCACATGTGCAGTTTGTTGCGTCAATCTGCATTTGTCTCCAGGACCAGAGGAAGAGTGCCCCTTTGGCCAACAGCTGTAACTAGTCATTCACCTGGTTTGGATTTTCCCAGCCTTACTTCCCATGACTCCTTACTTCCTGTGTTCAGTCATCTCCAAATAAACTCCTGTATCTGAGTCCTTGGCTCAGACTATGATTTCAGGGGAAATCAGCTTTACTAGTGTCAAAAACCTGAAACATGTGTTCTAGAAACTGCAACAATAAGACCTTTCCATGCACACTTCACATTACTTCCTGCTGCTGTCTTCATGCTTGTATTAGATGATATGAGAGGGAGAGAGTGTGTAAGAACAAGTATGGGCACACAAGGGCCTCTAGCTACTGCAAACAAATTCCAGATGCATGCATCTCTTTGTGCAACTGGCTTTACATGGGCACGGGGGAATTGAACCTGGGTTGTTGGGTTTTGCAGGCAAGAGCCTTAACCTCTAAACAATCTCTCCATCCCCCAAAGGCTCAATTTTGATACCATTTCCTCCTGGAAGTATCTTGTGTTTATTGACTCTTTGTTACATGATGTCAGCACTGAGTGTCTGAATATATCCCACTGGTGATCAGGGAAACTTAAATCATTTGGTGGGGCATTTCTCGATTCCCCGCCAAAGTTGAAGGGATGCTGAATTTCCATGATAGTTTATCTGCAGCTTCATTACATGCTATTGGTGTTGTAGATGACTTTAACATTCTCTACCCAGGCATGAACTCCATGAGTGGTAATGCATATCTGTTCTGAGCATTTGGCAAGTTGACAAGTCCCATTGAACTTGGTGCCTCTTGCTGTATGCAGGAAACTACTTCTGTCTAAATTTTTGGCTTGATCTTGAAAACTGACTTGGACTTGCAGTTAGACAGTCTAATGAACCATGCTTATCACCTCATGTAAGACTTGTGAAGGGATTGAATGAGCCTATAAGGGGCCTATATGAAGTGCCCCAGTCCTGGCGAGTATATAGTTAATGGATGTAGTGATTTGAATGTAAAACTTATTTGGATGTTCATTCCCCAGCTGGCAGAGCCTTTGGGAGGTGGGGCTTTGCTGGAGGAGGTATCTCCCTGGGAGCAGGCCTTGAGGATTTATAGTCCATCTCTGCTTGTTGTGCTCAGAGCAGTCTTGCTACTTTATCCCTGCTGGTTATGATGCCTGGCTGTCTATTCCTGCCAATGTCCCTTCAAAACTTTAAGCTGGAAATAAGCCCTTTCCTTAGATAAGCTATTTCTTGTCAGGTGTTTTTGTCTTTTCCACATGAATGCAAATGCTACGATAAAAATTACTGTCATTAAACCTAATATTGTCCATTATGTGTAGTTGCATATTAAGTATGTTATACAAGTATATTGATACTTAGTATCTTTTTATTTTATTCTTTCTTCAAAGATCTTTTCAGATACATTACACTAAGTATTAGAGTAATGTTTTAGAGACAGGGAGGTTGTGATATCCAAATTCTAGGCTAAGGATACCACATAGTACCTAAACATTAAATTTTTCCATGAGTCTGGGGTGGCACAGAAGCTGCCATAGACACAGAATGAACAGGCATGGCTGTGTTCCACTGAAACTTCATTTTTGGACACTGAAATTTGAATTTCATATAATTTTCACACATCATAAAATATTATTCTTTATTTAATTTTTTCCAACCATTAAAAATGCAAAGGAAAAAAGCCTTCTCAGCTTGTGGGTCACACAGAAACAGGTGGTGCGCCGTATTTGGCCCATAGGCCATGATGTGCTTACTCTTGACTCTGACTTACAATTGTTCCAACTTGAATCAGGCTTTCAACTCACTGCTATATCTCATTGCAATCTCCAGGTGAAAGAAAGGACTGTGTAACTGTGTGCGTTGATAGAAGGCCAGAGTAAGACTGAGTGTGGGTGGCTCACATCTGTACTCTCAGTTCTTGAGAGGCTGAGGGAGAAGGATTATGAGTTTGAGGCCATTTTAGACTATGTAGTCTTCCTCTATCCAAACACACACCACACACACATACACACACACCATGAGTTAGATGACATCTTAAATATGGGGAATCACTGAGGTCACTGGACTTCCTGAGATAAAGAAGTCACTAGAGAGAGGATTGAAGCTGAAGTTTAATAGAGAGGGCTTGGACCTTGGAGTGGAATATTTTAATTTAAATCCCAATTCAGCCACTTCCAAGCCATGCCATCCAGAGCCAGTTGACTGGTCCTTCTGTGCTTGTTTCTGTCTTGGAACATTGGACAGCTTACAGGATGGGCTGTCCTTATAGGGTGGCTATGAGGACTAGAAGAGACCACATTCCCATTCAGGGCTAACATATGCTGTAACATTGGGCTGGTGATCACCTTGACTTTGTTTGGCTTAAAATCCTAAAGAAACATGCCCTGCAGATGGAAGAAGCCAAAAACAAACAAACAAAACAAACAACAACAAAAACCTGGTGGCTACTGAAATTTCTAGGGTACCACTACATAGCGTTTCTGATTAGAGAACACTGTTCTGAGTGCAGTAGGAGGCTGGGGAGGGGATGGAGACTGAGGCAAGGTCTGTACCAGAAAGTCAGGGACTGGAGAGACAGGCCTGGAGGTTGGGAAAGAGTAAAAGTAGGAGTCAGGGCAGCCCAGGTGTCTGACAGGAAGGCCCCAGGCTATGGAGGGGTTGCAGCAGCCTGAACTGTAGCTGATCATATCTTGGGACAGGCAGGGGAGCTCCTCCCCCCCCATTCCCAGGGCTCGCACTGAGCCTTGACTCCGGGACAAAATCTCGGACCCAAGATGGGCCACTCCCTCTCCAAGTACAGGATACCTGGACATTCAGATAAGACTTAGGCTTTGCCAATAACCCTGTGGCCTTTGGCCAGTTGCCTAGGAAACTCCTTATATGGTATCAGCCAGCACCTTTGCATACCTTCCCTTTGCTATTGCCTATGTGCTGGAATGAATGTCCCCATATTAGGCATAGGCTAGCAACCTTTAAACCCACCAATCTCCTTAGGGTCCTCTTCCCATCTTCAACTGCTTATAAGTCCATTTCACTGACGATAAACTGAGAGCTGTTCACTGTAAGTGACTGTCAGGAATGATTCTTTCTCTCATCATGTGCACATAACCTTGGTCTCCATGGTTACCTGGGACATCTTGTGGGGGGGAACCTCAGCTGGCCTGGAGGACACAGGAACCCACATGGGACAGGAGAGGCAGAGTCAGGGAAGAACTGGGACAGGAGGATTCAACTGATGTGAGCAGCTTAGCAGGGTCACGAATATTTGATCAGTAGGGGCTGTGTGCAAAGTTCATCACTGTGTGAGCTCCTTGTGCCAGTAAGGGGCTTGGCACCTAAGCTTTATCAGAGGCAGGCTCTCACTAGTTCAACCCTAGCATCCCTTGTGCATTGACATGAACTTGATGTGAAGTAATGAAGGCTGAACCATGTATTGGGTATGCTGGTGGGAGTCCTTTGGTTACAGGCAGCAGACACTTAGGATGCACTTACATTGTCCAGAAGTTTACTGTGGAATGATGGAAATATTCTCACCTGAACCATCCACCATGGTAGCTATGAGCCACACATGACTCTGGAGCATGATTAGAGTGGCCTTGGAATCTTTAAATGAAAATACTCTAAATTTACATGTAGTTTACTAATGGCTACTACATTGATCAGTGCAGATATAGATTTCAAAAAGTATTTTGATCAAATATTCTGTGGACATTATCCACCCACCAATTGGCAGCTTCTTCTATGTGTCTTACTTCCAGTCCCTGAAACAAGGAAAGCTGACTGGTCCAGCGCATCCTATGTAACCTCTGCACTGACCTCTTTTGGGTCAGTTTCTCCAGTCCATTTGTGGCCAAGACCAGGATGAACCTAGCACTGTAGCATGACTGTGAATGAACAAATGTCCTTAGAAGGGGGATGGGCTGGTGTACCAGCATGGCAACCAGTGATTGCCATTGCTAGTAGAGACGGAGCCCTTATATGTCTCCAGAGAGAAAAGGATGTGACAAGTAGATTTAACTATTATTTTGTTGAGTCAGGCAGAATGGAGGTTACCATAAGTGACAGAGATGTGATCCCTCTATGATCAGTGTCATGGTTTAGCAGTGTTGGCAAAAGATGAAGGAAGTGATAAGAAAGCCTTCCAGATGCCATGATGGAGGAGCAGGGAGGGCCAACGCATAAGGCATAAGGCAAGAGGTCCTAAGTCCACATGGCACATGGAGAGCTTGGGAAAGATGTCTGGGAGGAAGGAGTCAAGCGCTGCTCTGGAACTGGAAAATTGTAACACGTTTAATAGAACACGTTATGTCTTATAAAGCTACAGTCTCTGGTCCTGCAAGTCTGGCAAATGTTGCATTTTACTACTGCAACCTCTTGAAGTTTCTATGTTTCTTTCTTTCTTTCTTTCTTTCTTTCTTTCTTTCTTTCTTTCTTTCTTTCTTTCTTTTCTTTTTGGTTTTTCTAGGTAGGGTCTCACTCTAGCCCAGGCTGACCTGGAATTCACTCTGTATTCTCAGGATGGCCTTGAACTCATGGTGATCCTCCTACCTCTGCCTGCCTCCCTAATGTTGGGATTAAAGGCATGTGCCACCACTCCTGGGTTTTTTTTCCCTTAAAGATTCTTGTTACCTTTTTGCAGATGCTCAGAGAAGTCCTCAGTCAAGAAATTATAATCTTCTTCCATTGAGCACTTGCAAAACTTATTTAACCACACAACCCTTTCCTCTCCACTCAGTCTCCTCTTAGCATCTGGCAGAACTAACGATCCATGGAGCTCACATCGAAAAAGCCTATCAGGACATTTCCTTGTGTCCAAAGAGAGAGAGATTACATCTGAGATAGAGCTTTCTGCCCAATAAAACTTGTTCTGGACCGAACATAAATGTTGATCTTTCTGTCTGAAAATTTCTTGGCTATTCTGGAATTGAATCCATCAACCATTGCAGTCAGCAAAGCCCTTGGTTTTCACTTGAAGTGCTTGCATGGAGGCTCCATTCACAGCCTGCATGGATGTCACCTTTCTGCTGCCATTTGTCCAGTGCCTGGAGACACACGTCAGCTTCTCTATTTTTTATTTTTATTTATTTATATATTTTTAGAGAGAGATACAGAGAGAGAGTGAGAGAGAGTGTGAGAGAGTATTGGAGTGCCAGGGCCTCAGCCACTGCATTTGAACTCCAGACGCTTGTGCCACCTAGTGGGCATGTGCTACCTTGCGTTTGCCTCATCTTTGTGCATGTGACTAATGTGGGATCTGGAGAGTTGAACATGGGTCCTTAGGCTTCACAGGCAAGTGCCTTAACTGCTAAGCCATCTCTCCAGCCCCCAGCTTCTCTTGCTAATTGTCCAATTATCTGAAAATTCCCTTCCACCAAGGCTGTTATGGTTTGAGTGTGAAATGACCCCTGTCCACAGGCTCCTGTGTTTGAACACTTGGTCCCCAGTTGGTGGCTATGGAACTTTTAAGAGGTGAAGCTTAGATGGAGGAAGTAGGTCACTGGGGGGTTGGTCTTAAGCTTATATCCTTGATCTACTTCTTGCCCAAACTTCCTCTCTCTCTTTCTCTCTCTCCCTCCCTCCTCTTCCTGGTTGGCTATGAACATATGAGAAAGCCATGTTCTAAGCTCAGGCTGCCACAGCCTAAAACAACTACAAAGCCATGCCTTTCCTTAGTGACAGACTCTGTACCCTAACCTGTGAGCCTAAATAAATCCTCCATCCCTTAAGTTGTTTTTGCTAGGTATTTTGTCACAGTGATAAAAAAATATAACCAATACAAAGTCATCTGCAGAAGTTCTTTCTCTCCAGGGAGCTATGGGAATAGTGGCTGTCTTGGCCATTCTTTGTCCTCAAATTATGATCCTCTTGATTTCACGGTACCATGTTTCATTTCATGTTATTTTTGTTATTGCATCTTGCCTTACAGACTTGGCTTCTACCACTGACAAGCAATGTCACTTCTGTCATCTACAAAATAGAACTTGTGTTTCCTACTGCATAGGATCCTTGAGACTTAAGTGATAAGTATATTATTTCAAATATTTAAAATCTTGCATGGCCACTGTGGTGGTTTGATTCAGGTGTCCCCCATTAACTTAGGTGTTCTGAATGCTAGGTTCCCAGCTGATGGATATATGGGAATTAATGCCTCCTGGAGGGAGTGTATTTTGGGGGGCGGGCTTATGGGTGTTATAGCCAGTTTCCCCATGCCAGTGTTTGGCACACTCTCCTGTTGCTATTGTCCACCTTATGTTGGCCCGGGGGTGATGTCCACCCTCTGCTCATGCCATCATTTTCCCCTGCCATCATGGAGCTTCCCCTCAAGCCTGTAAGCCAAAATAAATCTCTTTTTCCCAGAAGCTGCTCTTGGTTGGGTGATTTCTACCAGCAATGTGAACTGGACTGCAACAGCCACATAATAGGCATGTAGCAGCTTTTCAAGAAGAGACAGGAACTATAATTACTATTCTGGATTTCAGGCAGCTTCTTCCTAGAACTGCTTTGTGGTGTTGACATAGGTCTTGGCATTCACATCTTATAGGACAGTAACTAATTCTAGGACATGTTAAGTCCAGGGCTTTTTGAGGTTGTGATCCTCTCTTCCATTGTTTCAGTCCTTCCTTTCCTTTTCTTCTCATTCCTTCATTCTCTTCAGTCTCTTTCTTTCTGGTAACATATTTATTGATACATATAAATCATCAACCATATGTCTCATCCTTTTAAGGAAGAATATTTTAGTAGGTTTGGTATGTTCACAGGGTTATGCATTCATTACCACAATCAATTGTAGATTTTGCATGTGAGTGCATGCATGTGTGTAATGCATATTCACATGTCTGAATGTGTATAAAAAGACCAGAGGACAACCTTGGATGTTAATCTCAGGAATGACATCTCTTTGAGACAGGATCTCTCACTGGCCTGAAGATCACTGATTTGGCTAGACTGACAGCCACACCAGTGAGCTCCAGGCATCTGCCTGCTTCTACCTTCTCGGTCATGGGATTATGGGCATGCACCACCTAGCCCAGCATTTATGTGAGTACTGGAGATCTGACTCAGCTCCTTGAATGCAAGGCAGATACTTTATCACTGAGGTATCTCCTCAGCCCAAGAACATTTTATCACCTGAAAAACAAGCCCATTTTCCATTAGTAATTTCTCCTTTTACCATAGACTATGTAGCTCTAGCTCCAGTGGGATGATATTAAAAATCGGGACCTCTGGGTAGTTACTAGGCTTCTATAATGTCATTAGAGTAGAGCCCCGTGATAAGATTAGTACTATATTGTAATGGGATGTTAGGGATTCAGGAAAGTCCTTGAACTGTAAACCCTAGGTCTGTATCTACTTTTAATCAAACACTTGAATAAAAAAAAGACTGAGAAGGATCATTATTAAAGTATTATATTTATTGAGGGAAGTACAGAGCCAAAGAAAGACACCCATGTGACTTGAGAACCCACATAGAGGTATTGAAGAAGAACATGGAGAATGAAGAAAGAAAAGAAGTTCAAACAGCTCCTGCCATGTGTGGAACTGAGGGATCAAGAGCCCATGTGGAGAGTAAGGGCTTGGGAGGCTCTCCCCTTGGCTTGGCCCAAGTGAGCTGAGCCAAGGAGGAACTCACCAGCAGCTAGAAGTTCAGGAGAGGTCAGGCAGCACACAGAGAGCATGCCCTTCCCTTGCAAACATATTTATAACCTTATGGTGGTAGGCCCTACCTTCCAGTTCAGGTGAGCCAGAGGGCCAGCTGGTTGGGTAGGGCTAAGTGCTGTCTCAGGAAGAGGCTAGCCCTGACACCAAGTTCCAGGGGCTTAACTTGACCAACCACAATGTCTAAATACTAGGAAAGACCTCCCTCCTAGGAGGGGCTCAGGTTGTTTGTGGAAAAACAGATCTAGGTAAGAGATAAGAGTTCTAGCAAGTGCAGACCTTCTTGCCTTTTTACTTTCAGGGGTCACCCTGACTGTCTAAAAGAGCTACCTGACTCCCTCTCACTATAAGAAAAGAAAGTGTGTTGCTTTTTCTTTCAGTGATTTTGTACACCAAGGAAGGCTGTGTTATGTCAGGATGAGGACTCCAGCAAGGACTGAGTGGTGCTTACATTTGACCTCAGATTTAACACCCAGAACTCTGAGGTAGGTGTTTGTGGTTTGTTCCATTTAGCCTATGTTTTTGTCATTGCACCCCAAGAAACCCCACTTTCCCCTTTATCCCTGCCAACCATTAACACGCTTTCTATCTCTATGAATCTATTCTGGATACTTCATGCCAATTGAGTCACTGCATCTGTGGGCCTTCTTTCACTCAGTATGTTTTCAAGTGTCATACATGTGTCAGTATGAATCAGTGCTCCATTCCTACTTATAGTTGGACAATATTCTATAGTATGTATAGGTAATTTTATTTGTCCATTCGTCAACTGATGCCTATTTGTATTGCTGATGGACCTTTTGGTTATTATGAATAATACTTCTATGAATATTCATATACACATATTTGTTTGAACACCTGTTTCTAATTCCTTTGGTTTTATACCTAGGTGTGGAATTACTGGGCCATACGGTAACTCTATGTTTAACATTTTGAGGAAATGTAGATTTCTACCATGGCTGTATCATTTTACATTTCCAGCAGCAATGTCTTATGATTTCTTTCATCTTTTATTGCTTTTACAAGACAGCTTACATGTAAACAGGCAAACAAACCTTATGGTCTATTGTTGATAAATATTTTATATATATATATATATATATATATATATGTGTGTGTGTGTGTGTGTGTGTGTGTGTGTGTATTAAACCAAAGAAAAATAAGACCTTTGGAAATTTTTCTTTGAAAAATTATGTGCACATAGTGAGATAATTATACTTTATCAAAAATAATACCAGTGGGTACAGTGGCACATACCTATAATCTTAGCACTTGGGAGGTGGATGAAGGAGTTAAATCAATCTCTACTGCATGGCAGGTTCAAGGCCATCCTGGGCTACATGAGACTCTGTCTCAAAAGGGAGTAATATCAACAGACAATAAACAAATAAAACAAAAGGATTTGGTGGGGAGGCAGCAAATGTTAGCAAAATTATTATTGTGAGTCTTATCCAGACTATAAATCCTTTATAGACAGGGAGGTTAATCCCAGCCTGTTTACTTAGATGAATTTCATGGATCTTAGCAAGAGACTTGGGATGAATATTCACTTACAATTTTTCCATTTGTTCACATAGAACTTCATATTGGGTCATGATTCATGCCCATTTTGTGGTATACAGTTTAAAAAAGAGAAAAATAATTTTAATACATTATGGCTCCACCATCCAACTCACTGAAGTTGGACACACAGGCAAAAGATGTTTCTAAGCCTGAAACAGTGAATGCAGGTTTGAAACCTGTGGAAATTCTTTGTGAATAATTTCAAGGGCTTGTCACCTTTTGTCTTAGGAGGGGCGTGCGGGATTCAGGTGGCTAACTGAATGGGTGGCAGTAGCATTGTCGTAAAATTGGAGGAATTAATTCAAGACAATATGAAGCTCTGAGCAAGGATGTGTGAGGAGTATAAGAAGGCTTGTTCTAGGAAAACATTCATGGGAAAGCTGGAGAGTTAGTTAGATCTGGTCATTTTTGTACTTAACCTCCAGACAGCCCTATGCTCCATTCAGAGAGGTGTTGGAACCTAGCTCAGGGTGTGGTGGGAAAGGACCAAGGCAGTAGCAGTGGTAGAACTACTTACAAGGCCTCTTAAAGGCAAAGGTGGCATGTACATGGGGCTGGGGAGCACAGAGTCAGGCTTCTGAAGGCAAGGCCAAGTACATTAGTTTCCCAGGGCTGCTGTAGCTAATTCTGACATACCCGGTGGCTTTAAACAATAGAAATTTCTCTTCCACAGTTCTTGGGGCCAGAGTCTGACATCAAGGTGTCACAGGGTCATGCCCCATCCAAGATCTAGGGGAGGGGTCATTCCTCTCCTTCTTCACTTTGTGGTAGCTCTTGGCACTCTGGCATGTGGCTTCATCACTCTAAACTCATGTCCTGTTTCTTCCCCCTATGTCTCCTCCCACCATGCCATTTAGAAGAGCATTTACCACTGGATTTAACTTTCCTGTAATCCAGGATATTTTCATCTCATGTCTAATTTAGTTACATCTGACAGATCTTTATCAAAATATGGCCACATTCATAGGGTATAGGGGTTAGAATGTGGATTTTTTTTTTTTTTTTTTTTTTTTTTTTGGTGGCTACTTGGATTCTGCAAAAAGGATGAGCCAAATCTCAAAGGAATTACCTAGATGAAAGGGCAGGGAAAAGTCTTCTAGAAAGAAGTCTGTATGTTCAAAGGTCCTGTTGGAAGTGACTGTAGTATTTCATGTGTGGACAGTGCTGGGAATGCAGGGGTGTAAGTGTGTGTGAGTATAGCACAGTGTGGAGGGATGAGAAGAGAGCAGGTTGAGGCTAGAGAATTAGGCAAAACCCAGATTCCAGAGGGTCCAGGATGACAGGGTAGGCACAAGCTGGAGAGAGGACTAAAGAATGTCAAACATGGAGGCAATTAGCTCTGTGGGGTGCAGGGTGTGTGCAGAAAAGCTGCTGGTAGAGAAACAAGCAAAACCTATGCTCAGTAAATACGCACTGACTTGAGCTTGCCCTCTCTTTCCTGGACACGTTTTTATTTTCCTCCATTAGCTTGAGGTTTTTACTGGGCTGTTGGATGCAATTTAACATGCTAAGCCAATCCATTTACTTGTAATGCTCATCACTAATAGGAAACAAGATGCTGGCCTCACAAGGGAAGCTGGCCCTGCTCAGTTGACAAAGTCCCTTGCATTGATGATGAAAGATGGTAAATGGATTGAGCAGGTTGATGGTGTCAGTTCCAATTTGTTAAGCTACCGAATCATGTTGTCAACAATTAGCATCTACAAAATATGAAAACACATACATCACCCTCTCAGTAAAAGACTTAGGAAGTCTGGCTATTGCTCTGACTCTGACATCAACATGCCCCTCATCTCTGCTTTATAGTTGCTGCTGAAATTAAGGTTTGGGCGATTTTAACATTTATTGATCATCTAGGTGTCAAGGATGCCTAGGGGTTAGTAGAGAACTAAACAGAGAGACCTTGCCTTTAGAGAACCCCTGCTTTCAGAGAGCCATACTCTAGGCAGGAACAGGGGGTACACTATGCTAAGGTGATGGTGGTGTTGTGGACAGCTCTGCATGAGAAGAACGCGCAGTGTTCCTTATTACTCCACAGGACCCACACCAAGTGCAGAAAGGGAGAGTTGTGGAGGCCCTCCCTGTTCCTTGCTACAGAGTCTCACTCCCCCCCTTTTTTTGTTCGAGGCATAGTATCTAACTGTTGACTCAACAATGGTTGTCTGGTTTAGTAGTGGGAACACATGGTGTCTTAGTAATGTCCTTGGAGGCAAAGGCTTCTTTCAAATGGATCCCTCAGGTCTTCTCTCACTGAGATCCCCCATTTTATCCTCCCTGCTGGGCAACAGCATCCTCACAATCCACCCCTGTACTAGAATCAACTCCCTCCTTGGCCCCGCGATCCTTTAGAATGGAAGTGCATTTCTCAAGGTCTGTTAAGCCCTCTGTTCATTCTGTAAACATGTATTGGCCTATGACCACTTTTAATACCTTCTGCCAGCTAGCGGGATTAAGATAAACCAGATCCAAGTCTTGCCTTGAAAATGTTTATGCTCAAACTCTCACCGCAAGTATTGCAAGAAGGGATGTGTGGTGTAAGCAGAATGAAGTGTCACTGGGGAGAGGCTTTGCTGCCCTGGGAGTGACCTGGGCTAGTGGACATTATAAAGACAGGAAGACAGGAAGAGCATGGAAGGTAGGATTCGCTAGTAGTGATGGGGTTACTCTTATTCCTACCTGCTGCAGCTAGGCAACATGCTGCTCAGGAATCAGAGATCTGGGTTTAGACCCTAGGCCCAGGCTAGTCAAGCTTGCTCAGAGGCCTTCACGAGCCAGGCTTCAGTTTACACATCTGTACAATGGGATACACAGCTTCCTGGTGGTACTCTGCTGCATGTGATGCTGTAGGTACAGTGCCCTGCACAGAATGAGCCCTCAGTGAATACCAGCTGCTGACCTCACAAGGCAGTCCTCCTGAGGCAGGGGTTCTCCTGACACTGCTGATTTTGAACAGGATCCTATGGCCATGGCTTTTGTCATCACTGCATTTTCATCCATTCTTTGTTTTTGTTGCCCCTCTTCCCCTAATCTCCTCCCTGTCCTCCCTCACCCAGGTTGTCTTTTTCCTTCCCTCCGTAACCCACATTCCACTTACATGTCACATGTATTCTATTGCCTTCTTCCTTCCCCTTGCATGAAGAACTCTCCCCCTATCATGGTCCCCCTCTAGCTCTAGATTCATCACCTATACCCACAACCACATCTACACATGAACATTAAAACTTAGGATCCACATGTGAGAGAAACCATGTGGTCTTTGTCCTTCTGAGTGTGGGTTACTTTGCTTCATATAATAACTTCTGGTTTCATCCATTTTCTACAGC
Source organism: Dipus sagitta (assembly GCA_036346955.1). NCBI lineage: Eukaryota > Metazoa > Chordata > Mammalia > Rodentia > Dipodidae > Dipus > Dipus sagitta. The sequence goes on along the minus strand of CM070770.1, from coordinate 261,263,944 downwards.
CATATTTTAAGAAGACTAAAAGAGAGAGAGCTTGGTGGACCATTTCTCTGAATTGTCAACTTGCTTTATAGAAATGAGGAAAAGGTGTCATTAAAGGTCCTTTGTTCTTTTCTCACACTGGGGTTGCGTTTTCTACCTATTGTAAAGAAAACATGTCCTAGAATATCTCTAGCCAAGCAGTCTACAGCCCGTGGGAACTGTCAAGCCTGGGATTGGAACATAAATATGAGATGACAGGCAACTTCATGTGCTGTTATTAAACTTCACAGCTAGAATTCTTAAAAGCAAATTATCATGTAAAAATATTCTTGTTATGTTAAACTGGAAATGAAAATGACTTATTTATTTGCTCAAATCAAATCGTAGGAAGCAAAGTTAGGCTGTATTTTTCCCCTGCCAAATGCTTTGATGTGCTCCTTTAAACCGTTTAGAGATGAATATTAGTTAAGATGCATCAACCAACTGGGGTTATCAGCCTCGTAAGGACTGTGTTCTCATATGGGTCAGTGAATACAGATTTAAAATATAAATCAGAGGTGTTCATGTCTTGGCATCTTACTACAGGAAGAATTCGCTCAGAGCAGCATGGATTTGCTATAGGTGACTGATAAATGTCTTACATGTGGGAACCTAGGCACTCTACTTGCTGAGGTCTTTAGAAACATGTGGGCATGAGCAGGGTTGGGACTGTCCACGATGACCACCAGATGTCAGTGTTGAGTCACACAAACACAAGCCTTGGGGTTGAGAACCCTTCTGGGGGAGGATGGTTAGGAAAACTTTACCTGGCCAAACAGCTCATTCTTTATTTTAAATATCTGCCAAGCTTAGGATCCCAGGGCAAGCTTAATTGAAGTCAAGAGAGTACTTTAGAGTATGGAATAAAATTAGGGCAGTAGGAAAAAAACAAAACAAAACAAAACTGCGGCCTGTGCTCTTTCTGTCTCCCAGAGTTGCCCCTCGTTACTCCGTCACTCTCTCACGGGGTCTCCCTGTATTCCCACTGCACGGCAGGCAGCAGTGCCCGGCAATGGTTGCACCTGCCAAGCTGCAGACCAGCACAACCGGAAGAGGTCACAGGGCCGGGTAGCCCACTGCCTGAGCTCAAGGACAGACGTGCCAAGGAGAGGCCGGAGCTGCTTCTGCAGTTAGCTAAAGGCTGAGAGTCTCTCATTAGGTTTTCAAATGAAGGCCTAGGACAGGAGTCCACAGAGTGTGGTCCCCAGATCACCTGGGAACTTGTTAGAAAGGCAGGTTCTTGGCCCCACCCAGACCTACTGAGTGGAAAGGGTAGGTTGGGGCTTAGTAACCTGTGCTTTAACAAGCTCCCCAGGGGATTCTCATTCAACAGAAAGAAAAGATCTACTGATAATAGGCATAGGAGGATTTTAGTTCCTGCTTCCTCATGCTACAAGAATCTCTCTAGGCTCTGAAAAAAAACTCATCCAGTTCATAGCTTCTTGTTGGACTTGACCTTTTCTCTACGTTCCCTGGCTGATTGACAAATGGGCTTACAAATTTAGGCACCCCCACTGTGTGCTGTAGCCTCCAGAAGCATGCACACATCCCTTCTAGACGTATCTATTTGGGTTGAGGCAGAAAGACACTTGTCTTCAATGTTCCTGGTTATCGGAGCACCAACACTAGCCACTGGTGCAGTGCACTCAGGATGTTTCTTGGTGGCTCTATTTTAGGCAGGGACAAGTCCCACCCTATTCTCTAGTTTCTCCTTTTCACCTCCTTTCCCCTTAAGCTTGTCTCTCATTTTTCCACTCTAGGAGACATAAAGGTGTCATTGGGCATCAGCTATGTGCTGAATGCTTCTAAGTAATTTTGGGGTTCTCATGACAAACCATTGAAAAGGATGTTTGACCACCATCATGTTTTTTTAAGGGCAAGAAGCTGCTCACGGTCACACTAGAGAGGACTTGTGAGCCCAGGAAGATGTCCATGGTCCTCCTTCAAGTTAAGGATGTTTACTTCCCTCTCTGGCTCCCTGCATTTTCAATGGGCCATCAGCCCCCAGAAGCGAAGCCAAGTGAGTTTCAAATTCCTCTGCCTGACCCAGAGATGGTGGCTTCTAAGGGTAGAGTTGTAGAAGGGACTTTGATTCCCATATGCTGTCTCCAGGAGTATGTGTGGGAAAGAGAGAGAGAGAGAAGAGAGGATATCATCTTTGCCTGCCCAGTGGTTAGCTCCCGAGTGTAGTCTTAGGTGGAAAGAACTAGTCCTTTGCTTCAGCCTTCAGCCATCACTTCCTGGCTTTCTGTGTTTCACTATATTTTCTTAAGGGTTTAAAGTTAAGTTGGACTAAGCCAAGACTTCCTCTGCTACATGAGGCCACACCATATTTTTCTCCATTTTCAGTGTCCTATTTTTTCCTCACTTTGTATATTAGTGAAAAAAAAATAACTACTTGTCTCATTTTGTAGGAAAGGCCTGATCCAAGCCGTGTTTTGCTGAATACTAGGAAAATACTGTTTTTAAACTTTTTCTTGTTTTCTCAGTGTCTGTTTGTTCTTTTCTTATTTATTTATTTATTTTTGGTTTTCCTAGGTAGGGTCTCACTCTAGCTCAGACTGCCCTGGAATTCACTATGTAGTCTCAGGGTGGCCAAGAACTCACGGTGATCCTCCTACTTCTGCCTCCCAAGTGCTGGGATTAAAGGCATGTGCCACCACTCCCGGCTTCTCTTTTTCTTAAAAAAAAAAAAAATTGTTTTTTATTTATTTGAGAGTGAGAAAGAGGCAGAGAGAGAGAGAGACAGAGACAGAGAAAGATAGAAAGAGAATGAGCATGCTAGGGCTTCCAGCCACTGCAAATGAACTCCAGATGCATGCGCCACCTTGTGTACCTGGCTTATGTGGTTCCTGGGGAATCGAACCAAAGTCCTTTGGCTTTGCAGCCAAGTGCCTTAACTGCTAAGCCATCTCTCCAGCCCCTGCTCTTTCTTTTCTTATAGCAAGTGGTACAGAGAGATTGTACTAAAGTTGCCATGAAGCAAAAGGTGAGTGTCCTGAAGGACTCCTGGCATCTCCTCTCACTAGCTTTTCCTCCTAAGCAGACACATCATTGGGGTTTTTGAGCAGATATGCTGATTTGCACTCCATCTCAAGTTTAGGCTTTCTGCTTCCTTTCTGAGCTATCTCGTTGTGATATGAGACTTAGTTTTGTACTTTTGCTCTTAAGTGAGAAATGATTTACCTTTATGCTCAGACTTTTGCTCAGCCTGACTCTAACCAGTGCATTACTTCTACTGAGAGACACTGAGAGTTCATGAGGTTGCTATTTCCCTTTTTCTCATCATTCTTCAAGTATGCACTTGGTACTCCTGTGTTCAAATCTTGCCTTTGCTTCTTGCTGGGTTGTATGAACTTGCATGAGTAACTTCGTTTCTCTGAGTCTCTGAGCCAGGCTCAGGAATGTAAAGACTCAGATCACTGGACCTCCAGGTCCTGATGATGACCCTGAATCTTTGTGGGGCCCGGTTGAGGGTCAGCATGGAGGGAAGGATTCTGAGGAGTTGGGAACACTTGCATGGGATGGCAATCAGTTGCAGAAACACTGCTTCCCAGGGCGAGGTTCTTCCAGGGCCCAGACATTCTTTCCTTTTGGGCTAGGTTCTGCATGGCAGACACCCATTATGTTTCAGCCATCCTCATCTAACTCCAGCCCTCTCTTCCCTCTGCATGTGCTTGAATGTGGGACCATGATGGACAGGGAAAGACCATGGTTAGACTCAAGACAGTTTGAGTGTGAATCAAGCATAGTAAAAGCGCATAGTCTTTTTGCCTTTTTGCCTTCAAATGGAGCTGTGACAAAAATCAATCTGGAAAGACATTTGAATATGATATCCTTTCCATTGGAAGTACTGCTGGTAAAACACTGTGTCAAGGCTTACTGCCCTCAGCACACCATGCACTGGAGTGGAGTTAGACTATAGTGCACTCCTGTCTCTAGTTCCCATTCTGATAAATATTGCCTGTTTGGCTGATAAATGAAAGACCTGGGTTCTAGATGTGGTAAATGTGGTCATTGGGATATCACTTAACCTCTGAGTCCATTTTTCCATTCATCAAAGGTTGGTGGTTCTCCCAGAGCCTTAGGATGTGGCTTCTAGGAGTATCTCCTGACCTGAGACTGCAGGCCTGACAGGTTTATTGGAAATGTCATCCCAGGGCAGAGCAGGAAGGGAAGGGACAGAGCAGAGCATGTGTGTGATCACAGGGACAGGCCCAGGGCTCCCACAGGAGTGCTATGGAGAGTGAAAACTTTTGTCTCGGTCTGAGCCTGTGGGATTGGGACTGTCAGGCTCCAGCAGTCAATCAGTTAGGACTGGGGATGGGATGAGACAATATAATTTCAGGATATTTCTAATCCTTCGCCCAGTTGGGTAAAATGGCCTCTAATATCTGGAGGGAAAGGGCTATGAGTTTGAAATGAAAGCCTATCAAGACCTGCATGTAAGAAAGAAAGGGAGTTGGGTGGCGCATTGCCACTACAGCTGCCATCCTGCCTGCCCCATTCACTTTGAGCAGCCCCTGATTACAGATGAGAAAATATGTTGAAATGCTTGAAAACGGTAATGTTCCATTCCAAAGTAAGTGGTAGTTTTTGTATTCAATAAATTATTTAAAAAAATAAGTCTTGGGTATCCAGAAAGCTCCTCCCAAGAAAACTGTCCATCCTAATTGTGCAGTCTGGCTCATAAAGAGTCACCCTTAGATAAAATTTCATGTCTTTTGAGAACTGCTAATCCAATATCGGTTTTCAAAGAATTGTAATTTAAATTAATGCTGCAACTACAGGCAAGACAATTTAATCTCTGTTTGATGCTTCAGAAGGCTTTTCCCAATCTTGTAGAGCCTCGGGGTTGTGATTATCCCTGCACAGCCGACACACAGCACTGACGTTAACAGGCTAGGTTAGGGGAGTAGGGAAAATGGCTTTGCTTCTTCATTCTGTTATGGGAGAGGTGCTGGCCATTGCTGTATTTACAAATGGCTGGACACTGGAGTGCTGACAATTTTTCAGGCTCAAAGCTTTGATTTTCTTTTAATTATCTGGCTGAGACAGACTAAGATGGGGACTCTTACCTGACTCAATTAGATAATCCCAACCATAAAGACATGGCCCCTGTGACATGGTCAAATAGAATTTTCTTGGCAGTTCCTCACAGCGTTCCAAAGAAAAGACTGAAGTAGCCCTACCCTGACTCACGCTGCCTCCTAGATCACACAGTGATTTTGTTTGAATTGCCATTTTAGCTGTCATTTTGCATCATGTAGGGAGAAATTCATTTCTCTTGGCCTTGGGTAGCGTGGTGAGGCCTCGCCTGTGAGCTTATCTCTGACTATGCCAACTCTGACCGTGGATTTTCAAAATACTCTCTCCCTCCACTACCATCTGCTTTGCGATCAGATTGAAGCATTTTGAAACCCGGCTACATGTACTGTATTACACTAGGCATGCAAGAAAAATATCAGAAACTTACATGTTGGGAAAATATGAAAAAGAAAAGGTTATATCTAGAACCCTTTCATAATGAGAAGCAGGCAGAGAAGTGATAAGAGGGAAAACCAACGTTGGCTCCATTGATGTTTGAATAGAGGACAGGAACACTCCTGCAGATTCCTGTTAAGCTTTGGTGAGGTCTTGTAATTGCCTCATATTTGTTATTTTCATTATTCTCTTTCGTTGTTATGAGAGCTGGCAGTGAAAGTGATGCATTCATTCAATTATTCATGCGACATTTGTCACATGCTTTCTGTGGGCCAGACACTGTGCAGGACTCTGGGACATGAAAATAACACACACATGACTCTGTCTTCAAGGCTTAGGAGTCAGAATTGAGAAGGACGATGTATGTATATATACCAAGGCCAAGGCCTCATCTACCAGAGGGAAGAGCCCAGGATTATGGCAGAACAGGGTAGGGAGCAGAATGGAAGAGAGTCAAGCCTGGCATGTGTAGACCCCAGCCTGGGGAAGGAAGGAGCAATTAAAAGGGAGAGGCATAGCCAGCTGACTCCTAAAGTCACCGCGAAACAATAGCTCTGCCTGTTGCCCCTGAAAGAATGTACTGCCTCACAGGATGCCCTGGCAGGGTTCTGTAATTTATAAAGGCAGAGCCACCCTAGTGAGAGACCAAATATATCAACAGACACTGGCAATGGTCAGAATGTATGCAAACTAGAGCTCCAACCCATAATCTCCACAGCAAGTGACCCTAAACATCCAGGACTGATCTATGACTACCAGATTCCCTAATTTATTTTTCTGCATTTCCCATTTGAGACCAGACCAAAACAGTCTAATTTTTCCCCTTAACAACTACATAGGATATCCTGCTTCCTTTTGGCCTGTGTATGTGTCCTAATGCCCACAGCCTCCATCTGGGCACATCAGATGTCCCTTCTTTCCTGTGATACTGTTTCTCTTGCCTGCCTGCCCTTGAGTCTCTATCAAGTACAGGTGATGGTGTCTGGCTCCCTTGATGTGGTCCATTCTACATGAGCAAACTCTGCTGGTCCTCATCCAGGAGTGCTTCCTCTGTTTACTTCCATGGTGTTTGATAAAGACACAGGGAAGCCAGTAGACAGTGCCGACCTCCTCTAACCACTAAGCCACTGGGATTCTTTACCAGTGGAGCACTTCCCACAGCCTCAGCAGAATGCCCATGTGGGCTCTCTCCTGTTCCAGGTCACCAGGCACTGTGGGTGAAGACGGTCTGGACCTTCATCAAATCTGCAACACTTAGATTAAGGAAGGGCATCCAGAGCCCAGAGTGCTGGGGATAGTTTGAGGGATAGCAGCTACACTACAGGAGCAGGGCAGGATCAGGCTCCACCCAAGCCAACAGCTCAAAAATGCCCCCAAAGCTGTGCAGAGACCAAGAAGGGGCATAGGATGCTCCCAAGTCAACAGTATTTCTACTTTCACTGGGCACACTCGGTCATAATGACGCTCCTGATAAGTTGTGTACACATCACACTTGTATAAGTTGCGTCTTGCTTCCCATGATTTACACCCTCCTTAAGTGCTGATTTATCATCATTTCTTCCCCTGGCAACCGTCCTTACGACATGCCTCTTAGTTCTAGCCTCCCTGGCAGATAATTAATGAGCTCCTAATGCAGCTTATGGGCACCAGAGGGAACATACTATTTAAAAATGCCTTTCAGGGGCTTTTTCTTTTTTTGAGAGTGAAGAATCCCTTTGTCATGCAAAAAAATCGCATACATTTGGCACTTGTTTCCCTTTTAAATTTGTGGACAGTTCAAAGGCAGATCAAGAAGTTTGCTTGAATCGATGTCTGCCGATTTAGGCCCTTGAGGTTTAGCTATCCAGCAGCTCCTGTGAGTACACAAGGTGGGAAATGGGATATGAAGTGTCACTCCAATTTATTATTAATGAATCAGCATTGTTTTTGTTTGCCCACTTGTTTAGCCAATGGACACCAAAGAGCTATGAGCCGTGGGACATATGTGTATCCCATGGGGACACAAAATGAGCAAGACACACATGGCCATTGTCCTTGTGATGCCCACAGCCTGTTGGTGAAGACAGATAATGAGCACATAATTATATAGATAATGAGTTCACTACACACTTGATAAATGCTACCAGGGGACCAGTGATGGAGGTTAATAAGCCTGAACTACAGTGGAGGAGGTAGAGTGGTCGGGGAAGTGACAGTTAAGCTGAGCTTCAAGGATGTGTTAGACTTAACCTAAGCAAGGGCAGTCTAGGAAAGTAACTGAATGTGCAAAGGCCCTAAGAAGAGAAGAGAATCCAGCTCTTTTGAGAACTGAGAAAGGATACTGGGTGGAGCAGTGTTGAAGGCAGGAAGTATTTCCTCATTGCTGTGACAAAGTACCTGACAGAAGCAGCTTAGCAACTTAAGAAAGGAAGGGCTTACAGTTTGAGGATATAGTACATTGTGGCAGGGAAGTATGGCAGCTGGAGCGTGAGGCAGCAGGTCATGTTACATCTGTAATCAGGAAGCAGAGAGGGATGAATGTGTTACTCAGCCTGCTTTCTTCCTCTAACTTAGTCTGGGACTCCAGTCTTTGAGATGGCTCTGCCCACATTCAGGGTGAGTCTCCCCTCTTCAATTAAACCTTTCTGCAAAAGCCATCATTGATACTCTCAGTTTCCATGGTGATTCTAAATCCAGTCAAGATAGCAGTGAAGACTAACTATCACACAGGGAGGTTGAGAAGATGAGCCCGTGAGATCTAGATGACAGCCATGGTGCCAATCCTTGCAGGCCAAGTGTTTCAAACTGTACCCTAACAGCAGAGAATACCTTAGTGATGAACTTGAACTTTTAGCTGTCCTCTGTGTGATCTTCATAATCAGACGGGCTAGGGACATTTATTTAGAGACTTCAAGGGCAGCTCTGGCTCTGCTTCAGGTCTCGGATTCTCCATCAGGGCACCTTACTTGGGGGTAGTATCACACATAGGTGGTCACCAACTCTGTAGAGGCTTTTAAGCTTCTTTGGGCTAAACATTCTGCTGGATCCTAGATGCCTAGCATCTCGGCTAAGCCAGGGAAAGAGCTGTGAGGGGAAGCTGCCCAGCTGGAATGCATGTTCACTGCTGAGACTGTCCTGACACTAGCTTCAGCAACCTGGAGCATGAGCAGCTACAGAGCTTTAGAAACCCAGATGATGTGTCTGTTCAGCCTTGAATGGAACTAGCCAAATCAGGAGTGACTTCCGTGATTGGCTTCTTGTGGACGAGGGAGAAAAGTCCTTCTTACATTGAGTTCTTGGGAGGAGGGGTTAGGGAGCCTTGACATGATACCTGGTCTAGAGGCGCATGTGAGTCGCTTTGCTTTTTTTGTCATTGTGACTGATATGTAATAGACAACTGCTTAAATGGGGCAGAAGAATTTATTTTGGCTCACTATTTCAGGATCTTCAGTCCATGATCAGCTCACTCCATATTTATGGGCCTGTGCTAAGGCAGAATATCATGGTGCAGAGGAGCATTGGAGCAGAGCAGTTCATCTCATGGTAGGCAGGAAGTGAGAGAGACAGGAAGAAGAAGCCAGGGTTCAGTAACCTACGTTCTCCAGCGAGGCTCCACCTCCCAAAATAGCACCACCAATTGAGAACCAAGCCTGCAGCCCATGAGCCTATAGAGGTTATTTCATATTCAAGCCATAATACTTTCCATAGTCAAGGAGGGCCCCACAGTAATGCAGGAGGTACCTGGGAGATAAGGTGTTCCTAGAATTCAAATGAGCTTGTACATGAAGCTTGAAATAAACATCAAAACAATGGTTGCACTTAAAACCAGAGCCCCCCCCCAAAAAAAAACATAAAAAGAATGTAAAACTCTGCTGGCCTCACCAGCTTAGTGACTGTGCAGGATTGGGAGCAAGGGAGGTCAGGGAGGTGAGGCATAAATATTTAAAAATGTCTATGGTGAGTGTCTTTTGCAAGCTCTAGGGTGTTTGTGAGCCTGAACGTCCAGTTGATTTGTAGTGCCAAGAAGAATGAATACCTGGAGTTGGGGGGTTGGAGAAGGCAGGGTGTAGGATTATAGGACTCAAGGATCAAAAAAGAAGCTTTAGTAGGGTAGGGTTGGAGCCAAGGGTTTTGCCTAAAGCCAGACTGGCGTTGCTGAAGCACTCCATCTTCTGTGACCTACCTGCATGCAGCTGCAGAGCCACCGGCAGCCTTGCTCTTTGGAGAAGAGGATGATGGCTGTGGCTTTGTGCAAGTGCCCAGCAAGTTCCTGTGGGCCAATGGCTGCCTTTAGCTCCTTTGATTGACTTCCTGCAGCCTATGAGTTGGCCACTTAATGAGTTGCATTAAGCAAACTGTGCTCAGAACTTGTGGGAATCCTATAGTCCAAGGGGTGCTTAGGGATGAGAGTTTTCAGCTGCCATTTCTGCTGGGCTGTCTTGGCGGCTCCAAGCTGGGAAGGGCATTGTTGGCAGCTCCAGGGTCCTGTCCATAAGGCAGGTGGAGAGCTGCTGAATGGCTCTAGCAGGAAGCGAAGTAGCAAATTCTGCCTGCTGGCCCCAGAAATGCCTTTTGAATTTAAGGACGGGCTCAAACCTCAGGATAACTTGTGGGCCAGCAGAGAATTGGTATGGCTATAATAAGAAGGGTAGAGACTAATAGAGTGATGAGGCAGCCATTGACAGCATTTGAGGTGTCCCCCTCTTTGTTTGAGGATGAATCTGTTGACCTTTGCAATTGCTGCAGCAGGGGTGTTCACTGGGGGGAAGGGGCAGGCTGGGGATCTATCTGCTTTGCTCCAGGGACGATGGAGCATAGACCTTAGACTCAGGTGCCACTTGAGCAATTTTAGAACTAGGTTGAAGATTGAGGAAGGGTAAATCTTTCATCACTTTGGTTTTTGGGAGCCCTTTTGGTCTGTGGAGTTAGATTAGTTCAACAAAATATCTCTTAACCAATATAAAAAAAATGATTTGACAGCTACCACATGCCTAGTACTCTGCTTGGGCTGTTCATTAGTGAATAAGAAGACAAGACTGGCTCTCGTGTCAAGCAGATAATGCCAATAAACCAATCAGCAAGGAAGAACACAGGTGGTTATGAAAAAGGGAAGCAGAGTGGCCTGGGGCAGCACTTAATATGCACAATTGAAGCGATGGAAATGGGGTCCTGAATGTGTGAGGGAGCTGGTCCTAGAAAGGCTTGAGATAACATGCCCAGAAGGTTCTCAGGTATGCCCAGGGTAGGCAGGCTTGAAGTGGATGGGGACCCGAGAGGACAGGCGTGGCAGAAGTAAGCCACCCCAGGGAGCAAGGATACCCTGAGTACGGTGGGAAAATAGCACATTACAGAGCCTTGTCCAGCAGAGGAATCTGAGTGTCATGTGATGGCCTTGGAATGTTTTCCACATGAAAATGATATGACTTTTCTATGTGCTTACAGTAATGCTCTGTGGTGATGCATGCAGCAAGATTCTGAGTGTGAAGCTAGTCTGGGCCATGTATTTAAACTCTGTCTCAAAGCACACACACACACACACACACACATACACACACACATCTGTTTGACCTCTGTATTAGCTTACCAATGTCACCATAAAAAAGTTAAGCCCCATACATTATGTGTCTTTAAAAAACAGAAATTCATTCTCACAGTTTTGGGGGTCAGAAGTCAGAATAAAAGTGTCAGACGGGTTGGCTCCTTCTGGAATCTCTGAGAAAGTAACTGACACTTCTCATGCAATGTCTGGCAGTGGCTGAGAATGTTGGGTATTCATTCCATGCCTCATAGCTGCACTTTTCCAATCTCTGCCACCTTTTCTATGGTCTCTTCTCTGTGTTTCGGACATTCTCTGATAAGCACACTTGTCATTGGATTAATGCCAAGAATGGCACCTTAAGGTCATTGACTAATGCCTTTAAAAGCACATTTCCCATGTAGGGATATGTTCACTGGTCTTAGATAGACATATGTTTTAGGAGGCACATTATTATGTGAAACACTGGGTTTGGGATAAAGCTAGAAGCAAGGTAACCAGCAAGAGATGGTGGAAGCTAGGAGTGGGGAAATGCTGGAGCCACAGGCCTCCCAGGTCAGGCTCCATGAGCCTTGATTTCTTCTTTGGACATGTAGTGTAATAATAGCTCCTTCCATGCAGGATGCCAGGAGGATTGCCTGAGATGATGCACGGGAAGTGCTTGGTGCTATTCCTGGGCCAGAATGTGGCTCAACAGACATGATCAGCTTTCAAAATAGGATTATTAGGACTGTTGACCTGATGAGTTTACTGTATCACTAGACTCTGGTTCATTTTGTGTTACTTGGATAGTTGTCATGTGATATTTTGGCCATTGCGGGTCTGGTCTAGCTGGCAGCATGGTCAGTGGTAGTGGCCTAGGTGCCCAGGCAGGTGGCATAGGTCAGCCAGGGTATAACAGAGCAGAACGGGTCAGGAATGGAGATGTGTGTGTGTGGCAGGGGGAGGTACTGGGCAGCCTGAAACCTCTTAAGGTTTGGAAACTCATTGTATGAAGTCTCCTCAAATTAATGAGAATAATCTCTTTTACTTAAAGTCACCTGATAGCTGACATTAACCACATCTACAAAATGCTTTCACAGCAGCATGTATTCTAGACTACTGCTTAATTATATAAGTGGGCCCTCAGTCCAGCCATGTTCATCCATAAAGCCAGCATCAAGCGTGACTGAGCAGCAAGGTCCACATAGTGGGGGGAGGTGGGTGCTTTCAGAGAAGGGGGTTCAGGAGAAAAGCAGCCATGTGAATAGGGTGACTGGAGCAGAGCCTGAGAGGACCCTGGAGTTCCACAAAGAAGTGGAGCTTCCTGTGAGTGGAGGGTAGCACAGGGCACAGACCACTGGGTAAATGGAAGGCCATTGGCTGGCTTAGGTGGCAGAGCAGGGCCGAGGGTATGAGTATCTGGTGTGTTTTTCTAACTCTAGGAAGACTTATCCTAGAGAAAATGGGGTACCCTGCCAGGAGTTAGCTTGGGGCCAACCTAGAAGTTCCGTTCATGAAGTCTGGGCCTGGAGGATGGGGAACAGGGCTGCTAGGTTCTGGCAGTGGTGCTATCAGAATCCTTCTCCTCATTGCCATTCATGATTCTGAGGTCAAGTTGTTATTGATGTAACTTCTTGCCGCCCAGGGATACAGAGTTCAACTTTGATCAATACTCTAGCTAGGAATGGGTAGAACAATTCTAATAAAGATTAAAAGGGACAGAGCCAGATGTAGCAGTGCATACCTGTAATCCTAGTATTTCGAGGTAGTGATAGCAGAATCAGGACTTAAGTCTTCCTTGGCTACATATCAGGTGTGAGGCCAGCCTGGGCTCCATGAAACCCTGTCCTAAAAAAAAAATACAAAATAACCCCGTAAAGATTAAAACAGGGTGGTAACAGGTGGCCTCATGTTTATGTATTGAGTTCTCTGAGAAGCCTAGATAGCCAGAAGGGCATATTAGTTGAAAAAAAAATCAACCACTTAAAACGTAAATGGCCACTAGACACCGACTACCTGCTACATATCGGTAACATGCTTAGCAGACTGCTTATATTTTCTTATTTAATATTCACAACAATCAACCCTCTGGCATGGATACAATGATTCCTCCCATATATGGAAAAGGAAATTGAAGTTCTGAGAGGGTAGGGAATGTGCCCAAGGTCACACAGCTCCTATGTGACAGATCTAGGACACAGACCCCTGCAGTCTGGCTCCAGAGCCTGTACTCTTAACTATCACACTACATCCAAAACCCTAAAGAGCTGACACTTTGTGAAACATCCTAACACAACTAAAAAGAGCCTTTCACTTCCATTTTGGGGGAATAGATGGATGAGCAAGGAAAAGGCTGCTTGGCAGAGATTTTAACAGATGAAAGGGAAAGCAGAACAACTCAGTGGCTATTTGAATTCTGACTTGTCTACCAGGGAGAATGATCCTGCTGTAGGAAAGAGTAGAAGAAAGGGAAGGAAATCAGGACCCAGCGTAGGTGAGAGGCAGGGAGTCTGTACCAGCACTGGTTCATAGAAATGAGCTCTGGTCTCCAGGCTTACAGGAAATTCGTCTTACAGATTTGTTGGAATTTTCAAGCATAAAATATGGTTCCAGTCTCTGTTTGGTATCTGCTCATTCTCCCTCTGACAGGCAGACTTTTTCCTTGTCCCTATGCATTCCATGAGAAGCCTTTGGCACCAGAAGCATATCTCAGACACAATGAGGGTATGTCACATAGGTGGCAAACTTCCTAATAAGCTTTACATCGAAACACGCCCCGTTTACTCTTTGGCCTTGAAGTACAACCACTGAAAGAATGATGCATAGCAAAAATGGTGTCGTGTACCAAGTGAGCTCAAATATGCTTTCATCTCTCATGTTTCTGTCTGGAAAGGCTGGCTGGAGGCTCTGATGATTGTAACTAGGTTTCCTAACACATCTGGAGTAACAGCGGCATTGACTGGTATAATCTGGCTTAAGCAGGAGAAAACTGGAGGACATGGCTCTTCGCTGGGTTCTGAGCCCCAGCATACTGGGCCAGGCATTTTCATGTGGATGGCAGAGGAACAGCGTCACAGCAGAAACAACATGCCTGTGAAGTCTGCTCCGAAGCCCATGGCACTTCTGTTGTATCTGTTGGCCAATGTAAGTCACAAGTTCAGCAGCATAGGCCCAAGAGGTGGAGAGGTACATTCTGATTCTCTGATAAGAGGGACTGGAAAGTTACATGACAAAGGGGCCATAGGTGCATTTGATCTCTCACCACCATGGCTACGGGTGGCTCCATGGATACAGGATGTTGGGCTCAGGGAAGGACTGAGTTCTATAAAGATGCAGGAATTAGGCCTGTGGACCCCTGCTTTGGGATTCTTATCAGAGTTAGCAAAGAATTGAAAACACATACTCTGAAGAAAGGTAAATTAGGAATTATGAGGTTTATTTTAGGGAGAGTTAGGATCCAGCTGAAAGGCTCACACCAGAGAGGTAACTCTCCCCCTTGTCTAGCCGGCAAGGAAGAGGGCACATCTCCAGGGCAGTAGCCTCTAGAGAAGGCACATACATAGGTGGAAAGCAAAGCAGGAGAGCATGTACAAAGATCCATCGCACATTAGAGGTCAGAGAGATCATACATGAAGAAAGTCAGAAAGCATCCGAGCACAAAATACATGTAGAAAGCAAGCTGGAAAATGTCCAGGCAAAGAAGAGACCCTTCCCCTTCCCGGCCTCACTGGGAAGGGGGAGAGCTTACCAAAACAAGGACCAGGAGAATCAGGCACCAGGAGACCAAGAGATTTATACACATGTGCCAGGTCCATTTACTGATTAAACATCCAATGGGGATGAGCCTTGTAATCAGACTTGGTTGTGTAAGGGAGAGACCTGATTGGTTGGTGGTCTCAAAAGGCTGGCTCAGGAGGGAGCAGCACCCTGGAGGCTAAGCCAAGGAAGAGGCAGGAAGCTGCTGCTGGGAGTGTTGTTTGCACCCATTTTGAATGAGACTGGATCTGATGAGGGCTGTAGTCCTGCCAAGGCAGGCAAAGTGACATCCATGTGCTTCTTGAGTCTCTGTCCCTGACTGCCTGTAAAAAGCTATCTTGTTCTTATTCCTCCTTCACCATGGAATATAGAGAGCTACTTTTCAGTGCCTCCTCCCCAATCTGGTAACTACTATATTTTTCTTGGGGGGTGGGTCATGTTTTGGTACCCTAGACTTTTCTGTTTTAGTGAGTTAAATATTAGCTACTAGATCATTTTCTGGTCTTGAATACAAAGTTCTGGCTAATGTACAAGTTTCTGGTATGTTCTTGGTCCATGCTGAACATGTCCTTTCTTACCAAGTGATTCGCCTCTATGTCTCTGTGGCTGACTGTATAAAATAGTTTCCTGAAAGTGGAAGCCAGCATCCTCTGAGATTTGCCCTGGAACACATTACAACTGAGTAGTTGCTGGCCATTGTCTCATTCTTCTTCTTAGAACTGCAAGACAAGACAGAAATTCCTTGGTGTGTATGAGTGGGCAGGAAGAGGTGAGAGTGAGTCAGGGAGAAGGAGGATGTAGTCCAGTCACTCAATACACTCTCTTATTTCCCCCAAGGAGAGGCTTGGAGTATTATTGTCCCATGTCATGCTTGCTTGCAATGCAACTGTCAGCAATCTTCATTTGAACTTCTTAAGAAGATCAACTCCTTCTGTTTTGTTTCTCTATGCCAAGTTCCTTATATACAGACACATGATAGGCTTTCTTTAAGTATTTGTTGAGTAGAGAAAGGAGGGGTGACTGGAGGCTGAGTACAGCGGAATTTGAAGGTTTTGAAAGAAGAGGGAGGCCATTTCAGAAGCTTCTGGCCAGTGGATCTGACACTATTGAGTAGTGCAATTGCAGACTGAATTACCAGTGAGATGGTGGAGAAGGAGCTGGGGATTGCTCGGAGCCAGAGTGGGCTTACCCTGAAATGGTGGGGTTGAATCAGCTCTTATTTTTTTATGATTGTATTATTGTAACCACTTTGAGGCTTGATGCACTTGGCTGTCAGCAAAGCATCTCACAAGTTATCTTTGTGTGTGTGTGTGCATGCTATGTATGTGTGTATACATGTGAGTGCACATATACGTATGTGTGCATAGGTGTGAGCATGTGGAGTCCAGAGATTGACATCTAGTATCTTCCTGTATTATTCTCCTCCTTGTATACTGAGGCAGGATCTCTTTTTGAGCCCAGAGCTTGGTGATTCAGCTACTTTATGTAGCCAGCTTGCTCCAGGGATCTCTCTCTGCATTCCCAGCACTGGGATTACAGGGGCTGCCACACCCACCCAGAATTTACATATGTGCTGTGGTCCAAACCCCAGTCCTCACACTTGTGTGACAAGTGCTTTATCTGCTGAGCCATCTCACCAGCCCAGCATGATATCTTTTTAAATTTTAAAAAAAATTATAATTAACAACTTCCATGACTGTAAACAATATCCCATGGTAATTCCCTCCCTCCCCCCACTTTCCCCTTTGAAACTCCACTCTCCACCATACCCCTCCTCCTCACAATCAGTGTCTCTTTTATTTTGATGTCATCATCTTTTCCTCCTATTACTAGCATGATATCTTATAGTCAACAAGAGGAAATGTGGGTTGAATAAGTTAACAGGTATATTTCTTACTGGCTGTTTAATTACAAATAATGATCTAGTCATGTCAGTTTTGGGGGAAGGGAAAGGAGTTTTCTCAGTAAGAACACTGACATTCTGTTCTCTACTTTTTCTTGTTTGTATTTATCAATGGCTAAGATGCAATCATATTGGGCCTACCTGTTACATTTCAAAATAATTCAAAGCCATATGGAAGGAGCTTTCATGCTGGATAGTAGAATCAGGTCCCTATCATGTCGACATATCAAGGTGATGGACTAAAACTAAAGGATGAGTTTAAATAGGAATAAATTCTCAACCCAGAATGGACACTGAAGAGTCATTTGTTGAGGTATGGGATAGCAGAGACCTCACTGAACAGCACACAGTCAATTAGAGCCAGTTCTGTGACATGTTGGATAAAAAGCTACATGCCTAAGCTGAATTAATAGAAGTGTAGCATTAAGATCAAGGGAGATTATAGTCCTCTGTCTCCTGAATTTATCAGACCACAACCATTCAATAAAACATTTATTAAGTACCTCTCTGTATCAAAGTCTTAGCCAGGCAGTGTTCTGGTGAGATAAATTGGTGTGAGTCACAAATAATTTCTTCCCGCTAGCACTATCCAGAAAGACAAGAAAAGCCAGGTTTTGAGGCAGAGGTGGGCATGCAGCTGGTGCCAGATAGGCCCATACCCTAATTTCTGGCCCAACTGACAACATTTCTAACCCTAAACAGATTTGTTTGTTTTGATTTTATTCTCTTACTGAGCATTCTTTTGGTGGCTCGATTGACAATCTTAGGACTCTGTGTCTTTGTAAATCCTTTCATTTCTTTTCTCTTTGGATGTTGGTGTCATTCTTTTCCACCACCGAGATCCTCCCATGTAGCTGTGCAAAGTGAACAGAAACAGCTCAAAATTGTGTTGTCCCTATGACTTGAAGTCTTAGACCAAGACCTTCGCATGCTGTTTTGTGCCACAGGAAACTGACCTAGCTTAAGTCACATTGTCGCTCTTGACCTGGCTGCTTCTACTTCTAGAAAATGGTGTCCATAGCTGTAGTGGTGGCAGTGTGTGTGTGTGTGTGTGTGTGTGTGTGTGTGTGTGTGTGTGTGTGTGTTTGTGTTGGGGGAGTTGTTTAAGAATTATGAATAGGGGCTGGAGAGATTGCTTAGTGGTTAAGTGCTTGCCTGTGAAGCCTAAGGACTCCAGCTCAAGGCTTGATTCCCCAGGACCCACGTTAGCCAGATGCACAAGGGGGCGCACATGTCTGGAGTTCGTTTACAGTGGCTGGAAGCCCTGGCACACCCATTCTCTCTTTCTCGCTGCCTCTTTCTCTCTCTGTCTGTCACTCTCAAATAAATAAGAATAAACCAAAAAAAAATTATGAATAGTTAGTTTAGTAAACTAAAAGGGATAAATTTCTCACAGGGAAGAATGAAGGTTCTATAATGTGACAGGTGGGTGAAACATGGTAGGGAGACAAATAACAGATATTTATCAATTATACTTTTCCTAAAGAAATGAGTGGAGTAGAGGAAGGAAGGATGAAGGAGAAGAAAGATGGCTGATAGCTTTTAAAGTGCCAGAAGGTGCTATTAAGGCTGCTAGGGGTAAAAGTCATAAACAGTCTCACCCAGTTGTGGAACCTGTGTGCTCTACAACCAACCTGTCAGGCAAGATTTACGCACTGGGCAATAATGGTATGAGTGTTAAGGGGGTAGCCAACTGCTTTTTAGTTGCACTTGAGACCTGCTGCACAGGAGGAAATTCATGCCTGGTATGTAAACTGAGTCACAAGGTGTAACTAGAAAGGTGATAGGCTCTAGGGAAGAAACTACCACTATTGTTATGTGGTTGCCAAATAGACAGGTTGTCAAACTGCTGTCATAATACCTATGTTTATACACATATATTAGTGTTGCTGTCAGCCTCAGTTATAGAAGTTTCTTTATGCAGCAGCAGAGATTAATGCAGGGATGCATAGCTAGTAGAAGAATATGTGACTATTGTGGGCTCAGTCTAAACAGGGCATCTATATGTTCCCATTTAAGGTTCAGAGAACATGGCAGAAGAGGGCAATAAGAGAATATAAGAGCTGGAGGATGGAGAGGAGTACTATGGATTTCTGACTTCTGGACATGACAGGGCTGTGATAAACTCACAGCAACCATGGTTTCCTGCACAATATTGAGCCTGTCAACATTTCAGCATGGATGGGAGAGGGAGCCATAAGACCTCACTCCTTCCAGAGTAGCTATTGACAGCTAAAAGTTCCTGGGGTATGAAGAGTCATGTTTTTCAATGGTGTAGCCAACTGCTATTACCCATGCTCCAGTAAATAACCCCCATCAATGCTTATGTGAGAAACCCTAATTCAATTTGCCTACCTTCCTCACAAGATGTAAAAGCAGGAAAGGATTAGTTGGGAAGAACTTGAGCGGGAGTGGGAGGTGGGTTAAAGAAGGTAATGCAGGCGAGCAAGATTAAAATGCATTATATAGATGTACAAAATTGTCATGAATAAAATAATGTAAAACAAGACAGCCAAGGGGTCTTCTCAGCAGCTGCCTTCCCCTTCACCGGAAGCTGCATTAAGAAAGAAGATGAGTTTCCTTTGGATCAGTTAGGATTGGACAACTTTGAGTTTCCGGCTGAGATCTGCTTCTGCCCTTTAGCCCCCATTTCATTTTGGGAGTTGTTCTCTCTGCCTGTCTTCTCTGTTGCTTCAGCATGTGAAGGAATGTCTTGGGGAAGCCTGGAGTCTTCAGGTGAACAGCTTAATGAGGAACACCTGCAGTAATGGAGGAAGCCTTTTGTCTGCTCTACAGATGGGTGAGAAAAGGGTAGGAAGACACACACTCATTTTGTCTCAACTGCATTGCTGTCTCTATGGGCCCGAGGCAATCATTTTGAAGGTTCCCTCAGGGCTGGGGTACAGGGACCTGTACCCTCTCTTCTGTCACAAGGTTCACACACTCCCTCTGCACTGTGGGGGAGGATGAATGCCTGCTGGAGAGAATCTCACACACAGATTAATTTGTACACTGGGGTCCCAGGGGCCTTTCCAAACCCTCACATCCTTGCCTCGTGATTACCTGGGCTGACGAGGGAATGCTGGCGTGGGCACCCCAGTAAGTCGTCAATCTTTGTGTCACCTGTGTGACCATGGACTTCACTCTAGGGCTGAAAGTTGTTTTGCAGAAAATTTTCAATCCTAATGATGTTTCCTGTGACTGATATTAGAATGGGTGAGTTCTATGAATGCTGTCAAGCCAGTTGGCCTATGGTCAGAAGTCATTTGGTATCAGAAAATTGGCCTTCAATGAAAAGGTCACTGCAGATTAGACACAAAATAAGTGAGCCACTGGAGGTGTGGAGTGATTATTTGTTCTCAAACTTAGGTCCACAAATGCCATCTTTTTATTTATTTTTCTTGCCTCCTTTAAAAGCTGTACATCATTTTCCTTTCTATTTATGAGTGTGGGGAGTGGAAATCAATTGCAGTCTCCCATAAATCCTAAGAACCCAGCTAGCTCATTGCCCCAACCCTGGAGAGAAAGGTAGCGGGTCAGGTGTTTTAATATATCTACCTTTATAGAGATTTTATCTATAGATATATAATATTCATAAATTCCTATAAGTGCACAGAATATATTCGGTGGATATATTACTCTATACATGCATTTAAATGATATTTCACACATGCAATATATATTTTTAATATGTGTCATATATTTTATCCCCCTGTAGCCTTGTGAGATAGGTATTATTATCCCTATTTTTATAGATGCAGAAACAGAAGAAATTAGGTAATTTTTCTGAGACTTTTTGGGTCAGACAAGGTGTTCAGATGCAAATAATAGAAACCAACTCTAAGTAATTTAAGCAGAAAATAAATTTATCAGAGTGGCACTGGGCAGCTGATAGGGAGATAGAGGTATAGGGCTGCACAGCTGGAATTAATGACAGCAGTGCTACAGGTGCAGGTCCAAACCCTGCCAGAGTCCTGTCAGGTAGGAACCAGCAGCCCGGACAAGGTCAGGGAGACTGAGGATCTGCTGCGTTGGCTCGCATGGCTTCACCATTTAAGCCATTTCCAGATGTGGGCAGGACTCTGGGGTGTTTTGGGATTTTGAGAGTGATGGAGCCTTTGTTGGCTCAGCTGAGCTGGACTCTGGTGGCTAAGGCTTTCAGGCACACTGAAAAAGAATTACAGAATATAAACTAGAAGGCAACGAGGATAAAAGTTGACTTTATTAAGGAAAATACAGGAAAAGACTCCCGAGAGAGTGGGAGGGTTCTCCTAAACAGATTAGGAGCCTGGTTCTACCAGCAATCCAAAGAAAGGAAAAGGGCAAAGAAAAGGAAAAGCTAATACTTCTTCAGTTAGTGCTCAGAAAATCAGGCAGGCTTAGCAGTGAGTGTCTGCAAGCACCCGCACCCCAGGGAGGGGCTTCCTGGGGATACAGTACATTACCTCATTAAGGAGATAACTACTCCTCCCATCTCTTTAGCACATCTGTGGGTGAGGAGGTCTCTTGATCATGTGAGTGAGTGACAGGCTTCCAGTATCAGAGGACTTTGTTCCTTTGGTCTGGAGGAAGTGTCTCTTTCTTTTCTAATGTTACCAGGGAAACAGGAAGTGTGTGTCCAGATTCTTCCTTAGATAGTCTCTAAGCCTAATGTCTGCCAACCTTCAACAGTGGGAGGAGTCTCAGTCACATGCCTATGCCCTTACCACAAGGGAGGCTAGGAAATGACTCTACGTGCTCATGTGCCAGCCGATCCCTAACACTGAGCCAGCCATAGGAATGACAGATGTCCAAGTATCCCATTCTGGACTGGTGGAGTCAGGCTTGGCTCCAGGTCTATTTAGCCAGAAAACCTTCTACATGCCTTCACTGTAGTTTCCCACAGGATCTTAGAAGTCAGCAGGGCATCTGCTTGAGAAGGGTTTCAAGGCTTTTTGATCCCAAAAGAGCCCAGACTGCCTCAGAACACCTGTGCTAAATGGATTTGTTTTCAAAGGAAAATACATTTATAAGTAGAAAAAAATGGTCTCAAAAACTGATTTTGAAACTTGGAGAAAGTTTCAGGTTATATGTAGTGAATTGGTATTATTGTCACTATGATATAATCAACTAAGGGAAAAAAAATGGCTCAATACTGTTGAAAGTTTTGGGCTTTTGAGAGAGTGGAACATGACAGGATGCCTTGATGAAAACAGACCCACCAAGTAATCATCTAAAATGCTTTTAACTTTTTCAGCCATGTAGACAATGTGCGAAAGTGGTTTTCCAAAGATTAAATCTTGCAAATAAGTTTCAAGCAGTCTCAGGGGAATTCCTGCTACATAAGAAGCTGCCACTCTGGGGAGTTTGGTGCAGGGTCTTCTGAAGTGAAAAAAAAAAAGCCCTTATTTTTAAATAATATTTTTTTTATTTATTTGAGAGAGAGGGAGGAAGAAAGAGAGAAAGAGAGAAAAAGAGAAAAAGAGAGAGAGAGAGAGAGAGAGAGAGAATGTGTGCACCAGTACCTTCAGCCACTGCAAACAAACTCCAGATGTATATGCCCTCTTGTGCATCTAGTCTACATGGGTACTGAGGAATTAAACCTGGGTACTTAGGCTTCACAGGCCTTAACCACCAAGCCCTCGCTTCAGCCTCCCAAATCCTCATTTTTAACCCACAGACTTGTATCATAGAAGATGTATGTGAAATATTGTTTGGTGTGGGTTTTTCTTTCAGCAACATGTCTCGGAGACTTTCTATGTGGAGACACACTGATCTCTCTCACCTGTTCATATACTGAACAGTGAATGTTTCATTACATGACTACACATAGCAGGTTACTCTGACTCCTCTTGGTATGCATCAGGAATGTTCCTTGCCTTTGCAAACAGTGTTCCCATGAACATACACCATTTGACTGTGTCCTCTGAGTGCTTCACCTTGTGGTGGTGAAGAAATGCTGACTCATAGGGGATACACATGTAAATGTTAATAGGATTGACAGGTTACTGTCAAAAGTACCTGTATCAAATTATACTCCTGTTGGTAGTTTTAAGAGTAACCATTTTCCTATGTCAATATTAGCACACTCCTAAATCTTTGTCTGAGCAAAGTGCTGTTCATTTGCTTGTCCCTGAACACTGGTGATGATAAATATGTTTTTGTCCATTGGTTTGCTCTTCCATGTTTTCCTTTTATGCTCTACTATGACTTTCCCTAATCAGTGTCCTTGTATGTATCATTTCTAGATGTTCTGAGTCTAGAGAGGGTCTATCTTTTCTTTTTAAAACTTACTTAGTTTTGATACATTCATACATGTATACAATGCATTTTGATCCCACTCCCCCCTAACTACCCCTTCCACTAACACCTGTGTTCCCACTTAAGGAGAAATAGGAGAAAGCTAGGTTCTTTTAGGCAGTTTCAGTTAGAAACAGAAATCCAAAAGCAGAGAACCAGGAGATACATTCCTACATGCTAACCTGCCTTGGCATGAATGAAACTCGGGAATGGAACTTGTGTCTGACTGAGACCCATCTACAAGTGCTACAGTGCCCACCTGCTGCCCATAGTCTAGCATACTAGGTGACTTTCACTACCCAGGTAGACTGGCCCTGGACTCTGCCCTTCAAATCTACAAACCAATTGAGGTCTTCCCCTTAATGTACCTGGATATGACAAAGAATACATTTTCAAACAAGTATAAGGGTGGTTTCCAGCCTTCTTTCTCTCTCCGCATCCCCTCACTCTGCTCTGTGATCTCTGCTTGTATACATGTGAGTCTACCTGCTCTCCCCCACAACTCAGAGCAGATGCTAGGTATGTTCCTTCTAAATTTCCCCACACAAGCTACTAGGCTCTATCTTTGCACATGGTTGTGGCTCTGCCCCAGCCATTTCTCTCAAATGAACCTCACACGTTATGTTGCGCTTTCCACATGAGTGCACATCTCTTACCTTCTATGTGCTTGTGACTCTGCTCTAGGCCTTATTTCTAGATGCAAATTTCCCTTAAATAAGCCTCACAATTTGTGATTTCTTCCCAAATAAACTTAAACTCAGTAATTCATAATTTATCCTTCTTAATTCCATTTTTATTAATTCATTGCTAAAATGGGACAGGACCCAAAATTGGGGCTCATAAATTTGGGAGACTACTCCTGAACTCCAAAATTCTGCATCACCATCAGACTCCATGCCTGGTTTATTGTTTTGACCCAGTGATTTAAGTAGGGTGCCTTATGTAATCATGGGTGGGAAATTATTTACTAGAGAATGGGCAGTCTCTAGTGGCCACACCACTAAAGGTCATGGCTCCTCATCTACCAGCAGTAATCACTTGCCACTATTTACTCTGGCAAGTGTGGGGTCTCAAGGACCTAGGAGAATCTATCTTCTCGCTGGCTGTGTCTTTTCTACCTTTCATAATATAGTCATGAGATATCTGTATAAACATTCTTGGAAGGATCTGAGCCATCACCACCTCTCACTTGAATTTTGCCCTAACTTCAATCTTTGAACAAGACATAGCCAGAAGTCTCCTCCTCAGAAATGGGCCTTGGTGCAAAGTTTCAAGTCTTTTGTAGAAAAGTCAGAGCCCCAGTCACTTTTTCTAACAGGATATTCTCCTAGAATGTAAGGCCCAGACCTACAGGCAAACTTAACCTTCCTGCCAGCTGTGCTCTAGCAGTGGAGAGCTAAGATGCCCTGCAGGGCAGCTGTTCTTACCTTGCCTTTTATCAGACCAAGATCAGCTGTGCATCCAACAAAACCTCTGTCTCTCCATGTGCTTCTCTGGGAGGACGTTACTGACATTTGAGAACCAATAAATATCCAGACCTCTGGCTTTCCTTGACAAGTAGTAGACCCCAAGGATGCCTAAGTTTTTTAGAACAGTCAGTTCTCTCCAGTTTACCTGATTACTTGCTTCCTGGGACATCTGAATTTGCACCATCTAGTTGCCAATAGTAGTTGCAGATAAAAGTAAATCTAGTAAGAAGAACAAACAGTACAAAACACAAAGCAGTATGTAATAGTATACCAAGTGGACAATATTCTGAGGAAGGAAAGAGCCTTGAAGCCTGGGGTCGTTCCAACATATACTCTGTAAATTCACGGTACCTTTTAGGACAGCAAACACGGCTGGCTGAGGATGTGGTACGAGTGGAGCAAAGACAGAGATAGGATTAGGTTGCAGTTTGGGCAATAGTGAAGGAAGCTGTAGATAGTAGTAACATTTCCTTGACCTCAAATTCACTAAGACAGATTCAGTAAGACAATCCTACTGCTCCTGAACAATCTTAAAATCGGAAAAACAGAGTGGAAAATTTTGTTTGTATTTCCCTCATCCTCTCAGAGTTTACTACTCAGTGCTTCTAGCAATTTTTAAAAGAATTCATGACCCCTAAAAGGTGAGAATGGCTGGTGCAGGGAGATAATGATGTTAGAGGCATGATTTGGGGAATAGCTCTAGAGGGTTTGGCTTCCCAATTAAAGATACATGACCCTATAAGTAATGGGGAGTGTGTACATGCAACCCTGAGGATGATTTAAGCTATGCATAGGAAGTAACCGCTCCCACTTACTGCATACCCTTTATCGCCATCTTTTTTTTTAAAAAAAGTTCTATGTGTTTGTGTGTGTATGAGTGTGTGTGAGTACATGCATTCTATAGTGCACACGTGGTAGGCAGAGGACAGCCTCATAGTGTTAGTTCTCTTCTTCCACCTTGTTTGAGACATACTGGGAAGGCCAGTCTGGCTGGTGTGTGAGCTTCAGGAATCTCCTGCCTCCACCTTTCATTGCCACAGGCACAGTGGGATTACAGACGTATGAGCCACTTTGCATCTAGTTTTGTATGGGTGCTGGGGATTAAACTCATGTCAGCAGGCTTATGGAGCAAACTCTGGAGTGCTCAGCTGTTGGTCCAGCCCCTATTGTACAGTTAATAATTGAAAGATCATTTAACATAGGATTAAGCATTTTATACCATATGATTAAGTATAACTAATATATCATAATGTTATGCAACCATGTTTATTGAGTTCCAAGGCATTTACATGACCACCAGAGGAAATTTCATGCCTATTAAGCAGTCACTTCCCAATCTTGCCTCCAGTCTGAGTAGATGTTTTCTGTCTCTATTGATTTATCATTTCTGAATGTTTCATATAAATGGAATTATATAATATGTGGTCTTTTGTGTCTGGCTTGTTTACTTAGCATAATATTTTCTAGGTTTATTCATGCTGTGACATGAGTTAGAACTTCATTCCTTTATAATTACTGAATAATATTTGTGTATGAGATGTGTATAAATATATGTATGCATGTTCATGTGTGTGACTGTGGACACATATGTACCACAGTGCATGTGTGGAGGTGAGAGGGCAACTTCAAGTGTCCATTCTTGCCTTCTACCTTGTTTGAGATAGGGCCCCTCATATCATTGTTTCACACTGTATTTGCCAGACTAATTGACACTGGATCTTCCAGGTGATTCTACTGCCTCTGCCTTCCTTCTTGCCCTAAGTATACTAAGAGTACAGATGATAGTACCGTAGTATTTGCCTTTACGTGGGCTCTGAGCGTCCAAATTATGTAAATTATGTACTCACACTTACATGAGAAGTACTTTATTCACTGAGCCATCACCCTAGCCCCTGAAAAGTCTTACTGTATGAATAGATCATCATTTGTTTTTTCATTTGCCAGTTAATGACAGTTGTAATTTATGATGAATGAACGTTTATGTTCAAGTATGTAAATACTTGGTTTTTTGATGTAGGGTCTCACTCTAGTTCAGGCTGACATGGAATTCACTATGTAATCTCAGGGTGGCCTTGAACTCATGGCGATCCTCCTACATCAACCTCCAGAGTGCTGGGATTAAAGGCGTGTGCCACCATGCCTGGCCTTAAATACTTATTTTTTAATTATTTTAGGTGTATCCTAGGGGTGGAATTACTGGCATCACCTGGTAATGTATGTTTAATTTTTTTCTTTTGAGACTGGATCTCATGTAGCCCAGGCTAGCTCTAAACTTACTACATAGCCAAGGATGACCTTAAACGTCTTCTCCTCCAGCCTCCACTTATCAAGTGCTGAACTTAGAGTTTTCTACCACCACACACAGTTTTTAAGCGGTACTGGTGACCAACCCCAGGCCTTTGTGCATGCTAGGCAAGTACTCTACCGACTGAGATATACCTCCAGCCCATGTATTTAATTTATAAAGCTATATTGACCTTTATTTGTGCTCTCTTGTTAGGTTACTCACCAACTCGGTGAAGAACAGGTCTATTGGCCCCTATTGAAAGGAAGTTTACAGGTTAAAAAAAAAATCAAGGCCCTGGAAGTTAAATGGGTTTCCTAACATCATATGGCTAATAAGTCATAGAGTTTCAGTTCAATCCCAGAGCTGCCTGGTTCCAGAACCTGAACCCTTAATTACTGTACTACTCTACCTCTGTACAGCAACTAATGGGGCCTGACATCTCCCAGTGTAGTGAGGGATGCATTATCTAGCCTCCTTGCTTGGGGAGCTGTTGATCAAAAGAAAATAGTTTCTCTGTGAGAATGCAACCCTACTGTAAAGCTACCAAATAACTTATTATCTGTTCAACTAATGGGTGTTCTGCCAAGGAGAGAAAGCGGGCACCGCATCTGTGGGCACTGTTCTTTTCACCTGTCCAGTAGGCATCATGGCCAACTAGAAGGAGTAGAGACACTTATTCTCCTAGATGTCCCCCTGTCCTTGCTTGTGTGGCTACCCCTCCAGTGTTTCACTCTCTCTGAGCCCTTTGTCTATTGAGCACTAGTGGTTTTAATTATGGGGGAACTCTTAA
Organism: Dipus sagitta; assembly: GCA_036346955.1. Lineage (NCBI taxonomy): Eukaryota > Metazoa > Chordata > Mammalia > Rodentia > Dipodidae > Dipus > Dipus sagitta. The sequence continues at coordinate 261,236,461 of CM070770.1, read as the reverse complement.
AGCAGCATGTCCAAGCAGGAATCTGCACAAACACCCGAGCTTTCATTTCATGCAGGAATTTCCTACCATTTGTCAGGGAGAACCCATAATAAATGTTGTTCATTAGGATTATTACCCGTTGACTGAGGAAATGTAGACTCTATCACAGATAGCCCTTCTTGAAACAAGACTGCAAGGTGACTAAGGAGTCAGGCAGGGAGAAAGGTATCTGTGGGGTTTATCAAAACAGAGGCTCGGTAACACAGAAAAGTGGAATTGATCATATGAGATATGATTGCTAGAAAGTGCCCACATCACTCTGTTGAATCTTCGGCCCTGGAGTGATATTGAAGAGCCTGGCTCTATCCGCAAAGGCTCCCAATCCAGTTCTAAAGTGGCCTCTTTTATTAGTCTATTAGAGGGGGGAGGACCACTCCACACACCTGCGTATGTTAATAGCTGGCTGTTTCCCAAGGTATGTATGCTATTGAAGTGCTAAATTGCATCTCCAAATAAGTTTTGAATTCCTCTGGTATCACTTGTCTATTTCACCAAAATAAAAACTCCTGGGATGTATCTTGATTTCTACTCCCACTTGTGTGTTTTGATCTGTGCTCAGCCATTGAGTTGGCACATTTTGGTACATTTTTCTAGACCCATCAGTGAGTTATTTTGCTTCTGGCATTTCATTAGTTCTGGCCAATGGGAAGCATTAGTATGAGTTCAGTGGGAAAGAAGAAATAGAATTGGGAATTCTTAAGTTCTCATTTTTCTTCCTCATAGGACACAAGTTAGTGGTGGTTGGATTTCTCTGTGGTAAGTCAGGAATCTTGAGAAGTGGTTTATTATCAGTGCAGTGAACCCTCACCGATGTGCTCCATCCACCGAGGGTGATAGGTTACTTTCTCATTTCTGCAAAAGCAGGTTTGTTTTTTTTTTAAACCACAAGTATCTTATGGAGGGAAAAGAGTTTAATTTAGCTTGCAAGTGCAGAGGGTAGAGTCTATCAAGGCAGAAAAAGCATGGCAGGAACAGGTAGTTAGCATCACATCATCACATCAGCAAGGAGAAAGTACAGAGAATAAATGCTGAGTGCTCATCTGGCCTTCTCCTTTTGATACAGGCCAGAGATCCAGCCCAAGGAGGATATTGCTGCTCATAGTTAGGGTGGGTCCTCCTACTTCAAATAATCTAATTTAGAATATCCCTCAAAATCATGAACACAAAATTTTTTCCATGGTGATTCTAAATCTGACAAGTTGTCACGCAGAAATTAACCATCACAAGGGCCATAGATACTTCTCCTTCCACTAACTCAGGGAACGCTTGTCCCTAATTTATTCCCTAAGCTTGTCCATGTCTTTGTACACTTCTTATTTTAGTTACTTTCCTTGTTGCTATGACAGAATACCTGGAAGAAACAACATAAGGGAGGAAGAACTGATTATTGCTCATAGCCTCAGGTGATATCAGCCCATCATGTCAGGGAAGGCATGGTGACTGAGGTGGCTTCATCCATGGCATTGTGAGAGCCTGAGGAATGGCTTGTTCATATCTTGGAAGATCAGGGAGCACAGAGCACAAGATAGAACCAATGGTAAATATAACCTTAAAGGCTGGCCTCTAGCAACTCACTTCGGCTAGCTCAGCCATACTTCTAAAGATTTTACAATCTTGCAAAACAGTACCACCAGTTGGGGACTAGGTAGTATTCAAATACATGAAGCTGTGGGGACATTTGTGAGGGAATATTTAATACTCAAAACATAGCAGTTATTATCCACTGTCAACCTTTTCAGCATTCCTGCAGTGACCTAGACTCACACAGGCACTCAGTTCCTCCCTCTCCCCCCCCCCCTTTTTTTTTGTTTGTACATATGGTATGTAGACATAGTAAGTGAGCTCTCTTATCAGTTATGGAAATGGTGGGAATCCTCTCCAAATCCATTATTTCCAGATACTAGCCAAGGGCTGACCTTGTGGGCAATCACTTCTCTCCAGAATTTGCCTACTGGTGTATGTCATGAAAAGTGCAAGCTGTCATTTCTAAAGACAGCACTCCTTAGGTCTGTTTTCTTTCTTCTTTTCCACACTCAGTGCCACATCAATTATCCCTGGTAAAGGAGGCAGCTGTGTAATTCCCTTCCCTTTAGATCCCATGAAGAATTGAGGCTTCGCAGAACTGCAGCTCAGATTTCTTTATCCCAGCACCTTAGGGATGCTTTCCAAGTCTCAAAGGTACTGTTAGCAGTGACATTCAAGTAAGTGGCTACCTACAGCCCCTTCTCTTTTGTATCTCATCTGGAGGGGCTAAAATTCAACTCCCAAGAGCCATCTCTGCTGCATCGAACAAGTTAAAAATAATCATAGAAGGATTCCCCCACTCAGTGAACTCTCTTTCATGCTGCCCCTCCTGACCCGCCACTCTCAGACCCACTTGTGGTGCTTTCCCATCCCATCCATATTAGTGAGGGTCCTGTGGTCCTTCTGGCAAAAATTCTCACTCTGCGTAGCAGGTCCAACTCTTCTCTGGTTAAGTTGCTCTTTAACCATCAGTGCAGTTTTGGTGGCTGCATGGAGGAGAGGGAATTATTTAGTTAGGTCCCTGTCTCATTAGAGGCTTCAAACAAAGAATGAGGACCTATCTTCCAATGAAGGAGAAGCAACACTTCTCTGGCCAGAGCATCCAGGTTGATGGAGCTGAAGAATTTATTTTCAGATGTCTCTACTCAAGTCTCAAGGTCCCACTTTCCCCTTAAGGACTTTGCCCTCAGTAGAAAAAATAAGCCTGACCTGTAGTTCTGCTGCTCTTCCAGTAAGACATGTGTGTTCTTCAGTGCTGCTGTCATGATAAATAAGTGAGAGCTTCCTTACGCACACCCTGGGAGGCTCTCTGACACAATTTTCTCTAAATTGGTGAGTGAGTGCCCAGATCATGTCACTTTGTCTCCAAAGCCAACAACTGCCCAGTTTCATAGTTTTGATAATCATTGTATCTCTCACTTATTTCCAATACCAGAGGTGTTGTATAGGCAAATTCAACTGTCAACCCAATCTATTATGATCTGTGTTGCCACAGGTGGGATCCTCTGCAATCAACACTGTGCCCTCATGCCAGGGACAGGTGATGCTTCATTTCTCACCTGTAACTGGCCCCTCTTCACTTGGCAACTGTTACCAGAATTGCAGTTCCTTACCAGTGCACTGATAGGAGATTCTAATGCATCAATAATTTGGGGGTGTCTCTGTTTTCTTGTATCCACAAACCTGAGGATAAGGTTAATAAAGATTTTATTATAGCTTAGAGCTTTAAGGGGGGGTTGAGGAACAAAAAGAAGATATAGCTTTTGCTCAAGGAGAAAAGGAAGGGTTTGAGAAGCCCACTTTGAGTCTCCAGTTGGCTATTTTTCCTAACTGAGCTACATCCCCAGCTTTTTTCTTCTTTCTTTCTTTCTTTCTTTCCTTCTCTGTCTCTCTCTATATATGTATATATATGCATATATATCTATATCTATATCTATATCTATATCATCTATATCTATATCTGTATATATATAATTTATCCATTTTGAGAGAACAAGTGAGAGACAAAGGCAGATAGAGAGAGAGAGAATGGGTGCACCAGGGCCTCCAGTCACTGCAAGTGAACTCCAGACACATGTGGCTTACGTGGGTCTTGGAGAATGGAACCCAGATCCTTTGGCCTTGCAGGCAAATGCCTTAACCACTAAGCCATCCCTCCAGCCCCTGTTGGCTGTTTTTAAAATGTGAGCCTCCTGAATGGCCATAATAACTAACTCTAGTTAGTCCAGTCTCTTTTTTTTAATAATATTTTTTGTTGTTTATTTTTCTTTATTTATTTGAGAGTGACAGACAGAGAGAGAAAGAGGCAGAGAGGGAGAGAGAGAGTGAGAATGGGCACGCCAGGGCTTCACAGCCACTGCAAATGAACTCCAGACGTGAGCACCACTTGTGCATCTGGCTAATGTGGGTCCTGGGGAATCAAGCCTTGAACCAGGGTTCTTAGGCTTCACAGGCAAGCGCTTAACCGCTAAGCCATCTCTCCAGCCCATTAGTCCAGTCTTGATGTCAGGTGTCTGGGGTCAAGATTTCTGGAAAAGAGCAATGTTCCCAGAAATCTTAACTCTCTAGGAAGGGCCTTCTCAGAAGGGAGTTGAAGGACTCCTTAAGGGGGCAGAGATAAGAAAAATCCAGACCCTTCTGAAGTTTCTGACCTGGATATTTCCCTACAGGCCCAAGGACAATTCCTGTATTTAGCCAAGAGGATTCAATTTGGGACCTTGTTACTCCTGAACTGTCTCACAGCTAGTCATCCATCCAGCTCCCTTTCCCTGAATTTTAGGATCACTCCTGATACCAACTCTCTTAGGTCAGTGTGACAGGCAGAATAATGGCACCAACCTCATCCTCATCCTAATTCCTGGGACAAGGAGTATGTTGCCTCACATGGTAAAGCCGACTCAGTAGATGGTATTGTGTGAAGGATCTTGGTAAGGAGATAATCCTGAATCAGCCAGATGGGTCTGTTTCATGAGGATTACAGTAGGGTCTGAGTGGACAGGGCCATATGATGATGGAAGCAGAGGTCCAAGTGATGTGGAGCTGTGGGCCAAAGAGTATAGGTAGCTTTTTTAGTTAGAAAAGACAAGGAATGGGGTGTGGGGGTGGTGGCTTAGTGGACAAAGTGCTTGCTGTGCAACTGTGAGGACTTGAGTTTGGAACCATAGCACCAATAGAAATTAGGGCATGACAGCATGTGCCTGTGGGCCCAGCACTCAGGGGGTGAAGGCAGCCAGATTCCTGGGGCAAGCTGACTAGCTAGACTAGCCAAATCAGTGAGCTCCAGGTGGAGAGCAATTGAGGAAAACACTGCAACATCTATCTCTTCCTGCCATACACACATGCACACACATGTTCACATGTACCTGCATACACATATGTGTTCACACACAAACATGCACATACATATGCACATATGACAAACACATACCAAAAAGAAAAGTAAGGAATGAATTATTACTAGAGTCCCCTGAAGAACCCCAGCCCTGCTGATGCCTAAACTTAGCTTCTGGAGGGGACGGGGGCATTGAGCCCCTTTGGAGACATGCTTGATCTCCTAGGGGTCTCCTGAAGAACCACAGCCCTGCTGATCTTAGCCCAGTATGAACTGGATTGGACTTTGGACTTCTGTCTCTCTTCAAGAATTGTTAAAGTAGATAGTAAATCTGAAATATTTTAACTAAATTTCTGGCAGTTTTTTTTTTTTAAACAGTGGTAGGAAACTAATACAGTTTGGTTCTCACAGCCTGAGATCGCAATTTGGTTACACATGACTTCCCAGGTATGTCCTCAGGAAAAGCCTATTAAGTACAGACCAGTTTTGACTAGCTGCAGGCCCCAGGCTGGCTAAAAGCCTATAAGAGAGTGAGGAAAGAGGTAAAAAGGAAAAGCCATGTAGTATGAAGCATAGGGTTCCACACATAAGTCATGCTAAAAAATTGTCCTCTCTGAAGCCAGGGGGGCTGGCCTTTGATTCCACTCTTAAGTCAGAGCCTGACCCTGGGTTAGTAAATGGAGGTTTGGATCAGTGCACATGCTTCATAGGGGTCCAATAGACAACGATTCTCAAGACAAGAGGCACCTGTGAGCTGGTCACAGCCAACACTCATGGCAGCTGGGGGATGGGTGGGGTAATGGTTTCAAGCAATGGAATATATTCCAGCATCCTTGATCAGAACATACAGACCCCTAAGGAGACCATCCTGACATACAGAACCAGAGAAGTGAATAATTGAGCAACAGGGGCTTTTCTATCTCCTTTGCACTGGACCCCAAGGTGGGCTCAGTCTTACTCACACAAAAGCAACTCAGTTAATTAATTCAGCTGCCTGGTGACCAGTGACTTGATGGCTTTACAAAATTCAGCTACTTCATTAAATCCTCCCAGGATCTGTTTTAGTTTGTTCAGGCAACCTTAGCTCACCCTACAACTAGCGTGTGACCTTGTTGTTAACAGCAAACCCACTTCCCTAAGGAGTTTTAGCTGGCCTGGAGCCTCTGGCCAGGCAGAACTGGTCCGTGGGTACTAGTCTTTGCCTCCTACCCAACTTGATCAACATAGGAAGTGGGATACCAACAGACAGTTACCAATAGAGATAGTATTTCAGCTTTAATTATTTCACCCCTTGACGGCACAGCGAACACATCCAAACTGATGGAAAATGGGATTCTTCACTGAGCCGAATCCTGCCCCAGATCTGTAATTTGATACAAAAGCTTCACACAAATTGAAATTAAAATGCATTTTAGATGCTTCCTCTCATCAAAGCAGTTTGCACCAGCAGGCTTCTCTCTTTCACAAGTTTGCTATAGAAATAGGTGAAACTGGGTAGTTTTGCTGTTGGAGGCTGTGGAAGTAACACAATCTCTCTGCTTGCCAACTGAAGACAAGAAAATGAAATAAAATGAGAACCAATTGGAGGTCTAATTATCCTTTTCAAAATGGCTTTATCCTGTAGAGTGGTCCATTGGATCTGTAAAATACATTCTCCCTTTCCTTTCTCCTTGGGTATTGGGGCCACATTAATGGTGGGGGGTTACATTGGGATTCAGGAGAGGTATTTTTAGATTTTTTTTTTTTGATTTTTTGAGGTAGGGTCTCACTCTAGCCCAGGCTGACCTGGAATTCACTCTGTATTCTCAGGGTGGCCTCGAACTCATGGTGATCCATCTACCTCTGCCTCCCAAGTGCTGGGATTAAAGGCGTGCGTCACCCCACCCGGCTCTTTTTAGTTTTTTGAGAGAAGATGTATATAATCTTTGACTTACTACTCTAGCTTTTACCTGGTTGCTCTGCTAGAGGTGGTTCTAATGATATTGTCCTCTAAAATAGGTGGTGGGAACTTGTTTCTTCATACCTTTCATACATAGTGCATTAGGAAAGTAAAACAATCACCTAAATGAAAACTTAAAATGACATTTTGTTATTTTTTAATATTTATTTATTTGTAAGCAGAGACAGAGAGAGAGACAGAGAGAAGAGACAGAAGAGGAACAGAGAGAATGGGCTTGCCAGGCCCTGTAGCTGCTGCAAAGAAACTCCAGATGCATGTGCCATTTTTTGCATCTGGCTTTACATGGGTACTGGGGAAACCTGCTAAGCCATCTCTCCAGCCCCTTGTTATTGTTTGGATTAATTGTGAGGACAGTCATGCATCTCTTCTTTGCTTATTAGCTGGTTGTATTAATTTTCCTGTGAGCTTCCTGCTTGAATCCTTTGCCCCCACCTGGTCTCTCCTTGACTTCCTTATCCCTTTCTTAATGATGGGCAGGCACCTCTGCCTTCATCTTTCAAAGCCTTGGAGGGAAGGCTCTAGCACTTAGTTCATGGGTGGCCTTGTATGTATCCTGGCCTGAAAAGACTTTGAACAAACTTTTCTTCGTTTCCTTTGCTTCCCCCCCCTTTAATCTTTATTTCTTCATACAGTGCTGTGCACCCTGTGGACACAATAAACACGCACTGATTGACTGTTTTATTTATCTGATTTTTATGGCTTCTTTCCTCTGAAGAGCTCCACAGACTTTACAGTCATTAACTCAATAACCCTCAAAGCACTCTAGTGTGGCAGCTGTAATTACTGTCGGGTTTTGGAGACGGTGAAACAGAAGAGTAGAGACTCTCTAAAATTATTCTTTGAGGGTCTTGGGAGGGAGATGGGGGCACTCAGCCCCTTTGGAGACTCTGAGCCCCAGAGTTTGTGGAAGGTAAGGGTCTCAGTCATCAAAGCATCAGGGTGATGGGTGAGTGATCCATAGATCCATGAAGATTTCTCTGATTGTGGTGCAACTGAGCAGTAATTCTGTGTGCTGGTTCAAATCCTAGTTCCTCTTCTGAATATCTCTGTCATGTTGGGTGACAATGACAGTAATGGTTAATGTTTATTGGGCTCTTATTCCAGACCACATGTCGCATGATCTTCTTGTATGGTCTTACTTAGCTGTCAGTGCAATCCTGTAGTATGCCCAAAGTTTAAGTACCTGGATTGAGATGGTGTGAAATCCAAGCACTGGTATATGTAGTGGACTGGATGGTATCTCTCAATAACTATGTCTGCATTGCCATCTAAAGTACTTTGCTAATGTAAATAAGCTAAGGGTCTCAAAATTAGAGCATGCCAAAATACCTGTGTGGTCCATCAACCCTACTCTTAGGAGTGTCCTTACGAGAGACAGAAGAGCAAAGAGAAACCAAGCAAGAGAAGACTCTGGAAAACTTAGTAGAGAATGGATTGACATATCCATAAGTCAAGGAATATGGGGCCATTCACAGGTGGAAGGCAAAGCAGGGTCCTCACATTGAGCCTTTGGCCCCGCTGATATCTTGATCTTAATTTCTGGTCCATGGAACTGTGAGAGAATAAAGTTCTACTTAAAAATTTTTTATGAATATATATTAATTATACAAAGTAATGTGTTTCATTCTAACATTTCTAGGCATGCATATAATGTAAATTTGTCATTTTCACCCTTCCTTATCCCACCCCCTTCCCTTTTCATGGCTAATAGCTATCATTTTACTTTCATGTGGATTTCCCCCTAAGAAAATATGTGAAACTTGTCTTTGTGAGACTGATTTCTTTCATTTAACATGATGATTTCCAGTTCCATCCAATTCCCTGTAAATGCTATAATTTTGTTCTTTGTGGTTGAATAAAACTCCATTGTAGGTGGGCATGGTGATGCATGCCTTTAATCCTATCACTTGGGAGGCAGAAGTTAGAAGATTTCCATGAATTTGAGGCCACCCTGAGACTACATAGTGAATTCCAGGTCAGCCTGGGCTAGAGCAAGACCCTATCTCAAAATACAAAGAAACAAAACAAAACAAACAAAAAAGGAAACAACAAAAACAAACAAACAAAAAACTTACAAAGCCCTCCATTGTGTATACCTACCGCATTTTCTTCATCCATTCATCCATTGATGGTCATAAAGCTTGGCTATTGTGAATAGTGCTATGATAAACATAGGTGTATGGGTATCTGTATAGTAAGATAACTTTTATTCTCTTGCATATATACACAGTTGTAGTACATTTGGATCCTATGGTCTGAATTCTTAATTTTCTGAGGTCCATACCTGCTGATTTTTCATAGTGGTTAGACTAATTTAAGTTCTTACTAACAGTGTATTAAGGTTCCTTTTTTTCTGTGTCCTTGGCAACACTTCTTATTGTTTTCTTAGTGATAGTCATTCTAATTAGGGTGAGATGAATCCCATGCAGTTTTGATTTGCAGTTCCCTGATGGCTAAAAATGTTGAACATTTTTTTGTATGTTTATTGGACATTTGAAAAGTGTCTGTTCAGTTACATTGCCCATTACATGATTGGATTATTTGCTCTTTTCATGTTTAATTTATTGAGTTCTTTGTATATTCTGGAGATTAGCATACTTTCAGATGAATAGTTGGCAAAGATTTTCTCCCATTCTATTAGCTCTCTCTTTGCTCTCTCTCTTCACTCTGTTCATTTCTTGGGCTGTATAGAGGAGGTTTTTTTTTTTTTTTAATTTAGTGCAATCCTACTTGTAATTTCTTGCTCTTATTTCCCAAGATACTGAAGTTCTCTTCATAAAGTCATTGCTTATGCCTAGATCTTGAAGTATTTCCCCCGTTTCCCTCTAGTAGTTTCCAAGTTTGTTGTTTGTTCCAAGGTTGTTGAGGCCTTGGTTCATTTTGAATAAAATTTCATGCAGGGTGAAAGATAGGGGTCTAGTTTTATTCTTCTACATGTGGATACCCAGTTTCCCAGTACCATTGGTTAAACGGCCTGTTTTAACTCCACTGTATATTTTTGGCACCTTTGTTGTGAGTCAGATGACTGTAGCTGTGTGTTTCTTCCAGACCTTTTATTCTATTCCATTAGTTTACAGTCTGTTTTTGTGTCAGTGCCATGCACCTTTGCTGCCATGACTCTATAGTGCAGCTGAAACTCAGATATTGAGATAATTCCAGTAGTATTATTTTTGCTCTGGATTGCTTTGGCTATTTGGGATCTTTTATTTTTCCATATAAGTTTTAGGATTCTTGTTTTTTTGTAGTTGTTTATTATTTATTTATTTATTTATTTGAGAGTGACAGAGAGATAAAGAGGCAGAGAGAGAGAGAGAGAGAGAGAGAGAGAGAGAGAGAGAGAGAGAAATGGGCACACCAGGGCTTTCAGCCACTGCAAATGAACTCCAGACACGTGTGCCTCCTTGTGCATCTGGCTAATGTGGGTCCTGGGGAATCGAGCCTTGAACCGGGGTCTTTGGGCTTCACAGGCAAATGCTTAACCACTTAGCCATCTCTCCAGAACAGATTCTTGTTTTTGATTTCTGTGAAGTATATTATTGCAATTTTTGTGAGTATTGCAATTGAGTTTGTAAATTGCTTTTAACAATTTTGATAGTATTTGTTCTACTGATCCATGAACATAGGAGGTCTTATTATCTTCTAGTATTTTCTTAAATTTATTTCTTATTTCATTTGTTCTGTGTCCCCCTTTGTTTTATTTAACAATGAACAATCCTGTATTCACTGTTAGCTTCCTCATTTTTTTGTTTTTTTGTTTTTCAAGGTAGGGTCTCACTCTGGCCCAGGCTGACCTGGAATTAGCTATGTAGTTTCAGGGTGGCCTCAAACTCACGGTGATCCTCCTATCTCTGCCTCACAAGTGTTGGTATTAAAGGCATGCGCCACCACGCCTGGCTCCCAGCTTCCTCATTTTTGTTTATTGTTGACTGAATCATAGTTTTGAATGTCCATAAGTGCCCCAGGCTTGGTGATGCCTGCCAAGGTTGCACAGTATTCAGTATGTAGTTGAGGTCAAGGTTAGATTTAGTACAGTGAAAAGCAATTAAGGGACATTAGCACAGAGAAAAAGGGTGTTGTTTGGAAAGAACTTGCGGACAAACTTTCCAGAGTCTTTTCCCAGTCAAATCACTTAAGTCCCCTAGGACCAGACTGTGACAGTACATTTGAATTTGCCAACCAGAGAATCTCACCATAGACAGAGTCCAAGGTTTTTACTGGATTATGCTGGTACCCTTCACTTGGCATAGACCAACGTTCTAGACTCCCATAGGGAAAGCAGGTGTTCAGCATAAACTGTCTTGCTTGTACAAGTAGTCTGTGTGTATCCATACTCTCAATTCAGGAAAGTGGAGCTTTCCTGAAAGCCAGGTCCTCAGATAGTAGCCAAGGGCTGACCTTACAAGTAGGTCTCTCTGAGGACAGCAGTGTTGAACCAACTAATGTTAACTTTCACAGAGTGCAGTGTACGTCAATCATTATTTTATTTGATTGTTGCAAGAAACTTACCTGGGGGAAGGTATTATCACTGACAATTTAGAAATGAATGAAGTAAGGCTCAAGGAGTTTCAGAATCCATCCAGGATCATTCTTGGTAGACTCAGACCCAGACTTCTTAGACTGTAACCACTATGAGTTAAAACCTTTGCACAGGAAGGTTATGGGTAAATAGAGGGTTTCTTCTTCAAAAGGGGTGTACAAGCACAGAGCTGGGATATGCTGTGGTAACCCCCATAACATCCCTGACTTAGAATAACTAGTTTTATTTCCCACCTCAGCTTAAATCTAGTGCAGGGTTAGCTGGGGTGCTCTCTGTGTTGTCCTCAGAGTTTGACCCAGCTACTAGAGCAGCTATTGTTCTCCACCAGGGCAGGAGGAGAGTGCAAGGGGCAAATTGTGCATTGGCTTTTAAAGCTTTCTCTCTGAAGTGTGACATGCATAGCTTCCATTGGCCAAAGCAGTTCACATGACAGGAAAATGCAACTCTGCTGGAAATATTCACAGAAGAGCAACAGTAGCTAGGCAGGCTTAACTACTTGTGATTGCATCTTCTCTTTTAAGCATCCAAAGAGCCCCTCACCCCACTCTACCTAGATAGCAGGAACATGGCACCAGTGGTCTGTAAAGTGATATTGGAACCTGTAGACAGTGTCTACCCCTGCTTCTTTGGCCCTGCAATAATCTCACACTAGAATTCACATAAATTCCTATCTTTGTGATCCTTTTTTTATTAAAACTATGTTTCTGTCTCCCCCTTTCCTTCTTCCCATAAGCTAAAGTCCCGTGAATACTGGTGCCAATGAGAAACCTCCTGGCTCAATGTGGCCTTCTGACTCCCTGGCAAATACTGCCTAGACATCTGAAACCTCGGGCTCCTTACAAAAGAATTCCAGGGGTATATTTATTAACAAGCATGGATTTTAACAGTTTTTCATGTTCCTCTTTCTTGGCAGGGCATGCAGGGATCGCCTGCCAGTTTCTGACAGCCTTGTCACTAGGTGTTAAATGAAAAACATCATTGGCCTAGTCTATTGATAGGTTCAAGTGACAGTGCATGTTGTCAATCTCAGCCAAAAATCACTTCTGATAATTTTTTTCTCCATCCCTGTGCTTGGGTGGGAACGTTGCTCCACCTCCTTTGCTCGGGAGTTTAAGAAGCTTGTAACCATATTAAGGGTGCATATGTCTGCATGGCTGTAAGCACTAGATTTGTGGAAGAATTAAGCCGGGCATATGGCTTCCAACAGGCTGCTTATATTGCAGTGGCCTTGCTAGCTCTGTGCCAAGCCAGGCTGCTGAAGCCTCCATGCTGGGTTCTTCTGAGGAGACGGGTTCTAGCCAAAGTTGTTGATTAGTGTTCACTGAAGCCAGAATGGTCTGCCTGGCTGGCAAGTCAGGTTCCCCTTGTGGAGGCCGCATGACTGGCAGACATATTCTGCCCTTCCTGCTGCTTGTCCTCTGATTCTCAGCCTGCAGGTCAGGTGGACACCCCTCCCTCGTCCACACAGGCAAGTCACAACTAGTCCCTTCTGCTTCTTCAAATCTGTTCTCCATCAGGGAATCAGAGGAGGTTTTCAGAATGCAAAGCTGATTGTGGCCAAAATCACAATAATAGACATTTAAATTAAAAGAAAATCTCTCCCCATCTACTCTACCCACATACAAACATGCATATACATACCCATACACACAAAATAATCTCCACTGGATTCTCATTAACGTTAAAATGAAAAGCAAAATTCTCAACACAGCCTGCAAGTCCCGGTCCTCCCCTCCTTCCTGCCTCATCTCATACTACTTTCTTGTTCAACACTAAAGCCTTTGCTGGTTTCCTGCAGTAGCCTGTCTTCCTTCCTGGGTCCTTGAATACACCCTTCTTTATACCCCTACTGTCTTCCTCCTACTTTAGAGGGTCCCATCCTTTCCTATACTTTGAAATCACCAGAGATGCGGGGGGAGGAATCCTGCAATACTGATGCTTCACCATCCCCAAGGATTTGAATTTTATTGGTGGAGAAAGGCCTAGGAATCAGCATATTTCAGCTTATAGAAGCTTCTAATTTACTTCTAGGAGCAGGAAACCCTGACTTGTAATTCCTACATACCCTTAGATCTCATCTCAGTGTCTCTTCTTTAAGGGAGTCTTCTCTTGCATTCAGACAAGGACAGACTACTCCTAGGGTACATTATTGGAGGATCACATCACCTTACCCTCCCTTATAGTATTTAAAAGTTTGAATGTTACCTTTAACTGTGAGATGATTGGATTATCATTTCTTCTTGGTGGAACTTCAAGGCTTTTATGGTGAGTGTATATCTTCAAGCAAGTATCTTTGTGCTTGCCTTTGTAACTCCAGTGCTATTATGGTGACTTGTGCCTAATGAGACATCAATAAATAATAATAAAGTAAATGAGTGAAATTTGGAAACTTTTCAATGATCCTCAAGAGTGCTCAACTGACATGTAGATGTCTGGAGTATCAAATAGATTTCAATATTGCTTCTGTCCAGCAGATTTTCCTTCTCTTTACTGACGGGAACATCAACCCAACCTCCTAAGTGGTGAGAAACACTCTGAGACTGGGTGGACCAGAGTGTATGTGGGCATGGTAGATGTAGGTTCTTGTCTCCAAGGGAAGTTACTGAGTAGGAAGATAAATTTGGATGAAATGTTCTCATGCAAAGACATGGCCTTCCATGAACAGGTCACAAAATGTGCACCTACTCAACTCAATATGTGTGCAATCAGTTTTCACTGTCTTAGGAAGGGAAAGTGGTATTCAAACTGTAAAAAAAAAATCAGAACAAATGTGGTTTGGAGTCATTGACCTGGAGGATGGGTGGGGCTATTTCCTTGAAACTGATAGTTAAATTTCAAAGTGAAAGCTTTTTCTTCATTTGAAAAAATGATACAAGGCTTTTAAGGAGGTAGTTGTGATTTTGTGGAAAAGAATATCATATTGTATCTTTAAGAAGTTGTTGTGATTTCATGGAAATGAATATCACATTATATCTAATTAGTACGTCTAATGATTAATTTTTTCAATTATAAATGAAAGTAAAGGCCATAGGCCCAGGGTAAATCTTTGGTAGGGCTAATAGGATGTAGGCCAGGTGGCTCAGCTCTAGACCACAGATGCAGGAGAAAGAGAAGGGAAAAAAAGAGAGAGAGAAAGAAGAGGGAGAGAGACTGCTTGGGCAGAAGTTCCTTGCTGGGGTAGAGAAGGCTTTACTCTGCAGCCATGGGATGGTGCAGGTGAGTTATCCCACCTGCCTCACAGTGAACTGTTGGTCAAGGAGGTCCATGAGTTCCCCAGAACAATGCAGGGCATTGCCAAGGCACTTGGCTACCCACTAGAACAAGATGGTAAGACCCTACTGGTGAAGAAACTACAGGCAGTGCTCACAAAATACTAAGAAATCAAGATGAAACTGAGATAGAAGTCATCTTTCCTGCTGGATAGCTGTCATAATGCTAGAAGGTGCTATGCTAGCTGCTGGGAGAGAAAAGTCATCTACAGTCTGAATAAGCAGTGGATTATGCAAGCTAGGAAATTAACCAGCCAGGCAAGATGTATCTAACAGTGTGATAGTAGCATATAGGTTATGGGGATAATCAATGGCTCTCTGATTCAGTAAGAGGACCCACTAAGTGGGAAAAAATTCATGACTAATAGTTAGAATCGAGTCAAATTCTATGGCTTGGAAGTTCGTAGACTACAGAGGGAAGATTCCGCTGTCCTTTGGCTAAACAGAGACATTATGCCCATCAAACATCTTTCTAAGCGTGTATGCTTTTGCCCTCTGATTAATGCTGTTCTCTCTCTTTGTTAGAGAACCTTTTTACAGATGGCATCAAATACCAGAAAGACCCAAGCAACATCGACAGGACAAGGAGAAGAGAAAGCTCGAGCTTAGCTGTGAATGAATCATCTCTATGACACTCCCCAGGGCTCAGGGAACCTTTCAGAGGTAATCACAGAGATACTATGAGCACTGCTCTCACTACTAGCCAGAAAACCATCTCTATGGAGATGGCGGTAGGCAATGAAGAGATGCAAAACTCATTAAAGTAGAAAATAAAGGGATATTGAAAGCTGGGCATTAAGGAGATTTCAACATATCCTCCAAAGTTCAAGCAACATTGTGGAAGAGGGGAAGAAAGAATGTAAGTGTCACAGGGTGCATGGGTGTACTTTGGGGGCTGTCCTCTTAGCATGAACTCATGTATTCAACACCCCCACAAGACCAGGATGACTCTGAACCCAGCAACATTTTGACATGGAGGGTGAAGGAGGACAAAAAGAAAGAGACAGCAAAAGAGAGAAAGGACTATCTTGAAAGAGGAGGGTCCTCAGGGATGAGAGGCAGGAGAGAGGGGACAGAAATGGACTAAGGAATGGAACCACAATCAAATTCCTATATGTTCATATATTAAAGTTCTCACTATAATAAATAAATAAATAATTAAAAAAAAAAACCAAAGGAATTAAAGTGAAAACTTTCCTCTAGAGTAAAACTTTTATTTTATTTTTTATTTTATTTTAGAGAGAGATAATTAGTGTACCAGGGCCTCAGACACTGGAATCAAACTCCAGAAGCTTCTGCTATCTAGTGGGCATGTGTGACCTTGAGCTTGCCTCACCTTTGTGTGTTTGGCTTATGTGAGATCTGGAGAGTAGAACATGGTTTCTTAGGCTTTGCAGGCAAGTGCCTTAACTGCTAAGCCATCTCTCCAGCCCAAACTTACATTTTTATACCTTTTGTTGACAACATTTTATTATATATGAATTTCAAAATAGCTGGTATAGAAGATTCTAAGTGTTTCCAACACAAAGTAATGCTAAATGTTTGAGGTTGATGGACATGCTAATTACCCTGATATGATGATTACACATTGCATACTTGTATTATAACATCATAATGCACTACCGCTTACATGTTTATGTTAAGAAGGCTTCAATAACCTTTTTAAAAAGTTGAAATAGAATGGATTTACACTGAAGTGAAAGAAGTAAGGAAAGAAAGAAAGGAAGGAAGGAAGGGAGGGAAGGAAGGAAGAAGGGAGAGATGGAAGAAAGGAGGGAGGGAGAAAGGAAGGCAAGAAGAAATTCTTACATCTAATGTGGGTTTGCTAAGAACCAAATACAATATTATTTCATCTTCCAGTAAAGTTACTAGTTGGAAAATTCATACTGAAAATATACAGATAGTATATTTTGATCATAGTAAGTCATTACATGATATTTCCTGTGATATCTTTTTCAGACAAGACAGAAATGATTCAACCACTTTCTCTACAGCACAGCCACTTTTCAGCCTTGCAGTAACTTTGAATTTCACTTCTATTCTTTTACTTTCTTCTTCTGTCTCTTTTCTGGTCTTCCCTGAGTGTTTCTTCCCTATCATTTCCCCACATGTATGATGATTCCCATGTCCATATATCCCACTTTAATATTTTTAATATTTTTCTTCTCTCAGTAGTTCTGTTTATCTCAAAATTGAGAGCCAAAATGGAATTTCGTGATGTCTTCTGCACCTTACCACACATATCAGCCTTAGCTATATTGGAGGATGAAGACCTGGGAAAGAAAGAACTCAGTGAATAGTCAACCATAAGGATCTTTCTTTTCTTGTCTTCAGGTTTCAGCCTTGCCTACTTTCCCTTTTTATTTCCAAGTGGAGAGGTTAAACATCAGCACTTTCAACCACCTCCTGTCCCACCACAACCTTCATCAATGCTGTCACTGCTGCCATGTTCTTCAAAACTATCACTACCACCACTACCCCTACCACTACCATGACCTTCGCCACTACCATGATTCCAAAGCACCTTTGGAAGTACTTGCTGAAGGAACTCATGTAGATAACATCTACTGTACAGCACTGCGATCTCTGTTCCCAGTTTATTTCTTCATTGACTCCTCACTACTAAATGAGGTTAGTACAATCTTTACCATCACTTTACAGGTGACCAAGCCAAGTCCCAGAGAAGCTTAGTCTTTGCTATCAGATCTCAGAGCCTGTACTTTCCACTGCAAAATCTCATGTGCAGAGCCCCAGCTCTCAACCAGCACTCCCCAGTGCAGTACCTTGTGAATGGCAACCAACCCACACTCTGTGAAGGTTTATCATCATTGTCAGCTTGACCAAACTGAAAATCCCCCAGGAGGTACACATCTGGGCATGTCCGTGAAGATATTTCCAGAGGAGATTGACAGAGGAGGAAGATGCACCCTTAATGTGGGTGGCATCATCTTATGGGCTGGGGGCACACACAGACTAAATCAAAGGGGGAAAAGGAAAGCCAGTGGAGTGATATATTCCTACTCTGTTTCCTGATCTGTTGAGTTGTAAGGAGTCCTAGCCACATGCTCTCATGGCCGTGGACTCTGTAGTGACTTTCCCACAGTGATGGACTGACCCCTCTCAAATCATGAGCCAAAATAACCCCTCTTTCTTTTCAGCTGCCTTCTTCTTGGTCCTTTATCACTTCTCCACCTTCCTTCCTCACAGTGTTTATACTTTTAAATTGTGATGCTTATGCAACTCAGTGTCCTGTGGCTGGGCTTTGAGTTTATAAGGTCTGGGGTTCTTCTCTTACTTATCTTTCACCTTTTGAGGCTAAGCCCTGGGTTTGGTTCTCAGAAGACTCTAAGCATATTAATAGAAGTCACAGGATGCCTTCATTGTTAAATAGTACAGATTATATCGGGTTTCTCCAAAACTTAATCTACGTGCCATTTGCAAGACAGTTTCCTGGGGGAGTTTCAAATTTATTTAAAACATGTTTTAAGGCCTCAAGCACACCACTGGGATCAGTCTGGGAGTGAGACTAAGTAATCTGTATTTTAAGCACTTTCCTGAGTGGTTTCTGTGTTCTCTGGATGGAGATCCACTCTGACCTCTTTCATAGCTGACATTCTGTGATGATGATTTCTCATTTTGTCTACACAGAGCAGCAAAAGTATCCATGGTATTTCTGGGAATATGTTTCTACCAGTATTTCATTTCTGGGATTTTACATTCAGTTGTATTGTTTTGGTTGTAACTTTCTTTAAATCCTTTGTGGAATGAGCCAAGTTATATAAATCAATTCAAATTAATAAAATTATGCTCTAGTGTTTCCTTAAGTAACCAGACAATAGAAGCCCCAATAACACAGCTGCCCTCATGGCTACTAAAACTTTGACCCTGCATTGACCAGAAGGTGTCTGTAGCAAAGCAGGACAGCGTTGCACGGCCAGAGTGTTCTTAAGTACTAGGGGTCAAGCCATGTAAAGTGAACTCCTTCCCCACATTGCATGGTCTTCCTGGAATGGACAGATGTAAGCTTGGCATAATGGACAAAGTGCTTATTTGAAAATACACAGACCTACGCTTATGCTCAGCCATCACAGCTCAGACACGATAGCTACCATTTCTGGACTTCTTTATGCATCAAAGACATGGTTCAAAAATACCTGTGGGATTTATAAGGACTAGAAACAATGAGTCCATAGTGCTCTGCTCCATATTTGGCATGAAGCTGGTCTCGTAAGTTAGATGGATATTGCTCTTGTCCCTTCTTTTACAATTATTAACATGATGAGAAATGAAATTTCCCATTAACTCAGAGTTAACAGCCCATCTCCTTGAAGTGTTCCCAGAGGACTTCCAACAATGTATTGCCTATTTGCCACATACCCTGTAATTTTAGCCATGAATTTTGAAATATATCTATACGGTAGGCTGCAAAAACTTCACCATTCCTTTGATTGTTACTTTACAGTTCCTCCCAGTCAGATGTTCATTTTCCCACGGCTGAGTAATTGGGAATCTGGGGTGGCCTATGACTTGCTTGGGCCACTTCAATGTGATGGAGATCATGATGTGCCAATTCTGATCCTAGACTTCAACTGAGAAGCCTGTTGACCTCTTTTCTGAAGACAATAAGGCGGTAGCTGTGGTGGTGGCATTTTGCAGCCATACTTCGATTTCCATGGGGTCCTGTCTTTTAGATTCAAATTTGAAAGTCCTGTTCTCAGAGTTCTTATCTCCAAGTGCCTTTGAAGACTTCCTGGAAGTAGCTCCCTAGGAAGGCAGCACTTCCAGACATCATGATAAGAGGCGGAAGGTGCCCTCCAGGTGAGTGACAGCGATCCTAAAGTTGTGTGGGGCTGCTCCCAAATCCAAGTTTTTCCCATGTTTCAGAGCACCTGTCTGTGCCAGGTAGATGCAGAGGTGAGTATGACAGCCCTCACCATGAGAGTCCACAGTCTATTATGGGGACAGGTGGGCAGCACCTCGTGGTATGTGCTACAGTGCAGATGCATGCACACATGGTGGCTACAGGGGCAAAAAGGAGCCAGCCCAGGGTTTAGCTTCATGCAGCATCCAGGCCTATCCAGCTCATAGCTCACAGGCCAAATGTAGCCCCCCCATAATAGCTATGGATCAAGCCCAACACAAAATCAGGAACTTACATAAAACATCGACATGGATCATTCTCTAAAATAGACCATATATTAGGACACAAAGCAAATCTTAACAAATTCAGGAAAATTGAAATAATTCCTTGCATTCTATCTGACCACAATGGAATCAAACTACAAATCAATAGCAAGAAAGGATATAGAGCATACACAAAATCATGGAAACTAAACAATACATTACTAAATGATGAATGGGTCAATGAAGAAATCAAGAAGGAAATCAAAAAATTTATAGAGTCAAACAATAATGAGAACACATCGAGTTTTGTTTTGATTATATTTAAATTTTAGGCAAATTGATTGCATGGTTCTCTATCCTGAACTTTGTAGATGACAACATCATGTCACAGCCTCAAGGGGTGGTACATGCTACAGAATGTAGTGCTTGGTCAACTTGGCTTAAACCTTGCTGCTCACTAGCTGGGACCTTAGGCAAGTTGTGACCCTCAGCTTCCTCATCTGGGAAATGAGGATAATGATAACACAAACCTCATGTGCTAGTAGATGTGCAATCCTTATGACTATAAACCCTGGCACACAGTAAGGACTTGGCAAATACAAAAGCCAAACCAAACTGCCCCTTGAAGAAGCATATACAAGAGGATAAGTAGAAGAATATCCTGACATGGGTGAGGAAGGTGGGCTCAGGAACAGCCTGGAAAGGCTTTGAGCATGGCTGTGAAATATTTTCAAGACTCCTGGGAAGTGACATTGGAATTATAGCTTCTGTAAGATCTGCTTAAGGATGAGGGCTAGGTTTCACCTTGAGCACCAGATTCAGCTGGTTTGAGGCATGCACAAGAATCTGCATTTCTAGGGGCTGGAGAGATGGCTTAGATGTTAAGGCAGTTGACTGCGAAGCCTAAGGACCCAGGTTTGATTCCCCAGTATCCGTGTAAACTAGATGCATGAGGTGGCTCATGTGTCTGGAGTTTGTTTGTTGTGGCTAGAGGCCCTGGCATGCCCATTCTCTAGCTCTCTCTTTGCCTCTTTCTCTCTCTCTCTCAAATAAATAAAATAAAATAAAAATAATAAAATTTGCATTTGTAGCACATTTCCCATGGTGCTGATGCAGCTGGAGCAGGAAACATGCTCTCTCACCTCCGGTATGCGCTTACAAAAATAATTGATGTTAGTAATTGGCACTACTTAAGGTTAGAGTGGGATATTGCTGTTCATTTGTATAGTATACCATAATCAGATTTGCAGTCTTCTCATAATGGCTCAACCTCCCACTTTTGTTTGGTGAATTTGGTACTTGTACTTGTCTTAAGTCTCTGCACAAGCAGCTCTTTCTCCAGGAAGCCTTCACCATGGGCCTTGTCCTCCAAGCTGGATTAGATGCTACTCCTGGGCAGTTTCTTCTGCAAAAGTGTTTGTTTATTTGACTCTTCATGACCCTAAGCCCTCCTTAGCTCCCCCCCAACATACTTCTCCAGAGAAGGATCAGCTCTGTTGATTGTCCTCCCATGGCAGTCTGGGAGAGGGCAGAAAGAAAGACCTCTGCATCGTTGATGTACTGTGAACAGCTTGGATTGCAGACTGCAGGTCCAGGCTTCCAGAGACACCTTGTCCTATTCCCTGCCAGCTAGGCTCATCTCAGGCCCTCAGCCATGCAAAGGAACCTGTACAGGTTTGCCATTTGGAGGATAAAAATGCCTTAAAACACAGATGGGAGCAGTGGGTTCAGGGCACTGTGAGTATCCTAAGAGACACTGATTTTACCTTAAAATGGTTAATTTTTTACAGATAATTCTTATGCTTGTGCCATTTTGTGCATCTGGCTCTATATGGGTACTGGGGAATCAAGCCCAGGTTGGGTTTCTAGGCTTTGCAGGCAAGTGTCTTAACCTCTGAGCCATCACTCCAGCCCTAAGATTTTACCTCAATTTTTAATAAGTACACAAAACCTACTCCCCAAACTAGAGAAAATTAAGAAAAGAAATGCCCACATTTTGTACAGAATTGTTCTTCCTTATCTTCTCAAAGCCAACTTCTATTTTAATGACAGATGTCATTAATGTCTCTGTGTTAATCTCCAGTGGCTTCACTATTAGTGGCAGGGAGGAAGAGCTGAGTGGAAAGTTTGGTCAAAGTGGTTGGATCCATTCTAGAACTTTCTCTGAGCCCTTTGGCTGCTATGTTCTTGCTGACACACAGCCTCAGCCCTATCCTAGGAGATGGCTCCTGCTGGTATGTGTATGCACATGTGCGTACAGATGTGTATGCCCCATGTGCACACATGTAGAAGCCAAAGAACAGTGGGTTTTCTCTATCACTCTTTCACATTTCCTTGAGCTGGAATCTCTCACTGAACCTGGAGATACTTTTTTTTTTTCTGGTCACACTGGCAGATCAGTGAGCCCCAGCAATTCTCCTGTCTTTTTTCTCACCCCCACAGAATTGGGGTTATAGACATGTACCTAGATTGTTACCTGGCATCTACGGATTGAACTCAGGCCTTCTGAGGCCCCCGTGGTTGTATGGAAAGTGTTGTTACTAGCTAAGAACCTCTACAGCCCTAACATTGACTTTGTGAGCCCTTCCCATGAGCCTTTGATGAAAGAAGGCTGCTTTATCTATGGCCCCTCTGATAACCAGGAACAAGGGCAGAAGTTCTACAAAGGGCTTGGCACCTTCAGAGAAATCCCTCTAGTCTCATCTTCCCATGCTCTGCTCTGACCTAACAAATGTCATTCTGTAACCTCCACTTCAGGATACCCATGAGGACCTTTTGTTACACACTATTCTAGTCATCTGTTGGTCTTTGGGGGTGGCTAGTGAGTTTGGTGCCAGCTTAGGAAGCAAAGTGTGACTTGGTGGATTTCTTTACCGCCTTTGAAATGTGCTTTTTCCCCAGAACATGGGGATGGGTTTGTATCCATTTCCTCTAGTAGCCCAGCTCTGGCTGTAAGCAACAGAAGCCTACTCAATACAGCTCCAGGACAAGAAGCTTGCTATAAGATCATGTGCTGTGTTCACAAACAAAAATACAATCCTATCTCATAAAGAATTGAGTTGAAAGGCTTGTAATGGAAGGAACTCTACCACTCAGGGCTCCACAGATTTTAAACTCTCTCTGCTTTGTAAAATCTTACACACTTCTCATGTAGCTGCCTGGTCTGAGTCGACATCAGGGTCAGCATGTTTTCTCTGTCAGTGTTTTTGACTTCCTGTGCCATCCAGTCTGTGCTACGATGACTCAGCTCTGCCATTACAGCATAAAACCTGCCAGAGACAATTTGTAAACAATGGACTTGGTCGCAACCCAGTGAAATTTTATTAATAGTAAGGAGAAATTTTCCAACCTCTGCTTTACAGTATGACCTTAGCTTCTATGGCCAACCAAGAGCAGACTACCTTGAACAGAGGAGGAACTTACTCGTTCACCTCAGTCTATGTGGGACTATCCTTGGACTAGGTGACATCTTCATCCTGTTCACCTATGGCCAGAGGAGGCTAGGATCACAGGCTATAAACAAGATCAGTTAGCCTAGGAAAAGAGACTGGGGATCTGGTCTTGTACAACATGGTATTGTTCTTATGAACACTTTTTTCCATGTATATATGTATGTATGTATGTACGTATGTATGTATGTATGTTTGGTTTTTTGAGGTAGGGTCTTGCTCTATCCCAGGCTGGCTTGGGAATTCACTATGTAATCTCAGTCTCAGGATGGCCTTGAACTCACAGTGATCTTCCTATCTCTGCCTCTCCAATGCTGGGATTAAAGGTGTGTACCACCACACCTGGCTCTCTCTCTCTCTCTTTTTTTTAGTTGAACACTTTGATTCATTCTACTCTTTGACTTCTTAAAGCTACTTGGAAATTCATGTCCTACATGATCTCATGTTCTCACCACTTTTCAATTATCTGTTCATAGTACATGATGGGTAGATGGTGGGAACATAACTGGCTAAAAGGACTTCATTCAGGCTTCATTTTTGGTCCCAGATACTGTAAACTCCATTTATGTGTTCATTCATTAATTCGTTTACTTACTCATTAATAACTTCTTATTGTGTTTCAGCCAGGGAGCTATATACTGTGTTACTCTATAAGCTGCATTTCTTCCTTGGAATATTAAATTGGTTCCTGCTTTTGCAGACTGACAAGGTGTCAGAGGAAAATATCACATAGCTCTGACCCTCACTTAATTGAAGATAGCAGCACATGTTCTTGGAAAGAACACATTCTGGAGGGGCACCGGCTCATGGGTTTACCCTGTCTCTTCAGAAAGAAGCTTCAGTGAGTGTTGTTTTACTCAACTGGGGCAGATAAAGCCTGCTTGCTAAGCTTTATATACAGAAAACCTCTTTTAAGTCATTCAACTCTGAATCTTTCAGGGGCATATGTGGCAGGTCACATATCTCATGAGTAAAACTGCCTTCTTGTTGTTGGCTGACCCCCAGCAGGTGGGACCACCATAACCCAGAAAGGAGTAATCTAGTATCTTTAGCATACTGTATAGCAAAACATTTACAGTGCCCATCTTTCTGTCACTCGCAGTTGGCCATATCCAAACCAAAAGAGCTTGAATTGACTACTGTGTGAATTATAGAGCAGGTACTCTAGAAGCTTAGATGCCATTTTTATCTCACTGTGTGTGTGTGTGTGCATATATATATATATATATATATATATATATATATATATATATATATATAGAGAGAGAGAGAGAGAGAGAGAGAGAGAGGAATATGAAAGCAACATCAACTTGTGCTGAGATCCTTCACCTTATTATGGAGTGTGCAGCACTAGGAAGCACCAAATAGTTGGCACTGGGAGCAGGCCTTGGGTCAGCTTGGCTAGTGAGCAAGGCATCCGTTCAAGTATATCACAAGTATTCGTTAAACACTACTCACTGGGAATATGCCATAGAAAATACATCTATGTTTGGATTTTAGAAACTACTCCTTTTTAAGTCCATTTAATGGTGATCTTATCCATGCTTGTACCCTCATGATTGGATGGTTGCGAAAGGTACTTGGCAGGTATGTCTTTATTCTCCACCCACACTCCCTCCAAGCTCTTTTCTGGGCTGTTCTACAGGGACTTAGACCTTAAATGACTGCCTGCTCAAAACCCCACAGTGTCTTTTCTTTAAACGATGCCTTTGCTTATGAGATACTACATGAGCTGGTCCTCCCTTTCTTTGGCTTCATTCTTTCAGTTCCTTTTAGTGCCTGTGCTATCTTCCCATGGCTCCCTCAGTTATCACCAACCTACTGAGCCTCAGGACACTGGAACTTGCTGGAGTCTTCATCTGGGATACTTTGTCATCTTATCTTTTGCATCACATTCTATATTTTATTTAGAACTCAAAGTGTTATTTCTTTAGAGGTCATTTTGGATCACTCCATCCAAAAATGTTCCTACCTTCCCAGTACAGTTCCTGTGTCAATAGCTGACTTCCCCACAGTAGCCATCCTTACTTGACATCTTATTTGCTCCTTTTGTTTCGTTGTGGATCAATGGTCTCCTGATTTGAACACAGGCTCCATGAGAGCAGGGGCTTCATCTGTCTTCTCCGTGAACAGGGCCAGGTTTGTGGTAGCCCTTGGATCCTTGTTAAAGAGATACCTCCAATAATGCTATTGGTGTTCTATAGACTCTCTCAGACAGTATTGGGGGAACTTGTTGGGTGAAGGTCAAACCTATATTGAGTCTTCAAGGAAACACCATTCATTCATTTATTTAAAAGATGCTTGTTGAACATCCTACTTGCTATGTATTAAAGGTACAGAGGGCTATAATAAACAAGGTTCTGTGCTCTTGCAGCTTGTATCTTAGCTACCACTGGTTGGGTAAAAACTGCACCATTGATGAAGAACTGGAGAGAGAAATCAGCTAGGCAGTTTAGGGTACCAGGACCTCGAAAGTGAACAGTTTTTGTTTTCCCCTCTTGGCTAAAAGTGGGAAATGTCCTTGAGCCTATAATGGGGGGTTCTGTTTTTTCCTTATTCACTGAAGAAATTCCCCATTCTTAGAAACCAGTTCTAAGAATGTGACTAAGATTGCAAAGTGCCTGGATACCTGACATGGGAATGGACTGACCAGTCATCCTCCCATCCAGTAAAGCATAATTACTATAAGAACCCCGCAATTCAAGTCATCATGCAGATTACCTGCTTCGAACCCCTTCCCAAGTTGGTTTCTGTTTTCATTTCTTTAATGACATCTCATTTCCGGGGATCCCCTCCTGCTATACAGGGACTCTGCCTTCTTTCCTACTTGTAAGCTCCATAATGAAATCTTTCTAAACCTCACCATTTGTGGTCTGTAAATTTCATTTATTGCATTTACAAGGCAAGAATCTGGAGGCCACTGACTCAGTGAAAGTTTTATGTGAGGATGTGGAAGTGTGTGTGGGGGGGAACCTCCACAACCATAGTTTCTTCTCTTTTCAGTCCTTCCCTACCTCAGTGAGGTAAAGGTGGAGAGGGGGTCCAATGGTGCACAGCAGGAAGTGGGGCAGAGCAGTAATGCTAGTTAGGTAGGGCTTTCCCAAGGGAAAAGAATCAAGCACATACGTGTGTAAGAATCAAGGACATATGTGTGTGCCAGCTGTGGTACATGAGGCACGTAAGTACACCATCCTGTATGTTAGTTCTACGCTTCTATGTTTGTCTTTAATCCCGGCACAAAGATGGACAGGAACATTCATGTTTGTGATTTAAAAAAAAAAAAAAAACAATGGTGAAGGAAAGACAAGGCTGTCCATTTTTAGTACATGTTTCCCTCCATTTTGAAGGAGAGCCACACATTTCATGGACATATCCTGTGAGTGGCTCCACAAAGACAGCTGTTAGGATGAGCCCTGCAACATCTCCAAGAGTGCCTCGCCTCCCAGGGCCTCTCTCCATTGGGCTGTGACAATTTTCCCATCTCTAGCCTCACACTCCTGGCAAGCAACATTTCTTTCTGTTTTCTTCCCTAACAGTTTTTTTTTTTTTTTTCCTCCTGGTGATTTTAAAGATTCTGATCTCCCTGGTCTGTCCTCTCTGCTCCTGCCGTTGTTTTTCCAACACTTGTGGTATTTCAAGGATACAAACGGATCCATCAGAAGCCCCAGTTCAGTGGCTGCCCTGCTGTGAGCACCACAGGAGCTGCACCACGGGACAGCTTTCTGCTGTTTGAGGAGAAGTGGCTCAGGCAGCTCTTTGTCTCAGGAATCTCTGCCTTTGTAGTGTAGCTGTGGGTGCCTCCTGGCTGGCAAACTCAATCTTGCTTCCTATAAAGACGACTGTTGATTTCAGCCACAGGGACCACTATTTGATGAGGACACCATGAATGCCCCACCAGAGGTTTTGATGATATATTTCTGTCACCATCATCCCTGACTGTGCTAGACAGCCTCCTCTCTCCCACCTCTTATTGTGATTGAGAAATGGGGAGGTGCAGATCGCTGCTATTGCTTAAAGGTGGATGACAACAGGTAGAGAGGCAGGAGTGGGAAAGTATGTGAGGCCAGCCGCCTCCGTAGGGCAAAGAGAGGCGCCTTTCATTCAGGCCTCAGCCTAATAGAGATATGAGAAAGCTTGAAGCACCACTCAGGACTGTGAAACGGTGGCATGTTTGGGCTTTTGTTCTTGCTCGCCTTGACTGCCAGTTTGGGCTCTAGCCAGACACAGGCTGGGAACCGATCTGTCAGTGAGGTTGTAGCGGCAAGCCAGGCTCTTACTAACTAAACACCATGAGTAGGGAAAGCCTAATATTTGCTGAATACAACTTCTTCCTGGCTGCAGGGCCTCGAGAGAGTGTGGTGGATGCTGAGCAGATAGATGACTGACTGGGCTTGCCCTACAGTCAGACACTGTGCCAGGCTCCGTAGAGTTTAGCTCATTTAATTCTCATCATGCAACTGTGTGATATGGATGTAATGAACTCCATTTGATTATAGGAAACTGAGATTTACTGAGAGAGGACAATTAGTTCAAAACTGCAATTCTAATATTTGGAAGCAGAGTTGAGATTTCTATTCAGGTCTTTCTCTTTCTAAAGCTTTAGAATTTTGAATTCTTTATAGCAAACTGTTGAATCCCAAGTGACCAATTTCTTTCTTTCACTCCTCCCTGACTTCATCTATCTGTCTCTCTCTGCTTATTATATCATGCACTTTTTTGTTTTGCATGTTCATGTGAAGTGGTGCATGCATGTGTGCATACAGGTGCAGGTACACTTATGTGATGAAGCCACAGGTTAACCTCAGCTGTCATTCATTAGGAACACTGTCTATCTTTGTTGAAATTGTGTCTGTTAGTGGCCTGGCACTCACCAAGTATGCTACACTGGCTGTCTAGCAAGCTCTAGGGATCCTTCAATCTCCTCCTCCCTTTATATGTGGGTTCTGGGGATCAAACTCGGGTCCTCAAGCTTGCTGGGCAAGCACTTTACCAACTATCTCCCCAAACCTCTATTATGTAATTTTCTAATAAAATGTTTTAAAGTGCAGATTTCATACTTTAAAAGTTAGGCATCTGCAGACTCTAGTCCTATTGAGAATTACCCTTTGCATAAGACCCCTGTGGTGCTCACTAATTCCACCAACAGAGCACATGCTCCCCTCCTCCTTCTCCTTCTTCCAGCAGATCTTTACTCAGCCACACTCATCTGCCCAGGTACGCTTTCTGCCAGAACTGACAGCTCAAGTTACTGAAACACTTACTTTGTGTTTGTGGCTATGATATGCACATCTCCCCCTTCAACCTAATGTGCCTTCGGGCCAACAAGGTCACACGGCGATTGGGTATACATAGGGCTCTGAATGTCAGTGGCAGGTGGGAGTGAGTAACTTGCCTGTGGTATGTAAGCCACGATGTACTTACATTACTGCCAATTAATGAATGGTGTTCTTGGTTGCTTTGCATCATCAGAGTGCTTTGGCATGGGATCGTCACCCACTCCATATGCGTATATCTTATTTGCGTAAGGTGATGATTTGCAATTAGAAGACAGAGCTTGCATCTCTCCATTTTTTACAAGTTTGTCAGAAGTTAAAGTTCTGCTTACTGAGCCCTCTAGCATGCCAGAGAGACATGTCCTTAGCTGAGCTGTTAGAAAGCAGCTGTTGGCCACTTAGGTGACAAATGAGACCTGCATGAATCAGTATCTGGAGCTACAAGGGAGATTTCAAAACAAAAAATAATATAGCCCGGGCGCATCAGGTAGGGCCATGCCTGCCTTTATAGCTGTCCATCTCAGTCCAACGCAAGTGTGCCAGTGTTGTTAACCTTGCTCTATGGAGAAGCCTTCTTGGCTGGCAGGTGGTACTCCTCCAGGCACAGAGCTTCCTGCTTTTCAATGTGAGACCTCTAGGATCATGTTGTTCTTCTGTATCCATCAGCAGGGGGAGAAAGGAGCATGGAGACCCCATCATGGGAGAAATGGATGGGCTAGCCCTGGACCAAGACGCAGCCATCACCCCCCCCCCCACATATCCCATCTTCTGGCCTGTGTCACAAGGGCATAGTGTTTGCATAAATGGATGGAAAATAGAGACTGTGCGCCTACAAAACGGAGGGAGTGGGCTTGGTGACATAGCAGCCATTACTCAGTCAGGAGTGGATAATGAGTTTGCTCTGACAACTCTAATGGACTGGAAGTGACTGCCTGGAGTGGGTGCACGAAGTATTTTGAGGTCATGTGCACATGGAGGAAGAAAGGGCATGCATGTGCATTCAGTTTGTGTGTCAGGATTACTAGATGACTCACGACACATATGCTACCATGTGCTGTTGCTGATTTTAGCATGAGGTCTTGATTTTACCCTTATTCCTGTATTTCCCATGTTTCCGGGCAACTCCTCAGTGATGCAGACACCCAGATGGGTGAGCTGTGGTTGTAGGCTGCACAGGGAACAAGTGGTTGAGGAGAGGAAACTTATGATGGAGGACGGTTCCTCCAAAAAACAGACAGGACAGTCCTGTGAATGCTCAGGAAGGAGCTGTGGAGAAGAGAGGCCTGGAAGCCTGAGAGCTGCTCAAGGCCTGCTGTGATTGTTGAATGGACTTGGAACTGGGACACCAGGGTTCCTTGACCAGGAAATGGGAGGCCATCAGCTGCCTCTCAAGACTGCTGAGGAGAATGCCTGCGGAGCTCAGTGTTGAGGGTTCCTTTAAGTACCAACCCCCTCAACACTGCTGTCTGTTTGTCCTGTCCCAGCCACGGGAGTGTTTGTAAGGACTAGGTACAGGTAGTCAGTTATGAAGTAGAGATACCATATCCCAATGTGTCCTGGGTCCTGAAACAGGGGATGAGGGGTGGAAAATCAGTAAGCACCGTGGACATACCATCCAGAGTTTGATGATGGGAGGAGGTGATGAGTGCTGGGAGAAATGCTAATGGCCTTTCCTGGGATGGGCACAAGTAGCAAAAACTTTAAAAAGGGGGGGGGGGCATTTATCAGAAAGGCTACACCACAAGGTGACTTTTGAGTAAAATCCTAGAGATATGTAAGACTTGGCTAGAAGTTTGTGAAAGCTCCCAGGATAGGCATAATTGTCTCCATGCAGAAATGAAACAGAGGAGATGGTGGGTCCCAGCTCACATGAAGGCAGGGAGTTGAACCAGGCATCTTGTCCCTGAGACCAGTGACTATGAAGGAAACAGGCCGGTGGGGGCAAGGACTCAGGCTTGCCTAGTCTAATCTGTGCCTGGGCCAGGCAGAGTTTTCATGGTCTTTCTGCTTCCTTATCTTTAATCGCTTGGTTCATCCATGGCTTCTCTACTTTTGCACGCCACCTTTCTAGATGTAATGAATAATATTTGAAGCTGCAGACCAGAGAGCATTTAGTGGTCATGAAGGCTTGATAAAATGTGTACATGGTTTTAAATATTCCATTGTGATGCACGGTGAGCCTTGGTTAAAAATGAGAGCACGTAAAAGCCTGTCGGGTTTGACTGATGACACACCATCAATATTGATGGCTGAGAGCACATTGGGAAGTTGGGAGGCTGTATTTCTGCTGTGTCCTGCTAGCATCCGAATCTGCGGGGATGATGTATTGTGTGAAAGCCCGGGTACCACACTGCTGTTACACTGACATTAAGTAATGATAATGGGACTCAGCCTCAGTTTGAAGTAAAATCAGTTTTGAGTGAAACATGGACCTGCAGAGTCTGTGTAGGGGGTTCTGTTCCCAGAGTAATTTGCTCTAGGACTGTGTGCATTATCTGTCCCTGTGCCTGGGGCTGTTCTGAGCCACAGGGACAGGGACATGCTGCCCTGTCCCATGGTGTCTCACTCCGTGAGAAGATGGAGGCCGAGATGGGAGTGATGTGTCTGCAAGCCAAGGCTGCTAAGCTCCAGATTGGAAGAGACAAGGAAAGATAGTTCCCTGGAGCCCACATAGGGAGTATAACACTGCCCATACCTTGATTGTGGACGTCTACCCTCTAGTTTGTAGGAAAAATTATTTCTGTTGTTTTAAGCCACCCAGTTTGTTCACCTATTATAGCAGCTACAGAAAATGAAAAGAAACCTTTTCTAGCTGTGTGATCTGGTGCAAGATACTTAACCTTTCTCTGCCTGTTTCTTAATTTACAAACTGGGTGGCAATAGTATTGATTTTTCTTTGTGACAATATGAAGACTAAGTGAGGCAATCTATGCAGACAACTTAGAACATCACCTACATTTAGTAAATGCTCAGACCTGATCTGTTATTTTTCTTTCTATTCTATTCTTCATGATTACTTAGCATTACAGCTATGCATTAGCCTGGTTACAAGCACAAGTATCATTTCCTTTATCAAAAGTGCTAAGAGAAAGCTGCAGAGTGGGATGATACCTCCATTCTTCAGATGAATAGTGGCTCAGAGAGGTACAATAACTTTCCAGAGATGCACAGCTTATTTGTGGTCAAGCCAGAGTCAGAATCCTATGGTTTTAGACTTGAACTTGTTTCTATTAAAAACAGTATCCATGTGACAAGCACTGTACTAGAATTATCATGCTTTGTTTTATGTAACTTATAATAATCCTATGATGTAGATATTAATATTCCATTTTTCAGGTAAAGAAATGGACTCAGGGGGGATTTAGTAACCTGCCCAGGGTCACACAGCTAATACCCTGTAGAGTCAATATCATTCCCTGAGGTGGGGTGAACAGTGGCCCCAAAGATGCACAACTACTAAGACTGGTCTGGACTCAAGTGTAAGTCATAAGCAAGTCCTTTGCCTGCCATCATCAGAAGTTTGGGGTGCTGCTCTCTTTCCCCTTTTCTGCTGTTGGTCCCCATACTGGCATTCTACTCTGCCCACCTGCCTAGAGCCCTCCCCCATCCTGTGGGATAAGTATGATTTTTTTTTTCATGGACAAGAAACAGAAGCTCCAACTCAGCTTATTTAAATAGTAGAGAAGATTTCTTATCTCTCATAATTGGAAGGTCTGACATGGATGAAAACTCGTTTTTTCCTTATCATTTTATTCTGACATTCTTTGCATAATGTCTTATCATTCAGCCCACTCTTCTCGTAGCCATCGGTGATCCTGAGGCACATCTAAACTTGATTGCCCAGCATGTGAGAGGATCCCTCCCTTGCTTCACTCCCTCCTTCCCTGGTAAAAAGCCATCCTCAGATGCTTCTTTTCCCCATGTTCTCTGCATGGCTGCTCCCTTTCTGCAGGCCTCAGAGGCTGTGGTGTCTCAAGCCTCACGCTGGTTAGTGGAAATGGTCACAGTGATTGACTTAGACCACATATCACATATAACTCACCTTCTGGGGAGGAAACTGGGGGCTGCTTCCATTGAGACACATGGTTCTATCAAACAGGGGTAATAGCTACCTGAGCAACACCGGGACTTTCTGGAAGGAATAACTGGGTGCTGGGCAGGAAAGCCAACAGTGTCTGCCTCAAGCAGCTCTTGGCATGCATTCAGATTCCCTGATACACATTGAAAGTTCTGCCTGCTCACACACCAAGAGTTGGAGAGCTTGGGTGCTCATGGCTCATGTAAGCTTGAATCCCTGTGCCTGACCTCTTAGAGTAGGATGGGGAGCATGCTGTCCACATTTGGGCTCGATAGGAGTGGCAACCATGATTGATTAACTGTGTCTGCCAAGGGTGTATGTGTTGGGATGGGAGGTTATTAGGGAAAATTTCTGCCTCTTTTTAAATAAAAATTTTGGTTTTCAATGTCCAGGTTTTATATTTCTAGATGGTTCCCCTCCCCAAGAACTGCTTAAGGTCTCAGCTTTTAGAAACCACGTTGACATGATTCACAGGCAGATTTGTTATGGAAAGTAAGTGGTCCATTTATGAATGGGGTCCTCATCTCTGGTTTTTCACAGTTCCTGGAAAAGGGCTCTTTAGTCTTGGTTTCCTTTTGGATGAGTCCAGACAGAATCCTGCAGCAAACTGGACATTCAGGGAAGCTGCTGCCCTGTGCCCTTACCACTGTCTATGTGAAGTCTGTGAAGAGAGGAAAGTGACTTTTCAAACAGCTCAGCAAGAGTTTAGTTTTTGCTCAATTTCAAAAGAGACAGCAAGACCCAGCTCTTCTGCTCAGAGACTTCATTCCCAATAAAGGAAAATCTCCCTACACTTATAATTCTGTGATTCTGGGTCAGCCAAATGAGCAGCATTTTAATTTTAAAATCTTAGCCAATTATCAAGAGGGTGGCTTTCTTCTGGCTATCAGCAGTACCATCTCTGTAACAGCCTGTTCTTCCCTCCTCTCAGTTTATCTTTGGAGACTCGCCGAGCCCAGTTGCTTCGGAGATGCCATCTCCCCAGGCATACTAATGGGGGGGGGGGCTTTTTTTTCAGAGTAAGTTCTCATTATTTTGATTTTTGTCTGTGTGTCACATGTTCAACTAATTTCTCTTTGTTTTCAAAACAAAAGGTGTTTCTAGGAAAGTGGGGCTGTGGTGACAACTTTATGCTGTTTCTGGCCCCCTCCCTCCCCCTGTTCTCTCCTTACAGTAAATGGATAATAGTCTCATTTTTTTTCAGGTTATGTTTGATAAATCTCTGGACACAGTCAGATAATTTTGCATTTCTAGACTCGGTGAACCACATGACAAGAGTTAATTAAACTGGCTGGGATAGGGGTATGCCGGTGGATCAGGAACACTGCCACATTTCTCAGAATAGTCATAACCAACATGGACACTGAAAATGCTCCTTGTTGTTTAATAAATATGTAATTTAGCACTTTACTTGGAGATACTCACAAGTCACTGTTTTCTAAAATCATCACTAAAAGTATTATCATGCATGCTTCACAACTCATTGCTGTTTCTTCCTACTCCCAAACACCAGTGTGAAAATTCCCAGTATACTTTAGTCCATATATTTTTGGTAAGCTCTTCTCACAGTCTAACCCAGTAGTTATGTCTGAATCAATCCAGGATGGGTCCAGGCACTTAAAGAAAAAATCACCCAGCTATCTTTTGATGCATACCAGTCAGCATAGGCTGCATGCTGCTGCAGTAACAAATAGTTCCAGTAGCTCATTGACTTAATATAGTGAAGAATGATTTCTTGTTCTTATTACAAGTCCATAGTGGGATGACTAAGGACTCTACTTAACCACCTGTGCTGATGTAACATTATTTTTCGCTGTTTCAGGGAGACATGAATATAGAGGATCCTGCCTAGGCTCCAAAAGTTCTCTTCTGAAAGTGACCCACTTTACTTTCCCTGATGTTACACCAAAGCTAAGGCCATGTCTGTCATTAGAATAGATGTGGAGACCCTTGACAAGCACTCAGCTTGGCTCAGGTACATATTTGGAAGTTCCTTTCCAAAAGGATGTGGTCAAAGCCAGATCGGCAGGAGCTTATCTTGTGGGTTTCCCATGCAACGTGTGATCCAGGGAGCACTGGTAGCTTCTGTAGTGGTATGAAGCTGGGGCCATGGACCTCTAGGTCATGCAGTTATGATGATGACAGTTTGTCCCTCAGCAACAGGTGTATCTTAGTGGCAAGACCTCCAATCAGGGAACTTCTTACTGAGAGCCCAGAATGGAGCTGAGTAATGTGCCCTTTTCACCAGCAGGTGCCCAATACTGTTCATGTTGTAAGCTGAAAGATAGAACAGAAGGGATGCACATTGGTAAAACCAAGAATTTAGAAACCCAGGTAGGCTCTTGATTTTGCACAGTAAAGTCCAGGAGCTAAACAGGTTAGAAATGTTGAAATTTTATATTCTGTCCTAGGCAAGCACATGGAACCATCTGAATCTTCATCACCTATTTAAGACCTAAGTACCTGATGTCATGGTCTCTGAATGTACAGATTCCTGGCACCACTGCTAGGGCCCTGAGGCAATTTGTTGAGTTGGAGTCTGGGCATGGCATTGATAAGTCCCTAGGTGATGTTGTCATATATAGAAAACCTTGCCAGAGGCCATGGAGGTAAGCAGGGAGGCAGTGTTCAGAGGACTGTCACAGTAGGAGAGACTCCCTGTTTACCATCTCTCAGGACAGCTGTCTTCAGAGCTGGGAAGGTCACTGCTCTGGACATCAACTAGTCCCAACAATGATCAAATAGTCATCACTCATTGGGTATCAATAATGCAGTAAGATATTTTTCTTTCTCCCACCCTGAAAACTCAAGAGTAGATTTCTCCTCCACAGGCACTCATGCTCATACAAGGAGTCCTAATTAGACATGGTGGGTCACCAAAAGAAGGCACCAATATAGAAGTGAGAGAAATTGGGAAGGAGAAGGGGCTTAATGGGAGAAGTAGGATCAAGAGATTGTAAAGGGAGATGAATATGGTAAAAATACATTATATGCATGGACAAAGATTACCAATAAATGAGTTTTTATGAGAGAAAGAGAGAGAGAGAAAGATTGAGAGAGAGAGCTAGTGCACCAGGGTCTCTAGCCACTGCAATTGAACTCCAGATGTGTGTGCCACCTTGTGTGCATGTATGACCTTTTGTGTATATGCATGACCTTGTGTTTTTGGCTTGTGTGGGTTCTGGGAGTCAAACCTGGGTCCTTAGGCTTCTCAGGCAAGTGCCTTAACCTCTAAGCCATCTCTCCAGCCCCGATAAATGAATTCTAAAAAGAATATCAGCATCACCATGCTCAGCTACTTGATTTTATAGACCTGGATATTAACTTCCAGAGAAGAAACATAGCCACGTTATGTTGAAATTTTGTGGCAGTACTGGAAGAACAGGAGAGTCCACAGTAATGCGCTGCCTTCAGGAGAAAGTAGACAGAGATTTCGTGTTTGTAGAATGCAGGGAAGATGTCTCCCTTGGGCATGCCCAGCCCCTCTGTAGAATACTTTGGAAAATTGGCTCAGATTCTAGAGGAAGCTCTGGCAGTAGCAGAGTAATAATAATGTCCAGCAGGGTGGCCCTGGAAAGGTAAGTCACCTAACCTCTCTGTGTCTACTTGTAAGTTGAGATAATGATAATTCCTCTTTCATTTTTGTGAAAATGTAATGAGCTAATACATGGAACATATTTAAAAAGGGTCAGACACATAGCTAGCCCTTGTTCAATGCTCATTATTATTATAATTGTTGTCATTACCATAACTTTTCTATTGTTAGCATGATTAAAGGATACAAGAAGGGAATAAGGAGATTGTACTGTCTTTGTCCATGGGCCACTTTAAGAATTAGAGTTGAATTTGTCTTGATTGATGATATTTTTCATGTTCTTTGGATGGAAGTGCTTGGTCTAATTGAACTCATAGGTTTTTATTTTCCCATCAAGCTATTTTTTTAAAAAAAATAATAAACCCCAATGTAGCAGTGAGACCAACTGATGTTCAGGAAAAAAAAAAAAAAGAAAAAAACTCTCACAGAAGCTTTTCTAGCATTCCACATCGACCCAAGGTGACTTCCCTGATGGGTATATCAATGATAGAGGAACAGAGGTTAAGCCAAACAGATTTGAGATCTGAAATTGAACCCTTGGAACAAGCTCTCTCTGTGTGCATGTCTTTGACAGCCCAGAGGGGTGGGGCATGTGCCAGAGGAGAGGCTGTTGCACTGCCTTTGTACTCAGAGTTCTGTATTGAGTGGCATTTGTTAATAGGAGAAGAAGCCCCCAGGGCCACACCATGCAGGAGATGGACAAGGTCAGATGGTGAGCCTAAAGCGCTGCCATCCTTCCTTGCACCTAATGCATTCAGCTCAAGGATGTATTCTTAAAAATATTTTTATTTTTATTTATTTATTTATGACAGAGAGAGAGAGAGAGAGAATGGACACGCCAGGGCCTCCAGCACTGCAAACGACCTCCAGACACATGCACTCCCTTGTGCATTTGGCTAACGTGGGTCCTGGGGAATTGAACCTGGGTCCTTTGGCTTTGAAGGCAAATGCCTTAACCACTAAACCATCCCTCCATCCCTCAAGGATGTATTTGTAACTGTGTGAGTGTCACCCTGAGTGTGCATCTTTGTGCCTGTATCTAGCACACTTTATGTGATAAAAGTTCCCATTCTCAGCATGGATTTGAACTGTTTGTTTAGGACCTAGCAGAGATATAAGAGGAACTATATTATGACCCAGGCAAGTAGAGAAATTTCAGCATAACAGGAAAAATAATCCCACAAATAAGCAAGTCTGTGTGAATTACTGTGTAGGATTCAAAGAGAATCTTTCCCATATTGCCAAGGAATAAGTCCAAGGTTGCCAACAGAGAATGCCAGTCTGTAGCTGGGCTCCTTGATGAACTAGGCCTGCCTTGAAGTCATTGTTAGCTCTGACAAGGGCTGTTTTCAAGAGTGGTGAGAGGGTGCAGCTTTCTGGGGGCCCACAGCCCTTTCTTGGGAACAATGAGCATCAGAATGGCACACAATTACTGAGTACTCAACTGTGGTCCAGGCATATATTTCACACATATTCAATCATTAGATATTCACCTTAAGCAGCCATTGCTACTGTCATCTGTTTGGAAGAGCCAACAGCGCACAGAAAGGTTAGGTGAACTCACTCGCTTGTTATAATAAGAGATGAGACAGGATGGACTCAGAAAGTGTGATCTGGAAATACAGATACTCTGCTCCTCTGCTGCTGTGTGACGACGAGCACTAACCCAGACCCTGAAGTGAGTAACACTGGATGCATGAGCAGTTGTAGTCCAGGTGCAGGCTGTGGGGAACAGAAACTTCAGTTAAGGAAGCGTTTGTTACTTTTCTCTCACTGTGACCAAATACCTGACAGAAGCAACCTGAGGGAGGAGAGGATTCATTTAGGCTCACAGTTTAAGGGACTACCCATCATCATGGTGGGGAACAGATGGCAATGGGTGGCTCCTTGGAGGTTTGCTTGTATATCTGCAGTCCAGGAAGCAGAGAGAGAGCCAGAAACAGGCTATAAACCTCAAAGCCTGCCCTTCAGTGGCTTCTGAAAGGTTCTTCATCCTCCCACAACAGCATCACCAGCTGCAGACCAAGTGTTCCAACACATGAGCTAGATGGTAAGGAGAGGCATGCAAAGCATTCAGGTTGAGGCCAGGGCATACAGCTGAACTCCAGGCCGACTGGCTGTCTTTCCTGGCCCCTCTTGGATCATTAGGCAATGGAGCTGATTCCTGTTTACTTTGCTATGCTTGCAGGATTTCCTCCATAGGCCAGTTCTCAGCCTTTTCACTCAGCCCCTACCTACATCCATGGCCTTCAGTGGAATCTACTGTAGTCCTTATGCTTCAGAATTCTTAGCTTCTGAGCCTCTTACTAACTGCTTCTTAAGTCGAAAGAAAGATTGAAGTTGGGTGTGGTGGCGCATGCCTTTAATCCCAGTACTTGGGAGGCAGAGGTAGGATTGCCATGAGTTGGAGGCTGCCCTGAGACTCCAGGTCAGCCTGGGCTAAAGTGAGACCCTACCTGGAAAAACCAATATATATATATATATTGATATATATGATATATATGATATATATATATCAGCAAAGAGTTAGGGTAAGGGGGAGGTTCTAAATGTGTATGTGTGTGTTTGTGTGTGTACCTAGGGAACTGCATTAGCAGAGTGATGAAGCCTGTGGGTCTCTTCACTGAATAACATTTTTGAGTGCAAAACAGTATATGTTAGATCACAAAGGCAGCCAATTATAGTAAATTGCAGTCGTCAGAATATTAAATAAATTTATGGTGTGCTTTTGAAATGTACATATTGACAAGGTCTAGCAGGTCCAGTACCTGTAATTCTGAACATCTAGTGTCTATAAAACATATTTTGAGATATCTGTAAAAACTTGCGTGCTATTAAAATATGTGATATGCACTGGTGTGGTGCCAAATTCATACACACTGCTAATACAGATGTGACTTGTCACCTATGTTCACTATTGAAAGAAATGCTAAATATCATTTAGAAGATAATGAAAATAGGGTTTTAATTTTCTTCCCACTCAAGCTCACAGACCCCTTAAATCTATCCATGGACTCTCTCCCTCTGCTGTAGTATTTTTCAAAGCATTTCCCTGGGACAAGGTGTGTGTGTGTGTGTGTCTGTGTGTGTGTGTAGCAGTTACCAGCAAAGGTTTCTTCTAGAAAGTGCAGACTTCCCATCATTTCCCACCTCAGACCTGGTGGCATTAGACCTAAAAGGGAGAAACTGGAAACTAAAATATCCAACTCATTTCTGTCATGCTCCAGACATGAATCTTACATGCACTAAATTTTTTGAGAACCATCAATGCAAAGTAAATAATTTAAAATGTCTTGGCAGGGGCTGGGGAGCTGGCTCAGCAAATAAAGCAATTGTTGGCCAAATATATGGACAGGAGTTTGGATCCAGTACCCATGTAAATGCCAGGTGGGTGTGGTGGTCCCTTGTAATCATGACACTATGGAGGTAGAGACAGAGTATCACCAGGGCAAGCTAGCTAACTAGAATAATTGACTGGGCAAGACTCAGGCTCAACTGATAAACTCTGTCTCAACAAGAAAGATACCTGATGTTAATCTCTCCCTGGCCTTCACATGCACACACACACACACACACACACACACACACACACACACACGTGAATACTTAGCACAAGCACATGCACAACCACAACCACATAAACATGCAAAAGTGCTAAAATGTGTGGCATCATTTTCTTTAAGGATAAAAAGTCTATAAAAGGGAATGTATATCAAATGCAGGCATAACTTTTGACACGTATAGGAATAAATTGATGGTACTGAGGTGTGATTTCAGACACTTTCATGAAAGATGCCATTCCTTTTATTTCTTTTAAGGTATGGTCTCACTCTAATCCAGGCTGACCTGGAACTCACTCTGTAGTCTCAGGCTGGCCTCAAA
The DNA here is from genome assembly GCA_036346955.1 of Dipus sagitta. Classification (NCBI taxonomy): domain Eukaryota; kingdom Metazoa; phylum Chordata; class Mammalia; order Rodentia; family Dipodidae; genus Dipus; species Dipus sagitta. Next base: position 261,196,400 of record CM070770.1, on the reverse strand, counting down.
CTTACAATAATCCTCCTACGTCTGCCTCCCAAGTGCTGGGATTAAAGGTATGTGCCACCATGCTTAGCCATTTGTTTCCTTTAAGAGGAGAGCTTAGCACATCTCTGTACTAGGTTGAGACTAATTGTACTGTGTTTCCTGAGAAGCAAACACCTCATTGAAACAATCCTGCAGCCCACAGCATGCCTGAGTGGACCCACACTCTGCCTAAGTGATAGGCCAGAGCACAGGGCAATGCCTCACTTGGAGCCACTGGGGGCCTGAAAGAAGCAGTTTTAAACCCAGACATAAGGCAAGAAACTGAGCAACTCTTGCTTTTTGGGGATCAAGTCCTTCCAGCCTGTGGTTGTAAATAAAGACCAGGTGAAGAGCCACTGGTCTCCCAGTAGACAAAATGAGCTCCAGAAATTACTTGGAGACACAAGACATCTTTCCAGATGAACTAAAATCAAAAAAGGGGACAGTGGACACCCTTGTCTTAACAGTGGACACTGCAAGCCTTATATTTGGCCAACCAGGCCAAAAGGGCCAATGGGTATAATAGTGGCACATCTATCATGGTGGAAACCAACTGCCCTCTAATTGGACTGGAGGCCTGCTCCATGGGAGGGAATACATCCCTGATACTGAAAACTTAAAACAGGGGTAGTCATGAGCCCTAGGGGTGTGACATCTGCTGCTGTCTGGCTAAATGTATATACTATGCTTATCAAACTGCCCAGCAAGCACTTCTCTTAATGTTCATACCCTTATATTAATGCTACTCTCACTTTTGGTAGAGAATCTTCTCTTTTCAGGTGGCAGTGACCTTGGGACGACTCAGAGGTATCATGGTGGTGGAAAGAAGTGACTGGAGTACTCAGTACTGTAATATCTCTATCACACCTTCCAAGGCTCAGGGTCTAATGCGGAAGAGGTGGTGGAAGGAATGAATGTAACAGCCAAAGGAAGGGTAGGACTCCTTACAATGTATTCCCTGCAGATATAAAATGGCCTGGATGACCTCATAGTGCCTGATACTACCCACACAAGACCATCATAAGAGGAGGAAAAGATCATGACATCAAAATAAAAGAGAGACTGATTGAAATGGGGAAGGGATATGATGGAGAATGGAATTTCAAAGGGGAAAGTGGGGGGGAGGGAGGGTAGTATTATGGGATTTTTTTATAATCATGGAAGATGTTAATAAAAATTTGAAAAAAAAAACAAAATAAAAAGAAGGGAATAGAAGCAGCAGCAGCAAGATTGAGCATTAGTACCAGCTAAGAGCAAGAATAGCTGGGGCTCCCTGGGCAGAAAGAGCTCACCTGGGCTTCTTGCAAAAGGAGAATGCTGTCTTTATGCTTGTGGCTTCAGGACTTACAAGCCTTTGGAACTTCCTGTTTTTTAACTTTATTTATTTTATATTATTTATTTATTTGAGAGAGAGAGAGAGAGAGCACCAGGGCCTCCAGCCACTGCAAACAAACTCCAGACACATGCGCCACCATGTGCATCTGGCTTATGTGGGTACTGGGGGATTGAACCTGAATCCTTGGGCTTTTCAGGCAAATTCCTTAACTGGTAAACCATCTCTCTAGACCACTTCAGTACTATTCAAGAGCTGACCAAAGGAGATTTTCCACCTTATATAGTGGTAGGTAACATCTTGCAGGCAGTAGAAACTTAATAGGTTGGCAAACTGCCTTATGCTCGTAGCAGAATCATATAGTGGGTGACAGCATGAGGCCAGTTGGAATCCAAGCTTTGTCATTTGTCAGCTAGGCAGAACAAGCACTCATCTTTTTGTGTCACATTCAACCATTTAAAATGGATAGAATGTGGGACTCCTTGTGGGAAAGCTATGAAATATAAACCAATATATATAGATATATAGGTATATATATATATATATATATATATATATATGTATATATATATATATATACATATATTATATTTATATATATATGTCTATATATTCTCTCTCTCTCTCTCTATATATATATATAAATATATATATATATTTATAAAGTGTTCAAGTGCTCAGTATTGGTTTCTCCTAATAGTGAGTTCTCTTTCCTCTCTCTCTACATATATATATATATATGTGTGTGTGTGTGTGTGTGTGTGTGTGTGTGTGTGTGTGCAATACCATAACACCCCAGAGTGACTGTTGGAGATTGGACCCACAACAGATAAAAAAAAACTACTACTAGGTGTTCAAGAAACTTCTATAAAATGGAACAGTATTTGCATATAACATATGCATATTTTTCTATATACTTTAAATCATCTCTAGATTACTTATACCTAATGAAATGTAAATTCAGTGCTAATGGTTCTGTATTTTTAGGGAATAATTGCATAGAAAAAATGTACTCATGTTAAGCATAGACAGTTTTGGGGGAAATGTTTTCCATATGCAGTTGATTGAATCTACAGATATGGAACTCATGAACATAGAACACACAGATAGTGTGTGTGTGTGTACTTTTATGTGAACTTCTGTTCCCTAAAAAGTAGTAATAATGCTCAACCCCTTCTTCCCTGATGTTTGGGGCTACAATTGTTTACTCACATCCCCTATGTCCCTAAGTGAAGTGAAGCATCACCCTTTGCTGGGATCTGCTATCAGTCAGGCAGACAAATGTGTCTTTACTCCAGTGTGCTGTTTAATTCTCTATGGTTTCCAAAAGGCTGTAAATGAAAAACATGGTGCCACAGTTCTTAGGAAGCGCAGTTGCTGCTCCAGTAGCTTGGAGCAAAGCTCCTCGGACTTCACTTATCTATCAGGCCCTTGGGAGCTTGAAAAGGTGTGGGCTCTGCTGCAGAAGGTTGGGGAGGAGTTTAAGATATCTCTTCTCACAAGCTTCCCTGTGCTGCTGCTGCTGCACTGGCCCACACACTGTGCTTAGAATAGTGAGGCCCAGAGACCAACAAAACGTGCAGGACCCAATCCCTTCCCCCAACAGACTACCTGCTGAACCTGTTCAAAAAGCCAGCTTACCCTGGATGCTTAGACCTTCTCTTAGAAACCTTCATACAGGTGGGTTGTGAAGATTTCTGTAGGCCTGTCTGGTTATCCTGGGCTAGGCTAATTTCTTGTATGGTGTGAGCACTCATAGAGAAACTGAGCAGAGTTTCTCTGCAGAGCATAAGGAAGGGGCATGCTTATGGGCTGTGCTCTAGGCCAGAGCTCCTTAAGTGTTTGCCTCTTGCAAACCCTTTCCAGCCAGGAAATTTTTATCTGACCCTAGGTGTGTATACACACACACACACACACACATATATATATACAAAATAGGTACATAAATCAAACCTTCAATATAAGTAATAAAGAAACTCATTTTTATGATAATATCTGGTATACATATTTGGTACACAAGCTTACCATTTATTAAAGACAAAGTGAAATTTTCATACTAATGGAATGGGTGTACTTGTTTATTTTTACATCAAAATCTTGACTATTTGATACTATAGGTTGTAGAACATCTTTAACACTTTCTAGAATTAATCTCAATTTTGATTTTGTAATAATCAGTGCTGACAACTCTGCTTTTGGTAAATATGCAGGACTAAATGATAGAAGTATGTCTAGAGCCATTTCAGAAATTGCTCAAATTTTTCTAATTCCAAGCCAAAATTCATTGAATGACTTTTTATGCAACTCAAGTTTGCAATTCAGACACAGTTTTTAAAAGCAAACATCCTAACACAATACACTCCAAAGATGTACTAATCTGATGCATATGTACTGAGGAGTGACTGTTGGAAAGCATTGTCTTGGTTCTCTATAATTAAGCCATTGTGCTCTGTAAGAGCAGAAAACTTTGTGTGGCACCATAAGAACATTGCAATTCACAACATACACTGGTCCTGAATCTGAATTGAAGTATTTTGGGCAGCATTCATTGGTGTGTGACATGCCAGCATGCACAGTGAAAACATATGTGTTGTGTGTTTAGGATCAAGGCTACAATGAAGTCATGTGGTACAACACAAGTGAATGCTGCCAGAAACACCTCAGGTTCATTACAGGTTTGATTTTGAATTAATTTTCGATCCTTGCACATTCAGAAATCTTTTACTGTTGCCAATTAAAGGAAAATATTTAGGTCTGGAGAGATGGCTCAGTAGTTAAGGTGTTTGCCTGCAAAGCCTAAAGGCCCAGGTTCCATTCTCCAAGTACCTACATAAAGCCAGATGCACAAGGTGGCACATGCATCTGGAGTTCATTTTCAGTGGCTAAGAGCCTTGGCATGCACCTTTTTCTTTCAAATAAATAAATAAATAAAATCTTTATGCACATGTGTGTTGTATGCCAGGATTCTTGCCACTGCAAATGAACATCAGATACTTGTCCTACTATTTGCGTTAGATTTACGTGCATGCCTTAGGAATTTAACACAGGCTGGCAGGCTTTGCAAGCAAGCTCCTTTAAACACTGAACCATCTTCCCAGAATTTTTTACAACCCTCTTAAAACTTAGAAAGCTGGGCTCTAGACTGCAGAGTCCTTTGGAGAGCTGGCAGAGACAATTGCCAGGTCATCTAATCCAGCAACTCCCTTACTGACCCCAGGGAGACTGGATTCCTTTCAAGGAATTAGACCTTGTCTCCAAACTGAGCTTTGAATTCACTCCTGACTGAAATCATGTTAATTCTCTAAACAATCCCATAAAGTTTAACTTAATTTCCTGGTGGTGTTTTTTTTTTTTTTTAAACCTACTTCTACCTGACAAATTGTATCTGGGAAGAAAATCATTGCAAAACTGAGAATCAAGAGATTATGAGAGGTGAAATGGTAAGGGGATATTCAACTTGCACTTTAGAAAAAGATTTCTCACACTGTGGTTTGATCCCAGTGATAGCAACACTAGTGGCTTGTATTGTTTGAGTGCTTAACCTGTGTAGGCCTGTACTATGAGGTTTATACATGCTCTGTCATTTAATTAAAGGAAGAAGATGCTTTCATCGCCAACATATGCAGATTCAGAGGCTCCATCGGATTCAGTGGTTTGCCCAAGTAACTGTGGTGGCTTGAATATAAAAATGTCCCCCATAGTATAATGTGTTTGTGATTAAGTGTCATACTTAAGCTGGTGGAGCCTTTGGGAGGTAGCTTGCTGGAAAAAGTGTACCAGACGTTGGGATTTTGTAGTCCAGCTGCACTCAGCTCACTCTTTCTAACTCCTTCCTGCTGATGTAGTGATGTGATGCCCAGCTGTCTGCTCCTGTATTGATTTTCCTCCCCTGATTAAATAATTTCCATTTGAAAAATATAAGCGGGAAATAAACTCTTTTCTTCCATAAGACTACTTCTAGTTTGGTGTTTTGTACCAGCAATGAAAAGTCACCTGCTATATTTACCTAGGGCAAAGCAGAAGTGAAATTTTAATTCAAGCAGTTTAGCTTGAGAATAGTTGTTACCAAGTCCTACATGCTTGCCTCATGCTAGCCAAACATTTCCTGTCCAATAAAAATCTCACCTAGTGTTTTCTATCATTCTGGAAGCTGGTAGCTTATTAACTCTCAATGAATTTCATTTCATTGTGAACATATATTCTTTTGGCAGAAAATTCTTTTGCTCTCAGCATTGGCACTGACTTTAAGAGTGATCAGAAATGGTCTAAGAGTGCTATCCTTAGCAATCTATGCAAGAAAATTGAAAAACCTATGCTTACACAAAAACAGACAGATGCTTATAACAACATCATTCATAATTAGTGACAAGCAGAAACAACTCAAATGTCCATCAACTTATGAATTCATTAAAAGAAATCTTTTTATACAATGAAATATTATTTATCCATAAAAGTTCAATACCTATACATAATATAGTATGTATGAATCTTAGAAACATTACATTAAATAAGAGAAGGCAATCACTAAAAACCACTTGTGAATTTCATTCATTTGAAAGGTTTAGGATAGAAAAATCTATAGACATAGAAAGTTAATCAGTAGATTTTAGGGGCTGCATTAAAGGAAGAGAAGAGAGAAACTGATAGGACATGAAGTTTCTTTAGGGTGATCAAAACATTTGAAAATTAGAAGTGCTTATTGTGTAACTTCATGAATGTAATAAAAGCCAATGAATTATGCAAAATGATGAATTTTATCATATATGTTATGCTTCAATAAAATAACTCAGATAAGATAATTTGTCATTCCAGATTTTAAACAAAGGATTAAGACAAATAGATCCACAGATATTTCAAGCTATCTAGCTCATTGTTACTGTAGATTCTCTTGTCTGAGAATCAAGCAGCCCTGATTCCATCAATGAAATTTAGCTTTCTTTCTGCCCTGCCTGTGCCATTGTTGACAATGCCATTCCTATGAAATCAGTGGCTCCCACACCGAGACACTGCCTCCACAGCAGACCCATCAGGTTCCTGAAGAACAGAACCCACCTCTGCCTCCCTCTGCATGTTCATCTGCACTGAGGATGTGCATGGGTTGTACATTTTTAATTTTTATAGCCCATGATTCATTGTTTTTTTGAGAAACATTAAAACATAGATTTAAAACAATATTTTATTTATTTATTTATTTATTTATTTATTTATTTATTTAAGAGAGAAGCAAAGAGAGAGTGTGTGTGAGAATGGGCATACCAGGGCCTCCAGCCACTGCAAACCAACTCCAGATGTATGCCTCATCTTGTGCATCTGGCTTATGTGGGTACTGGGGAATTGACCTGGGTCCTTATGCTTCCCAGGCAAGCACCTTAACTGCTAGGCCATCTCTCCAGCCCCAAAACATAGATTTTTATATTATGTTTGAAAAGTTAATTTGAATGCTGAATTGAAAATGAAAATCAGAAGAACAAACTGTTGTTTTCTTGGTAGATTGTAGAGATAGCCACAATTCTCAACTCTTCTGTGTCACACCCTTGCTGATGTGACTTTGAAAGTCCTTCCATCAAGAGGTAAACTCACGTACATGTCATGTGAATCCAGTCTGACCTTGTGAGTTGGTCTTCCAGTAGAATGTGGCAGATGAGACATTGTTCTGGCTTCAAATGGTCTGGCTCCATGCTCTGGCTGGCTAATCATGCAGCCTCATTGGTTTGGGAACAAATCCAAGCATACTGCCCATAGGAAGAAAAGTGCCCACACTGTCAGCTAACACTCAGAAGCAGGTCTTCCAAGCTGATCAGCTCTTGGCTATCAGTGCTCCAGGGACCCCACTGAGATCACCTCACAGTAATGTGAGTTGTTTTAAGCCACTAGGTTTCAGGAATGTTAATTATGCAACAAAACCTAAGTGAGGTATTCTACTTCTCTCTAGAATATAGGAAGATGTGAAAGGCCTCTAGCCATAACAATATCATCACTAGTCACTAGGGAAAAAATATAGCAACAGAACCATGTTGTTCTTCAAAGGCCACAAAGAACCGTGAACAGGAAGAAATATAAGAGGCCTCATCTGCAGAGGGAGGAACTGTTCCTAGAGGGAATAATTTGCCAAAACCAAATTAGAAAACTCCAAGTTAATTGAATCAAATCCAGAGACAACTCAGGTATAATTTTCAGATAAGAACTTCAAAATAGTAATAATAGTAAAATGTTTAAAAATCTATAGGAAGGGAGAATTTCAGAAGGGATCTGGAGTCCCTAAGACATATTCACTCACTCCAAGTGGAAATGCTAGAACTGAAAAATGCAATACCTGTAACGAAAACTTCACTGGATGGTTGATGGCAGACTGGACATTACAAAGGAAAGGAGCATGAAACTTGAAGACAGATTATTAGAAATCATGCAAAGTGAAAGAAACAAAAAAGAATTACAAAACAGGAGAGAAGAAGGAAGGGGCTGGGAGGATTACTCAGTGATTAAAGGTGCTTACTTGCAAAACCTGCTGGCCCAGGCACAATTCCACAGTTCGCTTGTATGCTGGATATAAAAATGTAGTGTAAACATCTGCTGTTCATTTGCAGTGGCAAAAGGCCCTGACATACCCATGTATACACATTCATACACAAATGTACATACACACACATACACAAGTAAATGAAGGAATAAATAATGTTTTTCTAATTAAAAAAAAACAAAGGAAAGGAGAGAAAGAAGAGGAAGATAAGGAAACAGAACTTCAATGATCAATATCAAATAGGGAGACACACTTCTTTTTTTCTTTCTCTCTTTTCTTCTTTCTTTCTTTCTTTCTTTCTTTCTTTCTTTCTGTCTTTCTTTCTTTCTGGTCTTGGGGAAAATGGAGAAAATGGAGGCAGATAAATATGTGAAGAAACACAGGCTGAACATTTAAAAATTGGATCAAAATAACAATTCCCTGTTACCAAAAAATTCAGTGAGCTCTAAGTAGGATTAAAAAAAAGAAACACCTCATCTTCAACATTATAATAAAGCTGATAAAAGTAAAAGCTAAAAAGAAAATATAAAGTCAGCTAGAGGAAATAAAGGAATGCATATCAGATGCAGGGGAACAATTTAAGAATCAGAGCTGACTTCTCAGCAGAAACAATAAGGATCAAACACAATGGAATGAAATACTTACAGGGCTGAAATACAAGCAAAACCTCTCAGGACAGAACTCTATATCCAGAAAGAACACAATTAAAAATGAAGTCAAACCAAAGGCATTATTTAAAATGAGGAAAGCACAGAGAATTTGTCACTAGCAGATTTGTACTACAAAGACTGCTAAAGGAAGTTCTTCAAACAAGAGAAGTGACACCAGGTGGGCACTTAGCTCTACAACATGCTTGAAGAGTCTGGCAAAATATAAATATGGAGACAAACTGAAAATCTAATTTCTTGGATTTTTAAAAATACAGGTCATTGCTATGGAACCCAAGGCTGCCTTCAAACTTGCAGTTCTCCAGCCTCAGTCTCTTGAGTGCTATGATTATAGATGTGTACCATCATACCCAGGTAGAAATTGTTTTTATACATAATAAATACATAAAGGACAATTGACATTTAAAGTGTAACCAGTAACTACATGGTATTGAGGTATTTATGCACGTAGCAGAAAAACATAGCAAAAAAGCACAAAGGGTGGGAAATTGTGACATTATTGTAGGAGAACTCCATGGTGAATGATCTTAAGCTAGACTATAATGAGGTGGTTTTATGTGTTGTCCATTTGTGGTAGTTTGAATGCATGTCTCCCATAAACTCAGGTGTTTTATTAAAGTTTGTAATTTGGGTCTCCAGCCCCCTGGCTGGAGGATGTGTAACTGGGGATAGATCCTCGGGTCCATCTCTAAGATGTGTTTGGGGGCAGATTTAAGTTCCAGCCCAAAGGTGTGCAGAGAGGTTTGTGCTTGGTGTCTGATCCCTCATAGCAAGGAGGAGAGAAGCCCCATCCTGCTTTCACAGTGGATTTTTAAAGGCAAAAATCACATTCCTTTACAATGATCTGAAAAAACCCCAGCCACCTCCTCCACACGCAATTGTCTTTAGCAAGAGCAAGCAAGCAAGCATGAATACAAAAGTAGAATATTTGCACTTAGTACCAAGTATAAAGCAGATACCACATATCAGGACATCTTGACCTCAGGGTGAAAGCAAACACCAGATGCCTTACTGCCACCCATCAACATTCTTATAATTAATGTTTTGTGCTAATCTTTAACCTCTTATTGCTCCTTGAGAATGTCAAGATGGCTGAGTGTCCTAAGATGGCTTCCCTTAGGTCTGTTCACCAGAGGTTGTTCCATTCCCCACTGGTTTTAGTAAACGAGTCAAATCTTAGACTCATCAGTTACCACAGCCTCATACTTGTTCCTGAGAACCATTAATTTTACTGAGGAAATTCTCTGTTGGATAAACTTGATTAGAACATTTAAAATGCAGTGGCCTACAATCAATCCGAAAAGTAACAGAATTATGGGTCTGGAGATGCAGTAATTGGGGTGGTGAACTAGGGTGACCAAAAAAAGAAACAAGTTTTCATGCAAGCAGATGGGCAGCTGATTTACAGAAGTAGGGCATGCCAGTTAACTTGTGTAGTCTATATGATACAAAAAATTTTTCAAAATATACCTGTGAACCAGCATGCATATGAATCATGCAGTTGGGTCATCCTAACCATGAGCTCTTTCATATTTCTATTTTAGTCTTCAATTGTCCTTCCCTCTTATGATTCCTATGGATCCTCCTAGACAGTTCTTGCTTTGGGATTCACTTAGCTACTGACAGAGATAAGTTCAGCTCCTTAGCAGTTAACTCTTATAGTGAGTGCCCAGCTTTCAGTTTTTCCATTACATTCCCCTCATCTTCACAGTCATAATCCCTTATGTTCTAACATGTAACTTTCCCAACCAGGCACAGTGTGCATAATATCCATTTTTTTTGATATCTCATGTTGAATTCCTCAAGCTTCTGTTGTGCATAGACTAGTCAGCTCTGGAGTGACTAGAGCAGGGCTCTAGTCTCCTTGTCAGGGGCAGGTGTCCTCCAGACCTTGACTTGGAGGGGACCCTCTAGGTCCCTGGTGACCTGTTAGCTGCTACAATTGGCTGAGGACACTGTCCTCTGGACTCTGGTGTGATGAATTTATACCCCATGGATAATGGGTATGAATACCCTGAGAGTATGTGGGTCCCTTTGTGTTACAATTTGTAAAGGAACACCATCAATGGCAGGTGAATCTGGTTTGCCTTTATAAATCTGAGCAAAAAGACACTTTTGAACAACCAGCACCACCTATATCAGCAAGTACAAACAGCTAGAACTCAATTGCTTTTACATGTCAAGATGGGAGTCTGAAATCTGTCCTTAGTGATATTCCTCCTTTAATAAGGCATATAAAGGAGAGATTGGGCTAATACAAATCAATAACTATCAGGTAAACAACCAGTGAGAACAATTTTTGGATTTTTTTATGTAAAGGCAGCAGTGGCTGACTAATTAGGGATAGGCAGAGGCAAAAGGCATGAGTTAAAGTTAGAGTTTAGTATTGTAAGCCAGCATCAGACAGGGGAGCCTATTAGTCTGAATCTTATACTGCAGTTATATTCTCTTATTGGGTGATTAAACCATCCAGGCCGCCAAAATTAACTATGCAGTTTGGAGGTCAATAATGGCTCTGTAGGAGATACTTCTAGGGACCTGTGAGGAGTTCTACTACTCTCAGCATTGTCATCTGGTAGGACAAGTCAAGGCTGTGCTGCCCAAGTGGCCCTCCCTCTTTTGGGAAGCCTGGAGGACTGATTTTCCTCCAATGTGACTCTCCTGTTGCAGATACACTGAATTGGAATTCATCTCTGAGTCTCCATATCCTCCCTAGTTAAAAATACAGGTAACTTACCAGAGGCTAGAAGTTAGCAAGTGTCCCATCATCTCCTGTGGCCTTCTGACCTAGGAGCAGGAACCAAAATTTTAGTTATCCTTTTAACTCCAATGTTTCCAATTGACTTTGGCTTCCACATATGGTCATTAATTATTCAGAGAAACTGTACATATGTGATTATCAAAACAAATTTAAAAAGGTGCAGAACATATCTGGTTAACAAAGCAGATCTGGTCAGAGAATGGCATAATAGTATAAAATCATTCTGATTAGTATTTAAGTTTAGTTGTCAGATGACAGTTAAGTTATATCTAGAACACAGAAAACATGCACATTCTATATTTTAAGTATTTTTCAGTTATAAGTACAGGCAGGACATTTTAGTAGCCCTGAAAACAATATTTTACTAATTATTTTATCCATAACTTTAAGCCAATTGATTTAACCTAGAAATTGTATGTTAGGAAAAGACAAGACAGTATAAATACTTGGCATGTGTTTGAAAACAACTTTGGCTAGTCTGTATATACCTATGCAGGTATCAATTTGCACCAAAACTGGAAGCAGGACATCAGTGTTTAAGATTATTTTTCTAGAGCAGGAAACATGTCTTAAGTATCAATATATCTATAAACAATGAACTTGAGATACTAGAAATGAGACAATTACTTAAGTAAAACCTTGACTGTGGCTGATTATACATAGCTTAAGAATAGACCAAAAATGAACCCAACATGGCTCAGGGAAATTTTGCGGAAGAGGGGGTGGAAAGAATGTCAGAGTTACATGTTGGGTCATGATATGCAGAGACATTTAGCTTACCCATAACTGTGGGCTAACTCCACAATGCATGACCCGTAATACCTCAACAAGGAGGGGTCAAGGGGAGGGGGTAGGTCACGGATGAGCCTAATAATGGTACCAAACTGACTGTATTTGCTGAATACAGAACTGACTAATAAAGAAAAAAGAATATAGTCAAACCTGGTCATTGTTGAGCTGAACTAGCCTGATTTTAAACATATATTAGAGACATTTTGACAGACACAGAATAATTTCTAAAACAAGTATCTTTAAACATTGAACAATTTTATAGCTTAACATAAAGAAATGTTTATGACTGTTAGAATATATAAAGTTTGTATACAGTAGATTTCCCTAAGACATGGGGAACTTCCTCAGTTTTCCTAAGAACAAAGTCACAATGACTGTCACTTTTTTTTTATAAGACTTATCTTATAACCACAGTGATAACCACCCAGCAAATCCAGCATGAACAAGATGGAACCATCTTAAAATTACAGTGTTTTGGCCATAAGTGGTGGTGCATGCCTTTAAACCCAGCACTTGGAAGGCAGAGGTAGGATTACTCTGATTTTGAGGCCATCCTGGGACTATAGAGTTAGTTCCAGGTCAGCCTGGGCTACAGTGAGACCCCTCCTTTGAAGAAAGTAAATAAATAAAAATTACCCTAGACTTTAATTTTTTAATATTTTATTTATTTATCCATATATACATATATACGTATGTATATGTATATGTATATATATATGTATATGTATATATATATGAGAGAGAGAGAAAGAGGTAGATAGAGAAAGAGAGAATGGGAATGCCAAGGCCTCTAGCCACTGCAAATGAGCTCCAGACACATGTGCCCCCTTGTGCATCTGACTTATGTGGGTCCTGGGGAATTAGGCTTCGCAGGCAAACACCATTACCATTAAGGAATTTCTCCAGCCTAACTTTAATTTTTTTTTCAAGAGAGAAAAACACATTAAGAAAAACTTTAGATAATTTTCAAGGTTTTTTCAATGATCTGACTGGCCAAAAATAATGTTTTAAGCAAATGAAATGTAAGATATAAAAGTTTTAATTTTCTTTTATATTCTATTACTACTGATTGGTTCAGCTGAATAATTTTCTTATTGATAGCTAAACATCATGGGCTTTGGCTAAACCGAATTATAATATTCTTATATCTGGAAAAGTCTGATATTAATAAAAAGTAGAGTTCACATATTTAAGGCACATGAGGCTACAGAGAGTAAGCTATGAACAAAAGATCTGCTAACAGAATTCAAAATAAACCGGAAGTATATATTATGTGGTAACATCTTTGGCTCAAATATGAACACACGAAAAGCTTTACAATTTTTAAAGCTCATCATAATTGTGATACCTTTATATAATATTTTCTTATATTATTTTTTTCTTTATGAGGAGACTTAGCATTTTTAACAGCTAAATAAGATGTCCACCCACTCTATAAGTCAGTTTCTGAAATTAGTTCAGTTGTATCTAACATACCCAAAGAATAGAGAAACTGGACTAAGCTGCCATGATCTATTGAAAAAGGAGAAAATCTCATGGAAAAGAGAGGGAACGGGTATGCCAGGGCCACTTCCACTGCAAACAATTTCCAAATACATGCTCCACTATGTGCATCTAGCTTTATATGGGTACAGGGGAATCAAACCCAGGCCATCTGGCTTTGCCAGCAGGCAACTTTAACTGCTGAGCCAGAAAGAAATATTTTCATTCTCCTCCAAATCAATTTTATGGAACTATAGTGAATCCAAATATACACAAATTTTTATGACACAATCTATAACTACTCAAACCTTAACCAACTCTATAATTCTGCCTGTGGCACTTTGGTAAACTTGCTCTGTAATTACATAAGTTAAATCTAAAGTATTAAGACTGGTTGCTAAAGGAATTGAGAAATTATATCTTAAATCACAATATAACTTTGTTTAGAACTTTCTTTTACTGTTCCCACGAAGTAAACAGTTTCCAAGTGTGTGACAGATAAAGGCTGTTCAGTGTCTCCAAATGTGGTGTACTTATCTTATAAAATAGGAAAAGAGAGTGAATAATTCCTCTGTGAGTTTTGTTGAGGCAGAGTTTTAGATATAATTACTTTATGAGAGAATTAAATACTAATGAGCCAATTTTAAGCTTAAGATATACTTAAAAGGTTGGAAAATAGAAAAACATAGCTAACTTGGTTGAGTACTGTAAAGTCAGTGTTTCACAACCACTATCATGACCAGACTAACATCGATGAGTTAAAGTTTTATATTTACAACCTGAATACCATAGCAACCTGCTACCAGCCAAGGCCATACTTTGTTAGTCTGCTGTAATAGTCATTTTATATCTCACGAAGTCTGTAATCTGATCAAGTATTTTAAGAATTAGTTAATCAACTCTGTCATTAACCTGTTTAAGCTTACGCATGCCTTTATCCACATATGTATACCTTCATTTATACACTTTTACGTTACAATCTATGTAACCATTCTGTAACAATCTTTTTCATTAAACATTCACCAACATTTAAAGTTTTCTCTCCAGTTTAACTTCCTTAGTCAATTTGTCTCATAATTACTAACAAAAAGTTTCATTGTCCTTATTATAACACTTTTAATATGACCATTTGAGTTTTTTTCCTCTCAATAGGCTTTTGAAATAACTTTTTATGAAAGAGTAGACCAGACTTATACAATTTACCCAGAATATACATATACATTTTATCATTTGTTGATTTTGGAACTTCTTTTCTTATAACTTCACTGAAACACATTTTTAAAAAAATATGAAAGCAGATTTAAACATAATTAGAAATTTTAGAAAATTTCTGACAAAGTCAATATTGAGTACTTCCAAATTTAAACATAAATCTTGAGGCTGTTCTTTAATAGTAGTTCCAAAGGAGCATAGAAAGATAAAGAAAATGTCAAAACAGTTACAAATTTCTTATAAGTTTTCCCCATCTATTCACAGAAACTTGGGACTCATCCATTATCATGCTGGGGGCAGAAACCTGAGATTCCTTGTACCTGAAGCTCCACCACCCCCCCCCCCCCCGCAGCTTTGCAAGGCAGGGAAGCTAAGAAAGGCCATCAGAGATTCTTCTGGGGGACAGCATAAACTTCAGAGAGGTCTGTGTTTTGTCTCCCTGTCTAACAATGAGACTTATGTGTTAGGCTCCCCCTCTCACTCCAAGGAACATCTGATCTTCTGCAGATCAAGCCCTTCAGGGGAAAGCACTAAGTGACACATTGCAGGTGCATCTGCCTAGGACTGGCCCAGAACTTAACTATTCCTGTTTCACTTCTTGCCCTTGGGGAACACAGTGGGACAGCATAACTCCCCCTCTTTTTTTTCCTCTAAATTCCAGGGAGAGTTTTGGACTTCCCTTAGGGCTACAAGGCAGCTTTCTGATCCTGTCATTTTAAGAGTAGGAGAATCTTGCATTTTCCCCTGCCTATAATCTTAATTACATTCAGTGTTGCTTCTGGGGGACACTCAACAATAAAAGTTGGTCATGCAATCTGGGACAGTGGGCTTGGTAGAGGACATCCCCCACAATGAAATGGCACTGCTCAGAACAGAAATTACTCTGCAGCCTTAGGGCTGTGGGCCACATACATACTCATACACACACATTCATTTCAAGTGCACTTTTCATCCAGACTCCAGACAACCATCTCCCCCTCCCAAATTCATTCATTCATTTAGAAGCTATGCATTTACATTTTAAATTCCTATTCTATTTACAACTCCAGAGACCAAAACCAAACCTCAAAATTACTTCAGGTATAATTTCACACCTCACATTGAGTATTTTTCAAACCAAAATTTCACTAGTCTTCAATTCCAATTTCCCCTGGGGTTGTCAGGCTGTCCAGGTTGCCCAAGGATGACCTGTTTGACAGTTGGGAGGTCGATGGTTCCCTCTGATGCCATCCCACACCAAAGGCTGGCCAGTATAATTCACAGAACTTCCTCAAAGAAAAGGCATCTCATGTGGCACCTAAGTCAGGCACCTGCTGTTGGAAGAAGTAAAAGTAAGGACACATTGCAATGGGCTAGATGTATTAGATGTGAAGCTTGTCTGTCCCATGGTGGAGTTTTCAGATTCTGCATTTGGTTTCCTAGGAGGACCCAAAAATGTTAAGTACAAAAAGACAAAACACTAAACAGAAAGACAGACACTTGGCCACACAGATTTGAAACAGACAGACCAGGGGAGGGTGATGTCTTGCTACTGCCTGGGATTCAGGATGTAGTGCTGCATCCAGCCTTCCACTGATTTCCCCTTACCTCCAGAGGTTTTCAGACTCTCCACTCACAGTCATGTTGATATCCTCTGACTGCCACTGCTTCCTGCTAGGGCCTGGAGAATGTTCCCAGGGCCAAGAAACATCTTTCAGTAGTCACCCCCTAGTGTCTCCAACCCACAGTCAGAGTACAGTCCTAAGAAATCAAGACTCTGTGAGACCAGATTGGGGGGTCAGTTTAGCAAGAAGAATATTATATCTTGCTGGGGCCTCCAAATGTAGTGAGTCCCATAACAAAAATGAATAGAAAACGACACACACACACAAAAAAAAAATTAAAAAGGAGAATCTTGGGCTGGAAAGATGGCTTAACTGTTAAGGCACATGCCTGTGAAGCTTAAGGACCCAGGTTCAATTCTCTGGTTCCCATGTAAGCCAGATGCACATGGTGACGCATGTGTCTGGAGTTCGTTTGCAGTGGCTAGAGGCCCTGGCACCCATTCTCTCTCTCTCTCTCTCCCATCTCTAATAAATAAATAAAAGGAATAATCTTTTTTTTTTAAAGGAGAGTCTTTATTAAGCCAGCTGGTGTCTGTCCCCTCACAGCAAAGAGGAGACCATCCCTGTCCTCCTTTTACAGTGAGTTTTTAAAGGCAAAACTCATATTTCTTTACAATGATCTAAAAAACACCCAGCTACCCCATCCACACACAATTGTCTTTAGCAAGAGCAAGCAAACAAGCATAATTACAAAAGCAGAAGTTTTGCAACTAGCACAAATTATAAAGAAGATACCAAATATCAGGACATCTTGACCTCAGGGTGAAAGCGAACACCAGATGCCTTATTGGGATCCATCCACATTCTTGTAATTAATGCTCTGTGCTAATTTTTACTCTCTTTTGGCTCCTTGAGAATATCAAGATGACTGAGTAGCCTAAGATGGCTACCCTTAGGTCTGTTCACCATAGGTTGTTTCAGTGTCTGCTGTTTTGTTTGGTTTATTGGTGTTTGCTGGCTGGTAGTGGTTTCTCTCATTTCTTGAATTTATGAATGGGAGCCAGCCTCTTCCACCATTATGGAACTTCCCCTCAATCTGTAGGCTTGAAATAAATCCCTTTCTCCCCTAAACTGTGCCTGGTTTGGATGTTCATCCTAGTAACATAGAACTGTCTACAACAGAAATTTCATACCAGAGAATTGAGGTTTTGCTGTGAGAGAATCTGACCATGTCAATTTTGGTCTTTTGGAACTTGTGTACTGAACAAATGTTGATAGAATTGGTACTTTGGACTGAAGATGCTTCCAGAGTGGTAAGCCAAATTTTATGGGCTATTCTGGTAAGAGTTTGAAAATGCTAAGTACAAACAGAATTGTGTTGGCTTGTGAACTTTCAATGGGGAAGGAAAGACAACAGAGAACTTTGTTGGAACCGAGCTCTTGGCATAAAGTCTGGCTGCGTTCTGATGCCCATGCCCAGAAAGTTTGATCAAGGTTAAATTTGAAAATAATGGACTGATGTGCTTGATGGAAGATACAGAATTGAAAGCTGTATAATTTGAAGTTAGAAAATTCAAAAAAGTTTAAACTTACTGGAACAAAGACAAATTTTACACTATGGAAGCTGCTATTTTCAAGCTGATTATCATGATGAAGGGTGGTCCAACTGTCTTACATTGAAACAATGGAAGTTGCCTGAGGTGAGTCCAATAAGGAAAGACTAAGTAGTAGAAATGTACACTCTTTTGAAAGAAATGACTGAAAGGAAGGAACCTGCTCTTCAAGGTCAGGATTTATTTCCTCCCTGGATTAACAAATGGCTATATGGCAGTATACCTGGTATTGATTTTGGAAGCATAAAAAATGCATGGAAGTAGGTCATGAAGTGCACGTGGTTCCAAGATTGGCTGCTAAAATGCAGCATGTGAAGTAGGGTGTGATGTCTCTTATTGGAGACCAGTGAAGCCACTATAAGAGGAATCATGGTTTTCAGTGGAGATCCAAAGACGCTTTGGATGTACCAGTACTATGCAAGGGCTCCTTCCATGGAGCGCTGTTGCATGGGATGTTTTACTAATATTTTTTAAGTAGTTCGTGGAATGAGAATAAATAAACTTCACAAATGCAGTAATAAAGGTGAGGTAGAATTAAGAGGGTGTGAAATTCACAAACAAGGGTCAAAAGATCATCAAAGGTCATCAGCCATCCACTTGTAAATTCCAAAGATGTTTTCTGGTAGCATATCAGTGGGTTCAGCCTTAATGATAATAACACAGTAATTTCAGGTGTACATGATCTGCAGAGTCTTCTGGTTTTCCTCCCTCTATGCTTGGTTAAGGTGTAGTTGTACCACTTATGTTGGGGAACGCAGTTTGAAGAGAACCAGTAGTTTGGACTCTGTTTTTTTTTTTTTTTTTTCTGACTAATGTCTATGTACTTAAATGCAGATATTTAGAAACAATTTATAATTATAATTCCCCAATATCCTGCTTAAAATATATAGTACCTTAAAGATCATTTTATGTCAGAATATAATGATAGATCTGTCTCTCAAATGCTTTCATAGTTTTTCTCATTTTCATGTTTTATAATTTACCTAGCAATTTATGTATAATTGGACCATTAAGTAGTTCCTAGGTTTTCACAATAATAAATAATATTGTGATGAAAATTATGTTTTCTTTTTCTACTTTTTTCTCATTAGTGTGTGGTTATTTTCCTAGGGCCAGCCTCAGCAAGGTGGCAAGTTATACACAATTAAAAGTTTCTCAGCTACATTTATTTAATCAGTTTGTCTTCAAAAGTTTGCCATCATATGAATAGAAAACAGGCATATCATCGACATTTTCTTCATCATATCATGGAGTTGGACATTTTCTCATGTATTTCCAGGTGTTGGAGTACCCTTTCTGTGAATTACTTGTTCATAGCTATTTTTTTCATTTTATAATTGGGTTGTTTACCTCTTTCTTATCTGAGATACATGAGTAAGTAATAACAAAATACAAATTTTTGACTGTGTGTGTATGTGTGTGTAATGGGCATATGAATGTGGAAGCTAGAGGTTAATGTTGGGTGTCTTCCTCTGTTATTTATTCATGTTACTTTTATGAAATAAGGTCTCTCACTGAAACCTGAGCTCACTGATTTGCCTACATGAGCTAGCCAGGAAGCCCCAGGGATCCTCCTGTCTCTGTTTGCCCAATGCTGAGATTATGGGTGCACAGTATTTTATGTGGGTGTTGAGCATCCAAACTCAGGTCCTTATGCTTGTGTAGCAAGCACTTTGCCCACTGAGGCATCCCCAACCCCTGAAATGTGCATATTAAATAGCAAACCTGGGGCTGGAGGGATGGTTCAGTGGTTAAGGCATTTACCTGCAAAACCTAAGGACTGGGGTTTGATTCCTAGTACCCACATAAAGCCAGATACACAGGGTGGTCAATGCATCTGGTATTCATTTGCAGTGGCTGGAGCTCTGGTTTGTCCAGTTTTTTTTTTCTTTCTCTCTCTTCCTCTCTTACATAAATAAATAAAATATTAAAAAAATAGAAAACTTTCAATACACATGTGAGAATTGTTTCCTCATGCATGTCTCTTGTCCTTAATTGTATTCTACACATTTCTTGCTTGTGCTGTCATGCTGTTTCCCCTCATGTCTTCAGCTCTGTTTTTTCCACATGTATTTCTGTGTCCACACATAGGTTTCTCTGTGCACCTCTTGCCTCTCTGAACCACAGGTCTCAGGCACATGTTGGCTGAGATGAGTCAGTGTGTCAGTGTGTCTAACTAGAGCAACTGGCTCGACTCCATCCTGCTGACATCTTCTGGCTGGTGAGTAGTATTTACTGTGGACAGTGATGGCTACAGATCCCTTCCCTGCTCTGAGAGGGCTTGGTGGGCAGTATCCCCAGCTCTGTGTGGCATCCCCCAGCCCTTGCAGAATACTGGCACAGTGGCTCCTCGCTAAGTAGACTGTTTCACCAGCATGTTCTACCCCAGATGGATCCTTTCAGAATCAAGTGATTGCCAGGACGTGGAGAGATCACATATGGCTTTTGGAAGAGACATCTCAATAGCTAGGCTTTGAGATTGTGTGGTCTTCCTATAAAAATCTTTAAGCCAAAGACCACTAGACCCTGCAAATGCACGTGAAACAACTGTTGGTTCACAAAAAAGCTGAAGACATTATAGAATCTCAACTGTGGCACTATTCAGCTTTCAAACAATACTTATTTGCAAGAAATTCATGAATAGATTCTCACGCTAAAAGTAGAAGCAATGCAGGAGTGGAAACAGTCAGCCTCGTTCTTGCCCTACCAGTCCCCGTCTCTTCATTGATGTAATCCCAGGTCAGAGCTAAGTGGCATCTTTCCAGGTACAAGGCCTCCTTAAACAGTACTCACATCATGCCTGTGGTTTGTGACTCCGTCTTGCATTTCCTGTTTTCCATGTCCCTCTGTAACTGGCTGCATTTTCTGTGCATTATGCTGTCCTTTGTCATTAGGATATGAGTTAAGTCAGGGACAGAAAGGAGGCAGGCCAGTCTCAAATGCCACATACTATATGTGCTCAACACTCAAAGTGAAGGGAAATGGGTCATTCAACTGAGAAAAAAAAAAATGGGACAGTGAGGATCTCCTGGAGATATGACACCTGTCATATGTAAAAGAGGAGGTATGGTACACAGAACCTATGAATGTTCTTTCATGGCAAAAGTGGCTTGCAGAGGTGACTAAGTGAAGGGTTTGGAGGTGTGGTTATTGTGGTCACTGGGGCAGGTCCTAAATGCAATCCTAAGTGCCCTGATGAGAAGGAGGCAGAAGAAGGTTTGGGGCAGAAGGAGGCACTGTGACCACTGATGGAAGTTTTGCTGCTTTGTACGTACAATCAGGAACCCAGAGCCAAGGAACACTCACACTGTTGCTCTGGAATCTGAAAAAGGCAAAAGTGTGGATTCCATTCCAGAGCCTCTGCTAACACATGAGAGTCAGCCCAGTAAAAGCACTGTGGGTGTCTGACCTCCAGAACTCTAAGGAAATACATTTATGTTGTGTTGTGCCCCCAAGAGTGCAGTAATTTGGAAGAAAAAAATGGAAGAAAAAAGTAGCTGGAGGGCACAGCCTCACTTAGGGAGAGAACACCATGTGAGCTTGTATGTGAGAGCAGAATCCGACCATCCAGATATGGGAATACAGCAGGCACTGCAGGAGCCTGGCCAGTGCTCAAGATGGTGACATTATATTGAAGACAATAGGGAGCCATAGAAGACTTCTGATCAGGGAAAAATAGAGTTTAGAACTGAGGAGACCACCAGACCCTCCTTGCTCTTAGAAAATAAAATAGAATTTAACAGTCTAGGTGGCATGTGCCATACAGACACCCAGAGGCTGAGGCAGGAAGCTGATATAAGTCTGGGAGTTTGAGGCCAATATGGGTTATATAGTGAACCCTGTCAAAAAAAAAAAAAAAAAAAAAAGGTCTGGAAGCAGGCCGTGGTAGCACATGCCTTTAACCCCAGCACTTGGGAGGCAGAGGTAGGAGGTTGCTGTGAGTTCTAGGCCAACCAGAGACTAAATAGTGAGTTCCAGGTCAGCCTGGGCTAGAGTGAAACCCTACCTTAAAAATCAAAACAACAATAACAATAAGGACAACAAAAAGAGGGCTGGGGAGATGGCTCAGTCAAGAAAGTGCTTGCCTTGCAAAGCATGAGGAACCCAAGTGTAATTTCCAGAACCCACATAAAAATAAAAAAACATGGTGGTATGCTACTGTAATTCTAGTGTTGAGGAGGTAGAGAGTAGGATATCAGGCTTACTGTCCAAGGAGATACCTTTTGTCAAAAAAGATGAACAGCATTCCTAAGGATGATACCCCTGTTGTCCTCTGGCCTCCATATGCACATACAAATATGCATATAACCCCCACACACATGAACACACACACACACACATGCACACATATACACATACATGTATACACACATTAAAAAATTGAATTTTGCTGCCTGGCTGGAAATGCTTAGTCATCTCACATTTTAATCCCTATCCCACTAGACTTTCTTCCTTCCCATCCAATGCCAGTTCCTCCTCAGTGCTCTCCTCAGATTACCCTAGACACTCAAGCTGCAGGCTGATCATTCCTTCCCGGGCTTCCATGGTGTCTTGAGTGACAGCAAGAGGATGGGGCTTTCCTGAGTGGCCTGTGGCCTAGAACAGACTAAAAGGAAGGGTTGAAAGCACTTTAGCTCATCTAATCCAGTCTGATGCTGTCCTGAGGCCAGCTTCTGATAGAGAACAAGGGGGCAGAGAGACAAGTCCCCATTCCCAAGGCCCAGAGGGTGGCAATCTATCACTGGGGCGCAGACTCCCTTTCAGGGCCGGGGTCATTAATAGAAAAAGCACTTTAAAGTATCACTGTTCTGTAAGGATTGCTGTTTTCCCCCCTGGCAGATTTCTAAATCTCTAAAATGATTAAAGCAGACAGTCACCAAATCACTCAGTAGGGGAGAAAATAAAGATAGCCTTCGGGGTTAGGTAAAGGAACAAAAACACACCTGAGTAGGAGGCCTGTCAAGGTGAGAGGAGTTTCTCCTCTCCCTTTAACAGTGGCTGTTGAGCCATAGACATGGGACTGCAGCAGATGGGAAGGATTCTGTCAATAGGGATGGGAACAGGAGTTGGCATGAGCAAGCTGGGCAGTTACTGGACATCCTATGCCTTCCAGCTCCTCCTTCCCATTTTCCCCTAGAACATCCTGCCCCCAGAAATAAGGTGTCAAAAGCAGAGTTGAGAGAATTACTGTTCATTGTTTTTGTAGTGGGCCCAGAGTTTCTACCCATATAGGACCACTCTCCCATCTCATCTGAGAACAGCCCTCTGGCTTGTCCTGGAAAGCCACCCCTCCCTGATTCATTGTGTGTAGTATGGGTGACAGACCTCATTACTTCTAGATCTCACTGTAGAATGGAGAATACAGACAGAGCAATCACGCAGTCTTAGAGACTTGTTCGAAGATTGACTAGTGACTTGGGATAATCCAAATAGGACCCATCTTGCACTTTTGATGGAATGATAAGAAAATAAGCTTGTTTCATTTGGAGCTACTGAAATGATAGGATGCAAACTAGAGTAGCTGGGGACTACCCTCCCCAACAAGGAGAGATCTTGGCTGAAAACAGAACAAAGATCCAACAAAGGTGAACTGAGAAGGGTGGGAGCAGATTCTAGAGGAATGAATCTGAGCACCTGGATCTAACTGTGCCTAAAGCTCAAGACTCTCAACAATTCCCATTTTAAGGCAATTTGAGTTGAACTTTTGTCCCTGTAATTGAAGAAGCTGAGTCTGACGCCTTGATTGGTGGTTAATTTTGATTGTCAACTTGTCTACCCAGAGACAAACCTCTGAGCATATCTGTGAGAAAATTTTCAGAGATATTTAACCATGGGGAAAAGATGTACTTTAAGTGTAGATGGGCACCATTCCATGGGCTGGGATCCTGGGGAAAAAGTGAATAGAGTGCCAGCCTTGCTTCCTGGCTGCAGATGCAATGTGGCCAGCTGCTCATGTCCTGCTGGCACTCACAGCCTGGGTAGTTCCTGCCACCAGGTCTTGATGTCATGATGGACTGTGTGCTTAAACTATGAGTCAAAATAAACCCTTCCTCCTTTTAATTACCTTTGTCAGGTATTTTGTCATAACAATGAAAAAATAGCTAATACACCTTGTAATTAATAGCTTTCATTGATCAAGTGGTTATTATGGCATAGTCTGTACGAAGCACACACAGTCACACATGGTTGAGGGGGAGAAAAAGAGAGAGAGAAATGTCACAATTGGGAGGCATCTTAGTACCATCTAGCTTGGGGGTTCCTACATTGAAGCCATGGATGCATAGTCCCTACATATTTCAAAGGGCCTTTTGACTTTGGTTTCGTGTAAAATCATGAACACTGGGTTCTTTCCCAGCAAGAGAGGCTATTGCTCTGACCAGATCCTCAATTGACTTATGACCGGACATCATCTTCACTACACACTGAAACTTTCTCCCTCATAGGAGGCTTCTCCAGGTATACCTGGGAATGTTTCCTCATTACTTCATAAGGTGAAGAATGGTTACTTTGAAGTGAATGTAGGATTCCCATGAAGGTTTACAAACACCAATGAAGGACTGACAGATCCATTTTTAGTTTTTGTTATTCCCACCCAAACTTTTTGAACTTCATTTCCAACGAAACAGTAGTGATTTATAACAGTTGATTAGTATATTTTACTGGTTAGTCACGGGGGTGAGATAAGAGGATGATAGGAATTTTCTCTCCTGACCCCTCTTCTGTCTGCTGTCAGTCTTGTAAACTGCTTGCTGCTTCTGGGTTGGTCCAGGAGTTTGGGTCATCACTTGCTTTCTGGGTTCCCTAGTATGGTAGTTTGAATGTGGTAGTTTCAATATCTGGACCCATAGACTCAGGTGTTTCATCAAAATGTAACCTATAAGGTTAGCCCCTAGCAGGCAGATCCCCACTATAGGGGGTGTGTCACTGTGGTTGGTTCTTGGATTCCAGTCCAAAGGTGTGTGCAGAGCAGTTTGATTCTGGCTGTTTGCATTTTGTAGAGTTCCCTGTTGGTGATATTTCTCTGCTTGGATCTATGAAAGGGAGCCAGCTTCTTCTGCACTGGTGGTATTCCCCTGGACTTTGTAAGTCTGAAATTATTCCCCTTCCTTCCATAAGCTGTGCCTGGTTGGATGTTCATGCCAGCAATAAGAAGCTAACTGCAACACCCAGCAACCTCTCTGCTACCCTGCTGGCTTACAGATACCAGACACTGCTCAGGGGGTTGGCATATGCAGTTCTAACAAACACATTAAGGAAATGCTCCAAATGTCACTTGCAGAGCAAATGAACAAAAATAGATGGGCCATCTGACACAGAGATATTTTCTCTTAGTTGGAGGATTTCAGTTCCCTTAACATGAGGCTGAGTCCTCCACCATGATTTTATTCATTAACATAGTTCCCTAGTCACTAATTCTAGTGAATTTTGAGCAGCTACTCTGTGTTGACTATTGAAAGGAGGTAGATGGGACAATGGCATACTCTTGCCTTCTCTGATAAGGAGAAAAACCTGGGTGTTAGTTGGTGTAATACTGGTGGTGAGAAGACAAATAAGGAAGAAAAAAAAACATGCATGAATTCTAAGGGAATATCTGGGAAGGCTTCAGAGAGGAGGTGACATTTGATCTATGTTGTAAAGGTTTAAAGGATGTAAAAGGTCTTGCCTGACAGAAGAAGGGAAAGAGAACCTACCTAGGAAGAGAGACTCTTGTCTCATACTGCTATGCAGGAAGTGGGGCTTTCTGGGCTGGGGCCTGAGGCCTGGTAGGGACGGACAAGGGTGGAGCTTGGAGTTGGCTGGGTGCTGCTGGACATCAGCTGTTCGGTGCCTGTTTAGGGGTACTTTCTGCAGCTGCTAGACCTATGACATTTTGTTTACAAGCAGGCAATGGATAGGCTTATACATTCTAAAGGACAGGAAGGGAAATACTGGGTATAGAAGTGAAGAATGAAGGAATTCCTAAATCATGTCCCTGAGGCAGAAGATATCAGGAAAATTACAGGGACCTGTCAGAAAGACCCATGTCCAACCTCTTTTCTTGTCAGTTGGACTACAGTTTGAGGGGATGGAGTCCAGTTCCCCAAGAAATTCTCATGAATAGGCAGGGTTGGGGACTTCTTAGGCATATCTGCGACTTGTGTAGCACACAGATTACAGGATACCAGGAGCCAGAGATTTTCACTCAATAAGCCTGTTTTTTTTTTAATTTTTTTGTGTTCAGTTTTTATTTATTTATTTATTTGAGAGTGACAGAGAGAGGAAGAGGCAGATAGAGAGAAAGAGAGAGAATGGGTACACCAGGGCTTCCAGCCACTGCAAACGAACTCCAGACGCGTGTGCCCCCTTGTGCATCTGGCTAATGTGGGTCCTTTAGAATCAAGCCTCAGGGTCCTTAGGCTTCACAGGCAAGCGCTTAACCGCTAAGCCATCTCTCCAGCCCAAGACTGTTTTTTTAAACAAATTTTTTTTTAACCCTCCCAAATAGCATTTAGTACAATGCTATATTTGCATGAAAACTGAAAAGCTCTTATAGTTTCCATATGACTACACTCATCTCTCCATCACTCATATCTTTCATTACATGACTGGCACATTTTCACAACTGATGAGCCATTGTTGACACATCATCACTGACTAATTTATAGATCTTAATCAGATTGTCATTGTCTTTATGTGATAGCCCTTCTCTGTCCCAAGATCTTTTCTAGGTTTATATATGACATGTCATTTTTGTGACTCCTTGGCAATGTCTAGTTCTCATACTTGTCACTAGTTACCATAGCCTTCACAGGTTTGAGTATGAGTGAGACAATCCCACAATTGACACATGTCTGATGTTTTTATCATTATTAAAGTGGGGCTTATAGGCTTTGGGAGGAAGACCACCAAGGTCAGGTGACCCTTTGTTGTGTGACTTTCCCTTGGGAAACATGAAAAGATGCCTATTCACCTTATGGCACTAAGGATAGACCAAAGAAATGATTCTACCCACATCCAGATTGGTGCACCAGAGTGTTTATGGGGGTTACTTACAGGAATCTTGGAGACTTGGGCAGCTATATCACTGAGATGAGCACATTAGCAAAAGTCCCTGGAAATCCCTGTGCAATTTGCAGGCAGCTCCACCAAAGAATAATTGTTTTCCCTCACCCCAACAATTGTTCATTGCTTATACAGACTTAGGGCAGGGCTTCCTGAGTCTTTCTTAGGCATTTCATGAGCCTTCTCTTTTCCTTAAGGAGGGGATGTTTCACCTGGGATAAAATTACCACAGAGACCCACTTCATCACATTCTGCCAAAGCACAAACCACCTCTAGGAGATATTAGCATTGATGTTGACTTCGAGGACCTGTAGCATGCCTAGCTGTAAGATATTCTTTATCATATCTCTGAATTCTTGGAAAGGAATTCTTTATGCACATCCAGCATTTCAAGGGCGGCCGCTGTGCCCCACCTCCTGGAGGATGGTTTCTCACACATTATTTACCACTCTTCTGGATGAGAGCTTGGTTTAGTCTCCCTCTCTCTTTTTTTATTTAATCATTTATTTATATCTGTATGAACACACATGGCTATTTATATTCTGCCCTTGGGCTGGCACCAACACCACTGATGTATTTTGTTGCTTAGATTGTTTCTGCCGTGGCTGTTGAGAGCTCACTCAGTTGACTCTGGATTTCTGATGTGCTTTTGTCATTGTGGGCTTCTATTTATGCTCACACACACGTGTGTGCAATACACATACTTTCAATACTTTCTTTAAAAATTTTTCTTTTGTTTATTTTTATTTATTTATTTGAAAGCAATAGACGGTCAGAGAGAGAAAGAGGAAGGGAGAGAGAGAGAGAGAGAGAGAGAGAGAATGGGTGCACTAGGGCCTCTAGCCACTGCAAATGAACTCCAGATGCATGTGCCACCTTGTGCATCTGGCTTACATGGGTACTGGGGAATCAAGTGTCGAACCAGGGTCCTTAGGCTTCACAGGCAAGTGCTTAACTGCTAAGCTGTGTCTCCAACCCAGTGCTTTCTTATTTACTAGCACTACAAGAAGCTTTTAACTTACAAGGTATGCTTCCTGATGCTGTGCTAGAATCTGTCATTTTCCTAAGGAGCTTTTTTCCTCGTCTTGGACAATTGTATTAGAGGCCTACATCTGGGTTCTGATGTACTCTTTGGAATGTTGTTGTTACCATCATATTTGTATTTTGTTAAATTATTTTAAAGCTAAGGTTTGAATGAATTTTATTGAAGTATATTTTATATGTGATGAAATGTACCCATTTTAAGAGCATATTTTGATGAGCTACAAGTTTGAGAAATGCATACTTCCACCAGAACAACAGAGCTAAAGAACCTTCACACATTCTGTCTGTTTACTCTTCTCTATCCTGCCACCCACAGCCCTAGTGGCTACTAATGGGCTTCCATAGTCTATCACTGTAGATTAGTTTTGTCTTTTCTAGAGTTTCACAAAGGAAAAGCATGCAGGATATATATTTATGTCTTGATTATGGCTTATCATAATATTAGAGATACATACACTATACATGTGTTGGTACTTCACCTTTTTTATTTCTGAGTAATATGGCATAGTGTGGATGTACCACATTTAGTTCATCCATTCAACTCTTAGGTTTATTTTTCTTTCACTTTTTGACTGCTATGGGTAACTTGGACTTTGTTTCAAGCAGTGTTCCTATTGCCAATGATCAGAGGAGTCTCCACTGAGAATATTTCCACACTGCTTTGGGGGCTAGTTTGTTCTGGTACCTCTCTTCTGGCAACATGTTTTGCTGCCTAGGTTCTTCGTGAAACCTGACTATGTATGGAGGAGATACTGTTTGTCTCCTGTTAGCCTACATATGGTGGAGGCATTCCATCAGACCTCTTCTCTGCCTTGAGCTGTTTCTGACTTGATATTCTTCCTCTAAATTCTTCCTTGAAGCTTGAAGCTTTCCTTTGAATTTCCCCATCTTTTTCCTTTTATTATTTGCAAAGATATGACAAACTAATATTTTTATTATTCTAGAGCAGTGGGTATATAATCCCCTTTGATGGCTTCTGTTTTATTGCTGAGCTCAGGGGCAACAAGCCACATTTGCTTTTTAATGAGAAAGAACAGAAAACTTATGTGAACACCTGAATGTGATTGATTCTTATCTTGTTCATCTTCCATGTCGTCTTCTCATCCAGTTTCCTCTTGGTCCCCACACTTGTATATGCCTATCCTATGGTAACATGTAGTCTGCACATTAGGAACCCTGTGATATCCCAATACAGGCTTCCTGGTTAGGCAACTTTCTGTCCAGGTGGTAACTGCAGTGCTAAGCCTCCTTCTGGCTTATGACTGCTCCTCTTCTCTTGGTGATCTTGAGTTGCCATGAGGACACCTTTCTTTCACAACAGCTGGGAATGGACAAAAGTAGGAGGGTCTCATGGCAAATGGATTTAGAAGACTGGCTTTGAAACCACGTAAATAATTTATGTCTGTAGCCCAAGAGTCAGAACTCAGCTCTGTGGCCACCCCTGTCACAAGGAAATCTGTGCCCGAGAGGAACAGGAAACATGCACTCCCTGTCCTGGTCCTTCTTCCTCCATGCTGTTTCTAGCTTGGGAGGATGGAGCTTTTCCTCCAGTCTTCTGTTAGAGCTTAGCCTTTGCCTCTGTGTTTCTTTGAAGGTAAATGATGAAGACTGGTCCTTGAAAAGGAAGTTTCACAGAAGCAGAAACTTTTTCTCCTTTATTCTCAGCTATACCCCTAATGAATAGAAAATTTTTTGGCATTACATGGTGCTCAACAAATATTAATGGAATAGATTTTTTTTGGGGGGGGTGTCTATATATATATTATTGACAACTTCTATACTTACAGACAATAAACCATAAACCATGATATTTCCCTCCTCTCCCCCCTTCCCCTTCACAACTCTGCTCTCTATCATATCCTCCTTTTCTCCATTAGTCTTTTAATTTGATATCATCATCTTTTTCTCCTATTATGAGGGACTTGTGTAGGTATTGCTAGGCACTGCAAAGTCATGGATATCGAGGCCAATTTCTGTCTGGACAGGTGCATTGTAAGGAGTGGTACCCTTCCTTTGGTTCTTACATTCTTTCCGCCACCTCTTCCTCAATGGACCCTGAGCCTTGGAAGGTGTGATAGAGATGTTTTAGTGCTGAACACTCCTCTGTCCCTTCTTCTCAACACTATGTTGCCTTTTGGGATATCCCAGTGGTCATTGTCATCTGAAAAGAGAAGCTTCTCTAACCAGAACTGAAAGTAGCATTAACATATGAATATAAACATTAAGTGGAGTGCTTTTTGGGTAATTTGGTGAGAATAATATATGCATTTATCCAGACAAGAGCAGGCTTTATACACCTAAGGCTCATGACCTCCCCTGCCATAGGCTTTTGATTAGATTTTCAGTACCAGGCATCTATTCCCTTCCCATAGAGCAAGCCTTCAGTCCAATTAGAGAGCAGCTGATTTTCCCCAGGGAAGACATGCCACCATTACACTCATTTTGTTATTTGGCTTGTCTGGTCAAACTTGAGGCTTCACTTAAGTTTTCACCGCTGATGACTTCTGTCTCCCATAGGGCTGCATACACTGCGGCATTTTCCAGCTTTCAGTTGGCCGGTCTATAGGGAGAAGGTTTTCTGCTTTGCACCATCTTGATTTCTCAGTGACTTTGCCACTCAGTCATATGAGGTCTTCAGCAATTGGGTCTTACCATCTGTTTCTCAAGGGAAACCAAGAGCCTTGGCAATAGCCTGAGGTGTTTTGGAGGCAACAGGGACCTCCCTGGCCAATAACTCACTGGAAGGTATCCCATCCCTGGCACTGAAAATTTTCTAGTAACAATCTGTGGCTTCTGGATGTGCCATTATTCCAAAAAAAATATGTTTTCATATGTCTTATTCAGAATATCTTAAATTTTTATTGACTGCCCCCCCCTCCCTTATCTTATACAATCCCTTCCCCTGGGCTCACTTAGGCCTTTCCCCTCCCACAATCTGTTCTTCCACTTACATACATTTTGTAAAACTGATATATGATTAAGGTTTCATCTTAGCCAGCTGTCCCAGAGCATGCCTAGGCTACCAGTAGGTGGCAGTGTGGTTTGAAGTGTGCTTTCAGATCAACGGGACTAGTAGGCTGCCGGTCCTGATCTGGCTAGGCCCAGAGTGCCAGATCTGTCTGGGATGGGTAGAATCAAGAGGCAGTAAATGCATCTCTAGTCATTTGCTTGTCCCAGAGCTGTCAAAGCCCTGTGATATGCTGACCAGTGAGTCTCCCAGTACCCAGGCAGCTGGAAGAACTGCCCCCTTGTTTTACACATGAAGACATTGATCCATGAAGCTGATGGCTAAAGAACTTGCCAAAGCTCACCATAAGACTGGCTAGAAAAGGACAGGAGGTAGGATCTGAACTCTTGCCGTGCTACATTGCTGAGAAGAAGGTTGTTAGGAATAAGGGCACAGGAAGGCACCCACCCTTCCACTGTGCGGAAGAACCCATCATTGTGTAAGCTGGTATAGCTCTCAAATGTTATGGAGCCAAGTGGAGAGCCTGTGGACCCAGCTAGTCCCATTAGCAGAGCGGTGAGGCAGTTGGAGGTCTGGAGGGCACTGGATGCAGAAAGTGACAGTCTGTGGCTGTGACTGGCAATGGTCAGGGATGACTGCTGCAGGAACAAATCAGCCATTTTCACATACCTGGGTTTTCACAAAGAAGCCAATGCCTTGAATAAAGGCAGATCCTATGCCTACCTTACCCCAAGCCACCCATACAAGTGCACACGCTCATGTGGCTGCTGTGCTCTGCAGAGATGTTGGATCCCAAAGGATGGGTGGCAGATAGACTTGTCCTTCCATGTCCCCACTATTCAGATGTCAGCTCAGCCCACGCCAGCAGGCTCATCTCCCCTTCTCCTGTGAGGGTTTCAAGACATGGAGCTTACCAGCCAGGTGACTGAATGCTAGGTGACATCTGTCTCCGTGATCAGTCTTCTCAGGACAGCTTTGGGACTGCACAGCTCCTGTTGGTGTGATGTGAGAAGTCAAATGAAGGAGATACCTCATGATCAGGTCCATTTTGGACCCCATTACTCATTCCTTTGTGTTCCAACTTTGCAAATTTCTGAAATAGAGAAGGGAGAGAACTTTTGAGTTCTTTAAAGACTGGGCAGGTCTTTTCCAAACACATGGCAGCATCACCCAGGCTGTGCTTTCTCTAAGGGGACAAGTAGGAATGAAGAGTTCTGCTTCCGCTGAAAAGCAGGGCCCCTTGGCAGAATCTGCAGTACTTTTTTCACCAAAATCCCCTAAGGAGGCTGGAGAAATTGTTTAGTGGTTAATATGCTTGCCTATGAAGCCGTAGGACCCAGGTTTGATTCCCCAGTACCTACATAAGCCAGATGTACAAGGTGGCACATGCACCTGAAGTTCATTTGCAGTGGTTAGGGGCCCTGGTGTGCCCATTCTCTATCTACTTCTTTCTTTAATCTCAAACAAATAAAGAAAAAATATATTTTATAAAACCCCAAGGGTGATTTGAGTTTGGCCACAAGCTGGCCAAAGTGCTGATGCACAGCAAGCAATGAGTGACATATCTTGGGGCTTGAGTGTGTGGAGCCTGGTCTTGGATCTGGATTATCTCTTACGCTAGTTCCTACTTCTGCTTCTCTTGACCCTGGGAGTGCTGGGTATCCTTTTGAGGTGCTCAGTGGTCATTGACTACCTTACTTCAATTCAGAGGGAGCACCTGCAGCCTAGGCTGTGGTAAAGACCCACCAGAATGCGAGGGTCCTAGCCAAGCTGTGGCTCACTAGATGTATAATCTTGACCATTTCAGACCTCAATTTCCATATTTGTCAAGTGAATGATAATGATACCAAACTGCTTATGCCTCTAGATTGATTTTGGAAGTTTTTACCCCTTCTCTGTGCCCAAGAGGCTGACTTCTATGAGATGCACCCTTGGGTTTCCTAAGCCTGAAGTGTCCAAAGGGGTTTATCTGCTGGGAGTTGCCAGAAGCAAATGGAGAGTGGGAAAAGAGTGATATCAGAGTATCTAGTTACCACGATTTCTACTTTCTAACTCACTGTGAGTTAGCTTCATCTTTTTCCTTGCTTTGGGTTTACCCCCCAGGTGTGGTACCCATCATTCCTTCTGTCACAAGTTCCTTTAGACCCAAGGGAGTAACGGCTTCTTGCTGTTCCTAGCCTTGCAGTTCTTCTCCAGGTCTTGTTGGTTCTGGGGATATTGCCTGCATTTTTGTGAGTAATCTTGCATTAAGTTTTCACTTGCCTCATTTGTGTGTTCGAGTGTATGTGTAGATTATGTGTGTGGTAAAGTATGTGTGATATGGTGTATGCACATGTGTGCACGTGCATGTGCCCCATGCCTGTGTGTGTGAAACCCAAAGACGAGAACACTGAGTGTCCTCTGCTTTTAGTTCTTCTGTGTATTTCCTTGAGACAATCTCTTCCTCATCCTGGAGCTCTGATTGGTAAAGCGAGCCTCCGTGATTCTACAGATTGGAGTTATAGGCAGACATGGCTATGTCCAGCTCTTTATGTGGATTCTAGAGACTCAGACTTGGTGATCTCCAGCCCAAGAAACCCTTACACTTATGAAGTAAGTGCTCTTGACCACTGAGCCATCTCCCCATCCCATTTTGCCTCATTTAAACAAGTCGTCTGGATCCTGCCACAACCCTGGCATGCACATATATATTTTAATAATTTACCTACTTCATTAAATTGTGTGGTGATTAAATGAATTAGCACAAAAGTTTAAAATGGTGGCTGGGTTGGTTAATTACTAGCCATTGCATTGTGATCCTTAGGTATTCTATTATTGTTCTGTCTTGAGAATTGGGAGGCCTGAGAGCTGGAATAGGCGCAGAACTCAGTGTCTACTTGGATGTTATGCCATGCACTTGTGTGTTCTTTTAGATTGATGATGAGCCAGCAATGCCCTTCCTGCACCCACTAGTCTCCTCCTCACACGAAGTTCAACTCTCTTTGTTTCATGATCCTTTTCTTCTATAATTTAGTCTAGTCCTGAGGCTAAGGGCAGACAGATGTGGATCATACCCTGTATCAGCAGTGATGTTTGTCAGTGACACAAGACTGAAGGGTATATCTGCTCGCATCACTATGATCTAGTCTCAGAACATGTCTATCCCCCAAAGGGATCCCTCTTGCCTGTTTATAGTCATTCTTTGCTCGCAACACACTCTCCCCTGGCAATCAGTGGTCAACCTTCTATACTTATGGTTTTTCTACTTCTAGGCATTTAATATAAATGGAATCATACAGGGTGTGTTTTGTGCTGTGTTTGTAAGTAGCCTTTTCTCTTTGGCATGTTTTCAAAGTGCACCATGTTGTACTATGTATCAGTACTTCATTCTTTTTTGATTGCTGACATTTATTTGATAAACATTTGGGTTGTTTCCATTGCTGGCTATATTATCAATAATAATACATGAACATTTGCCTACATCTGTAAGTTCTTTTACAGATTTGACATCTCATTAAAACTTATACTCCCTGAGTCATTTATTATATATCATTTATATGTGAATTTGTACATATACATTTAACTGTATATATCTAAGTGCTTAATTGGTAGGTTCTTGATAAATGTTTTTTACATGGAAGAATATGCATGTAATAACAAAGAAGAGAAATCAGGATGACTAGAAATCTCACTGGTCTAGCCCGGAAATACAGAATGGTAGAGGTTAGGTCTACTCCAGGGGATACGGGAGGCTCTGCCATTAGCATCTCCAGGAGGAGGTGGGACCAGGGAATCTACATTTTAGCATTCTTTCCTGTGATCCTGAGCATGTGGCAGCCAGAGAAGCCAGACCTTAGACCTTGCCATTTAAAGTCCACTTGGAGGTGAAGTGAGGCTGCCACTGTTTTGTCCCTGTTCAAACATTTCACTTTACGTCTTTGCTGATGAGAACACCACAGTTCTGCACCTTTTACCAGTGCTGGTCTCATGTGAGGCACTGCTGCTCAGATCAAGTTAAAGCAAAGCTTTTTCCAGAAGGAGCTCCTGTTTTCGTCTTTGTCCTGCCTGCTGTGCTGACTTCCTCACAACTCAGGTGTGAGGTGTAGGCTTTCCTTTGTTGTGGGGGGGATGCTGGACTACTAAAGCCAATTGTGTCTGGCCCAGCAAGGGTGAGGTCTAAAGCCATAGACTGACCACGGGGTGCCCTGGATCCTTGGAAGTTAAGCAGAGGGTTAGGTATGCGAGGACCAGCAGTCTGGTTGGGCAGGAACTGGCTAACAGGTCCCCCTGTTGAGATTCTGAAAAGCAGCATGGCTGTATTTCAACAATGAAGCAGGCTTATAAGTCTCCCTCATCTTGTATTGAGTCAGACACACTGTCAGCTGGCTTTTTCAGCTGTGCGAAGAGGTTCATGGCTGTGTTTCCTGGAAGAAGTTGCTGCTGATTTTCAGAGGAAAGATTTGCTCCTTACTTTGATCTGACTTCTAAAAGAATAACGCATTTTATTTTCTATAGCAAAGAAGACTTCTAAGGAATTTGAACATTTAAAATTGAAGTCTCCCCTGGGCTTGTGAAAGCAAAATTAGTGTCAGTTAGGTGTAATGGATGAATAGTTAATTTAACAAGACTTGGAAAACCTGAAGCAGATCCATATCCAAGTGGGAATGAAGGTCTGAGATAAATGGTCTTTTTGCCACTTAATTTTTATTTGATAATGAACATAATAAGCTACGTATGAGCACCAGTAATCTTTGTGAGACAAACAAGGTGTATATCCACCTGATAATGCATGGAAATTTAGCATAGCATTTAGTACTTTCTCATCTTCAGGGTCCTAAAAAAGGATGAGAAACATGGGCAGGTATCTAAATAGGTGTGGCATAAAATAGAATGAGCTCTCTTTTCTTTTCCCCTTTATTTCACACATTGCTTACCCATTTCTTTCTTTGTTTCTTTGTTTCTTTCTTTCTTTTTTCTTTTGGTTTTTCAAGGTAGGGTCTCACTCTAGCTCAGGCTGACCTGGAATTCACTATGTAGTCTCAGGGTGTTCTCAAACTCACAGCGATCCTCCTACCTCTGCCTCCCAAGGGCTGGTATTAAAGGCGTATGCCACCACACCCAGCTACCCATTTCTTTAAAAAAAAATTATTTCTTTGCAAGCAGAGAGATACAGAAGGAAGAGAGAGAGAAAGAGAGAGAGAAAGAGAGAGAGAGAGAGGGTGCATATGGTCGTGCCAGTACCTCTGGTGACTGCAAATGAACCCCAGGTGCATGAGCCACCTTGTGCAGCTACAACTGTGTGAGTACTGGGGAACTGAACCAGTGTTGTTAGGCCCTGTAGGCAAATGCCCTAACCACCGATCAATCTCTCCAGCCCTGCATACCCATTTCTATTAGTATTTATATCATATGTAAAGATTTAGTTTAAATTTATATGCTTTTTGTTGTGGTTGTACTCTGTGCCAGGCAACAGTAAATGTTTCATATAGAACAGTTCAGGTGACCCTTACTTACCACAGTCCTCTGAGATTGGCAGCATCATTATTTTTACTTTATAGGTGAGAAAACTGAGGCTCAGAGAGATTATAGAACTTGTCCATGTGGCAGGATTTTGATTCAAGCCATGCTGTGCTTGACTCCCAAAGCTGTGCCTCTTAGCTATTCACTCCAGATGTGCTCTAGCTGTGGTCTGGTTTCCAGAGATTCTTCCTGAGCAGGTCCACAAAGTCAGGACTTGTTCTTATCAATACCAATACCAATACTTTACTCCTCTTCCCCAAAGAGTTATTGTTTGCACTGGTGATGTAAAAGTAGTGTGATCAACAGTGATGGCATCTTCCACAGATCCACAGCAATGGTACCAAACAGAACTGTGAAACAGTGTTTTTTGACTTGTCATTACGCCACTGCTTTCCAAGATCATTCCTGTGTGAAGTACCATCAAAACTCATTATTGATGTTCTTTTAAAAGAAATATATATGTAAAAGTATCTGAAAACACACATGTATTAGGAACTTTCTCATTGCTGTGATAAAATGCCTGATAAAAAGCAGCTTAAGGAATGAAGGGAGGTTTTATTTTGCTACAGTTCCAGGGAATAAAGTCCACCGTGGTGGGAAAGGCACAGTAGCAGGAGTGGTCACATTGGATCAGCAATCAGAAAGCAGAGAGTGAACAGAAAGTGGGGCAGACTATAAGATCTCAGTGCCTCCCCTAGTGACTCAGTTCTTCCATCAAGGCTCCACTTCCTAAAGGTTTCACAATCTTCCCAAACAGCGCCACCAGCTGGAGACCAAGGATTCAAACACATGAGCCTATGGGGACATTTCACATTCACGTTTCACAGCAGCATCTGGGAGTCAGTGAACAGAATCAAAATCAATCCAGACATGCTGACTGAGGCAGAAGCTCTGGAATCAATCGCACTGTGGCTGACTCGTGGAAGCCCACAGCTTATGCTGTATACGGCATTCCTTGCTTTCCCAAGAGCTTGAGGGTCTGCACATCTGGTTTCCAAACAGATTGGCCCCAAGTTGATAAAGCCATCACCCTTGTGAGGGCTTCATTGTATGGAGGGGGTGTGGTTCATATGTATCCAACTGAGAAAAGATTATCACAGGGATATACACTTCAACTGCAGTGGTTGATCGTGAAATTAATGCCAACCTCACTGGAGGGAGAAAGTCGAGCAAATCAGATCCTCCCAAGAGATGAGAAAAGAAAGTTCCCCCACTGAAGGCACTGGGTTCCTTGCTGGACAGGAAAAAGTTAACTAAGGCTAGTTCTGCAACTTGGCTGTTCTTTAGACGGAAGGCCTTCTATGGAAACCAGAGGAACTCAGCTCATGACTTTTTGTCTAGGCAGAAGTTGGTGGAAATGGAGGTGGGGATACCGCCTGGAAGCACTGCTATGAGAATTCAGGAGAGGGAGAAGGTAACATTGTACAGCGATCAAAACACACCATGTAACTAAATTCTTTTTAGCCTCTTCCCTGACAAAGCCAATTAAATAGTTCTCTGTGTGTTCTTGTCTCTACTATCTGCCCCCTCCAGCATATGATTTTTCTGCTAGTCTTTCAAAAATACCATGTATGTATGTAAGCACTTATTTGTTTGTGTTATGTGTATGGATGCTCATATGTCTGTGGGTGCATGTGTGTAGTGCATGTGAAAGCCAGAGAGAAATATTGTATGTCTTCCATTACTCACTACCTATTCTTTGAGAGGGTCTCACCCTGAGCCTGGAACTCACTGATTTGGTGACTAGTTGGCCAGTACACCCCAGAGATCACAAGCACACACTGCAGAGCCCAGCTTTTATGTATGTACTAAAGATCTAAATTCAGGTCTTCATACTTGCAAGGCAAACACTTTACTAACTGAGTCATCTCCCAGATCAAAGACAGTGTTTATTGAGTGCTCCAGGCATCCTCTGGGAACCAGACTGCAGGATCCTCCTCTCCTTACAGGTAGCAAGGCCTGAGACTTCCTTGCATCACTTCCTTTGTCTGTAAAGCTCTAAGCAGGGCATCTTCCATAGCCTGCTGAATCTTGAAATATGCAGTGGGGAGAGCACAAGGTTGTACATAATTATGCAAGCTCAAAATTCAGCCCTTGTCATTATTGTATTTGACAAGCATCGTGCTAGGTGCTTTCTTTGTGCCATGTGTTGGCTCTTGTAGGGAACCAAGGAAGAGAGAATTAAGGTGCAGACATAAGCCTACCAAGCTTTCTTTTCTCTACCCACTGCACTTCACAGTGCAGTTCTCCTTTTTTCCTTTTTATAACCAATGCTGTTTGTAACTTTAATAATTGCCTATGACCTAGCCACATAAACTGGGATCACTCGCCAGCCTCGCCTGCTTTCTGTGGGCCAAGGATAGCTCATCTCCTAACACCTGACACCCAATAAGATCATGGATGGGAAAAGATGAGGCCAAACTTGGAAACACTCTACACAATATTTGTTTTTTATTTATGTGGTCCCCCATCATGTTTCAGAAAGAGATCTGAAGTAGCCTATTAGTTGTTATCAGAATGGGGATGATTAATGATTGTAATAACAAGACAGGCATAATTGGTTCAAATTGAGCCTTTTGAAATGGACTCCTAGGAGGCCAAGCAGTGGAGAGGGCGAAGGCAGCTTCTGCTGCAGGGAGCTGAAAGGATGGGCCTAATTGGTTAAAAGCAGCTTTGCTAATTGCTCTGGCAAGGGCCTGAGAGAAGCTCTGGTATGATTATACACGAACCAGGGTCCCTTGAAGCCCTATGATTCAGGGCTAGATCTGTTCCTCAAAACACGAGCAGAAAAGAGAACAGATGTTCAGCCACTTGACAGAAATTTAATAATACACTTAGAAAAATTACCATGTTCACTTTGCCCTGCTGACCCTGGACTGAAAGCTGGGCGGCAGTGTGTGTGTGTGTGGGGGGGTCTTTTTCTGACTGATGTTCTGAGCTAGAACCACAGGGCACTGGTGAGAGGTGTCTGCTTATCTGAGAGCCCAGTATTCTTTGGTCCCCACAGAAGGTTGTCAATGGTGGGAGGTTGTAAAAGGTAGCAGCAGAAGAAGGGTCAGGCTCCATGATGAGCACCAGCCACACTGTCAGTTCTGGTGGGCGTGGACCAGCTGCCACCACATGCCTGGATGGTTCTATCTGGAGGGTGGAGGAGTCAATCCATCTTCCAGCAAACCTGATAATCTTGTTAGAAGAGGTAGAGCACTCAGGGACAAGAGCCGAAAGATGATGTTTCAAATTGAAACATTCCTCCTGGAGGGAGGTGGAAGGCATTAAGACTCAAGAAGCTTACAAATTTGGAAGGTTAAGAAGTCAAAAGATTCACAAGGCCCCTCCCCAAGGTTATATACGCAGTGCACAATTCCTGGGGGAAGAGACTCTCCCATGGATCTGCCTGCAAGTTGAGCAGGGAACTCCAGGGATGCAGCTTTTGTGAGTAGTCACCTATGTTGGGGTGATACAGCTGCCTTTGAGTTATCCTGTAAGTAACCCTTCAGCTGTGCTCTAGAAGTAACCCTAATAAACTCATTGTTTCATCAAGATAGACTGAGGTAGAATCGATTGTATGTATGTGTGTAGGAAGTGTCCTGTGGTCAGTGTTCTAGCCAGAATGAACAGATATATATTCACATCTTCTCAGTAAGTCACAAAATGTAACAGAAGGTAAGACTATAAACTGTTAATCACTGGGACAGAGAAGTACTGGTAGGGATTGGCAATGCAACTGTGTGTGTGTGTGTGTGTGTGTGTGTGTGTGTGTGTGTGTGTGTGTAATACCCTGTCCTGGTCTGGGAAGGCTGAGGAAAGTAAAAGCTAGAGGGGGTCTTGGGAGTAACCATCTGGGTTCATAGCTGACTCAAGAATTCCTTGGCTATGGCCTCATGCATGCCCCTAAACACCCTGAACTTAATTTCCTTACTTGTAAAATAAAAGAAATAATAGCATCTATCTCCTATGGTTATTGTAGCAATTAGATGGCACAATGCAAGTATGTACCTTTGTAGTTGTGCTGTAACAGATGGTCATAAACCAGATGGTTTATGACAATAGAAATGTATTCTCTCATAGCTTGGGAGGCCAGAAATTTGAAATCAAGGTGTTGGCAGGGCAGTACTTCCTGGAGATGGTAGGGAAGGATCCTTCCCTGCATCTTCCAGCTTCTGATGGTTTCAGCATACCTTGGCTTTCTTTGGCTGGGGAGCATCATTCCAACTTCTGCCTCTGTCTCTGCATGGTCTCCTTCTTATGTGTCTCTTTTCTCTTCTCCTCTGATGAAGGCATGGGGAACCCACTGAGATATCATCTCTGGATCCTTGATTACATTTGCAAAGTTCTTGGTTCCAAATAAAACCACAGTCTAAATTTATAGGTAGACTATTTAAGAGATGTACTTCAAAGCTCAGCATAACCAAGTAGATTAGAATTCATGTTGGTATTTAATTTTTTTAAAGTTCCATTGACTATTTATGCTATCACTACTAATACTATTGGGGTTGGGATAATAGAAGTATTAGGCCCTAGTTTCTCAGGCTCATATGAAACCTAGTCATTTGTGTATGTATTTGTATAAGTCACAGCACACATAAACATGTTAGGGGTGCTGATACTGGATACATAAACATAGCATATCAAAACTATAACATGTAGGTCATCCAGACTAAACTTGACAATAAATATAAACCATCACATTGGTATTGAGTATTTAAAGTCAGAGATGGTTTAACATCAGAGATGGTTTCTTACTCATATTTTTCAACATTGAGCCCAGAAGAAATTGAACTGACATTGGATTTAGAGAGCTTTAAGTTTCAAAACTGAACCTGTCCTGATCTTTGTAACTGCTGTCACTTTATCTGTAATATGGAGCTGGCAATTCCTCCCTTCCCCCCACTGAGTTAGCATGGATATTGGATTTGAGGCACCAGGGCTGGATCTTAGGTGGGAAGTGTGGGGCTTTAAAGGGACCCATGACAGAGGGTGATAAAACTAGTGATCATGTTCAGGTCACTTTCAGATGGAGAAGACAACAGAGCAATATCAGAGCCCAACCCTTAAGGATAGGAAGCTAGAGCAGGACTAGTATCACATCAAATAGGAGCACAGGCAAGAATGCAGGCCAGACTCCACAAGGAAGCCCAGGGTGAAGGTAGGCAGGTATTTGCATGGTTCTGACAAATTCTCTGGATGGGGATCTGTGTGACATGGAGCTCTGGATTTCTGTAAAGAAGTCTATGCAAATGCATGGGCCTGCTGTGGGCATGTGTCATGGTAAATATGGAGGTGTCGCAGGAGAAAGCATCAAGTGCAGCCTTTGCTTCCCTGGAGCTTACAGTGCAGAGAAGATGGATAAGCGTGTACATTGTAAGATCGTTGACCACAGTGGGTTTTTAACTGGAAGATTCAAAGTCAAAAAAAAATACTGCCAAGAAATAAGACTGTAGAAAGATTTGTTACATCTAGGAGGTAAGGAGTTATTCCAGAATCAGTGTGGGGATTTTATTCAGGAAGTCTACATGAGAAAGCACTTCTGGGTGGGCACATTCTTCATTTTAAAATGTACATGTACTGAGCATGCTCAGTTTAATATAGTGAGCAACATTAGTTTAGACAATGATTGTGGAGAGGAACACTTGTGAGCACGTTTAGCTTTCCTATGGAAAAGATGATATGCAGGAACAATTTTGGGCACACTTATTTCTTCTCCCATAAAAAGAGTTTAGCTGCAGTCAAAGTAAAAGGTTCTGCTCTTTGAGTCCTTGTTTACCCACCCACAGAATGGAATGGATAGACAGTGAAGGGTAAATGAACAAGGGTTTACTTACATTGAAATATAACAATGCACATGAACAAAAACTGGACTTTTGATGGCTGCAGGTTTCCCAACCAGGAGGACAAAGGTGGCTATAGCTGACTCTCTGTAGCAGTGGATATGTCAACAGAGAGGGTACAAGTGCTATAGCTCTAACTTTTGGTGGCAGTAGGTGGCTGGCCAAGAGGACACACGAATTACAGCTCTGAATCCTAGACAGGCTCTGGGATAACTGTGGAGAGGCATTGAAATAGGAATGGGGACTGCCCGAGTACCAGCAGGTCCTATCACGTCAGCAGCCAGAGGCTGAAGGAGCATCAGTGGGTCTCCTCTGATGCAGGATCCAGAGGCTGTCAAGGCAGCAGTTCCAGTTGGGGACTCTCTCCAAGGCAGGAGACAGTCCAGACATGGAGGAAACAGGTTGAGTGGGTAACTGAAAGCTCTCTGATTGGATTTGAAGCCTGTTCCACAGTAGGAAATTCGTGCCTGGTACTAGCCAAAGGCCCATGGATTGGAAGGTTATAGGCTCTAAGACGGGAAGCTACTACCGTTTAGCTGAAAGATATATTGTGCTGATCAAATTGGCTTCTAAATACTTTTGTTTATGCACATAGATTAGCACTGCCTTCACTTTAGGTCAGAGAAGCTTGTTTTTGAAGATGGTGGTGACTACTGGCAGACTCAAAACTCATCAAAGTGCTGAGAAGAAATAAGTTACAGTTAAGTGTTCAACACAAAATGAGACATCTCTATCACACTCTGGTCCCACAAAGGCAAGTGGCCAGAGCATAGGCAGCTCGGGGTACTCTGAATATAGCCCTCCAAG
The DNA here is from genome assembly GCA_036346955.1 of Dipus sagitta. Taxonomy (NCBI): domain Eukaryota; kingdom Metazoa; phylum Chordata; class Mammalia; order Rodentia; family Dipodidae; genus Dipus; species Dipus sagitta. The sequence goes on along the minus strand of CM070770.1, from coordinate 261,153,272 downwards.
TTGAAAGAGTTCTAGGGCCTCTCAGAGATACAGGAGCTCCAGTGCAAGCAGCTACAAGGGCCTCTGGTCCATCCTCTCAAGCCCAAGCACCCTGGGGGAACTTCGGTCTGACAACCCAAGGCGCATCAGCTCTTGGTGCCTTCTGGTCTCAGACGCAGAGCAGGTGTTCACCTCAGTCTTCTCGCTGCACAGTTTCGTTGAGGAGCTGAGAGCTGAAGCCTACCTAGATCCAGGTGGGTCCTGATTGGTGCATGCAAATAAGGTGAACTTATAGGGGCCAATCAGAAGAGCCAGTGAACACACTTTAAAAGTTCCTGCCAAGTGCGCCATTTTCCTTGGTGCCATGGTGACTGCCAAGCAGCCACACTGGCTTTCAAAAGGATTAGTGGGGCTGCGCTGGAGCAGTAGCTAGAGTTCCTCACTGGCGGCTCCCACCAAGACTCCAGAAGAGGTCTTCACGCTCCCACTTGCGGGGCCGGGGGGAGGGAGGGGCGGCGGTGCGCCAGCATCCGGAGCAGCACTCAGGGTTCACAATGAGCGCACACAGTGTTCAGTTTGTGCCCGAGGTTTTTCTGTGGAGCGGCCTGTTTCTGTCGCAGCCAGGGAAACTGCTTCTTTCCAGCTTCAAAAGGCTAGGACACTTGGAAGGTATGTTAACAGAGGAGTTTGTGTTTCCCCAAGGGCACTTAGCCCATACATGGCCTGTTACTCTTAAAAGACCTGTTGTGAGTTCTCCGTCTTCTCCCTTCCCCAAACAATCTTACTGGTCTCAAAGCCCAAGGGCAATCCTGAAGTCAGGATGCCTTCCATATAAGCACCTCTGTCTCTGGATATCTGGTTTGGTAGGGGTTGATTGTTCTCTGTGTCTATCTCCTTCATAGTTGTGCTGGTTCCCAGTTCGCCAAGAAAACAGTATTCTTGCAAGTTTAATTGTACTTAGTTTCAGCTGGGGCCCTTTTGAGGTATGATGGGGTGGTTCTCTCCTTAGGATCTGTGTCTATCTGAAAAAGAGAAGCAGATTCTCCAATGGAGAGTAAAGTTAGCACCAAGTAAATGTGATACCCATTGTTTCTTAGAGAGAGTTTAATGGAGAGCGGGTTCATTTTTGGATGTGGTTCTGACTTGTTTCTCAGCTCCAGCTGTGGGTTCCGTTCCACTGAGCAGATCAGTTAGCCAAATCTAGAGCAGCTGGTTTTCCACCATGGCTATGCACCACTATTGTGTGAGCATCACTTCAGGTTGTTTGCTGCTAAGTAGGTTAGACCATGCGTTGCTTGGGCAGAGTTGGTCTTTATCCCCAGTCGTTCATGTAGCCCCTTCCAGCACTAGAAGCGCTGTCTGGGGACTGACTCTCTTCTAAGTTCCACCTATGTCGGTCCATGATCTGTACCAACAGTGTATGCTGTCTTCAGCAGTAGGGTGCTGCTCAACATGGAAGCAGACCTAATATGAACCCAACATGGCTCAGGGAAATTTGTGGAAGAAGGGGCAGAAAAAATGTCAGAGCCACACGTTGGGTCATGACATGCACAGACATTTCCTCCTACCCAAAAATAATGGCTAACCCCACAATGCATGATCCATATAACCTAACAAGAAGGGTCCCAGTGGAGGGGGGAGGATAGAGAGGAGGCTAACAATGGTACCAACTTGACTGTATTCACTGACTACAAAAATAAATAAATAAATAAATAAACTTAAAAAAATAAACTGTAGGAGAATAAGAGACAGGCATGGTGGTGCTTGCCTGTATATCAGCATTTGGGAGGCTGAGACAGGAGGATGAGTGAGCTATGAGGCAAACTGTGGCTACTTAGGTTGTTCCCGGCTAGTTTCACCTACATGAAGAAATCCTATCTCAGTTCCCTCACAACCTTCAAAAATTCCTAGTGTGTGTTTAGTGTGTCGTCCATTTGTCTCCTGATGGCCTGAGCAAGTTGTAGCATCCCATCCTTATCACAGGGCCAGGATATCTATGCAGGATGGAAGTCCAAAGAAAGGAATGCAGCAGCTTCTGGGATAAGCTGATTGCTGGTCCTTAAGGCCAGGATAGGTCCACCGAAGGAAAAAGTCTTCGAAGCTGTGCTCAGGACTAGCAGAAACACTCAGATACTGACCCACTGCACATGGATAAAAACCCTATTTTCTCCTTGTCTGGGACAGCCTTAATCTGTGTCAATCAGTGCTGTCCCCTCTTGTCCTTTGTTCATTCTCTCTCCCAAATTTATTAAGCTTGTGGCTTGAGTTTGTGCTATCCATGGGATCATTTCTGTTATCATTGATGCAGTGCATCTGGTGTCAGTCACCAGGGAAGAACAGTGCAGAGCAGCCAGGAGAGGTCAGTGACACTGGGGACTCCAAACTCCTCCAGAGGTCGAAGAGGCCAAGAAGGGATTCCTTGGAGGAGAGCTGTTTAATGGAGAGCTCAATGTAGAGCAGGAAGTGACCAGGTGCAGGTGGGGTGGAGGGAGGTGAACAGGAGTGGACAACAGAGGGCAACACCTGGAAATAGATGGGCTTGCCTAATGTTTGCTGGGTTTGAGATGAGCCACAGTGCCAGAGATTATATGGGGACTAGCCCGGAATATTTACTGCCTGGCCCTTCACAGGAAAAGTTTGTTAATTCCAGAGCCACTGTATTTCCCTAGGTGCCAGCATCTTGGAATACACAGCCCTGCTGTCCCTAAGCATGGAAGCAGGGTACAGCCTTCTCCCCAGATCTCCAGAGAGTACTTCCATCTATCAGTTCCAGCACTCCAACTAAAATTAGCAGTGCAGCCCACAGACAGGAATTATTTGGCTCATACAGTGTTTTGATCATTTTGTGGAGGAATTGCCACCATTTCAACCTTGGAAAAACCACTTATAATGACAGGGCTTCAACTTCTCTTGAAAACGAGTAGCTCCAGTCCTCATGGTAAATCCTGAGGAGAGCCCAGTGTCTACATTCAGTGTAAAATGCACTTACTGCTTAGCCTGACCCCATAGTTCCCTCTAGGCACCTTCTCTGTAGGCACTTCCTGCCTGGTCCTCACAGGTAGCTGACCCTGAGCCCTCCTGAGGATGGGCAGGTGGGAGAGAGCAGCATTCTTGGTTCTTAGAGGAGGATTGGTCCAAAGTAAGCCCTGGTGTAAGTTTGCTTAGCCATTTTACACTTTCTTCCAGAGTGAATGTGCCCATCTCTTAAGCGTCTCTCAAGAAAGGATCTTCAAATGAGGCAGACTTGGATGCCCTATAAGTAGGTTTCCTTTATTCTTCCTTTTTCTTCTCTTTCTCTTAAAAACAGCAATGAGACTTTTTTTTTTTGCAAAGAATACTTTATGCAAAAAACAGCATAAAATACAGATCAACGTGAATCTGTTGAGGTCGAATCTGGTGTGCTCATCTTAGACAGCTGGCAGCTTGACTTTCTCTTCTTCCCCTCCCCAATTTGGGGCATCTTGGGAGAAAAAGAAAGTTTCTCAGAATATAGTTGGAAAGTCCTGCCAGGAACATTATGGGAGATGCTGCTGCCAGTAGAGGGAAGTGGAATGTAGGGAGAAGGGTTGAAAAATAAAATGCTAAAGGAAGACACTCTGTTAGCTTCCTTTTGTAACTCTGGGCCAGTGGAAATTGGACCATATACAAATAGCACATCTGGATCTCTGTCCCTTGCTCCCTGATCTCCAGACATAGCAGCAGTTAAGACAGCTCATCAGTGACAGGTGGGGAGTATCAGAGTCAAGGCCCTGGGAGCAAGCCAGGTCTGCTTCATCTTGTGTCTTGAGGGAGCTGTGGAGCTGTACTCTATTTGGGAGCATGCCCCTTTATGCAGCATGCCATAGAAAAAGCACCAAGGTCCCACTGTAGCTTTGAAGTGGAGGCCAACTCTCTCTCACCGGCTGAGGTGTGGTACATGGATCTCTTGACCGCACTCTGCATGAAATGCCTATAGGAGTCCCAGCAAGGTGAGGGAAGTTTCTGAGCTTCCTGGCTTAGCCTAGCAGCTCTACTGTCATGTTATTACAAATGCTTGTCATTGAAGCATTCCTGTCTGAAACCTTGACATGTACTGATTCAGATTTATTTTTCAAAATTGCTTTGAAAGCCAGGGCCCATCCCATCCATTAGTGAAACTCCTCTGTGACAGGTGACGGGAGTGACTGAGGCAGCTAAGAATTCCCTGTGCGCTGTGGCAGGTTGTTGGATCACATGGGAAAGACACATAGGCTCCCTGGTGCCTAGTGTCCATGGTGGCTTCAGTGTACTGGCCTCTTCCTTCTCCTCTCCCCCTCCTTCTCTGCCTTCTTTCCCTTTTGTTTCTGCTCTAATCTGTTTCATCTTCATTCTTCTTTTCCTATTCCTCTTTCTCAGTCATCTTATTTCTATAGGGCATAAGCTTCCCAAACAGCTTCCTAAAAATGGAATCCAGTATACCTGTATCCTGGTGGGTCTCTTAAGATCTTTGAGCTTTGTGTGTCCAAACTGGGCAGATATTGGCAAGCTTCTAAAACTTTATGTTTCTATTTCCTCATTTGTCTAAAAAAGAATACTTCTCAACTTCATCCATGCAGAAAATAACACCCACCTAACCAGAAGCAGCTGATGGAAGAAAAGGCTTTATTTTGTCTTACAGTTTCAAAGGGATGCTCCATCATGGCAGGAAAGCATGGCAAGAGAAGACAGGGAACCAAGCCTCATGTCTCCAGAGCAGCAGCAAGAAAATAGTCTATTTGCTGGGCCTGGAGCTGGCTGTATTTCCCCAAAGTCTGCCCCCAGTGAAACACCTCTTTGAGCAATGCTCTACCTCCAAAAGACTCCACAGCTTTCCCAAATTGCCACAAGCTATGGCCCCAACATTCAAAACACTTCAGCCAAGGGGGATATTTCACACAAACCACCACAATCCTCCACAGATTTTTATCTGTATGATAGAAATAGGATCCACCTCCCAAATTTCTCTGTACATTGGAAGTAATATCCATTTCACAACCTCATCTATATAATAGAAATAATGATACTTGCCGCCCAACCTCATCTACAGAACAGAAATTCCAATCTCCACCTCTTAGTTACCCGCTATAAAATAGATATAATAATATCCACCTTGTACTTTTGTGTGAGAATTAGAGGTAATATGCCTAAAATGCCTCAGAGTGCATTACATCAGTGGTGTGTTTAATATATAACAATCATAGGAACTCATAGCTTTCTACAGGCCCAAGCTAATGCTGTTTTGAGCCTCTAGGTATGTTTAAAATAAAGAAATCTCAAAATAATTACAAAATTGTTGGATTTTCAGGATATAGACTCTTTCAAGTTGACCTCAATAATCTAACTCCTTGGCTTTTGAACAGATAGGGTTTGGGCCAAGTACATCACCATTCATGCCCATTATAGCCTCTAAATCAGCCTTAATAAATGCTAGTCATTCAAGCATGATGTGATATATATCCCTTGAGATTATAAACATTTCTTCTCTAGTTTTATCTGTCTATAAATCAATGGAATCTTCCTAGCATTAAAACACTTTGTGATGGGCCAGTGAGCCTAGTGGGAACAGTGAGGAAGGAGCTAGTTACAGCTGTTGGCAGCTGCTGAGCATTGTAGAGCCCTAAATGGGACCCACACGCATGATGGCAAAGCATGATGGTTGTCCTCAGACCAGAATCACCCCACGTGCTGGCTGATTTCCAATGTGCTAGGCTACAAATACCTCGGGCTATGTGAGATGGACTACAGTTATTCCTGCTAGTTGCCTTGGTGGCAGGGGATCTCCCTCTGGTGTTCCCATCAAAACAGCCCTTTCCTCATTGGGAGCAGCTACCCCAAATCTCAGAGAGAAGTGATTTAGCTACCTTGGATTTTGGTGAGTTGAAATACCCAGGTACTTAAGCCCTAATCCTTAAAAGAATCTTAAAGCAAGAATATATGAATATATATATAAAAGAAATTTCTGAAGTGACAAGAACCCATCCTGAGCCTGGCTGGGGAAAAACAAGGGTTCTAGAGACACTTGGGCCACTTGGACTTGTCATGTCCCAGACTTAAAAATTTGATTATTAGTTCCAGTTTCCTAAGTCAGGTATACATTCTTCAAAGCTAAAGTAAGAATTGTGAGGATGCATGACTTTTCCCATGGAGACAGAAACAAAATTTGTTTACTCCCAATAGAGTCTCTGGACCAAAGAAATTATTCCACCCAAGTTTAGTTTGGTGAAGCAATGAATTTATTGAGGTCACTTACAGGGGCATAGGTCACTCAGGCAGCCGTAGATCAAAAAACCTACCTCAGTATGGGTGTGATGCTCAAAAGCTGCATTTTTGGAGTCGTCTGCCAGATATACAGGCAGCTCCACCACAGGGTCTCTTCTTCCTTAGCAGTTTTTTGCTTTTATAACCCCAGGGAGGGTTGTGTGAGTTTTATAAGCTCGAAGAACTTCCTGAGCCTTGAAAGAAAATAAAAAAGGGCTGGAGAGATGGCTTAGCAGTTAAGTGCTTGCCTGTGAGGCCTAAGGAGCCCAGGTTGAGGCTCGATTCCCTAGTACCGACATAAACCAGATGCATAAGGTAGTGCATGCATCTGGAGTTCACTTGCAGTATCTGGAGGCCCTGGCGTACCCATTCTTTCCTGCCTCTTTCTCTGTCTATCTCTCTCAAATAAATAAATAAAAATAAACAAAACAAAACACCAAAAAAGAGCATTCTGAGTCTTATGACTCTTCTCCATCCCTTTACCAGAGATATGTTTCAATTTGGAGAAGATAGCTTCATAGCATGTGATTTGAATAATCATAACATTAAGGATGAGATATTCCAAATGAGGGTCTTTTGAGAAAAAAATCCAAGACACTCAACTATGGCGTGTAGAAATAAGTGTCAGCAGCCAGTCTACGAGAGCCTGGGCCACCAGTAGAGAGCAAGCCTTGAGGAATTAATCTGGGGTCTACTCAGTACTTCGTAATCACTCCTTGGACATGTCTAGAATTTATACTTACAATCCAGTAGAACTTGCTGCGGAATTAATTTGAGATTATATTTAGAGATATGTTTTATCATTGTTGTAGTGAGTGGTAATTAGGAATAAAGTGGGAAACAATTCCCATAAAAGATTGTGATTAACGTTGATTATGCACATAACTCAAGGTTTTCTACTGGCACCTTGTTACTTCTGTCTTGCTAATTAGCATTGATTTTTGCCTCCTCCCATTTTGTGAAACAAGGTTCTTACTTCTAACTCTACACTCAGGCTCTATTGCCCCATCTGCTGCTGGATCAGGATAGAGAATCAGAACACTGCTTTATTATTATTATTATTATTATTATTATTATTAATTATTTGAGAGAGAGAGAGAGATTGAGAGAGAGAGAGCGAGAGAGCGAGTGCACCAGGGCCTCTAGCAACTGCAAACAAACTCCAGATGCATGTGCCACCTTGTGCATCTGGTATACGTGGGTAATAGGGAATTGAACCTGGATCCTTATGCTTTGCAAACAAGCACCTTAACTGCTTAGACATCTCTCCAGCCCAGAACACTGCTTTTTATGCCCATTTGGCCAGAATCCTGTGGTTTCTACTTCCATCATCTTTGGTTATCTCATTTCTGCCTCTCATCTTCCTTGTGTGCCTGGTGGTGCAGAGGAGGCTGCCAGAATGCACCTGCTGTTGGCCAGGGATGAGACTCCTGGGGGAAGGATGTCTGGAGTGTGGAAGAGCCTGGGACTCAAGAATACATCAGCCCTCCTCTTCTTACCAGGTTACCTATTTGAACCAGCCAGTGATGCAGGATCAGCGTATAAAGAGAATGCTTCTGCCTCCTATCATTGATTTCTTCATTTCCTGCTTCTCATGCCCTGGAATTTCCATTTGCAGACAGATATTTCATAGAGTTGAGACTTGAGCTGCAAACACTGAGGCTGTCTGCACTGTGATGTGAAGAGGGGATTTCAGGCTCTAGGCAGATCCTAGTGTTTCTGGTGAGACTATAGAGCAGAGGAATGTTTGGTGTCTAAGAGATTGGGTAGCATTCTTCATGGAAATGTGACCTAGAAGGGAGATGGAGATGCTTGAATGACATTTAGAGCTCCAGTATCTGGAGGATTTGCTTTTGAGTGAATGCTGGTGTGATGTAGACCTACCTCAATCTTTTAGTGCCTCAGACCTTGTCCATCTTGTCCCTCATGAACAGGGGTTGTGTCCAGGTCCCTGGGCTGCAGGTTTTCTGAAAAGTTGTGAGTCAGAGCAGCTCTGTCTCCTTCCAACTGACATACCTTGTAAGAGGAAAAAAGCTACTCCTGCACTAGATCTGAAATCTACCTTTAATTTTTTTTTGAGCTCTAAGATTGCAATTATGATTGCATTGTTTTTTTGCTGAGATCATCTAACAGTCTCCTAATGCTCTTAGAACCCAGTCCTAGATTATTTTATTTTTATTTTAAAATTATTTTATTTTTATTTATTTATTAGAGAGAGAGATAGAATGGGCGTGACAGGGCCTCCAGCCACTGTAAATGAACTGCAGAAGCAAGCTCCACCATGTGCATCTGGCTTATGTGGGACCTGGAGAATTAAACCTGGGTCCTTAGGCTTTGCAGTCATGAGCCTTAGCCACTGATCCATCTCTCCAACCCAAGTCCTAGATTATTTTAAAGTCCTATTTGATATGGTTCTTGTTTCTTTTCTGGTATTGTGTCCCACTACTAGCTTCACCCTTCTCTCTCTCTCTCTCTCTCTTTTCTTCCCTTCCATATATCCATCCATCCATCCATTTCAACTCAGCCATAGTTACTCGCCTAAAGTGCCTTTAGTTCATTCCTTCTTTTACTTGCCTTTGCTTTTGCCTAAAATGTTCTTTCTTGTAATACCCACAGGGTTTACTATCTCTTCCATTATTTGGGTCTCTGTTAAAATGCTCCTTTGACTTACTGTGCAGGTTTGTGCCTGAAAGGGCCATGTTGGGTGTGTGAAGTGTGGTCTTTTATTTCTTGATTTGAGTTCTGATAACATTCTGTGCTCACTATGTTCATGTGCAGTGAGCTGTAAATTTTATACATTCCTGGGTATGTGTACTTCAAGAAAAAATTGTAAATAAACACTCACTTCCATCTCCATCTACTTTGCATTATTTTTTGTCATGGTCTCATCACTTCCTGGCATTGTCTCATGCCCTCATTTGCATCATCTGCCACCTCTCATGCCACATGTAAATTTCATGAGACAGAAATTCAGTCTTGTTTCCTACTCTATCTAGATCAGTGCTTAGCGCAATGCCTGTCATGAAGGAGTAAATTATCACCACCAAATGAATGCATAAGTAACTGGCTGGATACCATAAGCAACAAGAAGGTGTAACACAGGAATTAGAGGCAGACTAATTAATCTGATGTTTCAGTTGAAATGGCCTAAAATAGGCCTCATTTTCTAGGGGATCCCCTCTTCCTCTTAGAGCCTCCTGTACCATATACCCAGATTGCTTAGCCTCCCATAGCAGCATCTGATGCATTTCCTTTGGTTGATTCTCTGATCTTGTTTATGAACATTCATACCACTGGTCTATCAAGTCAGGTGTCCCAGAATAAAATGTCACAGAAAATATTTGGGCTGATATTCACCCCACCCACAGTGAGTATCATGGGTCACAAAACCAGCTATAAAGCCAGGAGCCTGAGGTTTGAATCTTATCTTTGTCTTGATTTAATCAGATGACCTTAGACATAGCTATGTGGTACCTTCGTTACTCATGTGGATAAAAAGATTGGTTGCCATACCTACCCCTCAGCATTGTTCTGGGAATGTGGACAATCAAGCCCTTGGCATGGTTCGTGACATTTGGTAACTATTAAGAATGGCTGACAATCTTAATCATTCAGTTACTGCAAGCTCCAGCAGTGATAATGCATATTTCTAAATATAATCTCAAGTTTACTCCATAGCAGGTTCTGCATGATCATAATAACTAATATTTATTGCCACTGGTATCTACTGTTCTCTAGGGATATTATGATGTCATAATATGATATCTACTGTGTGCCTTTGGATTATGCCAGTTCTCTCATCATGTTTCTGTCTTCACTGGCTTTGTCTCCATGAATTGTGACATATGACATTTCAGAAATAACCTTGCATTCCCTTTCCTGTATCTTAATTTGTATAAAGGTGCTTTGTAGATAGATATTCTTGCTGTATGCTCCATTGTTTCTGTTTGCTTGCACATGAGACTGTGTGTGGTAGATGATGCTGTTTTGGGATAGACTGACAAGGAGCAATCACTTAACCTCTTAGAAGCTCCATTTCCTCATTTAGGGAATGGGATAATAGCAGGACCTCCCTTTTAGAGAGGCTTTGAGTATCCTAGAAGGTGGCAGATGTGAAATCATTTGCAAGGACTATAGCAGAAGTTCAAGTGTTGCCTCTTTTCTCCCTCTTCTTCCCCATCTCATGAGTATTAATTAAATCTCAGAAGAGCCTTTTATCTCTCTTATCCAAACTTTCTTCAAATACCTTTGTACTGGCCATAGAGGACTTTTTTTTCACAATTTTTTTTTAGCCTTGATCACTGGCTGCCTTTGGTCTTTATCCAGAGGATCCAGAGGGGGCCTAGTGCATGGACGGTTGTCTGCAAAGGCTCAGTGCCGGGGCTGTAAACAGCCATAGTCAAGTCTTCCTATTACTTTTTTGCATTTGACTCTCTTTGGCTGTGCATGTTCCACACTCCTCTCATTTTAGGGTCATTACGATCATAGCAGCTGATTGATTTTATACTGTCTCCCATTGTTCTAGTAAGCACTGGCTGACAGCTTGCTTAGGTAGAGGAATTCATGTGTTTGGAAAGCAAGAGGAAAAAGGTACGCTGGGTTTGGGGTCTGGTTTTATATCTTTAGTCGCTTATAAGATATAGGTCTTCTTATCCCTTCAAATATTTTGACTGCTTTTCAATGGACCTCTGCAACATTTGTGGTCATGGAGTGGCTGTCTGAGTGGCAGAAGCAACACTGGCCAGGAAGCTGCTGGAAATGCAGAATCACAGGCCCCACCCGGGGAATCAGAACCTGCATTGTGAAGAGGAATGAACGATGTTCTGTAGGATGTAGTTCTAGTAGGAGCCAGCAGGGTTTGAGCTCCGCCTCACCTTTTTTGGCAGTGCTTAGAGGCCTGTGGGCTGAGTGTGACTTGAGGTAGAGAAACTGTGCAGGTCTGTCCACAGATGACTACCTCAGCTCTCCACTTCTGCAGCCACTTTGTCTGTCTGCCTGACCTCCTTTCCCCTTTCTGCAGGCCTGTGGCCCCACCGCAGACCAATCACCACTGTTGCAACTGTTGTTATCCCCTGTGGTGCCCTAAAGCCTCCCCAGGAGTTGGCTGTCTGATTCACTTAGAGAAATCCAAGTACTGAGAAAGGAAGCACAAATTAGTTTGTTTTTGCCTTGCTTATCTGTCTAGAGAAAGCATTCCTGCTCTTTCAAATGTCTGATAAATGGACTTGATTACCCTCTTGAAGCAAGCACGTTGGGGAGCCGTGGGAGTTGCTGGTTGTTGGAAAGTCTGCCAGCTGCCAGCAAATCCTTCTCTTAGCTCTTTTCTTCACTTTCCCAATGAAAGGAGTTTTTCTGAGGCTCAAAACCTCTAAGTTTGTGTTTGATAAACATTGTTTCTCAGTACTTTCCTCTGCTTGCTGGGATGCTGGAAGGCAGTGGCCTTTGTGTGTGTTCACTGGTATGTCAGAGAAGAGGTAGGTGAAGATGGGGAATGGGAACCACTGGGCAGCATGACCTTAGATGTTCATTGCTAACAGTGTTGTTATTTGATTTTTCCTATTCATCTTTCTTTGCTCATCCAATAGTGATGTCTTTAACTCAAAGTATCATGGTTCCAATCACAGCTTGTGGAGCCATGCTTCCTGCATCCTGGTTTACCACTTAGCTGCTGTAAATCCTCCCACAGGTTATTTAATCTCAGTATCTCACTTTCCTCACCTAGAAAATAGAAGGTAGTGAAAGAATCCATCTTAGAGTGTTGTTGTGAAAATTAAACTAATGAACATTGCCTCACCTTTCTGGCATCTCATAAACACAGCTAAGTATTTGCTGTTGAATTAGTACTGTTGTGGGGCAGGCAAGTTGCTGGGCTCCTAAGGGAGCATAGGAGCAGTACAGGCAAGGACTCTCCCCTAAATGATGTTCCTTGAATGGAAGGGCAATAATCGGCTTCTTACCAGTCCATCCCCTCGTGTGTGTGTGTGTGTGTGTGTGTGTGTGTGTGTGTGTGTGTGTGTGGTGTGTGCATGTATACATGTGGGGTGTGAATACTTGGATGCATGTTTGTATGTGTGTGGTTGTGTGTGCACCTGTGTGCATGTGCATGTGGAGGCCAAAAGTCAACACTGAGTGTCTTTCTCATTTTCCACCTTATTTTTTGAGATGAGTTCTCTCATTGAGCCGAGATCTCCTAGATTTGGCTATTCTACATAATCATCAAGCTACAGGGATCCTCCTGTATTTGCCTCTTCAGCACTGGGATTATAGGCACACACCACCATAATTGGTATTTTATGTAGAACTCGGGGTCTGAACTCAGGTTCCGGGAGCCATCTCCCCAGCACCATCAGTGCAGTTTTTCATCATCGCAGGGAGAAGTATGGGGAGAAACATGTGCAGGCTGCAGTGAGGGTGAGTGCAGGCTGTTGTGGTCTACTCAGATCTGACATGTCCTAGAAGGTCTCCCAAGGATATGGAAGACTGGTGACAGTCCCAAGGAAGAGGGGTGGCATTTATTTAGTGGGACTGGAGTGTAGACAATGAAAACAGAAAAGGCACAGAAGTGAGAATGCATTTCTTTGGCAACTGGCAACAGAATCAGAAATTTTTCCTAAGGATGTCATCAGAATTGATGGGAGAAGTTATTTAACAATGGAGATTTGTGTCACTGCTCCCAGAGGCTCTGAGTTAGAAGATCTGGAGGGAGAGCTCCGTCTGCATGAGAATCCTGAGGTCTTTGGTGCAGTGAGCTTCTAGAAGCAGCACTGGCAGCATACTCAGCATGCGTGTTTTCATCATTTTGTTTTTGTTTTGAGACAGGGTATTTGCAGTATTCAAAAATGATTCATTTGTCATTGTTTGAATGTATCGTTCTCTTTTTACTAATGTATTTACTTGCTATACATTCATAGCAATTCTTTGGTATTGTGTGTTCATGTCTTGTAACAATGTGTGTATATGTGAATGATGTATGTGTGTGTGTTCATGTGTGTGAATGTGGGCAATCATGGAAGTGAGAGGACAACTATGGGTGTCAGTCCTTCCCTTCCACCTAATTTGAGGCAGGGTATCTCATTGCTGTTCATGGCTGCATTCTCTAGGATAGCTGGCCCATGAGCTTCCAACAGATTCTCTTGTCTCTGTCTCCCTCCTCACCACAGGCAGCCTGGAATTCCAGGTGCCTGCCACAGAATCTGGCTTTTACATGGGTTCTGGGGCTCAGAACTCAGGTACTCACCCTTGTGCAGCAAATACTTTATGCACATAGCCATCTCCTTATCTCTTGTCATAATTTTAAAAAATGGATTATTTTATTAAATTTATTTATTTTTTATTAATTAGTTTTGTACTCAGTGAATACAGTCAAGTTGGTACCATTGTTAGCTTCCTCCCTGTCCTCCCCCCTCCACATGGACCCTCCTTGTTGAGGTATATGGGTCATGCATTGTGGAGTTAGCCCAAAGTTATGGATAGGAGAAATGTCTCTGCGTATCATGACCCAATGCATGGCTCTGACATTCTTTCCACCCCCTCTTCTGCAAAATTTCCCTGAGCCATGTTGGGTTCATTTTGGGTCTGCTTCAGTGATGAAGTATTGGGAGCCTCTGTGTCTCTGGATATCTGATTTGGTAGGAGTTGATTGTTCTCTGTGTCGATCTCCTTCACCCTTGTGCTGGTACCAGGTTCACCAAGAAAACAGCACCCTTGCTTGTTTTGTCAATTATTATTAGTATCAGCAAGGGCCCTTTTGAGGTATGATGGGGTGGTTCTCTCCTTAGGATCTGCGTCTATCTGAAAAAGAGAAGCAGATTCTCCAATGGGAGTAAAGTTAGCACCAGATAAATGGGATAACCCTTATTTTTTTATAGAGAATTTAATAGGTGTAGACCCTCTTGTAGCCCAGTATTGGTGGTGGCTTGATAATGGAGAGTGGACTCATATTTGGATATGGTTCTGACTTGTTTCCCAGCTCCAGCTATGGGTCCCATTCCACTGAGTGGATCAGTTAGCCAAATCAGAGCAGTTGGTTTCCCCCCATGGCTGTGTGCCACTATTGCACTTGTGTGAGCATCACGACAGGTTATTTGCTGCTAAGTAGGTTAGACCATGTGTTGCTTGGACAGATATTGGTCATTTTCCCCCAGTCGCCCATGTAGCACCTTCTGGCACTAGACGCACTGACTGTCTGGGGACTGACTCTCCTCCAGCTTCCAGCCATGTCCTTCCATTTTACGTGTCAATCATATATGGTGTCTTCAGCAGCAGGGTCTTACCACTAACCTTTGGTGGGTCATCAAGTACTCTAACAGAAATCTGTCTTTCTTTTAGGAAACCTTGTAGGTCTCTTTGATCAAAAGCTCATTGTGGATGATTGCCACCTGCTGGTACTGGGAGTTACAGGTCAGTGCCCACTAAGAGAAGGAGGAAAAAGATAACTAATATAAAATAGTTAGAGAGAAGAGAGAGAGAGAATGTAGAATATTAAGGTTAGTCTTCATCGTACCCTCTCCAATGCCTTGTGACTCAGGTGTTACCTCTAAAGGCCTGGTGAAGGTTCAACCATTTGGTCTGCCTTTTAGGATGTAGAATTTTATGGTACCACTGCCATTTGGGTCTAGATTTGTGTCCCCCACCCCCTTCCTTGCCCTCCCCACACACCCTATTGTTTAGTCCTCAAGATGCTTTCTGGGTATGTCTGCATCTTGGATAGATTCAGGTTAGGTGCTGTAGATGAGTGAGACTATGTGGTGATTATCTTTCTGTGATTGGGTAAGTTCACTGAGAATGATCTGTTCCAGATTCAACCATTTTTCTTCAAATTTCATTGTGTCATTTTTTTCTTACTGCTGTGTAGAATTCCAATGTGTAGATATACCACATCTTATACAAATGGCAAACACACACTTAAGAAAATGTTCATCATCCCTAATCATCAGGGAAATGCAAATTAAAACAACTATGAGATTCCACCTTACCCCAGTAAGGATAGCAAACATCAAAAAATCAAAAGAAAATATTTCCTCCAAGTCTATGACTTGCATTTTTCACTTTTCAATGTTTAAATTTTATGAAGTACAATTTATCATTTATTTTCTTATATAGTTCATAATTTTTGTGTTTCATGTAAGAAATTTTGCCTAACCCAGGTCCATGTAAATTTTCTTTTAGACATTTTTATAGTTATAGGCTTCATGTGTGGTTGTATGATCCATTGACATTTATGGCTATGATCTCACTTTGAAACATGGTATGGGTCATGATTCTTTTTTAAATTTTTTTTTGTCACTTCTTTGGCTAACCTGGAACTTACTCTATTAGCCCCAGGCTGACCTTGAACCAATAGTAATCCTAACTCAGCCTCTCAAATGTACCTCTATGCCAGGGTCTGGGTCAAGATTCTTACCACTTTGTCTTAATTAAAAAAAATCAGTTGACCATATATGTTTCAGATTATTTCTGGGAAATGTATCCTGTTTTAACTGATATGCCATTACTTTCCTCAATAGTAGTATGAGCCATTTAGCTTTGTTTTTCTTCAAGATTGTTTTTTATATATGCTAGGTTCTTTTCTTTTCCATATCACTTTGGGCCAACTTGTCAGGTTTTAACAAAAAGTCTGTTGGGATTTTCATTAGGATTTCATTGCTTCTAAAAATGAACTCAGGGAGAATAAAAATATTGAACCTCAACAGACTTGAATAAAGTATATCATTCTATCTGTTAGGCTATTAAAATTTTTTATTTATTTACTTGTTTAATAGAAGGAGAAAGAGGGAGAGAGAGGGAGAGAGAGAGAGAGAAGACAGAGAGAGAGGGGGAATGGATATACCAGGGTCTCCAGCTGCTGCAAAAGAACTCCACATGCTTATGCCTCCTTGTGCATATGGCTTATATGGGTCCTGGGGAATCGAACCTGGGTCCTTTGTCTTTGCAAACAAGCACCTAAACTGTTAAGCCATCTCTCCAGGCCTATATTTTTAATTTTTATTTGTGTGTGTGTAAGAGAGGGAAAAAGACAGAGAGAGAGAGAGAAAGAGAGAGTGCCCTTGAGCAGAATCTCTGCTGTGCTATCTGCAACCTGCACTGACTAGGCCTGTTTGCCTTTCCTGCATCATATCAGGTAACAATACTGTAAAGTTAGTAATTAACAACAAAATGCTTCAAGAATTCCATCCTCTCCTGGAGACTGAACAACACCCTTTTTTTTTTTTTTTTTTTTTTTGGTGGCAGGGTCTCACTGTAGCTCAGGCTGACCTGGAATTCACTCAGAGTAAACTCTCAATCTCAGAGTGGCTTTGTCCTCACAGTGATCCTCCTACCTTTGTCTCCTAAGTGCTGGGATTAAAGGTGTGTGCCACCACGCCTGGTTGTACAACACACTTTTGAACAATAAATGGGTAGTGGAAAAAATAAAAATGAAATTGTAAAATTTCTAGAATTGAATGACAATGAGAACACAACTTACCAAAACTTATGGGACACAATGAAAGCAGTCCTTAGGGGAAATTCATACTTCTAAGTGCCTTCATAACAAACAGGAAGAAATCCCAAATTACTAACCTAACCATCCACCTAAAGGCATTGGAAAAACAATAAGAATCCAACCCAAAGACTTCCAGATGGAAAGAAATAATCAAGATCAGAGCAGAAATTAATGAGTTGGATACTAAGAAAATAATTAAAAAACTGATGAAACAAAGAAATGGTTCTTTAAAAATATAAACAAGATTGATAAACCCCTGGACAATTTGATCAAGCAAAAAAAAAAAAAAAAAAAAGAGATGTTTCAAATAAACAAAATGAGAAATGAAAAAAGAGAGGTCACAACAGACATCAATGAAATTGGAAGTATCATCAAGACTTACTTCCAAAACCTCTACTCCACAAAAATGGTTAATCTGGAAGAAGTGGTTTAATTTCTAGACATATACCAAGTACCAAAACTAAACTCAGAGCAGATTAATCTCCTAAACAAACCTACCACATCTTCAAGATTGAAATGGTAAGCAAAAACCTCCCCCAAAAGAAAAGTCCAAGACCAGATGGCTTCTGAGGAGAATTCTATCAAACCTTCACTGAAGAACTGAAACCAATTTTTCTCATGCTGTTTCACATAATCAAAGAACAGGGAATGCTCCCCAACTCATTTTATGAAGTGAACATCAACCTAATACCAAAACCAAACAGAGAAACAAAACAAAAAGAAAAGGATAGGCCTATATTCTTGATGAACTTAGATGCAAAGATCCTGAACAAAAATCCTTGCAAACCAAATTCAACAACACATCAAAAAGCATTATCCACCTTGATCAAGTAGGCTTCATCCCAGGGATGCAGGAATGCTACAACATACAGAAGTCTGTCAATGTATTATACCACATGAATAAAGTTAATCCCAAGAACCATGTGATCAAATAGATGCAGAGAAGGCCTGTAATAAAATATAACACTACTTCATGATCAAAATGCTGGAGAGACTAGGCATGGGCGATTTATATCTCAATACAATAAAAGCCATATGTAAAGCATCTAAACCCTAATAATACTTAATGGGGAAAGACTCAAGGAGTTTCTATTGAGATCACAAGACAGGGCTGCCTACTCTCACCACTGCTCTTCAACTTAGTAGTAGAAGTACTAGCCTAAGAAATAAGACAAGAGACATAAATCAAAGGGATATAAATTGGACAGGAAGAAGTCAAGTTAGCTCTATTTGTAAATGGCATGATCTTGTACATAAGTGACTCAAAAGTCTCCATCTCAAAACTTCTAAAGGTGATTAATTCCTTTAGTAAAGTGGCAGGATACAAAGTCAACACACAAAAATCAACAGCTTTTCTATATGAAAAGGACAAAGATACAGAGAAAGAAATTAATGAGATTGTCCCATTTTCAAAAGCAACAAAAAATTTAAATACCTTTTTATAACTAATCAAGAATGTTAAATACCTATATAATGAAAACATAAAAACACACAAGAAAGAAATAGAGGAGGACTTGAGAACTTCCCATGCTCCTGGATAGGTAGAATTAATATTGTGAAAATGGCAATTCTACCAAAAGCAATATACAGATTTAATACAATAATAATATAAATTCCAGCATTATTCTTCACAGAGATAGAAAAAATGACCTCAAAATTCATATGGAATGGCAGCAGGTCTCGAATATCTAAACACATCCTCAGCAAAAGAAACTCCTATGGTGGTATCACCATATATGATCTAAAGCTATATTACAAAGCCATAGTGACAAAGATAGCATGGTACTAGCATAAAAAACAGACATATAGACCAATGGAACAGAATTGAATACCTAGACTTTAGCTCAAGTAAATATGGCTACTTAATCTTTGACAATAATGTACACTGGAGAAAAAACAGCAATCTTAAACACATAGTGCTAGACAAATTGGATAACCATATGTAGAAAAATGAAACTAGACTCACTCCTGTCACCATACACAAAAATCAAGTCCAAATGGATTAAAGACCACAATATAAGACGTGAAACTCTTCTCCTACTGAAACAAAAAATAGGAGGGACTCTCCACAATATAAAAGTGGGGAAAGACTTTCTAACAAAACCCCAGTAGGGTAGGAAATTAAATAATCACTCAACCAAATGGGGCCCTGTTGATCTAGGTTGGGGATGCTCTGGGCTTCTGTGGACTATGACTGACTACCCAGAACAGAATTTTCTCTTATGCAAGGCAGAACGGTAAGGTACAAGTACAGCTATTAAGGCATGTTTGAACTTCTTTTTACATTATGTCTGTTAACCTCCCATAGGCCAAAAAAAAAAAGACCCCAGAAAACAAAGGCACATGGGTAAGCCCAAAGTCACATGGAGGGGAAGTCCACTTGTCATGAAGCTATGGTGATGAGGTGGTGAATGACATTACTTCAGGCTAGCAAAGAATTCGGGTCAAGAATTCAATCATCACATCTCTTAAATGAAGAAACACTTCAAACAGCTGGTAGCCAGGGCAGAGTCCCCCCCCCCCCCCCCCCGATATTTAGAGTGACCAATACAACACCTGCCTGCTGCTAAGTACTGGGATTTGTGGGACATTGGCAAGTTAGCTAACCCTTATGTTACTAGTGAGGAGGGTCTTGGTCAAATATTTACTTCTCCTCTTCTGTGTCTACTATCAACCTGACAGGCCTTAGGAAAATGTTCTTTAGTGATAGCAAAAAGGGATAAGATGAACAAATACATTTGTACCTCAGGAATGGCCATCCTTTCATTGGAAAGCCCATCTTGGGAAGATCACCTGGGGTTGTTTGTGCTCAGCTTTCTATCTTCCCAGGCTGTGTAGGGGGTGGGGGTCAGTGTATCCAGTCCCTGGATCTCTGTGTCCTTCTCTATAAAATGTTAAAATTCCTTGTTTGTGTTTTTCTATGCCCATATAATAAGATTTTTTTGTGATGGTGTATAAAAAATGTGTCTCTGTGATGTATATGCGTGTGTGTTTATAGGACCATAAAGGGTCATAAGATAAAGAGAGTTGCTACTGTGATGATCATGGACTACTGGGAGCCTTTTTCAGCTCAGAGGAAAAGCTGTGCTCTAGGAATGAGGCCCTAAGCCAGAAGGCTGGTGGCAATTTGGATCCTCTTTTGAAGTCATAGTCTTTTATCTCCCTAACTCCTGTGTCATCCTTGCCTGGTGGTACTCTGTGCTCAGGGGAAGCTTCTATCTCCTCTCTTCTCCTCTGTCCTCCCCTCTGCTGATCTCGTCTTTCCTCCCCTCCTTCTCTCCATTCTCTTTCCCTCTGTTATCCTCCCCTTTCTTCTCCTATGCTGTCCTCACCTCTCTTACCCTTACTAGTGACCTTAGTAACTGGGGACAGGGATGCAGGTGATGATGCTGGCTCTGCCCCTGAGAACACTGGAGGCCTGCATGCAGACAGGAGTGCTGAGTTTGTGGTAGGACAAGAAGGGAGACAAAGAGCAGCAGGAGTGGCGCAAAGCCTGGAAGGGCTATGGCACCATAATGCTACCATTAAACCTATTGAGGACTCTCTAATAACATCTTGAGACCAGTCACTGGTTGAGTAGCAAGGGATGACATAGGGGACAGTGTACAGTGACAAACCACAGACCTAAGGTGTAAGATCCCACTAAGGTGTCTATGAGTTACTGCTCCAGAAATTGAACTGCAGTGCTGTAGTGTACCATGTTTTTTCCCCTCAGGATTTAGGCATTCATTTTCTACCTACCAGCTATGTTACCTGCTGATTGCAGCTGAGTGCTTCCCTAGTATTGTCCTGGCTGTATGAAATTATGCTCCTCACTATGACCATCTAGTGTTTGATGATTTGTGGATTGTGATGTGTGGGATCCAGCCATCCTTGTCTCAAGGAGGGCCTCTAGCTCTAGAGCACCCATGTGATTGCCAAGGTCACTTTGCAAGCTGCATCTCAGCTCAACTTCTTTGTTCAACAAGCTTCTCCTACTTCCTCACAGAGGAAGAAACTAATCAGAACCTGTCTCCCAGAAACCAAAATAATCCCCAACCTTTGACCTTTCCCAGTCTTGCAGGGTCAGTAGGTGCCTCCTGTAATTTATATGTGATGATATGTTGAGTCAAAACACTTCAGTGACTTGCCCAAGGTGATCCAGATATAAATGCTACATAGGAAAATGGCTATTTCAGAGGCATGGTGGTATAAATGAGCATGAATAAAAATAGAGTATTTTGGGCTGGAGAGATGGCTTAGTGGTTAAGCGCTTGCCTGTGAAGCCTAAGGACCTGGTTTGTGGCTCAATTCCCCAAGACCCACATTAGCCAGATGCACAAGGGGACGCACGCATCTGGAGTTTGTTTGCAGAGGCTGGAAGCTCTGGCGCACCCATTCTCTCTCTCTCTCTCTGCCTCCTTCTCTCTGTTGCTCTCAAATAAATAAACAAACAAACAAATAAATAAATTTTTTTTAAATAGAGTATTTTGGCACTTTTCTTCACAGAGTGGCAGGGGAAGGAATGAGAAGCTACAGGGAAGCTTATATGGCTTCTGCACGCTGTGGTGACATGGGTTAGGGGCAGTTTCTGCACCCATGCTCTGGCTCAAAGAATACACCTTGTTTTTCCTGCTCACCTGATCCAGCTCTCTTTCAATTGCCAAACTTCACAGAAAGAACCTTTCTTTGTAGTCATATTTTACTCAAGGAGACATCACCTTATAAATTACCTTCTCCCTAAAGACTTACTTGCATGTGTGGGAATACTTTTTTGTTAGAAAACATTTTGACCACACACTGAGCTGATTATCAGTGTAATTGTGCTGTAATCATATCTGAGAAAACTCTCCAGCAAATCATCTCTGACTGTCCGCCTACTCACAGGTAACAGACTCAGAGCTGTCAAATCACAGCAGAGGAACAGCTGACCTCATTCACAAAGGGAAGCTCTTTCTCCTACAGGATGTTTTCTATGGAGAAGTAGAATGGCTGTAGGGGTCGAAAGGCAGATGACCCATACACACAGAAATTGTTCATACATTGATAGCAAATGGTTAGTGATTTTCTTCAGATTTGGGTATAGGTGGTTTATGAAATATTTCTCTTTTTTTTGCCATTGTGGAAATGTTTGAAAAAGAACTGGCTACAAGGAATTAAAGGCAAAGTCTTATTATTCACTTAGTCTTAAAGTTTCAAATTTAAGAGACCTGTGCTCATGTCCCCATGTTGTTGCAGAATTTGGGGATTCAGGAGGGATTCCCCAGAATCTATGAACCCTGTTTGGGGTTCTGTCCTACTTTTAATAATTAATGAAGTTGGACTCAAGAAGTATAAAGTATAAATGATTAAGTTTATATAGGGAGAAATCAGAAATTGTGGGGTTTATTTAAGGGAGAAATTGTAAATTTGGAGGTCTATTTAAGGGAGATGGGAGCTAGAACAGAATCATAAACACATGGGAAGCAGAAAACATGTTCTCATGTGGAAACTCTGCATAGTTTATCAGGTACATTTAAGAGAAATTAAGGCCTTTAGCTATAGACTAAGGTTTCTGGCATGTGGAAAGTAGAATCTAGGAGCATCTGCCATGTGTTTTTAGAGAAGATGACAAATGGTTAAGGCTCAAGGAAAAAAAAAATGAGAGGACAGATATCAAAACACTGACCAGGAGATTCAGAGGAGAAATGAGTAATGAAGAGAGTTACACTCATGCTTACCCCAAGTTTAAAGAAATTATACAGGTAGTAGGTCTAAAGTTAGTGAAAGCACCCTTGTGGTAAGCCTGGAGTGAAAGGAAAATACACACATGATGAGTTACACAGGAGGCCTCTGCAGCCTGGGGCCTAATTTGCAGGGCAAAGCATTTCTCTTCCAAATTATGATTAGGATACAAGTGCTTCTATCTTGGAGCTCAGCTTCATCTCGATAAGTAGCCTCTCAGACCATTACACTAGGGCAGAGGGATGGTGGAGCACCCACACCCACTTTTTAAAACTATGACCACTAAGGGTCAAATTCCTGCTGATAATAGCCCATAGACCAGAAGTATTCATGAGGCCTTGTCTGATGCAGTGAAGCTGGGAAATAGAGGAACACACAGATATGGGGTACAGTAAATACCTCTGCTGTAACTGGATTTCAATATCTACATCTGCAAATGAATTAACTTATTGATTGAAAAGCACATGCATTAAATAAATAGCTCATGCCTTTTGGGGTTAGTACTTGTGCTAAGCACCTGGCATATAGTGGTGACTAAGATGCCCATACTCCCTGCCACCACTGCACATCTGTTTTGCAGTGAAGTCAGATGTGCCAACAATGAATGTAGTCACTTTCTGTACCTGCTACAGTAGAGGAAATGAAAGGCTCAGTGGCCGCACATGGCTTCAACTACTTACTGTCTCTGGATTAAGGACACTTCTTGAGGAGGAAGCATTATCTTTGCTAAAATCTGAAGGATGTCTAAGGCAGACCAGAGAAAGATTATTTGAGTGGAGAGATCACACTGGGAAGGCCTCAGATGAGGGAGCTACAAGGGGGCTAAGAAGTTTCCTTGAGATAATACATATTTAGGGTGTTTGCTGACTATTGAGTATTATACATACTTCAAGGGCTTGTTGTTTAATACAGTGAAACTTAGATATAGTTCCTATTGTGAGACAGGGTTAGCTTTATGGAAATAGAAGGAATGGTAGGGGCAAGGACTGAACACAAGCGTTCATACTCACAAGCCCAATTTTGGATCACAAAGTAACATTTTTGCGCAAGTTGTAATGCAAATATATGTGAAATTGTCATTGTAACCATTAAGTTCATTCAACTTAGATGTTCATTTTTTAGACAGGGTTTCTTGCTGAACTTATGGCTTATCAATTTGACTAGGCTAACTAGCTAGCAAGCCCTAGGGATTCTCCTGTCTCTGCCCCCCACTGCTGAGATTACAGGCAGGCACTGCTATGCCTGGCTTTTCCATGGGTGCTATGGATCAAACTCACATCTTTATACTCATACAGCAAGGACTTTGCCCACTGAGCCCTCTCCCAAGCCTTAATATGCACCTTTTGACAATTTAGAATATGATTATATTCTGATTAACTATGAATTAGGTTGAAGGCCACACTCATGAAGTTAAATCTGTAACACTGGATGTGAAAACTGATCCATTTGTCAATAGCCAAGCCAGGGTCAAGGGAATGTTTCCTTTAGAGCTAGAGGATGGTATTTCCTAAGTCTAGAAATCAGCCTCTTTTCTATCAGACCCAGCCAGACTCCTGCCAATTCATAGGCGAGACAAGCATGGCCTCCTTATCCCTACCTAAGGTTCAGGGAGAGAAAGAGAGACAGAGCGCAGGGAGCAGGGAGACAGTGAAAAAGCCAGGAAGTGGGGAGGATGAGTGAAGGAGCTCCATTGGTCCAGCCAGAAATTGGTTCTTTTCATTTATCACTCATCCCAACTCATTTTACCTCTATTGTTATGTGGGGACTAAAACATTCATTTCATGAAGAAATCGTCAAACTTTAGTGCTTTGAGATAATTTATGCCTTTCATCAGCTCACCAAATTGAGAGAATGACTCGACAGAGGTCTGCCATCAGGCAATCTCAGTGGAGATTTCTTTTATAACATTCATGCAAGGAGCCTCCTTCGAGATGCTGGTAAACAGTCCAGTGATCGCGAGATGTCTGAGAAGGCGTGCTTGCAGAACCAGACAGTGAACAAAGGGCTTTCGTGGCCAGGAAACGTACTCACAGGGGACCCGCCGGTCCCAGGCTCTGCCTCTGATTGGAAATGCAATCATTTGGCTGTGTTTAGCTGTGTCCAGTAAAGGGCCATTGGCGGCAATGCTCCACTAACTAGAAATCTCTTTTGCAATCAAATTAAACACAGCCACAACATCCTCATGATGCATGCTGGTTATCACAGAGACATTTTATTGCAGAAATGCTTTTTAAACATTAATTATGCTGCATATGATATGACCCAGATAAAATATGGGTGTATTATGACTTGTCTGTGGCTTTGGGTATGCTGTTTAATCCTTGGCAAGGGAGTAAAGAAAAAAGGTGGGTTGGACATTTTGTTTAGGATTTTCTCTCATGGAGCATTCCATGTCTATACTCCAAAAGTGGCTGCAAATGCTTTGTCTTCTGATTACTCACCCTGAGTCAGCCTTGTCCTCCATCCACACTTCATGTCTCCTAGCAGAGCCATGAAAACATCTGCATTGCCTGTGAAGGCTCTGGAAGCCCATCATTTATGACAGTCTGCTTTTACCAGGCACAGTCACCCTCTGTCTCCTTCAGTGAAGACCTCCTTTATTCAAGTTTGCCTAGGGCTTGGGACTTGCAGAGGGTTAACTATTGCTAATAATGCCCTGCACCATCTTCACCCTTTAAATATGGAAACTGAGACTCAGAGCATATATGACTTGGCTAATATCTCACCATGATAAGCAGTAAAGTTAAGTTTTACTGTTTCATTTTGTTTCTATGAGCTTTCTACAGTGTTTTTTTTAAACTTTAATCTAAAGCAGTGGAAGTTTTTCTTTAGCTGAAATCTTTTCTTTTTTAACTTTCTTTACTTAAAACCAGTATACCATTTGAGAATGATAAACTTATACTGAGCAACAGAACTAAGGACAAATGAAGTCCATGGTATACTCCATTAGCATGCTGCTGTGGATTTCATAAAACAAGCCCTCCCCCACCAAGTCCTGGCCCCTGGCAAGCAGAGATAAATGGTTATGCACTGTGTGATGATGCCATTAGCTGAGAACTTTGGTTCATACAGTCGGCTGCTGCAAAGGTTGCACCCAAAACCTGTTGCCCTGGCATCCCAAGTTAATCGGTGATGGTGGCTCATGGTGTCAGCCATGCGTCTTCAACACAAACCAAGCCCATGTTTATTGTGCTTGTCTACTCCATTCAGTCAGGTTGCTTCATGTTCTAGGAAGCTGGAGTCTATCTATGACTTCCTGTACTCTGGCAAAGGCCAGTGGCTAATCAGGGTCTCTATCTGCAAGTCCATGATGTGTAGGTAGCAGTTGCCAAAGGCAGACATCTTCAAAGCCTAGCACCCTGAGAATATCATAACTGCCAAAGTCTCATTGGTTGAGACTTGGGTCAAACTACAGATCATATATTTGTTATCAAAAAGAAGTCTTGGCTGCAAACCATTTCTTAAAATTTTTATTTATTTGCAAGCAGAGAAAGTGAGAGAGAGAGAGAGAGAAGAGAGAGAAGAGAGACAGAGAGAGAATGGGCACACCAGGGCCTCTAGCCACTGAAAACAAACTCCAGATGCATGTGCCTCTTGTGTATCTGGCTTTTGTGGGTCCTAGGGAATTGAACTGAGGTCCTTTGGCCTTGCAAACAAATGCCTTAGCTGCTAAGCCATCTCTCCAACCAGAGGCTGACACTTCTATCTTAAGAGGCAGGCAATGGATTTAAGCACTTGCAATTGATTTCTCTCCCAACTGGCCAAGTCTTGATTTCATATTTGCCCACACTTAAGAGGATATAGTATCCAGGCCTGTGCAAGAGAGACTTGACTTTGCACTTATACAAACCCAACTTGGTGACCCAGTCAGTATGTTCAGGTATGTCTCAGTAGATAAAGCCCATATTCTCATAGCAAAATCTGCAGAGCTACTTACTATGATATCCAGTTCATCAGTGTAGTTCACGCTAAATACTGTCCCTGTGTTCCCTTCCAAGTGCTGGGTTCTGGCTCCAGAAATCCATTCCTAGCAGTCCACAGTGTTGTCAAAGGAGCCTGTCACAAGATTCTGTTCATCAAACTTCACCACTGCACAGCTCTTAATCTGTATACCATAAACGACTGTCCTGTGCTTACAGACAGGTCACCTGACCCTGAACAGACAAGTCCATCTTTATAGTTAAGTGCACATACTCTGGCACTGTATCCAATTAATGATGAGGTCTCAAAGGCTTCATGGTCCTTCAGTTGCTCCATCTTCAGAATAGCCTTCAAATAAACCTTCTTCCAGTGCCAAGCATCCTGAATAGAATCATCTGTCTGCCAGCCCAAACTTGTATACACAGTTTGCCACTCCTCTGTATAGGCACTTGTCACCATACCCCATTGTTTAGGGGAACAGGCAGCATGGGAGTAAAGTCTGAGAATTTAGCTATTTTAACAAGTAAAATCTGAGGTCCAAGGGAAGGAATTTGAGGAAGTTCTACTTGAGGAGTCTCTAGATTACTGGAGAGATGCCTGAGCTAGACTGCCTCACTCAAGCTAAGCAGGTGATTCAGAGTTTCATCTGTCTATAGTACATCAAAATGTTGTAGCAGTTCTCTTCAAAAAGACTGTCCAAGCAAGATTGCTGAGCAGGCACCCTAGGGCCAGGACCTCACACCAGGCTCACATGAATTAGGTGCAATCGGCTACCAGAGCCTCACAAAGCATGGCCAGGTCACTCTGTAGCCATGGCGCATGCAAGGTAGATGGAATATTACATGAACACTCAGAAATATAAAATGACAAAGGAGCTGTCCTGTCTGGAGAAGGAGCCTTGCAGAGCCCTCTGTCACAGCCCCCTCTAGCCCTTGCTTTGGTAGCTTCCCAGTATAAAGACTGCTGCCTTACACCATCCCTCATTCTAAGGTCAAATGCTGATTATGGTCCAAACTGATAGCTGTCCCTGTCCCCTGGAAGCTTGCCATATCTTCGAGTAAATGGGGACAGAACACATAAGAAAAGTATACTCTATGTTAGATGGATCAAGTGTCAGGAGCCACAGCTAGGAGACAGGCAACAATGTAGCTTTCAACAGAGTGAATAGGGTAGGCTTTGCTAGAAAGGAGACATTTAAGTGATCAGGTATCTTGGGGAGGATTGTTTCTAGTTGTGGGAAGAACAAATAGACACTGAGAGTTATAGCCACCCCTCAGGTGAGAGCCACATCCAGTGTAGGAGAGCAGAAACTCAAGGGAGCAGAGTGGAAGGGTCAGTGAGGTAACAGGTTTGAAGACATCATGGATCTTGCTGTCCTGAGTGAAAGGTGACACTACAAAGAGTTAGAACCAGAAGAAGACAAAATGTGACTCACAGCTTCATGAAATCCTTCAGATCTCTGGGTTGACAACAGGCAAAAGTTGGCAAGAAAGAGAGACCTACAAAACCCAAATTTGCCTTGACAAAGATGTTGAGGGAAATCTCTGCCCCTTTTTAATATCCTTTTTATTTTAGTATCTTACCATCATTGGGATTCACTTAAATTTGAAACAGAATGAAGATGAGAGGAAAAATTAAAGCATGTGTATGCTCACTTACTCGAGTATATGTGAGTGTGTACATGAGCATAAAATGAGTAAATCCATGCATCTGAATGTGCATGTTATTAGTGTGTGGGAACACAAGTCTAAATGTGTCAGTGTGTTGAGGGTGGGAGTGTATGACTGTATAAGAGCATGACAGTGTATGAGTGTGAATGTGTGGTGTGAGTGTAGGGATATGACTGTGGAAGCTTGTGTGTGTGTGTGTGTGTCTGTGTGTGTGTGTATCTGGACCTTGTTCTCCAGTGGGAACCTCCTGGTGTAGGCTCTAAGTCAATCATATGGACCAGCAGAGGGACTGTGAGAGGGTCCACAGACAATCCTGAGGCAGCATGGTGAGTGGCTTACAGCCACCACCCTTCAGCTACTGATCCCTGCCTCAGCCTTCTCCACCTGACAGCATCCTCTTCAAGGTCAATTCTGTACCTTCTCTAAGAGAAGCCACTGTTTCCCTCAGCACACACTTCTTGTGTCTTGCCACCTTGAACTCTGGAGATATGTGAATTTCTTGAAGGCTTTGACTATGTCTGGTTGATTGAGGTTACTCAAGAGCCTAGCAGGTGCCCAAGACTTGGAAGACCTGAATGTCTACTGAATGAATGGGAATCTTTTCTTTCTCTTTGTCTATATTCCCATCATAGACCTGTCTACATGGAAACCATACTCTAAAGGTTTGCTGTGCATGATAGATGGGTGTTTCTTTAACTCTTTAGTTTCAAAATTTTGTTCTTCTTGTGTGTGCATGATGTGTTTGTGTATGGATGTGTGTTTTTATGTGTGTGTGCACTTGTGTGTACATGTATGTGTGCATGTATGTGGTTGACAGGGGTCATGACTGGGAGTCATTCTCAATCTCCCTTCATGTTTCTTATTGAGAGAGGGTTTCTCACTGATCACGGAGCTCACCAATTTGGCTTGTTTGTCTTGAGGATCCACCCATCTTTGCCTGCCAACCACTAGGATTATAGGCACACATCACCATGCCCAACTTTTGCATGTGTGCTGGGGATCCAAACTTGGGTCCTCATGTTTGCACGGCAAGCACTTTACTGACTGAGCCATCTCTTTACCCCCAAAGATTTCTTAATGATCAATCACTACTGGCCAGTCTGACTTGATTGTAAATTTAGATGGTGGCTAGAGACTGCTTTGTGGTTTAGCCAAGGTGTTTTCTTTTCTTTATTTTTTAATAGCATTATGGGATCAGAATTGAGTGGGAATTAGTAACAGGTCATTGCTGAGGCTTGGCCAGAGCTTTGGATAACAGTGTCCACCAGTGGAAAATGCTCAGAATAAATTAGAGCTTAGAATGGAGTTGACTAAAGGTGTCTACAAAGAATTTGCAAGAAGAAACAGAAACTGTAGGGAGTTGGGGTGAGAGAACAGACACCATCAAGTGGAGCCCTGGTCTTCTTAGGCCCTCCTCTGCATAAGCTCTCACCCGCCCTTCTGGAGTAGTATCTTGGGCTCCCTTGGGGGTCATTTGGGCTGTGAGTTTCTGTTGTGCTGCTTTGCTGCCTAGGGAGCTGTTTGGAAGAGAGATGCTTTGTGCAGATGATGCAGCACACGAGATGGTCCCTGTGAGACTCTCAATGGGCTCTGAAGCACTAGAGGAATTGGACTAAGAAGATTCAAGGCTTGAGGAGAAATTGGACCACATGCCATCCTAGGAAGTGGGAGATTGTACATGTGTGGAGGAAGGAAGGGAGATCCTGTTGTGGAAGGATACAGGGCAGGGTGGACTATGCCTGTAAGGAGGTGGCTATCTGTCTCAAGGTCAGGAGCTATTCCAGAATAGGGAGAACAAAGTGGAGTGGAAAGGGTACATGTGACACTCAGGAGACCAGTGTTTCAAATTCTAGCTCCACCTCCTACTTGCTACCTGATGTGGGCGAATTGGGTCCCTCCACCTAATTCATTTGCAAAAGTGCTTACTCTTGGCACATCAGAATATTCATGTATTTGGAGCTACGTCTTTGAAAAAGTAGTTAAACTATAATGAGGCAACATGGATAGGAACTAACTCAATAACTAGAGTCCTGGTGAGAAGAAAAGATTAGGACACAGACACAAACAGACGGAAAACTGTGTGAACACACAGCCATCTGTCAGCTAAGGAGAGAAGCTGCAGAAGAAATGAACCACCCTGCCAACACCTTGAATTTGCACTTCCAGCCTCTATAGTTGTGAGAAAATAAACGTCATCCAGCCACTCATTCTAGTACTTCTGTATGGCAGCTCTAGAAAAGTGACACACTACCTAAGAGACCTTGAGCATACTATCTCACCTCTCTGGGCCCCAATTTGCCCATTTGTAAAGTGAACGTGATACCACTCATCTCTCAGGGTTTTGAAGAGAAGTGAGAAAAGTAGCATATGCAGATGTTCCCTGCAGTCAGCAAATGCCAGACAAATGCTCGCTCTGACGGACTGTCTCTCATATTTACATTGCAAATGTCATGAGTGCCTACAATGTGTCAGACGTTCTTCTAGGGGATGAGCTTTACAGTGTCAGAAAGTACAGGAAAAGCTGTCTCTGTCCTCCTAGAATTCTACAGTACAAAACAATAAACAAGTCAGGAAAATACAGGGCATGTAAGAATAGGATAAATGTAATGGTGAAAACAATCAAAGGAGGGGACAGGGCAGCTGGGATATGAATGAGGCATAGTAAAGGATTTCAGATATTTACGTGAAGAGGTCTTCTCAAAAGAGGGATGTTGATCAAAGACAGAAAGTAACTGGTGACCCAGTCAAGTGCTTGTAGAAGAATGGCATTCAAAGAAGGGGCAGCTTGTGTCAAGGCTTTGAGACTTGGGTTAAGAAAGTGCCAGTTTACTTGGAGCCCACAGAAGCTTGACTTCTACATTCTGGAGGGTTTTAGCATGTCTGAAGCTGTGTGAACTGAGTTCTTTCATTGCATACATCCACCCAAATGGTCATTATCAGGGAAGCCTAGATCATGCACCTGTTGTTAGAAGGTAGGTTCAGGGAGACTGTTTTCTTGTTTTTCTAGGGGGGTAAGGCCTCAGAGTCTGGGTAGGATTAGTTACAAAGGCCTATAGAGGCTTTTTGACTCCTTGCTGTACCCATGATGCCTATAATTAGTTGGTAAGAACGAATATCACTTAGAGCAGAAAAACAGAAAGAGCAGGAGGCCAAGTGAACTGGGAAGCTGCTAGCAGGGCCAGAATTTTTATTGCAAAAGAAAGGTTGTGAGCTCAGTGACCTGATTCAGCTACAACTGGGTCCTGTTGAGGAAACTGAAATCTCTTGCATGCGTATTCAAGGAAATTGTAAGTCACAGATAGGAATCACAGATAGACGTCACCCCTTTGATACTGGCCTAGGTGTATGTTTGATACCTGCTTGTGTTAAGAAGTGTGACCATGACAGAATAAGCTGCTATGAGGTTGGTCCACTTTTTTCTAGCTATATTTTCCCTGTGTATCAGAGTAACAAAAACTTTTTGGGAGATGGTCTATACTTGTAATTACAGCATTTAGAAGGCTAGGCTGGGTTGCATAGTGAGTTCCAACCTAGGCTAGATCACCCAGAAAGACCCTGTCTCCAAAAATGTTCATGTCTTATATCCTGATCCTTTGTGGGACTGGGGGTTACAGGTACACATGGCCATGCCTAGCTGTTTATGTGAGTCTTGGAGATTTGAACCCAGGCAGTATTAGGCCCCCTCAGATCCTCAGGCTTGCACAGAAAGTGCACCTACCACTAAGCATCTCTCTAGCCCTTGATCCTTTTAAAATCTTAATTAATTAGCACATTTTTTCATTATGCAATTTTTCATAAATATCACAGCATAATATTTCATTATGTGCATGATTATAATTTACTACAACATTCCCTTGCTCTCAGCTTGCAGTGATTGCTCCTCTCTATAAATAAGACTGTACGGAACATCCGTATGCATGTGGCTTCCTTTTCCTTTTTTCTTTCCTTTTCCAACATTCTTAGACCCTTTTCCCTAGAATCAATTTCCAGATGTAGAATAGAATTACTTTAGTAAAGGGTACAATTTCTTCAAGGCTGTCAAAATCAATGTGAATCATCTTTATTCTCTATTGGATCGCTTATTCCACTCACTTTTGTTTCCTCTGTAAATTGGAAAAGCATTCTTTCTGTCTTTACCCAGGATGCTGTCATACATGTTGAGTAGGACAGGTTCAAGGATACAATTTTTTTCCTGTTGAAAGGTTCTCTACATTTGAAATTCCCATTTCTGTAAATTACAGTACTTTCTAACTCCATGTAAATTTAAAATTTTGTCCAATTATTTCTCTTAAAGTGGGATGCCTGAGAATTACCACTGATGCCTAAGTGTGCAGCATGTGTTTTCCTACTTGTGTGAATTTCCAAGCTTGATGTATTTAAGGAGAGATTTGAAAAGCATTTAGCACTGGTATCAGATTTATTTAGTTTTAATTATTTTATGTGAGTTGAATTGCTCTGAGTAGCTTTGTGATGTTAGTTGCAAAATTTATTCTTCTCTTTTAAAGCAGGGTGCACTGCACAAAACAATCTTGAAATGGCTAGATATCATTATCTTTTCTTAAAAAAGAGTTTTTAAACTTATATTAGCGGTAATGGGGTTTCTGCAAATATAATGTCACATTTTGTTGCAAGATACCAGAACTCCAGCTGAGCCTTCCCAAAGACTGGTAGGGGCAGGGATCTTGAACTATGTTTTTTACATGGTCACACATGTATATATGTGTACACACACACACACACACACACACACCATTGTCCCTCTTTCAATGGAGCAGTTTTCACTCTCTATAGAGGAGCAAGGACATAGTTACTGGATAGTGACATGATTCTGAGTTCTGTGGCTGACAGTGTGGTTTCCACCAGTGCTATAGGCTGACTGGGGAAAATAATTCTTTAAAAGCTCCCAATAAAAGACATAAATAAACCAGTGCAGAGCCAAGGGTCTGCGCAGACTCAGCCAAGTTATATGTCCCTGTGACATATTGTTGTTTGAGGACAATGACAAACATTTCTGACCATCCATAGAAGCCACTGGGGGAGCTCTTGTTTCTCTCTAATCGCTCCCAAAGCCTTTATGGCTAATAGTGTGTATAATGAGTCCAGCTTTCTAGCCCCTGAGAGGAGCAGCGGGATTGTATGTAGGGAGGGAAGTTCTTTGCAGTTTGCCCAGCACTAATGTAACAGGTCCATGGTAAAGGAGGCAGATAACCTTCAATCAGTGATGGTGGGGAGAAAGGGCAAGAAGAAAGGCTTAGAAGTTAAGATGCCAAGCTAATACCTCATAACTAGAGCTCACGTCAGATGTGGGTGGGAAGTTACAGAAGAAGAACAGACCAGGAGCTGGGATGTGAACTCAGGTTCCAGAGGGAGTGTGCTGCAGCAGCTTGAGGTAGTTGATGGCACACTCCCCACTTCCCCTGTAGGAGGAGCTTCAATCACCTCTTCCTTCTGGGCCTGGGGAGCTCCTTGCAGCAGCAGGCTTGGTCATCTCTATTTTAACAAACTCTGCAAGTGTTTTGTTCATGGCTTCCCTGGATAACTCCTGCACTGCTTCAGAACTACTAGCAGTGGGAAGTGGTATTTGTTTCCATTTCCACATGGATCTCTGGACTAGAAATCAGGAGGCCTGGACTCTAGTGCCAGATGCCAATGTCTGCCTATAAAGTACAAGCATGTCACTATACTCTAAGTCTTGTATCTTTAGCTGTAAGACAAGAAGCTAAACTAATGGCTCTCAATCCTGCCTGCACAATGCAATCTCTAAGAAGATGGTCATGTCTAGTCTGCTCCAGCCCCAGGAAATCAAAATGTCTACAGGTGGAACATGGGCATTTTTTGGTTGTTTCCTTTGAGTTCTGAATCCCAGAGAAGTTAACAGTTGACTGAGTTCTTCCTTGATGATCATTTATAATTACGGTTGGACTTGAGGAGACCTCTTCTGTCATGCAAAAAGAGAATCATAACAACAAACACAAGAGACATCAGAACAGGCACCAGAGTCAGGTCAGCAGCCCATGACTGGGTTTCCAGGACTGGAGAGAGAGTTGGGCCACATCCTTTGGTTGTGTAGGTTTGGCACCACAGCACTGGGACTGCAGGGCAGTAGGAAAGCTGATGAGCTCAGGTAGGAACTAAAATAATTCAACCCACCACTAAGGCAGGCACTAAGGCAACAGTGACTCAAATCACAATGTTATGAAGGTATGGGGAATTTTATCTCCCAGGATGGTGTCAGGCTAAATGGTTTCTTAGCAAGAGGTCTGAGTGAGCCAGCAGTAGTCTCAAATCAAAGTGACCTCATGGCTTCTCAGGTTAAGGTCAAGGCTTGGTCTTAGAGGAAGGAAGGATCCGCTGATGAGATTGGGATTCAGGAAAGAGCTCTAGATTTGAGGAGATCTCCAGGGCAATTTCTCCATGGATAGCTTTTGTGATAATGGATGACAGTTTAGGGCATGGGGCTCTGGAAATGAAACCAATGAGATAGGCAAGGCTGCTTGATTGGGACTTCAGCTCTCCAGCCCAAGGGAGCCAATGGTGACAAAACAGGTGTTCAGCCTACTCCCTTGAGTAAAATGATCACCTAAGCTGCTATTAATTTTCTGAGCTTACATTGATAATTGTCCATTAGTCATAGGAAATAAATGACTAACAAGCCATGGAGCCTCTTTGTGATGATTAATATTCACTGTCAACTTGATAGGATTTAGAATCACCTAGGAGACACATCCCTAGGCATATCTCTGGGGGTATTTCCAGAAAGGTTTAACTGAGGAGGGAAGACCCACCCTGAATGTGAATCACATTTTGAATGTAAGAGGCACCACCACATAGGCTAGAGTTCCAGGATGAATCAAAAGGAGAAATTAAGTAGAGCACCAGCACTCATCTCCTTCTGCTTTCTGAATGAGGATGCAGTGTGATCAGCACCTCAGGCTCTCCCAAATAAATCTTTCCTTCCTTTCCATGGGTTTTGTCAGATGTTTTGTTATAGCAGTGAGAAAAGTAATTATTATGCTTGTGTGTGCACAAGTCCTGGCCTTGTACTTGATGCACAACAGATAGTAACTTAACCCAGGCGTTATCAAGTCCTTGTTGCTGGTGTCATCTTGCTAAAAGACTTTCAGTGCTTGAAATAAGAATTGCTGAGCTCCTCCTCTGTGTCATCATCATGGTGCTTGATGTCATTGCTTCACAGTTTGGGCTGGGCCTTATTAAAGCTGAGGGACTGTTGGAGCTTGAGTTACCAAGAAAGTACCAAGATGGAATAGAAGAAACACATGCTGCTTCAACAGGCAAAAAGAAATTTAACCCATATGATTGTGTTGGGCAAAACATTTGCCGAACAATAAACATGTCTACATTCAGAGCTGAGCGACATTTGACTCAAAAGTTGAAGCTGCAAAGGGACCAGGCACAATGTGTAAACAGAGATGCCAGGACCTTTGTCCCATCCTAATCACCCACCAGAAATATGAAACATCTAATGGGGATTCATTGTTTTAGCAGAAGTGACCTTTCAGGTTTGCAAAGTAACCTAGACAACGGTGGCAATCCACATGTCAGAAGTGTTACCTCCAGCAAGCTAGGGGGAAGCAAATAATGTAGTGCTCAGTGGTGTGACCTCTAAGATGGTGGTGTTTAGGTTAACTAGGAGCAAACATTCTGGACTTGTGGCCTAATATGATGTTTTTGGTCAAACTCTTGAAAGCTGGCCTCTGAATAGGTAACAGATTGCAGGCCCAGACTATATTTGTATTTTGTTCCCTGGTAATGGGGACACTGTCTCACTTGGACCAGCACCATCCACAACATCCGGCAAGTCATTAGGAATGCAGATTTTTCCATGTCAGAAGCTCTCAGGTGGAGCTGTCAATCTGTATTGTGAGGGGGCCATCAGGTGACTCTGAAGCAAGTGTCAGACACCTGGGATGGGGGTTAATTACAGCAGCAAAGGCAGGAGGCTACCTGGGTCAAGTTGGTAAGAAGAAGGATTTAGGGAGCTTATGGTGCCAGAGTTCCTCATACCAGGTCTGTGGCTTAAAGATGCAAGAGGAAACTTCACATACCACTGTCGCATGTGAGGCCACTAGTGAGGGAATGCCAGGAGAGTGCTGATGTGGAAATGGAATGTGGCTGTACTCCTAAGGCTGAGGGTCTTTAAGGCCCACCACTGATGAGGGCTGGGAGTGTCAGAGATTACAAGTGGCAGGAGAGGAGATACCGATATCCAGGAATGCTCTAGGGACATTTGGATGGTACTTCCTTTTTCAGAGCCAGGCTGGAGATATGTCCACAATACCAACCTGTCTCCCTCACAGAGCAATGCTGGGCGAGGTGGAGAATAAAGCTAAACACTGTCAACTGGCTGTGGGTGCAGCCATGCTCAGATGCTTGTCCTGCCACACAGATGACATCTTCCTCCCAGTCAATAAACACGATGTGCAGCTGACTGTGGAGTTGTCCAACACACAACGTTCAAAGGTCTCTTTTATTGTCTGTGTATAAAATCAAGCAGAGACTCCCTTTCCTGGGAGGGCAGCAATAATACACTCACAGTACTTTGGTGGAAATAAATGAGGAACAAGCCAGATATATGTCAGGTGCCCGGAGCCCTTCATTTGTGTGGGTTATGTTGTTGCTTAGAAAGACCCATACTGGCAGCTACTTGTAGAACCCACTGCCAAGCCTGCCTACATTTCTGACTTCTAACTCAAAAAGCATAATCTTTTCTTTTTCCTACTCTTCTTGAGATACTGACCAGAATCGTAAGCATGCTTGCCCTGGCACTTGGGGCTTTCTCACATTTTGTTTTTCTTCAGTGAATCTCCTTTGTTTTACTCACACATACAAAAAGACCCAAACTGAACAACCTTAACACAGGTACTACCTAATGTCTCTGTATGAAAGAATCCCTGACTACTTTGTCCTGATAATGATAGGTGTTTCATATTTGAGAAGTTGCAATGGCCCAGATAATCCACATTGTAGAGAGCTAGTCTAAACTGACCTTGAGAAGGACAGAGTAACCACTAAATCCTTGTTTTGACTGGATGTGTTCAGTGAATTA
This sequence comes from Dipus sagitta, assembly GCA_036346955.1. NCBI lineage: Eukaryota > Metazoa > Chordata > Mammalia > Rodentia > Dipodidae > Dipus > Dipus sagitta. The sequence continues at coordinate 261,116,194 of CM070770.1, read as the reverse complement.
TCCCCTGCTTCTGGTGAGAAAACTTCATTCTCTTCTTGGATTCCAGAAAGTAGAGGTGGAGGATGGTGTTTTGACCTAGGCAGGGATATTACTGAAACTTTGTTTAATTTGAACAAAATCAAACATTTTCTGGATCATTGTAGGTTGATGGACCATCACTTTATCTAGCCTGCTTTGACATCCTTTACAGAGTTTAACTTTCTTGCACATTCTTGGTAGGAATTAGACATTTCAAAATCAGTTTCCATTAGGCAATTAGGTTTCTTGCATTTTACTTACAGTGAAGAGACTCTGGAATCTCACATGAGATCCCTGAAATTATTTTTTAACCTTTTATCATGAAACCTTGAGGCATATACAGAAATGGATAGAGTGGTACAATGAAAACCTGTGATGTAAGTGACATACATCTTTAACAATTATCAGAGGGTGGGTTTTAGATTTTCTTACACCTACTTCTCTCAACTCCTTTCACTCTCTCTCTCTCCTTCTCTTTTTTTGAGGTAGGCTCTCACTTTAGTCCAGGCTGACCTGGAACTCACTCTGTAGTTCCAGGCTGGTCTTGAACTCACAGATCCTCCTACCTCTGCCATCCCAAGTGCAGGGATTGTAGATGTGCGTCATCATGCCTGGCTCCTTTTCATTCTCATATGCTTACTTGGAAGCTAATCTCAGTCTTCACATCATTGTATCTACATATGACTCAGGTTGTATCTAAAATATAATAGTCTTTAAGAAAGACAATCACAATAGTATTATCATATGCAAAAATTAAAATATCTGTCACTAGTATCAAATATTCATGTGTTATTTAGCTTCTTGACTGAATCATTTTTTTATTGCTGTGTTTGAATCAGAATTCAGAGGATTTCTATACTTTTTCATTGGTAGACATGTTCTGAGAAGGTGATTTGAAATAATTCCTTGCACACAGCACACTTTGACTTGTTTATATTCAGAAATCCCACATAAATGCCAAAGGGGTTGAGGCCACTATAATGTCCCTTCACAGCCCAGCAATTGGCCCAGTGAGTACATCATCTGCCAGATTCTGGCAGTACAGACTAGAAGCACAGGTGGTAGAAGACAAGAAGAGCACAGGTTGCCAGGCTTGCAGCTTGGGCTGAAGCTGTGCTCCTCCTAAAATGTTGATATGCTTTAACTGCTAGTGGGCAAAGACCACCATGGAGTCGGCTTGATATGGAGCTGAGGATCCACATGGGAAAAGTTTTGATTAAGGGATGAAAGAGTTGCTCCAAACAATGGGTTTGAGAGTGGGACTGACCATCACCTGGTTCAACACTATGGACCAGTTTGCCTATTAGAAGCATGCAGTGTGACCAATTCAGACCCTGGAATGTGTGGTGTGATGGCTCTGAGTCTGAAGATAGGAGGAGAACACTGTCTATTACTCAGGTCATTTCCCTTTTCAAGGTTGGGGGCTTTTAGAAATTTCCCTAGGACTTTAAGGATTCAAGTTCTAACACTGGGAAACCAAAGTAAAGTAGCTGAGTTTGATTAAGGCCCATGGCCTATGTGTAGATGATCAAATTTTAGAAAGACATATTTATGTCTTGGGACACAAGCATGAACACCTCTGACCCCTTTATAAGTAGGGAGCAGAAGAGAGGATCAACTCACCCAACCACCTACCCACCTACCCATGCAACCCATTTGTGTTCTCTCCACATGTCTGTGTTTTCCTGTTTAGCAGGTAAATTCTTTTCCACAGGACTGGGGACAACAGTTATAAACAGCCTCAGATTATTCTATACTAACATAAGGGGAATTTCTCCCTCTCAGCATTTGTATGTTAATCCTAGTGAACTTGAGCCTGACTGGTTATTATGGTTTCCATGTGAAGTATCCCTCACAGACTCATGTGTTTGAACACTTGATCTTCAGATGGTAGCGCTGTTTGGAACCTTTTGGACATGAAGCCTAACTGAGAGGTGTATAATCTGGCTGTGCTTCTGGTCCTGTTATCTGCTTTCTGTTCAAGGCTATACTTCTTGGAGTAGCTGCCATTTGAAGCTCCCGACGTTATAGACTAAGCTACTTCAACTGTCATGCCTTTCCTGCCATCGTGAACTGCATTCCCTGAACCATGAGCCAAAACGAATCCTCCCTTACTTGCTTTGTCTGATATTTTGTCACATTCATGCAAAAAATCACTAATAAACTAACCTTCTTAAATCACATGTCCACCCCAGTGATTCAGGAAAATAGGGATAGTCTAAGAGGTAAAAATCACTAATAAACTAACCTTCTTAAATCACATGTCCACCCCAGTGATTCAGGAAAATAGGGATAGTCTAAGAGGTAGGTGCAGGTCAGGTATCCACCTTTGTAACCAGACAAGGGAAAAAGGAACATTAAGGTCAAGAGAAGCAAATAATCACTTCCATTATACATTCCCTTACTCCATTCATATGCATACAGCTCCAAGTGAAAGCATCTAGGGCTGGAAAACATATATTGTGAATGGGGGATCAGCCCCAGTGGCCATGATTAGAATGTTACTGTTAAACTCACTCAATTGTATGTAGTATGGTTAACTCTTTCAATACTATATTGATCCAGTTCTGGGTCCATCTCTAGCAGAGAGGAAATAGAAACTAGAGCAAATAGTGGTCAACAGGTATGAAAATAGTTATATCCACATCATCAGCCAGGACCAAACCCTTTTCTTTCCTTCAATGCACAAGTCACCTCCAAGGCAAAACAAGTATCACCTCCTCTCCTCCTCACCCCTCACATTTCTCCATGAGGACTTGCATTAGTGTGACCTTAATTAGAAAAGGCAGGCAGATAGTGTGGGTATTAAAGAGAAAGCAGGGCCATCAGAAGAAGTAGACATAAAATTCTGGTTCTCCTATGGATGTGCATGGGCATGCATACATGTGCATACACACACACACACACACACACTGGAACACATGTCCAGGATACATATATAAACATCTAATTCAATGCTCTGTTAAAAAAGTTCTAAAGTTGAGCATATAGTTTTATGACAATTGACAAAACTCTGAACATCATCTCTTGCTCTCAGAAACTTGCAATGAAGGAACATCATTGTTTACTCAGAAAATCCTGAGAGAGTCTAAAAACAAAGGAGACCTTTCATCACCTTTGAAAGCCTTTCCAAATCTTGGGAAACTAGTCCAGTTTTAACCTGCAGCTAATGTTGGTTTGGATTGAATGCAATAATAATCTGTGTATACAATATGGTGGTTCACTTTATAGACAATATATAAATAATTCTCCCAAGTTTTAATTACCTAGAAGAGATTATGATTTTTATTCTGCTTTGTAAAATATGTTATAACATTTTATACTAGTCACTGGTCAGGTACCCTTTTCAAAATAATTTCTAAGTGTGAAATAATGTTTTTCTATAATAATCTACCTTAAAAATCTTATGGGAGGCATTCTGCAGCAACCAAGTGGGCATTGGCAGCAGTTCCTTTAGATTCTTTTATCAACATGGTCAAAATTTTGAGCCTGAATTAGAAACAACTGAATATTAAAATGCAAATGGCATAGCTGAACTCCAGGGACATCCTTCCCAGGCAGACGAAAGTACCATCAGAAACTCTACAGTGGTGTTATGAAATTTTAATTCATGATCAAAATGTCTTCTCCCAAGTCCCAATACCACTTTCCAATATATCTTTCAAATTATAGTGGGACTTGGTGGATAACTTTTTAAATATCCCTTAAATTGCAAGTAGATGAACATTTGGCCTCAAAAACTTTCAGATTCTTACTGTGGCTAAGCTGGGAGATTCAGTGGGAAGAGTTGCATCAGCACAGAGCACTTTGCCTCTCCTATCTTACATCTTATAGCAACCAGAATGTGTTTGAGGCACGTATTTCGGAGTTATGTTTAACAATCCTGAGACATCATCTCTATTCAGCCTCACAGCCTCTGGTGGAGACATAGTGAATATTAAATAACCAAGAGGGCTGCCACAAAATCCTGCTGCACTTGGGCAAAGCACAGCATTATGGTGACTGCTTTTTTTTCCTTGATATTACATTTGCATCTTGTTTCAGAAATAATATGCCTTAAGCTTTTAAAATGAGCATTACCAAGTGATTGAGGTCAGGGACAATCTTGAGTATTGATGATGTGTTAAAGGAAGCTATGGTTTAACTCTGTGAAATATAAATTCCTGTGGTCTTATGCTGAAAACAATTATTCAGATGTGACTGAACTTGCAAAGTCTCACATAAATCATTTGTACCTGCAGTCATGTGGGAAGAAAGTGAGGACTGGGTGAAGTCAGTAGTAAGGGGCCTGAGGTTCTTGCTGTGACTAGAGAATTGCTTCTGGCTGTGTAACATGTGCCCACAAATTTAACATCTTTAAACCTTATCCATGTATTGGCTCCCCGTGCTGTGGTTCAGGATGGCATGGCTGGGTCATCTGGTTGGGTTCACATCACAAGTCAAAATCAAGGTATGGGTTGAACTAGCTTTCCCCCGGACATGTCTGCTTCCAGTCAGTCTTATTCTGATTGTTGGTAGAATTGAGTTACTTGTGGTTGTAGGAGGAGGCCCCATTTCTTTGCTGGCTCATCAGGCAGCCTACTCTTAGTTTTTAAAGGCAGCCTGTGTTTCTTGACCCTCTATCAGCACCCCCCTCCAGTGGTGGACCAGATTCCCATGCTTTGAAATTTTTATCTCCTCTGTGACTGATCTCTAGATGAGATTTAAAGAAGTCATGTGGTAAAGTCATGCTAATCCAGATAGTATATTTATTTTAAGGTGAATAAATTTGTGACAGTTACAGCTAGAATATTTATTTTGTCTCATAACACAATGTAGCCATGAAAATGATGCCATGCTTATCGTTATCACGGAATCTACAGAGCATGTCTATCAAGAATGGAACTCTTCATCTGCTACAACAGGCATGGCGACCTTCTTAGATAACCATGGGGTTTTGGTGAGGGATATCAAAGCAGGCTAATGAAAGAATGACAGTTGGAGACGAGTTACCAGCAAACTACATGTGCCCTCTTCTTGGTTATGGGATGAACCCAGGTCAGCTTGCTAATACAGCAAAGTTCCTCATGTCCTTCCTGAAAATGCTGAAAGCATAACCTGAACTACCTGGAAACTTTGGTAAGTGAAAATAAGCCTTGCCAAAGACCCAGGGAAGAGGCAAACTTCCTCTTCTTCAGCTTTTGGAGTCATTAAAATGGGGAAAAGATATTCCTCTTTTCAGCAAGATGTAGTTCTTCAGGCTTTCCCTGGTCAGTGGTTCACCAGACCTAAGGTTACCAGTGTTTCATCTGCCATTAGTCAGGCACATTTGTCCCTACTGAGCCATGTGTTCCTGTAGGGATTGTTTATATATGTCAAGAGGGGTTTGGGCCTGTTTGGTTTGCATAGCAGAATGTGCATTTTGTTGTGTTAGTTAACGGAGAGGAATCTATTTATTCACTGTGAATTCACAAAACAATTACACAGAACATATTGTCTCTATAGGGCCAGTTCATTCTTTGTGATGGGGCTGTCCTGTACATCACAGGATGTCAGCCCCTGGCCTACACCCAGTATGCCAGTAGCATGCTGCCTGATTTGTGGCAACCAAAAATTAAAAAAAATATTGCCATGAATTGTCAAATTTTGAGAGAGGATGGGCAAAATTCATTCTCAGTTGAGAACTGCTTTTGGAGTTACATTATTATGTAACATAAAAGAAATAGAAAGGGCAGAAGGAGAGAAGGAGAAAGAGAGAGAGAGAAAGAGAGGGAGAGAGAGAGAGAGAGAATCAGAATGCACATGAATGATAGCAAATGAGTGCCTTGCTGGAGTTATGATCAAGTGATAACTGAAGCCATTACCTTATTTTTCTGTCAGTCACAATCTAAGAGACCCTAACTGATTGAAAGGATATCACTGACAGAGACAAAAAGGACCAAGGATAATGAATTGTAGAGTTTTGCCATGTCATTCATGCATGGGAGGAATGGTAAGGGCAGGGAGGAATGGGATGGGCAGTTTGTTTTGTAGGGATATGGTGGTCAAGGTCTTTGAGGGCCAGCATGAGAGACAGAGTTTTAGTCTTCTCATACTGAAAGTGTGTGTGTTGGAGGGATTGATGGAACAGGTCCAATCAGCATATGCCTGGAACTCTGAGCCTACTGCAGCTAGAAGCATATGGCAAAATGCTCACCATTCTCCTTGTCTTAGATGCTTCACTTCCATTGTAGAAAAACAATGGAACAGCTATTAGGAGTGAAAATCCATAAACATCAAAAAGAATGCAGATCCATGACCCATAAAGCTGATTTATAAAGAAAAATTTGCCAAGAAAACGTGATTGCTTTTATTGATAGAATGGCTAAATTAGAAGATGAAAGGACCACAGTAGAAGTCATAGATCTTATTTCAGTAATGCAGCTGATATATTATCTCACAAAATTTTGCTTGACAAATTAATTCAAATTGGGCTGGCAGAGGAGCTGCCGGCACAGATTGAGAGCTGGATGAGGGCTCATAAAGCCATGGTAATGACAAACGGCCATGAATGGAGCCGCTGCCAGTTGCCCAGTGTGCTACTGGAGGGATGATCTGGCTCTGGCTTCATTGAATCTCTTAATTCCTTATTGAGAAGAAGGGACCAATAAATGTAGAGTGGTCAGCCTTTGGCTGCTGGGTCACTTAATGGAAGGGCCCAGAAGATCACTGGGAGTGAGGAAAGACAAGAGGAGTTGTCTTAGGGTTAAGCCTCAAGGGAGGGTATCAGCACTCCAGCTCTCGTGAGAGCTGTGGAATGAGCTAGAGACCATGTCTGGAGCTGTCAGACAATACAACATGCTTTAAATGGTAATTATTTCTCTGCATCAGGGAGCTATATGTCCTGATATAAAAGTCCAAGTTCAAATGCCTGTGATAGGGCCAGGTGGGGAGATGACAGAAGCTTAAGAGAACATGATCCATCTAGCAACAAAAAGAAATGAAATCCATGGGCCTGAACAAATCTCAGCCATGATGGTGAGCAAGAATACCTAGGCCCAAGAGAAGGCACTTAATAACATTTCATCTAAGTACAGTTCTTCAAATAGATAAAACTGTATACCTCAGTACATTCTTACATGGTGAAAATATAAGTAAAAACAAGAAAATGGCTATGATGACAGTCACAATCATGGTGAGCCATGGAGGCTGGTAGGCTGTGATCTGAAGTCATATGATATTTCTGGGGAAGCTGGCTCTACCCCACCTCCTGGACCTGGAGGTGGGCCATGTAGATGTGGCATCATAGGAACTCTAAGTTGTTACTATACTCCATTCATTTTTCTGAATATACATCTATCACAGTCAAAAAAAGGAAAGGAAAAAGGGCTTAGGAAGTATATAAAGGAAATGGTTTTGCCATGCAAGAATTGGGCCAATGTTTTCAGACTAAGTTGTTAAAAGAAGAAGGATGTATGAATTCTTTTAAATGTGAAATGAGCTGGTAAATAATTCCAAAATGCTTTAGACAGTGAAAAATAATAGTATGAGCCAACAAAAATATGTCTATAGGTAATATCAGGTCTATAAACTCCAGTTGATGACTTTTGCCCAGGTCCAAAGAGTGAGGAAGAGAATGCAGACATTTCTACCTGGCTAGAGTCAAAAATAGTTTGTTTTTTTTTCCCCCCACTTATGTGCATTTGGGAACCCTAATGATAATTGCTAACGACTTAGTAGGTATTTCTTCTCATAAGTATCCCATTATAGCTGACACTCAGAAATTTGCTCAGTACTACAAAGTTAGTAAGTGGGAGATTTGAGCTTTGACCCTAGGCAGACTTAATTGCAAAGCTTGTGCTGTGTCTGGTTTTGCAAGGGTGTGTGAATAGATGGTGAATTTGGTGCCTCTTTATTGACCCCTGCTCTTGGCAGACATCACTAATTGATCAGTGCTCTTTCCTGCTGAGCGGAGACCTATCTTCTACTGCATTTCACCCCAGCACTCCAGGAACCCACACATAATCAACTGTATTTGACAAATTATATGAAATGCATTTCCTCTTCTGACACCATACCATTCGACAATCCTGGGGGTTCCAGGGTTGAGGTAGATGGTACTTGAAGGGTGTTGCCAGCCCTAGTTCTTTACGTTTGGTAAAATTCCCCATTAAAGAAATGCTTAGCATGTCTGCTTTTCACCAAAGTGGATTGTTTCTGGACTGATCTCTTGTGCATTCCTATTCCAGAAACAGGATTCTGGCTGGGTACTTTCTAGAGCTTGAAGAGCTCTCAGTACAGGGAGTCACCATGTCACTTGTTCCCCTCACTACACCATTGTAAAGAAGAGAATTTTCAGGGGTGCTTTATTAGGATGTTACAGGACCTTAGGACAGAGGTAAGGGAACAAGTGCACAAGGATACTGCAAAGAAAGGAAAAGGCAGTGGGCATATGCTGTACCAAGCAACCATCTTCCCAAGTGGAGGACTGTTCTAGGAAAACACAGACCATAAGAGCTAGAGAGAGCCTGAGGGAACTGCAGTCCATCTCCATTTCACAAATGAAGCCTGATTGTGGGCATGATTCTTCCAAGGAGCTAGGATGCTTCTTCCATCACTCTCCAGTGTCTCTTACTACAGTGTGAACAAAACACAGCGCAGCATTTGGGAAACAAGTCTTGGGTTGATGACCCAACTTTGTCAGATTTTTAGCTTATGACTGTAAGCAAGTCTTTTAACCAACTACAGTGTGAAGAAGATAACTGGAGGCATTTTGTAGAATTGTTAGGATAATAGAAGGAGATACAGATAAAGTATATATGTCCAATGCTTAACAAAAAGCCAAGATTCAAAATATATGTGTTTTTATATATACATGTATATATTTATATAAAATCCTCATATCTAATATTTTGGCAAGTAATATGCTGTAAGACACATATTTCCAAGGGCCTCAATAGTTAAAATTGACTCTTCTTTTATGAAGTTGGATTTATGTGGCCATTTTGGCTCTGTTATGTCATTTTGGAAGGACAGCTAAGTATCTTTTATGAAGAAATATTGCCTGAGTGCTACTGGGAGAGGTATCTCATCCCAGCAGAGCCCCAGCCCTCTGCTGACACTGCTTTCTGGGGGCTAATGCTTCTTAGTTCCAGAATGGTGGCTGACTGACAGTTTCCTGCTTTGAGCAACTCTTAATAATAGCTAAAAGAGTTGTTTGAAATCAGGGATTTTATAAAAAGAAAAGGAAGATCATTGAGCACAGAGCTAATCCCATTCATAGAGATAAATGAACTGTGTCCTGATGATTTTCTGGGGACCTTTCTGGGTGGCTGTGTCCTTAGGGTATGGTTACAGGTTAGGGTGGTAGCCTAGGCTGGTAAAGAATGGCAGAGTAGATATGTCCTGTTGTCCACAGTGGAATCAGGACCTGGAGTCCAGCAGGCTGCTAGAGTGAGGGTCAAACAGAGGACAGAAGCCAGAGGAAGGATTATTAGAAGAGACCTAGGGCCAGGATAATTGCAGGCTGGAGAGGGTCCCATAACTGGCACTTGTCATTGAGGCTTTCTGGTGGCTGTCAGCCTTACCTAGAAGGAAAATATGGGTTTTAGGGCAGATGTGGGAAGTCCTATAGATGACTGACAGACAGACACCATTTGCATAGGGAATAAATAAATCATAGATGTTAGATAGATATATAGATACTAAATACAGGCAATGTCTAGATAGTTAATAGATTGATGGGTAGTTTGTTCAATTTCTGTTCTTTCCTTGTTATAACAAATTAAAAGAAACCTCATACTTTAAATCATATGGTTTTTTTTCTTTATCTGTTTTTTGATGAAGTCTTGATTTGTTGCCCAAGCTTTTTTTGAATTCATGGACTCCAGTAATCCTTCCATCTCAGTCTATTAGTGCTCGGATTATAGGTCACGATGCCCAAGAACACACCTGTTGCAGTCAGGTTCGCATTGCTGGAATAAATCACCTGACCAAGGGCAGCTTTTGGGAAAAATGGTTCATTTTGGGTTATAGACTCAAGGGGAAGCTCCATCATGGTAGGGGAAAATGATGGCATGAGCAGATGGTGAACATCAGCCCCTGGCCATCATAAGGTAGACAATAGCAATAGAAGTGTGCCAACCACTGGCAAGAGGAAACTGGCTATAATACCCATAAGCTTGCCCCCAGTAATACACTGCCTCCAGGAGGTGTTAATTCTCAAATCTCCATCAGCTGGGAACCTAGCATTCAGAACACCTAAATTTATGGGGGACATCTGAATCAAACCACCACATTCCACTCCTGGTCCCCATAAATGGATAACCATACTGATAGAAAATACAATATTTTCAGACCAACTTTCAAAGTCCCCACAATTTTTTATCAATTCCAATGATGTTAAAACATTCCCATAATACAAGTCTTTTAATTGAGCCATAATACCAAAAAATATCCCCCCAAAGCCCATAATGGCACAGAATAAACATTCACACTGCAAAAGATGGCATTGGGCCTAGCAAAGAAATATTTAACCAATACAAGATTTAAACAGGGAAAACATCAAAACTAGTTCCAAGTCCAACAACTCTCGTGAGTGACAAATCTCCAAGTCTGATAATCCTAACCAGCAACAAGTCTCTGGAGTTCTAATTCTGCCCCTCCATCTAGGCTACTCACAGTCCTGGAAAACTTCATACAGTGCTGGCAGCTCTCCGTAGCAGCCTTCTTGTGGTCCTGGCATCTCCACTGGGTCTCCACTGCAACCTATGATTCATCATCATGATTCCATCAGGTCTCCATGCAGGCATCCAGCAAACCTGCTTTATACTGCCCATGGCTGTGTCCAAAACACCAGACCAGTTGCAAACTCAATGAGGCTCTTTTTCCTGCATTTCTTATGCTCCACAATGTGAGGTAGGTGCCAATTTGTTAATCCAGGGGATATAAAGCAGACTTTGAATAACAGAACACTCCTTGAACACTCAGGCCCCTTCAAAAGAGTCTACATTCTTCCTGTTGCCCAAATGTAGGTCAGCTGACTGAATCTCAAAGGTTTTAATCTCTCATATAATTGCAGCTGAACAGGCAGCAATTTTGGCCCACAGATTTCATTTCTGTGCCATATTCCTCTGCTCACATCAATCAGTTTCTATGCAAAGAAACCCTGTACAACTCCTCAGGATACAGGATAACAGCAAGCCTCTCACACAAACTGCTTCTAGCCCAGTCCAGGCATAGCTCTTTTTCACCCTCAGAAGCCAAACCTCACAGCCCTTAGTGCTTACTGCATTCAAGTTTTTCAACTCTGACCAGAATAGTCCATCAAACTGTACTTACAGCACTGTAAGGCATCTCTTAGGCCAAGGTTTCAAATCTTTCCACATTCCTCTTGAAAATCAACTCCCAAAGGCCAAAGCCACATAGTCATTTGTCTAGGAGCAATTGACACCACTCCTAAGTACCAAAATTGTTGTTGCAGTAAGGTTTGCATTGCTGGCAGAAATCAACCCAACCAAGAGCAGCTTTTGGGAAGCACTATTATGGCAGGGGAAAATGATGGCATATGCAGAGGGTGGACATCACCCCCTGGCCAACATAAGGTGGACAACAGGACAATAGCAACAGGACAGTGTGTCAAATACTGGCAAGGGGACACTGGTTAAAATACCTATAAGCCCACCCCCAATAATACACTGTCTCCAGGAGGTGTTAATTCCCAAATTTCCATCAGCTGGGAACCTAGCATTCAGAACACCTAAGTTTATGGGGGACACCTGAATCAAATCACCACCACACCTTATGTTTTTATCAACTGCATAGGTCACAAGTTCAGTCAGCTACTTGTTCTAGGTTCATTAAGGCCAAAACCAAGGATTTAGGCAGGCCATACCCTTCCTGAAGCCTCTAGAAACAAATTTTCCTTCTATGTACATAGAAGTATTTGGCCAAGTTCAGTTCATGGTAATTCTTAAAACTGGAATTCCTGTTTTTCCCCTGGCTGTCACCAGGAACCACTCTGCTCATTCGAATTCCAATGCTTCTTCTCATACTTCCATGGGACAGCCCCTGACCCCTCCCCCTACAGCTACATGTCTCTGGTCCTCTTCTGCTTAAAAGGCTCTTGCAATTACATTTGAGATCATATCATTCAGCACAACTTCCTTGTCTAAAGTGCAGATAAGTAACCTCGGTTACATCTATAAATTCTCTTTCCAATTGTACCTAGATTTGTGTTTCATTGTATAATTCATAAAGGGATGAAAATCTTTAGTGGGGGGCATCATAGAATATGGCCTGCCACCGACCAACCTGTGAATGGATGGATGGAGTGATGTATTTCACATAGATAGTTGAGTGAGAGATAGTGAATAGATGAACGAATGGACAATTATTTAAATGATAGGTAGGTAGATGGCCAATGTATAGATAGATGGATGGGTGCACAGCAGTAATACTCTGGGCATACACCAGATCATAGTTGTTATGTAATTGCAGGCACCTTAATGAATAGGATTCAAGCAGAATTCTTATCCAGGAGTGAGTGGGATGATTTCATATGGTCTGCCCTACTTCCCTTCTTTATATTCTATATTTCTGACTCAGATGAATGTCCACAATATGCTATTGCATATCCATTTCTCTCACTCTCTACACTGGAAGGTGTATGAGAGTCAGGTATCTTTTTATTTTTATTTTTTTGTATGATGTAGTGGTTTGAACTAGATGCCATCCACTAACTCATACATTTTCAATGCTTGGTTCCAGCTGGTAGCAATTTGGGAGGTGGAGCCTTGCTGGATGATGTGTCGTGCTGGAGAATTTTGGGTGTTATAGCCCAGCTTCCCTCCTGCCAGAATTCAGTTCACTTGCTGCTGTTTTCTACCTGCTGTGGCAGGAGGTGATGTCCAGCCTTTGTTATATTATCTTTTCTTTGCCATCGTGAAGCTTCCACTTTGAGACTGTAAACCAAAATAAACTCTTTCTTCTCACCAGCTGTTTTTAATCAGATGTTCTGTCCCAATAATGCAAAATACTACAACATATGAGTATATGTGTGTGGTGTATATGTGTATGTATAAGTGCATGTGTATATGTGTGCATGTGTATTTGTGGGCATATATGCGCATGTTTGCATGTGGGTATGGAGGCCATAGTTTAACATGAGGAATCATCCTTAACCACTCACTACTTTTTTTTTTTTTAATTCAGAGCTCAATGAATCAGCTAGACAAACCAGTCAGTTAAGCTCCAGGGATTCTCATGTCCTAGCCTACCCTGCACTAGAATTATAGGTGCATGTTACTACAACTGTCTTTTACATGGATGTGGAAGATTTGAACTCAGGTCCTCATGTTTGTGTGGCAAGTGCTCTACTGATTGAGCCATCTCCCCAGCCCTATCTTTTTCAGGTTTCATAAGCAAATATTCCGTATTCCATTTCATTTCCTTCTTATTGTACTCAAAGCTACTTACTGAATCACAGCTTTGTTGAGATCTTCTAGTGCAACAATGATGAACAAGAAAGACTCAATCCCAACAAAGTCTGCATATAGTGTGTGAGAGTGAAAAATAGACCTCTGTCATGTGATAAATATGATTGAAAGGGAGAATGAAAGATAGGAACTCTTGGCCTCATTGTGAAACCTGGGAAAGCTTTGTGGAAAGAGAAACATCTATAAGACCCCAAGGATGAGAAGGGACTAAGTGTATAAAGGAAGTGGCTGCCTTGAGCACCAAAACCTCATCAATTCTAATGCAGTTTCACCAGTTATTTCTGTTCCTAATTGCTCTTGCACAGATCTGTACATTTGCTGGGTACTTAGGATGTGTTCCTACTTTCAAATGCAAATGTGTTCTGCAAAAATGTCTTCTGTTTGTGAAACTCAGCAAAAGTTCTCCATATCTTTGGCAAGGGTATGTGCTTTGCAGCTTTTTATTTAATTTTCATTTTTGTTTTGGATAGGGTGAGGAGTCAGTGCTTGTCAGACTGTCTGGATGATACCTCCATTACCAAGGGGCTTGTGCTCTGGCCCTGCTGTGCTTAAGAGCTTGGGGGATGCTTCAAGGCTGTGCTCAGGGGAAGTGCTGAGGCAGCAGGACTTCTGCTGAGCCCTTCTCTGCCTCCTCATGTGGCCTCACACTGGAGGGCAGAGCTGAAGGAGCCAGACAAAAAAAAAATGTCAAAGGCTGTATTTAGCTTCTGTCCTCTTGGCTTACCTTTCAAGTTCCAGTTCTGGCCATCTCAGGCTCCAGCAGATCTCCCTAGAAGAGTTCTAGTAGCTTCCAGGGCACAGTGGCTGCTAAGGAAGGAGCTGGAATGACTGGAAACCACATTCCCCCATTATATTCTGGGGTGGCCTGTGGGTGATCTATGTTGTTGCGGGAAATAGTGAACACAAGCTTGCATAGCCACTTGTCTCTGTGTTATACTTCTCAACTCCAGGGATGAGTTTAAATATGACATAAGGGAACAGAACAGTGTTGGGGTTGAGAGTATTTGCTTTAGAGTTAGTGTTTAAACCACAGATGTACTCCCGACCGTGTCATTGTTGGCTTGTTATTTTACCTCTATGAGCCTCAGCTGCAATGTCTGCTAAGTGGGCTCAAGGAAATAATATTTGTTAAGTTTAATCTCAGCGTTTAAAAAAAGCCTTCTAGTTTTAATTGTTACCTATTCTTCTGAATAGTTCTGATTCTTTACTGCAACCTCTCACTGCAAGGAAACACCCACCAGGATCTTGTTTTATTAAGAAATTACATTTTATTGAATATGTATGCATATGGTATGCATGCATGTGTGTGAATACATGTTCATTTATGTATAGACAGATGTGTGTGTGTGCAAGTGCATGTGGAGGCCAGAGGTCAAAGTTTGTTTGGTATCTTCCTCAATCACTCTCTACCTTATTCTTTGAGTCAGGATCTTTCACTAAGCCTAGAGTTTACTAATTCCCTTAGATTAGTGAGCTGGCAATCCTCTAAGGATCTATCCTCTCCACTGGGATTTACAGGCATACACTATCACACCCAGCTTTCACATGGGCACTGAGGATCTTATCTCAGTCCTTATGCTCATGTGTTAAGCACTTTACCCACTGAGTCAGGTCACAGGAGCTGGTTTTATTGACTACGATTACATGGTGACTTCTCAAAGAATGTAAAACATTAAAAAACCACTAAGAGGAGTTAATAAGCAGCAAATGAATGCATTTTGTCTTTTTAAGTTTTTAATCCATTTATTTTTGGGGGGAGGGCACACTAGAGTCTTGTGTCTCTGCAAATAAATGCCACATGCTTGTACTACCTTTTTTGCAAATGGCTTATATGGGCAGCTGGGGAATTAAACCTGGGGCAGAAGACTTTGCAAGTAAGTATCTTTAACTTCTTCCCAATACTGTGAATGTATTTTAGCAACTTGATGTCTAATCTTATGGAAACCGAGGTGAGAATTAAAATGAGATATGGAGGTGGTATTAATGCTGATAATGAATTTTAGAACAGGAAGAGAAAGTATGCTTTTAACTAGGTTTTGCAGCACAATTTAGAATGTATTTTATAAAAAATTCATAGATAAATAAGTTTTATTCCAATATCTGTATAAGTATGAGTTGATTTTGGGCAATAAAGGTTTTTTCAAAGGGTTAATGTATGTGTATTAGGCAATAGGAATAATTCCTACCTTTTGGGGCATCTCTGGATCCAGTTGATTAACACTTCATTCTTAGAAGTCACTAATCATTTTCACTATAAACATAACCTAAAATCCTGGGATGGCACTTCCCATTTCTTGACTGTGTTTTTTATTAGCAAGGATTTATTAATAATTTTATAAGGAACACATGAAATATTTCTGTAGAAAATTATGGCAGCTGTTGATGGTAAGAAACAACTGACAGGTTTTAAAGGAGGCAAGATTGAAGGAACCCTGAGTTTGCAGGGAGGTGTCCAAGCACACCAGCTAAGTGGAGTAGCTGTGAAAGAACTCTAAGCAGATTGGAGGAGTTGGAGCTAATGAACTGAGAAGGGTTAGATGAGTTCATACAATGACTGAAGAGTCTGGATATGATTGTCCAAAGATTAAGAAAGAATGATCAAGTCAATAACAATGAAAATAATGTGCAAAACTAGAGCATATTGATAAAATCTTCAATTTGTCCTTTATCATTCCCTGAGCCAGCATGGTATGCCAGGAAGTAGGGACAAAGAGCAAAGTATAGATGTCAGCAGGTCTCATGGAGCTTATTAGAGAAAATTAGTGTATTCACTCTGGAAATGGGAGGATCTGGAGAGAATATCATGACTACAGACAGATGTTTGAAGGGTTGTCAGCATCTGTTGGGTCAGAGAAACTGCCTGTCCTATATGCCACAAAATGACACAGTAGGATGAATTCATAGGAAGCTAGATCTTGACTCAAAATGAAGAAGAATGCGCTGCTTTTAAATATTTTATGTATTTATTTATTTGAGAGAGAGAGAGAGAGGCAGATAAAGCGAGAGAGGATGAGCATGCTTCAAAGGAAGTTACAACTCTGTGAGTCTGTGAATCACTGTAAGTCATCACATGGTGGCCTTTGTAGAGATCATTGTCATCCCGCCTCAACTGTTGTCAGTGTGCATTTATTGTTAAGGACAGGATGGATCAGGAAGGAGGTACAAGTCTATTTCCTTAAAAATAACTACTCTTCCATTTTCTTGTGATTAAGACATTTATTTAAAACCAGCCTTGCTAGCGAAAAGGCACATAATCACTGGTTCTCTTCATCCCCTGTCATGACAGATTAGCATTAATAATTTAGAGAACAGCAGCATTAAAAGTAATTACAAACTGTCAGAAAGATACAAGAATTATGACATAGCTCATAGCTTCTTTTCAGACCTCAAATATTATTTGAGAGGAAAAATAATTACATTTTCCTGTTCATTTCCCAATACAAATAACTTAGGATATCTCATAATTCTTGAAATTTGCAATTAATTCATTTAAAAACGAATGTCAGGTTGAAAAAAAAGGCCTCTTTGGTCACAAATTTCTACTGTGGAATGATTCCTTAGGGCACATTCCCAATTGCCTTGTCAAAGCTCCTTTTAGATGCATTAGCATAGCAACATGAATAAATCAACTAATATTTTAAATATGAATGTCTAAACTTTAATTGTACATGAGTTTAGCTTTTCCCCTTTTGTCTATCCAAAAACTAAATGTCTTGATTTAGGTCTGTGCTTCTATGAATTCACCTAAGATATCATAATCTAGTAAAATTAGTTGTTATGAACTCTTACCCAACTCAAGCCTGTTATTTCTGTGCCATGTAGTGTTCATTCTTATATAAGATTAAAGTATCTATCATCTATCTATCTATCTATCTATCTATCTATCTATCTATCTATCTATCCATCCATCCATCCATCCATCCAGCTAGGTAGCTGTCATCTCTCTATCTATCCATCTATCTGTCCATCTTTCCTTCCTTCCTTCCTCCTTTCTTTCCTTCCTCCCTCCCTCCCTTTATTCTTTCCTTCGTTTCTTCCTTCTTTCTTCCTGTGTTTCTGAGAATTGAACCCAGGGCTTGCCACAGATTATGCCAGTGTTCTACCATTGAACCCTAGACCAGCATTCAAATCTTTATGATATTTGTAATTTTCCATGTCTTGTCCTGTTTTGCAAACCTCTCTTTTTAGATTATATTTGCTCAAAACTGAGAAGAAACAAAATCAGAACGGAACATTGTTACTTTTATACTTATTCGCTCTTATTATAGAGAAAGGAGGAAAGTTGCCTTTGCTTTTAAGGACTTTTCTCCACAAACTAGTCACTACTTTATTGTATATGAAATTTAAAGTCCAAGCAGTTGAACAAATGCATTACCTACATATCTTGATATGATAACATAATCTTATATCTGTTTCTTTATAAAAATATTTTTCATCTTTAGCAGAATTATTTGACCTCAAGAAGATATTGTATGTAGCCAACATTAGTGAAGCCAATTAGAATGTGTATGTTGCAGTGATGTCTGTGATATTTCTACCCTTCCAGCACCTGGCATATTGGAACATGCATAGTACCCAGGGGACACAAAGATGTCACATAAGAACTAAAGGGTGGGGAGGAAGGAGGAAGGTTATTGCATTCTAAATACTGGCTATCCCTTAAAACTTACCATTTGGGCTGGAGAGATGGTTCAGCAGTTAGGGTATTTGCTTGCAAAGCGTAATGACACAGGTTTGATTCCCTGGTACCCACATAAGCCAGATGCACAAGGTGGCACATGCATCTGGAGTTCATTTTCAGTGGCTGGAGGCCCTGGCATGTCTATTCTCTCTCTTACTCTGTCCTTCAAATGAAAAAACAAAAAAGGACTTCTGGGTAAGATTGCAGCATAGTAGCCATGCCAAAGCAGCCTAGGGAGGAAATAAACAGAAAAAAAGCAAAATACGCTCTAAAAATATTTTTTAAGGAGATAGCTGTTCAACTATCTCCTGGGAGTGTTTCTCTAGTCATGCGCTCACCCACCCCTGGTTGCCTGGGTGTCTTTGGGAACCATGGCTGGGCCCCTTAGGACACAGGAACCCACAGCTGGAGCCTGACCAGGGACATTATGAGATGGGCAGGGTAGATGAGTGATCTCCCAGAGGGATTGGGAGACAGCGGCCCATGTGGTCTTGGCCTCCACGTTTTTGAGGCCTGGCAGATTTCTCTTTTTCCTTCTTTATTTTTGGTTCATGCCATCACGTGGGACCAGACATCACAAGTTGGCAAATGAAGTCTCTTGGCCGAGGTCACTCTTCAGTATTGACTGAAGGCCAGCCATCCTCTGCCTGGACCCTCACAGCCTGTTGGGTGTTGGCAAAAACCTTCTATCTATTTCTCTTTCCTCCATCAGACAGAAGCTACTTTTCTTTTTCCTACTTTACTTTAATATTGTCTTCCAGCAAAAGAAATCACAGATTCGTAGATTATGGGCTCTTCTGAAAGTTAAGGGAATTAAGCTCTCCCAGAGGGAGGCTGAATCCTCTTGGGAAGTCCTCCAGGCCGCCCCCTGGATTTCTGGGCATCCACATCACCTAGACATGTGGACCCACATAGCTTATCTGGGTAGCAAATGAAAAGTTCAGGAAGGAAATTTCCCCTCACTCCCTTTAAGGTGAAACTACAAGCTGGCTTTGCAAGTGCTCCAAAGTGGCTCAAGTCAGAGCCAGGCAGCGGGCTGAGACGTGCCCAGACAATGGCACCTTGACCCATGCAGGCACCATGTCTTGGCCTCCTCTCTCAGTGGCCCCCCACTGACCTCCTCTTTTCCCAGTGGCCCCCCAGTGGGCCCACTCCTTCTTTAGTGGCCTCCTGGCTGTCCTGAAGGCCCCATCTTTTCCCAACCATCCCAGGCCCCCCCATCCCTTCTTTCCCCTTCAGGTAGCTAGACTTGGACTCCAGCACTCATCTCGGCCAGTCTTGACCATTACCTCCATGTGTACTAGACCTGACCCTGGGTGAGTGCCCGGGAGCTGGGCAGGGCTGATCTAAGGTGTATGCAAGCCCCACCCAGTCACCACAGCACACCAAAAAGTGGCAAGAAAGAAAGAAAAAGAAAAGGTCACATTTAACTAAAGCCTATGGTGAACTGAGTTTTACATAAACAATGCCATACTTTGTTGCACGGTATCATAAATATAATTATTGAGTTTATGTTCTAGGTCAACTTCAACTTACATAGAGGATTATTGAAAACAACAGAATTCTCTCTGAAGTGGTAACTTATAATTTGTCAGGTATTTTAAAATAATACAGAAAAAGATTGTAATGTCCTGTTATTTAAAAGGAGGAGGCAACTGACCTGACTTCCAGGCCAGCCTGCCTCAAGATAGCACCAAAATTTGCCTTAGTTACTCCTAATAAAATCATTTCCAAGTGTATTATTGGAATTAATGACATAAAATTGTCTTTAGACTACTTGCTTGTCAGTCAGTAATAGGATTAATCAATTTGGTGTAGTTTTTCTTAATAGCCTTATAAGAAAGATGTTTAATAATGGGGTGAGATGAGTTGATTGAAGGAACTGGGAAGGAATTTTTCAATGTTGGGACATAGAATGCTCATTAAAAATGCTTTTTGAAGCCGGGCGTGGTGGCTCACGCCTTTAATCCCAGCACTTGGGAGGCAGAGGTAGGAGGATCACCATGAGTTCGAGGCCACCCTGAGACTCCATAGTGAATTCCAGGTCAGCCTGGGCTAGAGTGAGACCCTACCTTGAAAAACCAAAAAAAAAAAAAAAAAAAAAAAAAAAAAAAAAAAATGCTTTTTGAGTGGTACTTAGATCAAAATGTTAAAGTATGTGGGTAAAGATGTGTGTATGTAGGAAAGAATTTTCAGGCTAAACCTAAACACCATGCCTAAAGTTAGGGATATTTCAACTGTTTACAAACTCTTAAGGAACAAAAAATTAATTTTCAGGCTAAAATATGTTTGGATAGCTTGCATGAGCTTTATTAAACTTAAGTCATGGATAAAACATAAAATTTTTATGTTAATAAAAATTTCTATGGTACATAAAATCAATAGCTATCAAGATTAAGCCAAAATCATTGGTTATCAAATGGAGTCTTTTCTTTCAAAAAATTTAAGTCAATGGTTATATTAGAATTTAGCTAGCTGTTTTGGCTCAAAAATGACCAGATTCTGCTCTATTCTATGTTAAGTAACTATCTCAATTAAGTCCAGTGCTTATAACAAAATTAACTCTTAAGAGTTAAACAATGGTCCTCAATCTGAGAAAAATAATATTCAAGCTCTGTGGTTCTGTTTCCAGTGTTCTCTGGATAATTGGTACCCACACAGAACTGAACTAATCAAAGATGTTTTCAAACACAGGTGCTAAGACTTTATACCGTTTTACTTGTCCTTTTCTGACAATTTCTAGGTTAAATTAGTTCGTTTGTAAATTAATTGCTACTGTTTTCAAGACTGATAACAGGTTCTGTCTATATTTATAAATGTTATTTAAAGTGTGAGATGTGCCCACTTCCTATGCCTCAGATATATGGCTTATGCTGCCCCAGTTCAACAAAAATTTAAAAGATTGGACAAAGTGATTTTAGAAGCCTTTGTGCCATTCTTTAACTAAATCAGTTTCAGTAATCAAATGTGCTCTATAGGTACATACATCCAGGTTGGTGTAACTTCCCTTTTAAGTGTGTTAGTTATGTAGAAGAAAAAGCCAACTGGAATTATCAGAGCAAAAAGGGCCAATATTGTGGCTGTGCTCCCAGGTCATGAGGCCACTGGAGATGATGGGACACTTCTACACTGGCCCCCTGGTAAGTCACCTGTCTTCCTGATCAGGGAGGATATGGAGACCCAAACAAAATTGGTGTACAGTCTGAAACAGGAGAGTCACAAGTGAGGAGCAATCAGTCCTCCTGACTTCCAAATGAAGGGAAAATTACTTGGCCAGCATGGCCCTGACTCATCCTAACAGACATAAAACACCAGTAAGCTATAGAGCTATTCCTGGGTCCCTAAAGTCTCTTTGGAGAGCCATTAGTGACCTCCAAAATTAATCCTTAATTAAATTTTGGCTATCTATATGGTCTTAAACACTCAGAGAGAAATGTATGACCAAAGATAAAAATACCTTAAATATATAAATGGCCTATTAAGTAATACAACCAGAGCTTTCCAAGAGGTGAAACAAACAAATATTAAGACATCTTTTCCCCATAGTTCTAATTGTATAATAAAAAATCTTATAGATGCCAAAAAGGTTATTTTCAAATCAACAAGTCCCCACTTCATGTCCCATTCATCAGGGAATAGTAAATGATCTGATGTCTTCATCCCTTGTCCCCTAAAAGCAGTTAGAGTGTCTTCTCATGAGAGGGAGAAATAAAGGAGGATAGAATTAGGGTGACTAGACCCCTGAAGGTAAAAAAAGACAAGGAAAAATTTCTTATGTCTTGCCCATTTTCAAAGAACTGTTTTTCCATGTGTGCTCTGAGTCCCTGGCTCTGCAAATGTCAGGCCTCACCCTCTTTGATGCAGGTCAAGTTATGTCTCTCTGCCAGTCCAGCTCTAAGTTGTCCAGAGCTGAATGCCTGCTCATTATTTCCATAATCAGGGCTAGTTGTGTCAAGACACCCGCTTGTGTGAAGGGCTAAACACCCCATACACAAATATTTTCCTCTCCCACTTATTGTTCTCCAGTCTTGATTGCTTGACAGGTGTCTCTCTACAACAAATCTACAAACTTTGCCTGTGCCAACCGCCAGTGCAAACCACAAGAGAGATCTTCATCCCTTTGCTGGTGGGCGTTGGCATGGCACTGTCTCTGGGTGCCTCTGGTGACCAACAGCCTCAAATCTCTCCAGAGACAATGAACTTTCTCATGGGGGTAGTGCTTCAAAACTGTCTAGCCTTAGACTTCATTACTGCCTAACTTGGGGGACATGTATGGTCTCGGGACAAAAATATTGTTTTCTTTGTTAGTGAATCAAATGTTATATCAAACTGCTTGGCTGCTACAAGCCTAAGGACCCCATCACCTGGTTCTCTAACCCTTTAGTTACTTGGCTTCTCCTTAGCCCCTTCCTTTCTATAGTAACCCTATTGCTTGTAGCCCCCTGTCTCATCAAATTTCTCAGATAACAAATTATTACTATTACTAAGGTTGCTACTAATCAGGTCTTCGTATACCACCTAACTCTATCTGGACCTATGGTAAATTATAAAGAACTCATTCAGGATGACACTGCCCCACTATAAAAACAAAGGAGGAGTTGTCAGGCACTGCCCGGCACAGGCTGGAGCCTTCAGGAGAGGGGCCTGAGCTTCCAGGCATGGCTAAGGACCCCCATGCTACAGGAGGCCACTCCCTCTCCAAGCCCAGAACTCCTTTGTGCCATTCTTTAACTAAATCAATTTCAGTAATCAAATGTGCTCTATATGTACATACATCCAGGTTGGTGTAACTTAGGGTCTGCCTATAGTCCTGTAACCTTTGGCCAGTTGCCTAGGAAACTCTTTATCAGCCTTCACACAGCCCATCCTCCTGAGATCCTAGATCACCTGACCACCCTGCCATTGTCTCCGTACTAGAATGAATGTCCCCATATGCTAATTAGGCATCAGAAATAAACTTGGTATGTCCAATCCCCTTAGGGTCCTACCCCCACCCTCAGATGCTTATAAACCCATTTTTACTGATAATAAACTGAGAAAGCTGTTCAACTATCAAAAATATTTTTTAATTTTAGTTATTTGAGAAAGAGAGAGAGAAAGAGAGAGAGAGAGAGAGGTAGATAGAGAAAGAATGGATGTACTGGGGCCTCCAGCCACTGCAAACAATTCCAGATACCTGCACCACCTTGTGCATATGGCTTATGTAGGTCCTAGGGAATTGAACCTGTATCCTTTTACTTTGTTGACAAGTGCCTTAACCACTGAGCTATCCCTCCAGCCCCCCCCATTACACTCTTCTACCAAAAAGTGAAGGTGCATAAGGAATTACCAACTACAGAAAAGAAACAAGAGAGATCCAGAAATTCAGCTGAGCAAGAAACCAGCCAAAAGTGGCTCCCACTGTGGCACTGGTGGCCCTGATCTGTGCACCCATCTGACCCTGTGAAGCACAGAGCTACAGGAGCAGAAGCCAGGTGAAGGGATTTTCCCACCCACACAAGCCTGCTCCCAAAGTCAAGAAACATGAAGGGAAAGACAGCAGAGAACAGCTGAGCAGCTGCTGAAGGAGCACACTAATGGGACCAGCTGGTCAGCTACAGTACAGCTCTGGGCATCTTGCACAGCCTGCCATCCCCCAATCACCAGTGCCATGAACCTCTGGAGAACTCATCTCTCCCTGGCCACATGTCATCCGGCACAGCTG
Source organism: Dipus sagitta (assembly GCA_036346955.1). Classification (NCBI taxonomy): domain Eukaryota; kingdom Metazoa; phylum Chordata; class Mammalia; order Rodentia; family Dipodidae; genus Dipus; species Dipus sagitta. The sequence goes on along the minus strand of CM070770.1, from coordinate 261,092,337 downwards.
ATCAGAACACCAGATCCAGTGACCCAAGCAGCCTAGCAGAGTCCACAGCATAACAGAGAGGGGTCAAGGTGGCCCCTCAGCATTGATGAGTTACGTAGCAATTCCAAAAGGAAAGTGGACCTACATACACAAAGCCAGGTATATAGGCCTGCACTGGAAATGCAATCTCACCTTCCATGTCAGGGCAGTTTGTATGTTAGATATTATTGATGTATTCTTGGTAGCATAGCTTTACCATTCTCAAATACACTGTATTTTGGTGTTAACTATTTTTGCCTTGATGTTTCCTGATTTATAAGGCCTTTGTCTTTTTCTTCTGTCATTATTGGGGGCAAGATCTCACTCGGCCCCAGGATGACCTGTAACCCATTTCAGACCAGAAACCGCAGCCTCCCAGCTGAAAGAATTAACAATGTGGGGTAATCTAAGGGACTTTGACTTTAATAGATTATCTGTTTGTTTTAATCCCTACTGTTGCATAAATACTCCAAGCTGGTTTTGATTGAATGCTTGTACTGCTCAGTTGAATTTTAGAATTTGCAAGTAATTTGCTTTACCCAGCCTACTAGAATACTTGAATAGCAGGCAAACTCAACACCGAGGGTCACTTCTGCTATTACTTTGGTAGTATAAGAGCAATACCTGGCACCTTAAGCCCCTACCCTAAATATATATAAAGTTGGATTTACATGGCTAAGAATACTGCAGGTAATTAGAAAACCCAAGCATGAAATTAACTCAACATGCAAAAATCTCCACATTATAATACAAGAAACACAAAAAGTAATGACAATACAATTCCACTAAAAATTATAAATCCATCAGAAATGATCTCCAGTGAGACTGATTTAGATGAAATGCCTGACAAAAATTTCAAAACATGATTTAAAAGAAATAACAGAAGAAATCAAAGGAATCAAAGAAGAAAATAAACTTCTGAAGGAATACAAAGAGAACACAGGAAACCAACCTAATGAAATAAAGAGGACAATACAAGGCATGAGTAAGAAAATAGAAATAAAAAATAATACCAATCAGAAATACTGGAAATGAAAAACATAGCAAATCAAACATAAAACTTTGTAGAAAGTATCATCAGAAGAATGAACTAAGGAGAGGACAAAGTTTCTAAACTAGAGCACCAAGTGGCCGATCTAATACAGTCAAACAAAAGAAAGACAAACGAATAAGAAGGCATCAATGGGAATTTCAGGACATTTAGAACACTATGAAGAGATAAAACATAAGAAGTCAGGGTATAGTAGAAGGAGGAGGATTTTACTACATAGGCATAGTAGGTATTTTCAATAAAATCATAGAAGAAAATTTCCCCCAAATAGGGAAAGTGATGCCAATACAGATATAGGAAGCCTCTAGAATGTCAAACAGACAAAGGAAATAACTTCTCACTGCCATGTTATAATTAAGTTACAAAATACACAAACCAAAGAAAATATATTGAAAGCAGTTCGAGAGAAAAATCAAGTCACATTTAAAGGTAAGACCATCTACTCAACACAAACTTTAAAATCCAAAAGTTCTTGGAATGATGTATTCCAAGTCCTGAAAAATAACAGTTTTCAACCAAGATACTTTATCCAGCAAAGCTAACCATCCAAATTGATGGAAAGATAAAGATATTCCATAACAAAAACAGCCTAAAGGAATATATGAACACTAAACAAGCTCTATAGAAAATACTTGAAAGGATCCTTCATGCTGAAGAGAAAGAAAGGGACACACATAAGGAAACAGGAAAAAACAAACCATACTCAAATAAAAGTTAATACAAGAGAGTAAAGGAAAAACAGGAAGAAGTACAAAACAAGAAGAATGACATAATAATTGCATACCTTCCAATAATAACTCCTAATACCAATAGCCTCAATGCCCCAACCAAAAGACACAGGCTTGAAGACTGGGTTAAAGAAACAGGATCCTTCTATTTTTTGCCTCCAAGAAACTCACCTCTCCATAAAAGATGGACACTATCTTAGGGTAAATGGATGTAAATGGGCCTAGAAAACAAGCAAGTGTTGCTATCCAAATATCTGACCGATTAGACATCAAACCAACATTATTGAGGAAAGATAAAGAAGGTCACTTCATAGTGACTAAGGAAACACTCCAACAGCTGGACATTGCAATTATAAACACATATGCACTTAAATGGAGGCTTCCAATTTCACCAAACAAACACTACTAGACACAGAAAACACCAAATATAGTTGTAGTATGTGACTTCAGTACCCCACTCTCACCAATTTCAGGTCATCCCAACAAAAAATAAACAGAATGGGAGCATAAACAAAATCATGAAAACTAAATAGTACACTACTAAATGTTGAATGGGTCAATGAAGAAATCAAGAAGGAAATAAAAATTCATAGAATCAAATGATAATGATAACAAAATATGCCAAAACATTTGGAGCACAAAGAAGGCAGTCTTGAGAGGAAATTTATAGGTTTAAGTGCCTATATTAAGAAATAGGAGGGATGAAAGCAAACAGCTTAGTGATTCACTTTAAGGCCTTGGAAAAAGAAGAACAAAGCAAAGCAAAAATCAATAGATGAGAATAATAAAAATCATTGCAGAAATTAATGAAATGGACACCAAAAAACAATACAAAGAATCAATGAAAGGAAGAGTTGGTTCTTTGATAGGATAAATAAGACTAATAAATCCCTAGCAATTCTAACTGAAAGAAAGATAGAAGAGACAAAAATCAATAAAATTAGACATGAAAAAAAGCACCATTAAAACAGATACCAAAAAAATTTCAGAAAATAATAAGGACATACTTTAAGAACATATATTCCACTAAGTTTGAAATGAATGATTTCCTTGATTTATATGACCTATCAAAAGTAAATCAAGATGAGGTTAACCACTTAAACAGACCTATAGCAAATATGGAAATACAAGCAGTTATAAACAATAATCACAATTTTTAAAAGTCCAGACCTAGATGGATTCACTGATGAATTTTAACAGATCTTCATGGAAGAACTAATAACAATGCTTCCGAAACTTCTCCATAAAATAGAAAAGAAGGAACTCTACCAAACTCTTTCTACGAAGCCAACATCATCCTGATACCAAAACCAGACAAAGACAAAATATAAAAAGGAAAATTACAGACAATCTCCCTCATCAACATAGATGCAAAAACTCTCAACAAAATATTGGCAAGCAGAATACAAGAATATATCAAAAAAGATCATTCACCCCGACCAAGTAGACTTTATCCCAGAGATGCAGAGATGGTTCAACATATGCAAACCAATAAATGTAATACACCATATAAATAGACTGAAGGACAAAGACCACATGATCATCTCAATAGATGCAGAAAAGGCATTTGACAAACTCCAACATCCCTTCATGGTAAAAGTCCTACAGAAGCTGGGAATAGCAGGAACATATCTCAACATAATAAAGGCTAGTTATGACAAACCTACAGCCAACATAATACTAAATGGGGAAAGACATGAAGCTTTTCCACTAAAATCAGGACCAAGGCAAGGTTGTCCATTGTCTCCACTTTTATTTAATATAGTACTGGAAGTAAGTCTTAGCTATAGCAATAAGGGAAGAGATACACATAAAAGGGATACAAATTGGATAGGAAGAGATCAAAGTATCAATATTTTCAGATATAATTCTGTACATAAAGTACCCTCAAGACTCTACCAGCAAACTGTGAGAGCTGATAAAGACTTATAGCAATGTGGGAGGATACAAAATAAACACAGAAATTAGTAGCCTTCCTATGTACTATCAACAAACATGATGAGGATGAAATCAGGGAATCTTTACCTTTCTCAGTTGCCTCAAAACAAAAGTGTACTTTGGAATAAACCTAACCAAGGAACTAAAGAATTTCTACAATGAAAACTTTAAAACACACAAGAGATTAATTGCAGAAGATACTAGGAAATGGAAAGCCAGTCCATGTTCTTAGAGTGAAAGAATCAAAATTGTGAAAATGTCAATTTCACCAAAAGAAATCTACACATTTAATGCAATCCCATCAAAATTCTGATGGTATTCTTCACTGGCATTGAAAAAAAAAACATAAAATTCATTTGGAAGCACAAAAACCTAGAATATCAAAACAAAATTTTAGCAACAAAAGTAAGGCTGACGGTATCACCATGCCTGATTTTAACAAATATTACACAGACATAGTAACAAAAACAGCATAGTACTGGCACAGAAACAGATATGTAGATCAGTGGAACCGAACAGAGGACCCAGATGTAAGTCTGAGCAGCTACAGCCATCTAATTTTTTACAAAAATGCCAAAAATGCTCATTGGAGAAAAGACAGCCTCTTCAACAAATGGTGCTGGAAAAACTGGATTATCTATATGTAGAAGGATGAAATCAGATCCTGTCTCTCTCCATGCACAAGAATCAAGACAAAATTGATCAAAGACCTTAATATCAGACCTGATACTCTGAAACTGCTAGAGAAAAAAAATAGGGGAAACCCTTCAACATATTGGCATAGGCAATGACTTTCTGAATATAACCCCAGTTGCTCAGGAAATAAAACCACAGGTAAATCATGGGAACTTCATGAAATTATAAGGCTTTTGTATGCCAAAGGACACTATGATTAGAGCAAAGAGGTAACCTACAGAATGGGAGAAAATCTTTGCCATCTACATATCTGACAGAGGATTAATATCCAGGATATATAAATAACTCAAAAAACTAATAAAATTTGAACAACCCAATTAAAAATGGGCTATGATACATAACTGTAGGCTAACTCCACAATGCATGACCCATATACCTCAACAAGGAGGGACCAGGGGGAGGGGTTAGGACATGGACGAGCCTAACAATGGTACCAACTTAACTGTATTCACTGAGTACAAACTAATTAATAAAAAACATAAATTAAAAAAATAAAAATGGGCTATGGAACTAGGTAGAGAGTTCTCTTCATTCAGGACAACCTCAAACAGAGCTTCCAGGTGTCCTCTAGACTTTCTAGGGTCTTGCTGCCATTAGTTAGATATAGGGTCAAATCCAGATTTAGAGCTGGGCAGGCAAAATTGGACTAAATTAAACAGTGGAGCTAAGTGATGAAGCTGTGAGCAAAGGAGATTCTCCAGGATAGTGTGACATACTAGTCATAGGTTTCCTAAGCCACAGTACAGGGGCTGGAGTTATAGTTACCCTTCAGGCATCTCTCTCTGTCTCTGTCTCTCTCTCTTTCTCTCTTTGTGGTGGTGGTGGTAGTAGTAATAGTAGTATGTGTGTGTGTGTGCGTGTGCATGTGTGTGTGTATGTGTGTGTGTGGTGTTTTGGAAATAAGCTAAGAGATTCGCACATGCCCTTCTTTTGATGTCATGGTAAAATACTGAGACCACCTAAGGTTGATTTCTTAGGATAGGGGTTAACAAACATTTTATGTAAAAGACCAGATGATAAATTTTGGGGACTTTAGTAATATGGTCTCTTAATAGGCTCTTAGCTCTGCTACTGTCATGTGAAAGTATATAGACACCACATAAACACACAAGAATAACCAATTCCAATACAGCTTTATTTAAAAAGTCTTGGGGCAGACCAAATTTGTGCCACAGCCTAACTTCCTTTGAGTTACTATTTATTTACTACTAAGTGACAAAGTGTCACTGTTTGTGTCTGGTAAAGATAGAGAGGATTTATGTTCAGTAGAAAAACAACTATGATGGTCATGCTTCTACTGCCTTGTAGGTAATTCACCAGTTTAGAATCTAACTTGGCCACCTCTGTCCAGCTTTCTCATCTTGCTAGCTCATGTTGATAAAATAGACAAAACTTTGGGCTATCTTCACTGTTTATTTATAGGAAGTTATAAAATATGTTTATTTATATGATAATTATGTTTTAAGCTTCATGAAACTTCCCCTTTGTCAGCCTGCACATCTTAGGCAAGGTGACTAAGGAAAACACTTTGCAGAGAGCTTGGCTTCAGAAGTCCCATTCAGCCTTGCAGTTGGTGTTGCCTACAGGCAAGTCTGCTTTTCCAGTCACCTCTCCATCAGTGTGATCACACAGATAACTTACTGTCCCCAGAGCACCTTTGTCCTCCTGAAGCTCAACTCTTCAAGGACAGCACATCTTCAGTGATAGAGGGACACTTATTTCTAAACATTGTGACAGTCTTGCTAAATTCATGCTATGGCCAATGGAATAGTTTCTTGAACAACTCATTTAGAGTAACACATTTAGCTACATCTTTTTAAAGTAAAATAAAATCCTTCACACTTTTTTTTTCTATTATGACTTCATCCTGAAAACAAAACAAAGTCCATTAATCATCTCTGGGCTAAGCAGAATGCATGGAGCATGAGGGTCACCTCACAGCACCCATTGTTTCAGTGTGCTCAGCAGCCTCTTTTTTCCAGACCTTGGTGTGTTTACCTTTGAAACACTGTTGTGTGGTTACTATGGACCAAGTGAGGTTCTTCCCGAGTCATCTCCTTTGATTTCCCCAGACACCCTGTGTGGTGGTGTCCTACCACTGTTTAGAGGGATTCTAAGACCTCAAAGAAGGTGATACTCTAGCTTCAGGTCAAAAATGCTATGAAAATACCTGATTTACAGGCTGGTGGTATGGCTTAGCAGTTAAGGCATTTGCCTGCAAAGCCAAAGGACCCAGGTTCGATTCCCCAGGACCCATGTTAGCCAGATGCACAAGGGTTGCACATGTCTGGAGTTCGTATGCATGGCTGGAGGCCCTGGTGCACCCATTCTCTCTCTCCCTTTTTCTCTATCATATAAATAAAATTAAAAATAAAATAAAAAAAGAAAGTGCCTGATTTGGGCTGGAAAGATGGCTTAGTAATTAAGGCACTTTCCTTAAGGACTGGGGTTCAATTCCCCAGTACCCTCATAAGCCAGATGCACAAGGTGGCACATGTGTCTTGAGTTTATTTGCAGTGGCTAGAGGCCCTGGCATGTCCAGTCTCTTTATGTGCCCCCCTTTAAGAAAGAGAGAGAGGGGGAGAGAGAGAGAGAAAGAAAATGCTTGATTAAAATCGACTGGAACCCAGTTCTGGCTGTTCTCCATTTCAAAGTCTTAGTTGTATGACCCTGCCTTCAATACTGCCTACCTGGACCACTATTCAATCTTAAAATTTGATCTCATATGGTATGTATTCATGTGTGTGAGTGTGTATGTGTATGGGTGGGTACACATGCATGTGTGGAGGCCAAAGGACAACCCTGGATGCTGTTCCTCAGAAGCTGTCCATCTTTTTGAGACAAGAGTCTCTCATTGACCTGGAACTCACCAAGTAGGCTAGACTGGTTTGCCAGCAACAGGGACCCAGCTGTCCTCACCTCCCCAGTACTAGGATTACAAGTGTACCATCACACCTGGTTTTTTACCTAGGTCCTTGGGGTTGAACTCAGGCCTTCATGCTTGCAAGACAAGCACTTTACCAGCTGAGCTATCTCCCCAGTCCCAATGTTTTCAAGTGGATTTTTCTTAGTGACTTTTCAGAATTCTTTATATATTTGGAATTAAAATCACAAATATGTGTATCACTTATATTTTAAAGCTTTTAGTTGTGTCTTTTGGCGACATGCTAAAACATTTTTTTTTTGAAGTTCAATTTGTTAGATTTTTATTGTCATAGTTTGCTTTTTGTGTGTGTAAAAATCATTGCCTAATTCATTATCACAAAGATTTTCTTTTGTTGTTTTTCCCCTTTAATTATTTTTCTTACAAGACAGGATTTCACATACCCCAGCCTGTCCTCAGACCAGACTTAATATGTAGCTTAAGGTGCACTTGAACTTCTGATCCTCCTGCCTCCATCTCCTGAGTGCTGGGATTACAGGTATGCACCTGGTTTATACAGTACTGGGAACTAAATCTTGGGCTCCAGGCATGCTAGGCAAGCACATTACCACACTGGCCATATCATCAACCATCTTTTCCTGTAAAAAATTTAAGGTGATAGATTTTTTCACTTAGATCTGTGATCTACTCTGTTACTTTAGTGTTTGAAGGCAGATATTGGTTGAGAACTATTTATATATCTACATATGTAGATCTGTGTATTCCCTTTGCAGTTTTGACTATATTTAGAATCTTTACTGATGTCACCTATCATATTCCTACTGTTGGAAATTTATGTCCTCTTTTTTGTTTTTTAGTTCTAATAAGTGGTTAGAGGTTTTTCAATAGTATTGATATTCTTAGGGAACCAGTTTTGGCTTCATTGTTTTTCCCTATTGTTTTCAAATTAATTGAATTCCTAATTTCTAATGATGGAGGATAACATCATTGATCTGAGACCTTTCTACTTTTATAATAAAGCATTGTAGTGATGTAAATTTTCTTAATCAGTATTCTTTTTGCTTCATTCAACAAATTTTAATAAATTATGTTTTCATTTTCATTCATTTCAAAATATTTTCTATTCTTTTTTTTGATTTCCACTTTGACTAGTGGCTTACTTAGAAATATGTAATATTATAGTTTTCACATATATGAAGGATATTCTTGATATCCTTTTATTATTGACATGTAAATTAACCTCATTTAGGTCATAAAATATACTGTTCATTACTTGAATTCTTACACATTTATGGATATTGGTTTGTGGTCTATAATACGGCATTTTGGTAAATGGTTTATGTGCATGCTCTGTTGCTGATAATTATTCTAGAAATGTGAGTTAGGTGAAACAGGCTAGTATTATTTAAGTCTTCTATATTGTTACCAATTTCATGTTTATATATTCTATGAATTATTGGGAGAGGGATATTGAAATATTTGACAATGAAATTTTTCCATCCTTTTAAATTATATCTCTTAAGGTTTGTGTTTTGAGAATTTGTGATTATATTCATAAATATTTAGTTATTTTCTCTATTTTTTGAATGTGTATGTGGTGCATGTGAATGTGTGTATGGGCACATGTACGTGTGTGTAGACTAGAGGTTGACATTGGATATCTCCCTCAATCACTCTCCACCTTATTTATTTAAACAGTGTCATTCACTTTAACTCAGAGTTTACCAGTTCAGCTAGTCTAGCTAGCCAGCAAGTCCTGGGGATTCCATGTCTGCCTCCTGGGTGCTGGGAGTAGAGGGGCCGACTATGACTGCTAGGCACCTATGTGGGTGCTAGAGGCCCAAAGTCAGGTTCTCATGCCTGAAGGCAAGCAGTTTACCAGTGGAGCTACCTCCATAGCCCCTATACTATCTCTTGAAGAACTGACCTCTATCATTATTAATAACCATTTTTACCCCTAGTCATCTGCATTATGCTATCTGCTTTCTGTTTTCTCATCTTTTTAAAATTAATTTCCTCTTTTTTTCTGCCATCTTTTCTGTTTCTTAGGCTAATTCTTTGTTGCATTCTTTTAGAGGTTTCTTTCTTTTTCTTTTATTAACAACATATTTTTTATGGATACATCATGTGGTGGTTCCCTCTTTTCCCTCATCATCAGTAGGGTTTCAGGGAATCCCCACAGGCTTGTGGTTATGTGTTGTGAGAACAGCAGACAGTTGTTTTTTTTTTTTTTTTTTTTTGTGGGGAAGAAATGCCTCTGGCCATGATGTCTCAACCTGTAGCTCTTAAAGTCTTTCCACCCCCTCTTCAGCAAAATTCCCTGAGCCATGGTGGGTGAGTTTTAAGTCTACTTTAGTGATGAGTTCTTTTTTATTTAATTTTTTTTTGTTTTTATTTATTTGAGAGTGACAGACAGAGGAAGAGGCAGAGAGACAGAGAGAGAGAATGGGCGCGCCAGGGCTTCCAGCCACTGCAAACGAACTCCAGACGCATGCGCCCCCTTGTGCATCTGGCTAACGTGGGTCCTAGGGAATCGAGCCTCGAACCAGGGTCCTTAGGCTTCACAGGCAAGCGCTTAACTGCTAAGCCATCTCTCCAGCCCCTAGTGATGAGTTCTTAGAAGCCTCTGGATCTCTGCTTTGGTAAGTGTTTAGGGCTTATAATTTTAAGTTTATAGTTTTACATAAATATTCATATATACATACATAGAGTTGATATCTTTTACAGTTTTAAATAGGAACATTAAATGATATAAAAAATGTCACTGTATTTACCCAGGCAGTAACAATTTCTAAGGCGATTCCTTCCTTTCTCTCAAGCCAGATTTATAACTGGAATAATTTTTCTTCTACCCTAAGGACTTTCTTTAATATTTCTTTTATTGCAGGTCTGCTGGTAATAAATTCTTTCAATTTTTACATGTCTATAAAAGACTTCGTTTTGCCTTTGTTTTTACAAGGTATTTACAAATCAACTTTTAAATTTATATATATATATATATATATACATATATATATATGTATATATATATGTATATATATATATATATATATATATATATATAAAATGTTATTTATATTTGAATGAGAAAGAGGCAGAGAGAGGGGGAGGCAGAGAAAGAGAGAAAAATAGGTACACCAAGGCCTTCAGCTACTGCAAAAGAACTCCAGAAGCATGTGCCACCTTGTGCATCTGGCTTATTTGGGTCCTGGGGAAATCAAACCTGGGTCCTTTAGCTTTATAGACAGCTGCCTTAACTGCTAAGCCATCCCTCTAGCTCAAGCCATCCCTCCAGCCCTTAAAAATCATTTTATAAGAGTTTTAGGTTGACAGTGCTTCATTTTTCTATAAATATTTGCGATAGTTTTTCTAGAATATTTAAATTACTGGGAAGTGACTTAATTCATGTGTGTCTTGCGTTTGAAACTTTGTCAGGTGAGGGTGACAGCAGCATTTAATCTAAAGCTAATTCTTCCCTACAACTAAAGCATCACCCTCTTTAGTACTTTAACCAAAGCCCTGTGAGGGTATTGTTCTCCAGGTCCCTTTGGGTAGCTGTCCCTCCGCGTGGTGCAGCCTCACTCAGCCTCTCTCCACTCATCCTTCTGTTGTCCTCATTCTGCAGCATGTACCTTACATATTACATCACCAATTACATGGCCTAGGTAGTCTTGCACTTGAATTCATTCCCAGAATCATGAGCCCACCTTGGTGTCATGACATTCAGCTTTCTGACTTGCATACTTTGGAGAGACAAAGTTACATGGCTATACATTCTTGGGTCCTTTTGCCTTCTTTACTTTGTCCCTCCCTACCATTATACAGTCCCACTTCCTGCCCATCACCCTCTCTGAAGGCCACTCACAATGGTCTCTTCTTTGTTCTACTATCTCTAGTCAGCCAAGGATATGCCTTTGTTCCCTTATCTTGCCTTGTTCAGCAATGTTATCTATGTGGAGGCCTAATTTGTTTCAACACCTCTCTCACCTCCCCAGGACCTTCACTTCACTGCTTTCTTACCAAGGTCAACTCTAGTCCCCTCCCTTGGGCATTGTTCCTTATCTGTGTAGCAGGATGCATTTTATTCCACAAAACCACACAAAAGAAATGCCACATTCTTTTAATTCTCTAAATCAAGTTTAATCTGAAGTAGCAGAAAATTCAATCTCTGTCCTTTTCAGTGTTTCCTCTGCTGTTCTTCCAACCCCGCAGGGCTGGCCTCTGACATTCTGCACAGTATGTATAGGAAGGGTATCCCCTTCTGTGTGGCTTACCCAGGCCACCTCTTTTTGTTCCTACTGGAATGTTCACTTGAAGGTAAAACCCTGAAGCTACTGGGCCAAGTTCAGGCACTGCTTCTCAGGACTAAACACTGTCCAATTACCCCCAGCCACTGATAACCAGCACCCCATAGTGTTTATGTTTGTGGGAACCTTCAAGGATTTCACCCTTGTTGTCTTGAATAAGGATCTATCTTACCTAGTAGTGATGGTTAATTTCACTTGTCAACTTGATTGGGTCAGGCCTCACATCAGAGACGTGTCTCTTGGTCTGGTACGGGAAGGCATTTCCAGGAAGGATTAATGGAGTAGCTGCACCTTTGTGCAGCAGCACAGAGATGAAGGGATCTGAAGGAAAATCTTTGTTGCTGGCTGTTGTGGGGCTAGAGTGTGGGTGCTGCATAAATTCAGAACTCCCCAAGCCAGTGGCTTTGAAAGAACACCCCAAGCTCCCCAATGATTAGGAAAGAATGAAAAACACAGTTGCAAAGGGTAAGTGCTGAATGATCTCCTTTAAGAGGGAGCAAGCTGGGCTGAAGAGATGGCTTAGCAGTAAAGGCGCTTGCCTGCGAAGCTTAAGGACCCATGTTCAACTTTCCAGATCCGGTGTAAACCAGACATACAAAGGGGAGGCAAGCTCAAGGTCACACATGCCCGCTAGGTGGCACAAGCACCTGTAGTTTGAGTGCAGTGGCTGAGGCCCTGCAACACCCAATTCTCTCTCCCTCTCTCCCTCTCTTTCTCTAAAAAACAAACAAGCCAGGCGTGGTGGCACACGCCTTTAATCCCAACACTCGGGAGGCAGAGGAAGGAGGATCACTGAGAGTTCGAGGCCACCCTGAGACTACTTAGTGAATTCCAGGTCAGCCTGAACCAAAGTGAGACCCTACCTCAAAAAACTAAAAAAAAACAACAACAACAAAAAAAACCCAAACAAACAAACAAACAAAAAACATTAAGAAAGAGTAAGTCAAGAGAGAAGAACAGAAGAAAAGCTCCCAAGCTAATAGAGGTTTTCCCTTCAGGCCAGAAGGGGTCCTGAGAGAGAAAATCTAGGAAATTTGGTGAAATCCATGTCGCAACTAGGAGTAAGTCTTTTTATAAAGTAGACATCCAATGGAGATTAATCTCATTGTCAAGTTCAAATACATATGAAGGACCTTGATTGCTTAATGAGCCTATCTAGGAAGAGAGCTCAGAAAGGGCCAGCCAATGGGAGGGTCAAGCCTGAGAAAAGTTAAGGAGGAATAATCAGGAAGCTGCCCCTTTCACCATATTGATGAATCAGACTGAAGTTCTAGTCAAGCCAAGGACTATTGAACTGTGTCCTTAGTTGACTATAAAAGAAAGCTACTTTGCTCCTATCCTCTATCACTGATGTTACCTGTCTGCCTGTTTTTACTCTGTACTGGTGAGTGCGTCTACCATACTTCTGTCATTGTTGACACCAGAATGCAGCTTCTCAGCTTTATTTTGTGTACTCTTCAGTGGCTCTCCAGAAATCCCCCAGGCCTTCAGTTCCAGTTTGGGACTGCTGTTGTATCCATCCTGTGGGCTAAGCAGCTACAGGGTTCCCAGCCTCTCCAGTATATAGACAGATATTTTGGACTACCCAGCCCATATTATTTAATGAATTCCCTTTTGTGATATATATTCATTCTATCAGTTCTGCTCCACCAGAGAACCCTAACTAACATACCAGCTTAAGTCAGTTCAGATGGCTATAGCTGAATGCTGTTGACAGTTTGTCTCAACCATTTATTTTTCATGTTTTTGAAGATAGGAAGTCCAAGATTAAAGTGCTCACAGCTCAGGTATCTGTGGAGACTATTTTCTGCTTTATTGACTGCCGTCTTTGCACACCCTCATGGCAGAGAACAGAGAGGAAGAGTGGTCTGTGTCTTCTTATGTGGACACTAATCTTGCTCATGAGAATTCCATGTTCATGACCTCTTTCACCTCCCTCAGCTCTTATCTCCAAATATTACCACATGGGGGTGGGTGGAGAATTTCAACACAGGAAGTTTATGGGGGACACATATATTCATCCACAACACCTCCTTCAGTTCAAATTGCTTATAAAAATCCATGAAGCCTTTGTTTCTCCCTATCTGGTGTAACCCACCATAGCACTCCTCAGAGAGGGAAACTTTTAGAAAAAATAGCTGGAAGAATGCAATCTTCTTTCCATGGCATATTTGCATTTGCCTTAAAGACAAAGATGTCAGTCACTGCTTTCCTGACCTTGGCAGGGGAAACCTGCCTGAAGTAAGGAAAACAGCACACTTCCAATCTGAACTCCCTAGTTACTGCCACCTGTTAAATGGGTGACCTGAGACATGTTTTATTTCCTTCGTCTGTAAACTGGGTATTGTGTACCCATCTAATGCTGACTTCTTAGGGTTATTTCGAGGATTAAATGAGTTAATAGAGTTAAAACTGTTTGTAACAGTGCTACACAAGTGCTATCTATCACTATGCACAGATAATGATACTATGGGTAATGTTTTCTCTATGCTGGGTGCTCTACACAGAGAGATGTGTCATGTGCGGAGCCTCCAAAGTCAGAACGTAGGCTAGATGTCTCATGTAGCCAGAATCACCTCTGAATTCCCTTGGAGACTCACCATCATATTTCTTAATAAGTCCAGCCCAGCCAGTTTTCCTGCCAGCATTAAATCTAATGGTACTGCCATGGCTTGAGCTCTGGATGAAGGTGTCTCCTGAAGATTTATACCTTCCTTCTCACAGTGCTGCTGGGACAAGTGTGCCTTCAGTGAAAAACTGCGGAATCATCCTCTCTCTCTCTGTCTCTTAAATTCACGTAAGCTCAACCTGAACAAGCTCTAACTCCAGGGCTGCCTGAAGTCCATCCCAGACTAAGCCTAGCTAAATAAGAAACTTAAGTCCATTTCTATCTCTGAGGCCCTTTGTGATACCTGTGGCTAGACATGGTGAGAGTGAAAATTTCAAAGGCCTACCATTCCCCAAGATGCTCATGAAGGCAGATCATCTTCTCTCCTATGAGATGATAATAAGCAAATTACTTTGTTAAAGTCTTTTCTCCTTGTTACAGTTCATTGTAGATGTTGTGAGTGCATTTCTCTGGGCATGGAGATATGTGTATTATACTTCTAATGGGGAGTGGTCTTTACCCTGTGGTGGCTATCTAGTAGCTATGCAACTCTACACAGCTATCTAGCATTACCTATAATTTCTGCTTGTACTGAGATATACTATTATAAAAGAGATTACATAGGCAAAGATTATCCAAACACCCTTGAATATGGGAAACACAACAGGAGAATACAATTCATTGGAGTGGTATGAGAATTTAGGGTATCTGTGAAAGCAACAGAGGCTTTCTTGGCATTAACTCAGAAGGTGGGATGCCAAAAACTCATGGCCACACAAAGCTTCCATGGAATTAGTTCTAGTCTTATGAATTCAAAGAATAGCATTCATAAACCAGAAGTTAAAATTTAGAAAGATTTTATTATAGAGATTATTGAGCTTGAGCGAAGGAAAGAATACTGAGCTCTTGCAAAGAGGAGATGATAGGATCCCAGAAAATGGAAAAGCCCACCTAGAGACCCAGATTCGGGTCATTTATTGGACAGAATTGGGGTTGAACTAGCTTGTCCAGCCTGAACACCAGGTTTCTAGGTAGGGGTCTGGTTTTCTGGGAAAGGGAGCAATTGTTCCAGGAATCTTAATCCTCCAGGAAAGGGAACTATCTGTCCTTGGAAGGGAGTGATTGCCTGTTGTAGGAGTGGGGAAGTACTTTAAGGAAGAAGAGATATGAAGAGTGAAGGAACTCCTCCAAGCAGGAAGAGATAAAGGAATAAAACCATGCTCTTGCTTTCAGTTTATTTTGGGGATCCCTGTTAACCCTAAATTAACACAGGACCAGGTACTGCCCAAACTTAGTTTTCTCTTGTTTTTGTCTCTAATCACCTAGATAGTCTCAGGGAAGTCCCTTCCCACCTCTGAGGGTCAGTTTTCTTATCTGTAAGATAAGGAGTTTCACATGATAACTCCCATCCTGTTTGGTGCTTCCACTTAGTCCATGTGAATTCTTCCTTGAAACTTTTTCATTATAGCAATTGCTGTGAGGAATGGGGAAGATAATACAACATTTCTTAGTAAATGTCACCTGGTAGAGGCACTGTGGTGAGTTTAGCTTCCTTTGGGGCACCACTCCCTGCTCTAGTCTTTATGCATATACCAGGTAAGGTGATTCTGTCTTGTCAGTCCCAAGGATCCTTCCATTGGTTCAAGTGTAGGCATATGGCCTAAAATGGTCCAATGGAAATCACTCATAACTTTTTCTTTCTTTTTTCTTTTTGGTTTTTCAAGGTAGGGTCTCACTCTGGTGCAGGCTGACATAGAATTAACTATGTAGTCTCAGGGTGGCATTGAACTCATGGTGATCCTCCTACCTCTGCCTCCTGAGTGCTGGGATTAAAGGAGTGTGCCACCACGACCGGCTACTCATGACTTTCGATAGACTATTAGAAAATAAGTTTTCTCTTTCCTCTAGTATTGATAAGCTAGTAAGCCTGAGATGGTGATAGCTATCACTTATATACTATGAAGAAAATAAGAGAGAAGAGAGAATGAATATAAATGATGGAATCCCTTGATTTCAATCTTTCTCCTTAGGTTTCATAGTAAAAAGATACTTTACTTAAATCATGAAGAATTAAAATTCTGCTGCTTGCAACTGAATGTTGCCTACATGTGATGTTTCTACTGGCATGTTCAATGGAAGAGCTGACTTGTCTCCAGATAGGATGGGAAGTCTTGGAATTCAGAGAGAGAGTTAGGATTTCAGGCAGAGGCTAGTGTTGGAAGAGGAAAGAACCCATGGTCTGCCAAGTATGCTGTTATGCTTTTCATACCTTTCTTTCTTTCTCTCTTTCTTTCTTCCTTCCTCCCTCTCTCCCTTCCTCCCTCCCTCCCTCCCTCCCTCCCTCCCTCCTTCCTTCGTTCCTTCTCTCCTTCTTCTTCTACTCCTCCTCCTCCCCCTCCTCCTCCTTCTTCTTCTTTTTTTTTTTTTTTTTTTTTGAGGTAGGATCTTGCTTTAAGCCCAGGTGGAACTGGAATTCACTTTATAGTCTCAAAGTGCATGTGAACTCATGGTAATCCTCCTACCTCTGCCTCCTAAGTGCTGGGATTAAAGGTCTGTGCCACCAGATACAGCTACTTTTCATACATTTTCTCATTGAAATCCATAACCTCCACTTATCAAGTGAGGGGTTGAAGAACATGTCTGGCATTCACCTGTGCTCACAGAATAAGCAGCAGAGCTGTTCTTTTTAACCTGACTCTTGGTCTCCTGAGCTTGAACTCTCAACTGTTGAGTTAATATTCTGTGCCAAGATTTCTTTCCTATTTCTTTGCCTAACTTCCTACATAGCTGTGTGGGGTTGTTATGTCTGTTAACAACTGTTGGGTTTCAGGGTATCCTGAGGTTGGCCAGAAGAGAAGAGCAGGTAGTAAGATCTTAAGCGGGCAAGTGATGTGGTTAAACAGAAGCATGAATGGTAATTGCCTCCATGACCCATCCCATCCTGTACCAACTGAGAAGGAAAAGATTATCCTAGGAAAACTAAGGTTTTAAAATAGGTGCATTTCTGTTTTGTTTTTTCAATTTTGCAAGAATTGTGTGCCAGGCACACATTTTTAAACTGTTAAATAATTTAGCAATAAAATTTGAAATGAGAATATGTTACATATTATCACATCAACATTTTATGAACCACATTGAAATTTATTAGTTATCAGTGCAATGTGTCTCAGCATATCTGTTTGTGATAGAAAAATATATCATTTTAATGTTTCCTTTTGCATGCAATATACATGAACTTTCAGGATGTTGAGGCTGCTTCCAAGTTCCAATTTCTGTCTTCCTTCTTTCCTTTTGCTTTCTTTCTTTTCTTCTTTGCTCCAACTTCTTTACGTAAGTATCTTCATATGTTTCCATTTGACTATAAAGAAATGCTTAATGAAGGGCAAGCTGTGTACTGCATGTTAGCTCTTGTTTTTCTCTGGTACTTAGCACATGAGCTGCTCAATAAAATCTGTTAAGTGAGTGCATTGTATAATGAATGTCTCAGTGTATCTCATTATAAAATACCAGTAAGTAATTTAAAACAACCAAATAACTGAAGTTAACATGCATCATTATAATTGCATTATTTTAAATGTATAGTTTTGATTTATTATCACAAATTAAACATACACTCAGATCAAGAAAAGAAGTATCATTAACTAACTCACATTCTTCTTTTTGTTCCTTCCAGGTAACTATTGTTTTTATTTCTTCTTTGTTCATCTATTTTGCCTGTTCTTTTTATCAAGATAGGGTCTTGCTCTAACCCAGGCTGGCCTGGAATTCACTATGTAGTCTCAGAATAGCCTCCAACTCACTGTAATCCCCCTGCCTCTGCCTCCTGAGTTCTGGGATTATAGGTGTATGCCACCATGCCTGGCTAACTTTGCCTATTTTTAAATTTGGTGTGAAGAGTCCCATCCAGTATATATGCAATCTTTCATGTCTGACTATCTCAGACCTCAACATCATTTTTTTTTTTTTTTTTGGTTTTTCGAGGTAGGGTCTCACTCTAGCTCAGGCTAACCTGCAATTCATTATGGAGTCTCAGGGTGGCCTCGAACTCACAGCGATCCTCCTAACTCTGCCTCCCGAGTGCTGGGATTAAAGGCGTGCGCCACCACGCCCGGCTCCTCAACATCATTTTATCTACTTAAATGTAGCACTAATTTATTTATTTCCATTGTTGTATAAAATTCTGTTGTAATGATACACCATAAATTCCTTACTTATTCTGCTATTGATAGACATTTGGGTTATTTAATATTTTTATATTATGTTTATTGGTGCATATTCATACATTCATTCTGGCATATTCATACATTTATTCTGGGTTTATATCTAGTAGTACAAGTATTGAGCCACTAGGCATGCATGGTTTCAACTTTGGTAAATACTGGCAAATAGTTTTCAAAGTAGTGATAACAATTCACGTTGTCATTGCTCTGCAGCAAAAGACCACTGGGAATACACTTAAAGTTGAATGAAAATGAAATTAGGTCTGTTGATTCACTGCAGCAAATGGGAGTGCATACCATGGGTATTGTGGGGTGCCTCAGGAAGAAGGTGTTTCATAGACTTATGAGTTGATTTTGGAGAGGGTTTGAGGAAGCTGGGATTTACCCTTGATTGCAAGCTGACAGGAAGGCAGAAAGAATGGAGTAAGGCTAACCTGGAATTTGTAGAGAAGCCTCATTCATACATGCGAGCCAACACATTAGGCTTATATGAGGGCTGTGCATTTACTTTTACGCCACTGTGACCACAGTACCTGACAGAAACACAGGAGTATCAGGGGATTTCAGTCCATCATGGTAAGAGAGGCATGGTAGAGGGTCTTGTGGAAATTGGAGCACATGATGGAGGCTTCTCACGTCATTGCAAATTGGGTACAGCAGAGCGAGACAAAGTGGGTCTGGCACATCCATAATAGGTGAGTTTTGGGGGCATTAGTCATTTCTTCATTTTGTCTGTATTTTACATGTGATTTCTGAAAGGTCTTTGTCCTATATAGTGCAATGGGAAAATATATTCAACAGAATACCATGGCCAGTTTCCTGCTCTCTAGGCACCGCTTTCTGTTCCTGCCAGCCTGATCAACACTGGGTTGCCAATCTTTTAAGCTTCAGTTCTAGTCTGTACACACTGACATCTTCTCATAGCTGCATCTGCATTTCCTTGAGGACAGTGGATTGAGAACATTTTCATACTTTATGGGGTCCATGGTCATCCTCTTTTCTAAAGTGTTTGTTCATGTCTACTTCCCATTTCTTTATTAGATGGTGCCTGGCCTTTTCTTATTAAGTTAATTGATTTCAAATATATTCTGAGGAAGTCTTTTCTCTATTATGTATGTTACAAATATCTTTTGCCAAACTGTGACTTGCTTTTCTACTCTATTAAATGTGTCTGTCAATGAATAAAAATTCCTGATTTTAGTGCAGTTAAGTTTATTAATTTATTCTTTGGTGGTTAGGTTTTTTGTGTTCCTTCGTAATATAAAACTAGGTTTTATTTGTTGAAATAATCTAGTCAGTATGGTAGATGATCAAAGAAAAGTAAAAATAATAATGTGTTTGTGAAATAATGACCTTTATTTTCAGAAATGGCACATCAGTTTCGTCAAAATACTGTGTGCTTATACAATAACAATTGTGACTTTCCAATATGCCACACAGACGAGTCCCAAAGAAAACCACAGACACATATACACATAATTCCTAAAGGCTATTAAGTACTGACAGCAGTTGGGGAATGACTGAGTTGCTTCTCAGTGATGTTGGTCAATCATGGATAAGTTGTATAACAACTTGGTTGCAGGAACAAGAGAGAAAAATAACAAGACATTTTCTCCCAACCAAACACTAACCAACCCCAACCTTGCTTAGGTTCCAAGATCAGGCAATATAGGGCTCATTCTGGATGGTGTGGTTGTAGACTTTAAGACCATTTCTTTTTTAGAAAAGTATTTTATTTGTTTATGAGAGAGAGAGAGAGAGAGTAAGAGAATGTGTGTGTGACAGAGAAAGAAAGAGAAAGGGGGAGAGAGAGAGAGAGAGAGAGAGAGAGAGAGAGAGAGTGTGTGTGTGTGTGTGTGTGTGAAAGAAAGAGAGTGCAAGAGTACCAGGGCTGCCAGCCACTGCAAACCAACTCCAGGTGCATGCACCATGTTGTGTATCTGGGTTGTGTGGCTACTGGGGAATCGAACCTGGATCCTTAGGCTGCAGGCAAGTGCCTTAACCACTAAGCCATCTCTCCAGCCCATCTTTAAGACCATTTCTATAGGCCAGACCATGGGCTAAGCCCTCAACATATGCCAAATGATTTAACCTCATGACAGCTCTATAATGTCTCCATTTACAGATGTGGAAATGGAATGTATAAGCATGGATAACTCCTGCAATATCAAGAGGCAAAGCCAGGTCATGAGTGCTTGCTTCTGCTTGCTGTAGCATCCTTCCTGTCTGCTATGCCTGGGAGGGAGTTCTCTGCAAAGAGTGAGGGAAACAGGGGTTGGGTTCTATGCTTGATACGCTGGTTGCCCCCCAAATGCCCCCCAAAAAGCCATAAGTAAACACCATTCACATTTCCTGAGGGGCAGGAATCTACGACAGGTTGAGCAAAGATAAGCGTCTTCTGATTCATGACATCTGGGGCCTCACCAGGGAAGGCTTGAAGACAGGAGGTGACTGGATATCCAGGCATTGGTTCTGGCAATTGTCTAGGTGTATCCTACACATGACATCTCTGTGTGGTAATTTTCATGGCCAAGTAGGGCTTCTAAATAATGTGATGGCTGAGGCCCAAAAACAAGTTATTCAGAAGGTGGATGCAATTTGTCTTTTGACATCTTTGGCATTATGTGGCATCCCTTCCACCAAAGTCAAAGACCAAACTGAGAAACTCCCCACTGACTCATGGAAGGATTGTAAGACCAAAACACTTTCTACTCAAAAGAGTTTGTGGGGTAAGATGTATCATAATGGCTATGTTTGGAAGACATATTCTGCCACAAGCTCTAAATCTGTCCCATTTTATTTAGGTGTTTCTGGAGCTTACTTAAGACTCTCTTGAATCAGCTGTAGAGTTGAAAAATAATTTTCTTTTTCTTCCTTGTGTATATGTTATATGTGTGGGTATATGTGTGCATGTTGTGTGTGCATATGCATGTGGCCCATGTGTGCATATGAAGAGGCAGGGAGGGGTGTCAGATGTCATCCTCTATTACTCTTCTGGCCTTATTTCCTTGAGACAGGATCTCTCATTTAACCTGGAGCTCCCTGTTTATTTATTTATTTATTATTATTATTATTTTAAAATTTAGACTAGCTGGCTGTCTTCCTGTCTCTACTCTACTTCCCTCACTGCTGGAGTTACAGGCATGCATAACCACACCTGGCATTTTCTGTGGGTGCTGGGTATTGAACTCAGATCCTCAGGCTCATGTAT
This sequence comes from Dipus sagitta, assembly GCA_036346955.1. NCBI lineage: Eukaryota > Metazoa > Chordata > Mammalia > Rodentia > Dipodidae > Dipus > Dipus sagitta. The sequence continues at coordinate 261,070,676 of CM070770.1, read as the reverse complement.
CAAGTGCTTTTACCTGCTGAACCATCTCCCCAGGCCCAATAGATGCTTCTTGAAGAACATTATAAGTAGGCAAATGTGAAAGACATCCTATCACTGACCTGTGTTAATTTCAGAGGGTGGAGAGCTGCAATCTCACTTCCATAGTTGCCTGGCTCATGCCTCTTGCTTTTCTTTTGAACTGTGTGTTACACAGTGTAATGTTCTAGAGACAGGCCACCATGGGTCATGAGGTGGGCCCTAACGAAGCACCTACTGAGGGAACAAACAGATGCTTCAAACTGTTCTTGTGCTTCTGTAGTCCTGACACGAAACCCAATCACAGGTACTTTATCCCCACCTATGTGCAGGTGACACCCTTCATCTTGCTCACCTTGCTTGCACTACACTCTTTTGTTTTATGCACTGTGTCAAGTTTTTCTTCATCTCATTTCTTTCTTTGGAAAATAGGCTCCTTCTCCTGCTTCATTTTCTTCTTTTGTTTGCATATGTTTATGTGCGTGATATGTGTGCATATTCATGTTTGCATGTACACATGGAAGATAGAGTTGATGTTGGGTGTTTTTCCTCCATTACTCTCCATTTACAGATTGTCCCTGGGATCCTGCATCTCCCCTCCTGGAGTGCTGGGATCATAGGCAGGTTGCCACACCTGACTGGTACTTACATGAATACTGGGGATCTGAACCAGGTCCTCTGCTTGCACAGAAAGTGGTTTATCTACTGATCCATCTCTCAGTCCTACATGTATTCCCTTTTTAACCTTCTTAATTTAGTCTCATCTTTGGGTCTTCATTGAAATATCTGTTCTTCAGTTCTAGAGACTTGGCCTCCCAGGCTGGAGGAATCTTCTCAAGTCTGCTGAGTCATCTCATGGTCTTCTTGACAAAGCCCTTATCTCACTTGAGATTTAGTAATTATTTGCATGAGATCTGTCTGTTCCATTGCTCTATAAGCTGTTCCCAACCATCATATTGTCAAGGTCTAGGCCAAGGTCTGACATACAGTAGGAGCTCATCAGTATTGTGTGAATGAATGTGGGAGATAGTTTGTGCCTTGAGTTTATTTGATTCTCTACTTGAACCAGAATACCCTCCTGTATACATGAACCAGAGGAACAAGAACATGCTCTCTAAAGAGGAATTTCCTTCTTCACCCACTGATCAGGTGTTATACAGGTACCAAGGCTGGGCCTGCTTGCTCCAGTTCATTGTTAATTCCATGACCTCATCTATTTCTAGCCTGCTCCAGATACCCATGCTGCAGCCTTTGCCTAGAAGGCTTTCCCATCAGCTACCCTCTTAGCATGCTTCCCATCTTTTCAATGACTTTTAATATTCTATGTCAAAAAATTTGTGTTCTACCATCAGAAAAAAAAATTGTTCAGCCTTCCTGCTGTGTGTGTGTGTGTGTGTGTGTGTTTGTTTTGTTGTTTTGTTGACCCAATGAGGAACTCATGGCCTAACATGGGAAGTTATAAACACTTTTTTGTTTTTTTTGTGACATTATTGAAGAACCTGGAATCGAAGAACCAGGGGAATGAGATGACACCGTGAGATTAAATCCTAAAAATGATGCACGTGAGTCTCAACAACTGAGAAAAATGGGTGGCTTCCAGGCTGATGGATACTTGAATAGCCTGATGAAATGAATAAATGTATCTAATTAAAAAATACATGTGGGTCCAAAAGGATTTTGATCTGTTCCTGAAGGCAGAGAGAAAGGAGAATCTTGGTGGAGACTTTTGACAGTGTCCATCCAGACTCAGCCTTGGGAAAAGAAACATTCCTAGCTCCTTTTGAGGGCTCTGTCCCATGGCAAGGGTATCCTACATGGAGATAACAAAAAAGTAGAATTGGTAACTTTGGCTCGTTGGCAAGGCCATGTTCAGAGTCCACTGGTTGCATGGGTTTGTCTTGTGTGATGCTCCTACACATCCCCACACCTTATGATTTCATTGAACACTCAGGTAACGTAGATGTGGTCTCCTTTGTAAGCTCTACGGAGAGAGTAGAGTTACTGGGAGAACTTTTTAAAGTTACTATGTCAGTCATTTATCATTTCATGTTAATACATTGACATTGTATTTTTATAACAAGTCTCATGAGGCTTAGTAATGGGATTCCACATCGGAGCAAAGCAGCTAATCTTGCTGTGCTGAGAAAGTCAGCTTTTTGTCTCTAAGACTGAGGGGTCAGACCTCAGAAGCGAATAAATTCATAAAGGGAGAATGGATTACTCTTAGTGAGGCTTTCTGAGATACAGACCACAGGCCTATGTCTTGGTGGGCGATACATGACTGCACTGGAGAGCCTGTGTCCATGTTTGCAGAAGGGTTCTTTGTGTAGACCATCTGCTTTCTAGCTATATTCTCATACTACTTTGATAGGGGGCTGATACTTAAGAGTTGTAGGTTTTTCAGTTTAAGGCATCACAGGACATGTAACCCTTACTGTAGATTTATTCTTTATGATGTGGAATGCTGTAAAATGTTAGACCTTAGATTAACTACTTTTCACAACCCAGTGACCACCATGTATTATTTTTAAATTTTCCTTTGACAACTTTATGTTCAGATTTCTAATTACTTTGTCAGATGCAAAGTTACAATCAAAATGTCATCTGTTAAATGCTATAAGTAGACACTTCAACTAAGGTGCTGTTTTTAATTAGCAATGTCCATGGTAATTGTGGCTGGTTATTCTATGTCTCTTGAGCTTCTCTTCTTAAATCAGTGGCATGCAAGACTTTCCTCACACTCCACAGATGCAAAGTCTAGGATTTTCTTCCCTTTCCTCTTCTTTCTGTTCTTCTCCCCTCCTTCTCTCCCTCCCTCCTTTCATTTCTTATACTTATGCCAAGTGAGCTCTGCTCAAGCCCACTTGCTGCCTGGTCAAGATAGCAAGAAGGGAGGGAGATGCTCAAGTTCTGTAGTATGTGGGTGAAGAGAACCCAGCAGTGCATTCATTAGACCACTTATGGGAGGGAAAGGTTTGACCCAATCAAAACAAAAGTGAAGCCGGGTGTGGTGGCGCACCCCTTTAATCCCAGCACTCAGGAGGCAGAGGTAGGAGGATCACCATGAGTTCAAGGCCACCGTGAGACTACATAGTGAATTCCAGGTCAGCCTGGACCAGAGTGAGACCCTACCTCGAAAAACAAAAAACAAAAAACAAAAAACAAAAAGAAAGAAAGAAAGCCAAACAAAGAAGAAGGATAAAGACATGGCTTACTATGCAAAGTTCCTGGCATGGAAACACAATGACCTGAGTTCAGGTCCCCAGGATCCCTCCACCATAAAGGTAGCACATGTATGCAATCCACTGGGGAGGTGGAGAAAGGAGGATCCTTGGGGCTTGCTGGCCAGCTAGTCTAGTGGAATTGGTGGGTGCAGGTCCAGTGAGAAATCCTGCCTGAACAAATAAGGTGGATAGTCATTGAGGATGACACCTGATGTTAACTTCTGGCCTCCATATGTATGTGTACACATATAAAACATGTATATATATATATATATATATATATATATATATATATATATATGTATAGATACAAACACACATGTAAGAAAAGAAAAGATTCTTATCATGTGTCTACTTATATTTCATGGGCTACAGTTTGTGGTTTCTGGCAGAGGAAAGCAACTACCTTTCCTTTGAAGTTAAGACATCCTGAAGTGTATAGGGGCTTGGTCCTTCTCAGTAAATAGACAGACATCTGCCTTGCCCTTATGGGTTTACTGGCTGGGTGAGTGGAAGTAAAAATATCTTCCCTAGACTACTTAATCAACTACATGAAAGAATTAAAAAATGTATGTATTTACATTGTAAAGACAACTGTTGAAGAAGTTCCTTGCTGGGAGTGAGATGGGAGTTGGTGGGTTTATTGTTGAGAGGGACAGGTGACCAGGTACCTGAGGGAAACTGCTGCTGTGTTTCTTCAGGTTAACTTGCATCTGGAGTGTGAAATAAATGAAACATATAGCATAGCCTGTCACTTGTCACAAATGACTGCTCCTGGCCAGCCACGATGCACCAAGATTGAGCTGCTCTGCCTGTTGTTTCCTGTTACATGTTGAGGAATAGACTGCCAACTTCAAAATCCTTTCCCAACTCTGTCTAGGGTGGCATCCACTTGCAAATGTCATGCCCTGAGAGTTTCAAGCTAAAATCACTTCTGCAGTGAAACCAGATCATTAAATAGCAAGTGAAATTTGATGGAATGCAGGAGCAATCATAGTTCCGTATGAACACACACACGAAAACCATACACTTACTAGATAAACTGCAGAAAGCACAACATTACATAGCTATGGAGAAGTCCCTTTGCCTAAAATGGCTCAAAACCACTGATCTGGCAGATGCTGTGCTTTGGAGAATAAAGGAGAGAAGGCCTGGCCACCTTGAAAATATTTGGCTTGGTTGTCCATCCTGTGGAAGCATGTATCAATAAAATCTTTAAAATGTAGGTGGCAGTGTGAAGACCAGGTGATGCTCATTCTCTGAATGTGCAACATTTTCTAAAGGAGCAAAATAAAATGCAGTGGTTTGCCAGGACACATTATATGAAAGACTGGTGCAATAGCAGATGGCAGGAGTCATGTCTGTCATCCTGGTGGAAAGAACATTGTTTATTGAGCATTGACTGTGGTATACACATAGTGCATTCATTACCTCACCTAATTCTTACCCTCATGGCTGAGGCAGTGTTTCTATTATCTCCACCTGACAGATCAGGAAGACTGTAACTTCAAAAGCTTAAATAGTCAGTGGAAAGGTCAGGATGTTGACCCAAGCTGCCTATATCCAAAATCTGTGTTCCCAAACTCCACTCTGTACTTACAGCCATAATTAAAAATACTGAGGTGGGGGGTGGCTGAGGAAATGGCTTAGCAGTTAAGGCATTTGCCCGTGAAGCCAAAGGACCCCTGTTTGATTCCCCAGGACCCACATAAGCCACATGCACAAGGGGGCACAAGTATCTGGAGTTCGTTTGCAGTGGTTAGAGGCCCTGACATGTCCATTCTCTCTTTTTCTCTATCTGCCTCTTCCTCTCTCTCTCTCAAATAATAAATAAATAAAATATTTAAAAAATAAATAAAAATTCTGAGGGGATACAATGAAAGGATAAGTCTGATTGGATAAACTGAATATTAGGACTTGTCTGTTCTCCAGAGGGATGATGATGGTATAGACTCAGGAATACATATTATGAACTGTTTTCATTGTAAGTGGCAGACTTCCAGCCTAAAGAAGAACCAAGAAGGGAATATCTTGACTCCTGTGGTCAGTAGAATAATGGAACTCAAAGATGACGACATCTATATTTCTAGAACCAATGCATATGTTGCCTCATATTGTCTTATGGGACTTTCTAGATGCAGTTGAGTTAGAGATCTTGGGAAACTGATCTGACAGAGTATAGGTGTCAAAGGGACAGAAAACAAAAAGGAAGAGTCATGAGCTTGCAGATTGGAGAAAGGAGGGCCATGACAAGGGTCCCTTTGGAGACCTGAGCTGACACCCTATTATCCTTGACCTCTACCTCATGGGACTGGCTGTTATAAGGGGTCTCTCAGAGGCAATTTTCCCTAACCCTATTGTGTTTGCCCTAGAGGTCTCTGAACTCACCAGGAGACCACCAGAGCTGCAACATCTGGATGCCTTTAGAGTGGAGCTGAGTTTGGGCAGTGCTCACCTGCTGGGCTGCAACCGTCAGTATTCATATCTGTCTTCAAAGAATGAGCAAGGATGCATGAGACCCCAGCAATTATGTGGCATTGAAGCCTTCAGCCAGTTCCACTGAGGCACCACTCTCCATTGTTACTGTGTGCAGACTCACTTGTGTCAGTTTTATCCTTGCCATCAGTTAAGTGCCTGGTTTTTGGTTCATAGTACTAGACAGAATAGACATTTTTACCTCTAGTTCTGAAGCTAAGCTGAATTTTCCTAATCTTTACAAATATGTCAGATCATGTCAACTTCGGTTTAGAGCTAACAATGGCTCTTCAGCAACCTGATAGTCAAGGTCAGGTCCTAACAAGGCTTTCATGGTCCTGCACCAGGACTCCTGTTAACCCTCTGCCCTCCTCACCTGTTTTCTCTCCCACAAGAGTCACCCTGGCCTCCTCTTGTGCTTACTTTATTGTCTGCTGGTGCCGCTCCTGGCTAGCAGGTAGTGTTTGTGAGGTCTGCTCTGCTTACTTCCTGTTGTCAGCATCTGGAGGAATGGTCACAGGTTGGTGGTACTCAGAAGGTGTCAGTTACACTGACGTAGTAGTGGACGCGCTCACATATGTGTGCACACATTCGCCAACCTCTAGAGTGCGCATAAATCAGCAGCTAATGAACTTGGTGCTGTGGTCAGCGAGACAAGCTGGGTATGGTCTCTGCCCCTGACCAGCTAGTGTGGAGAGAGCAGCAGGCAGGCCAACCATGGCAGTCTACGTGTAATTCTCAAGAGATGGTGTGAGCCCTGTGTGCTCACAGGCATGGAGAAGGAGAGGGTTCTGGGGCGGGATTCCCTCCTGCTTTGGTGCATGTGGAGCTGCCTGGGGACAACATGCATAATTGCTACTTCCTTGTTTATTTCCCCTTGGATATCTCCCGTTGTATATGCCACTTTCCGAGACAGTGCATTCTAAATCCGATAGGTTTCCCTGCTCCCATGTGGAGTTCTTACTCCCCAGTCATTTAATCCCCCAATTCTAATGTCTGCTGCTGAAAAACTGCAGTTTACATTCCTTGCTGAGAGGAGGTGGGGATACAGTGTTGCAGCCTCCTGATCAGAAGGGAAGGGTGTAGAGAGGAAGGCCAGGTGCGTCTAAGACTGTGTCCCATAGGGCTCTCACACTGGCTGAAAGCCAGCTAGCATGTTTCAAATTCAATTCAGGACTTACTATTTTTTTTCTATGCCAAGCTTCCCCCATCTCTGGATGAAAACTTTCCTCCCATTATTCAGGCTTTAATTCCAATATCAGCTTGAAGGAGTGACCATCCCTGACCACCCTATCCAAAGCTTTCACTCCCACATCATTCTTTTTACCCTCGCCATTAAATAATCTGATCACACTTTTTCCCTCTCTAGGAGCCAAGTTCTAGGTGGACAGGGGTTGCTTTTGTCTTATTTGTTGTGTCACCCATGTTCAGTGCTAAGCACTAGTGCAGGGGCATGAGCTACAGCTTCACAGAGCTTGGAATTAGCAGATTTTGAAAGAAGTGTCGCTGTTGCTATTGTCCATGGGGACTGGTTAGCTCCTCAGAAGGGTGAGGGTCCAGAGGAAAGGTAGTTCAATGGAATCTACAAGGGAGAAGAATTCCTGCAGGCAGGCCATCTGTACCTGTTGCTAAGAAGCCTTAAGCCAGTGGGTTCTGCTGAGCTGGGTGGTGCTAAGCTCCCCAGTGGCCAGAAGTGAGCCTCTCATGGCAGTCCTGTGGTAGATGCATCTCCCCCTGGCTGCCCAGTTTCATGAGACATTTTACAGGGCACACCTTCTCCTCTGTCCTCCTTAACCATTCAGCTCCCTCTGGACACTTACCACAGATTCCACAGGGAACGTGGCTGATAAATACCACAGCTATATTAATTCCATGACTGACCTTAACCAGTGTTGGATTGCCTGTTAGAGCCAACAGCTAATTTTGAATACTAAATGTTCACCAGGGTCCTAGTGCCTTCCAGAACTGTCAGCTTTTCTCATGTATGTTGTTTTCAAGATTTTAGTCTTGTGTTCTTTTATTTACTTTACTTTTTATTGCAGTATAACCTTCACAAAGTGAATTTTCACTGTGGAACTCAATGATTCTGGATTGGTTTTGCTGATTGGTTTTGCCTGCACTTGTGCTTCATATAGGTATCATCATTCAAAACTTTTTATGTGTATATGCAGATTTTTTATTCAATATATTGTCTGTAATAAATTGTTTTTTTCTTTTTCATTGCTGTGCACTATTATGTTATAACTTTAGACAGGAGTGTAAGCTCATTGTAATTTGTTCTTCCTACACTTATCTTTTATTGGTTTTGTGATATCACCTTAACTATTTACATACATGTATTATTTGCATGTGAAAGTGATGTGCATGTATGTATGGATACATGTTCATGTGTATGAGCACATGTGTGCGGGTGCACATGGAGGCCAGTGGTTGACATTAGGTGCCTTCCTTTATTATTTGTCACTTTATTTTTATGAAATAAGCTCTCTCACTGAACCCAGCACTCACCCAGCAGGTCCCAGGGATCCCTCTGTCTTTGTTTCACCAGTGCTAGGATTACAGGCACATGCAGTGGTGTCTGATATTTGATATGGCACTAGGGAATTAAATTCAGATCCTCATGCTCCTATGGCAAGCACTTTACCTACTGAACCATGGTTCTAGCCTCATTTATATATTTCCGTGGACTAAGCACTCATTTCAGCTGTGAATGAATTAGCATTAGTAAGTACTACCAAACATTTTCCCTAAGAGGTTGTAGCAGTTTGCACTCTCTCCTGCAGTGAGTGAGAGTTCTGGCTTTTCCACCTCGTTGTCAATACTTGGTGTGATGGCTCATCTTCACTGTCAACTTAACTTTGTTGGAGTGACCCAGGAGACACAACTCTAGGCAGGTATTAGAGTGCATTTCTAGAAAGGCTTGACTGAAGAAGGAAAACTCATGAATGTAGGCAGCACCACTCTATTGGCTGAGGTCCCAAACAATTAAAATAAACAAAACCACAGCAAAAGATCAGAAAGAGGAAGTGGACTGAGTAGCAGCATTCATCTCCCTCTGCTTCCCGACTGTGAACATAATATGATTAGCTGCCCCACCCTTCTGTTGCTTTAGCTGAGAGCTGCTCCCACCCCTCAGGCTTCCCTGCCACTATGTATGGGACTACTTGCTCTTAAACACTGAGCCAAGACAAAGAGTCCCTACATTAAGTAGCTTGTCAGATATTTTGTTACAACAACAAGTAAAGTAATTAATACATTTGGAATTGTCAGTCCTTTTAAGCTTGGCCACTTTAGCAGCTCAGTATGTTGGGGCTTTGCATTTCTCTGATAACTAATGATCCTGGCACATTTTATGATGGTTATTTAACATTGAATTCTGAATTCTGAACAACTAAGTACATATTTCTTGTCCAAAACATAAACTCTCTAAAAATTTCTAGACTGCCTTTGAATTCCTTGTCCTTTTTCATGTATCCATCTCTCCATTCTCCCATGGAATATACTTGTTACCATCCATGGAAAAATGGAGGATAGAAGCATATGGTCTTTCTCTTCTCTTTGCCTGTCCACAAGAGGTCACAAAATCCTGTGAACTCTATTTCAGAATTAACTCCTAACTGTGTTTGCTTCTCTTGACTTTCATAGTGACCACCCCTAGTTCAGCTTTATCATCTCCTGTTCTTGCTAGTAAGAGAAGGTCATTCTTCTTATTCCATTAGCTGAAGATGAGCTCCATCTATCTTAGAATGTTTTCCTCTTTGACTCAGCACCCAGCACAGTGGGAAACAGAGAAAAGAATAATAATGAGAACTGTTAGCTTTGTAAAAGGGTCCAGTGTCTTTCTGGTATTTCAAATTCCATTATATGCACTTTCTGTGGAGTAAGGACTCCCATCACTGCCTGCCCTGCCTTCCTTTCAGAAGAAGAGCCTGAACTTCAGAAATTAAGAAACAAGTGCACTGCCTGACTGAGCTTGGGTTTAAATCCAGAGTCTGTTTAAACCCAGAGCCAGTTGCCTAAATACTCTATGGTACTTTCCAGTGGTGCTTAAATGAAAGTTACAAGCTTATATTTAATAAGCAGATTTTACTTTTCTACACAATCATCATTTGGAGGTTTAGAGTTATGCAGCTGGGAATGGGGTGGATTTGACAGCTGCCATGTTGGCTAGAGAAAGGCTCTCTGCAGTGGGAATGTGGTGGTGTCAGGGCCAATATTTTAGGTCTGAGCTTCTGCAGAACCAGCGAGCTTCTGTGGAACAAAACATCAGTGAGAGTGATGAATCTTAGAGGAAAGTGGGCCCATTTGTGGAGATGAGGCCCTGTGAATCGTCACCATGGCAGGTGCCACAGATGTTAGGACTCCTGTGCTTTCTCTGTGGGGCATGTGTAGCTCGGTTGTACACCCAAGGGAGATGGGTCTTTCTGGAGTCTGTAGAGTCAAGAGCAGGAAAGTAGTGATGAGCACCATCCCAAGTCTGCCTCATGGCAGTTAGGAAGCCATGGTGACAACATCTAGGAGGCCCACAGAACATAGCCTTAGCCCCTTGCTTCTTACAGTGCTCTTTCATTGATGTGTTATTCCTGGTTTTGCTTCTCTCTTTCTCTCTCACTCTCTCTCTGCAGGTGAATATACATGTGTGTGTATGTGAAGACAAGAGGACAACCTCAAATGTCAACACCTTCCACATTTTTTGAGACAACCCCAACAGAGAGAGAGAGAGAGAGAGAGAGAGAGAATTGGTGCACCAGGACCTCCAGCCATTGCAATCAAACTTCAAATTCTTGCATCCCTTGTGCACATGTGTGATCTTGTGCGCTTGCATCACTATGTGCCTGGCTTATGTGGGACCTGGAGAGTAGAACATGAGTCCTTAGGCTTCACAGGCAAGTGCCTTAATGACTGAGCCATCTCTCCAGTCCACTTCTGCCTTTTTTTTTTTTTTTTTTTTTTCGAAGTAGGGTCTCACTCTAGCCCAGGCTGACCTGGAATTCACTATGGAGTCTCAGGGTGGCCTCGAACTCACGGCGATCCTCCTACCCCTACCTCTGCCTCCCAAGTGCTGGGATTAAAGGTGTGCGCCACCATGCCCGGCTCCACTTCTGCCTTTTATTGAGGTAGTGTCTATTATTGGCACAGAGTTCTCCGATTAGGCTAGACTGGCTAGCCAGTGAGCCTCAGAAATCTGTGTTTCCAACACTGGGTTTACAAATGTGTACCATAATGCCCAACATTTTTAATAGGATCTAGGGATGAAAATCAAGTCCATATGCTTTCAAGGCCAGCATTGTATTGACTGGGTTGTCTCTCTAGCCTTGTGTGGTAGTTTGAATGGATGTCCCTTAATAGATGCAGGAATTTTATTCAAGCTTGTAACTTAGATCTCCAGATCATTGTTGGCTGATCCTAGATTCTAGCCCCATGGTGTGTTTGGGGGAGGATCTGTTTCCAGACAAAAGACATGTGGAATGCTTGAGTTCTGCCATTATGGGTTTCTGGAGTGTGCTTGCTTTTATCAGTGGTGGTGGTTTTTCTTTCTGCATAGACCTGTGAGAGGGGGCCCAGCTTCTTCTGCCATTATGAAACTTTCTCATGATCTGTAAGCTTCAATAAATGCCCTCATCCATATCTATGCCTGGTTTGGAAGTTCATCTCAATTATCTGAGACTGTCTACTGTACCTTATTTGTTTATTTTCCAAGATAGGGTCTCACTTTATAGCCCAGGGTGACCTGGAACTCTTACTTGTTAATGTGGTTGACCTCAAATTTGGGGCAATCATCCTGCCACAGTCTCCTGAGTCTAGGGTTATAGGTGTTAGCCACCATGCCTGGCTTCTTTGAGAGCTTTGTGAAGGATGTGATGGTTTCATTTTCTTTACCTCATGCTTTTGGGACCTAGCTCTTATTATGACCTAACTTCCTAAAATATCATCGTACCAAAAACATCTAACATTTGCCAAGCACATACAGTGTGAGAAAAAACACCAGCTACATTACCCAGAGGATCTCATTTGATGCTTACAGAAATTCAGACAGAGTGTTATCATCAATCCCAAATTTCAGATGAGAGACAAGACTCAGAAAAGTACACAAATATGCCCAAGGCATAGCTATTTAGTGACAGAACTAGATTTAACAGCCAGTTGCAACTCCTCTAAACTTACCAAAGTTACCAAATGAGCATTGGGAGGTATCATTATTGTTTCCATCATAACAGGTCACTTACCAGTTATGTTATGGGATCAAGAGGATGGAAACATTGAGCTTGGAGAATGGGACCCATCATGCTTGAGACATAAATATTTAAACAAGCTGAGAAAAATAAAATAGAAAATTGTTGGCTTGGTAAACTAATCCCTATATTCTTCATTTTTCATTTTCATCTTATAATCCTTCTGTAGGTCAGGAAAATGATTCCACTTCATGTTTGCTTTTAATTTTAAAAAAATGACCCTTGCTATGAGGAAGGATGTATTTTGTCATCAAGAATGTGCATGTTTAACCCAAGTACTGGCAGGGTCAACTCACTTCTTTATGTCAAGCCCATTATCTCAGAGCACAGGGAGGGGTAGGATTGCATTCTGGTGCCAGTGGCCTTAACAATCTTGGGGGCATTGTAAGCAGTTAAATAGGAATAACCCCTTCAGTTGAGTTTTTTCATAACTGACAAGAGTGTATGTTGCATGTGGAAAGAGAATAGGGCTGGGGAGGTATGATCAGCTAAAATAGCAGGGGTCAGGGATTGAAGGTCCAGCAACTCTGATTTCACTGTCTGTAATGTCTGCATGTGAGTTAATGATGATTCTAGAAGTCCTGCTTCCTAGGGGTGAGATGTGAGATGCACACCTTCCCTAGTCAGTAAAGAACCATCCATGTTCTATAGAAGTTGGGGTGTGGTGAGCAATCTAGAGCTCTGCCAGAGTTACTACTTGGTCCCAGAAACCGGGCACCACTAAAGTGTTTTCAGTTGTATTGTTATTTTCAAAGGCAAAGAGTCTAGGCTTATGCAAGAGCCAGAGAAGCACAGCATACAGGCTACCAGGACTCACAAGACTGTTACTGGAAGCCTTAAAATTTTGGGCCTTGGTGAATGGAGGCTGATTCCAGTCCAAGATCCAACCTTAGAAGTTCTACACAATTAATGATGCTTTTCCTACTAGTAATGATAAAATGCCTATATTGAGTGCAACCAGAAAACATGCTGAATCTTCCTATGTCTGCAGCATCTCATCTCCTTATATACAAAGGGGTACCACCTGGTACACATCCCTGAAGCCTCCTCTATTTAGTCTTTTTACCCTTTCCCTGGACATCTGTGTTGGTCTTCATCTCAGCAGGGTATTTGTATTTGGTAGCACATTCAAATAAATTTCAGGCATGCTTATCAAAGAGTGGTTTTCTAATGTGAGGGTAGGGTCTAGGGAATACAATGGATCTCTAGGTATCTGAGGGTTGCCAAGAACCAGGATGTTGATAACCCATGGCTCTGAGGGATGAATGTGGTAGTTTGAAAGATGGCCCCTACATATTCAGTTTTTTATTTGTTTGTAGTTTGCATCTGCAGCCACCTGGCTGGAGGCAGTGGCACTGGGTGGATCTTAAGGTGTGGTGGTGGGTTTCAGATTTCAATCTAAAGATATGTAAAGTGTACCTAGCTGGAGTTCCTGAAGTGTGCTGTGCTCTGTGGCTTTAGGCTTGTGCTTCTCTCTCTCCACTTGGACCTGTGAAGGCAGGCCAACTTCTTCTGCCATTATTGAACTTCCCCTGGGTTTGTAAGCTTCAATAAATGTCCCTTCCTCCATAACTGTGCCTGGTCTGAAAGTTTATCTCAGCGAACCTGAAGCTGTCTGCTACAATGAACAATGGTCAGATCTCAAGTCTGCAGTGAGAATCTCCTTGGGTTTCACTGTGGCCTTGAGTAGATACAGTGCCATCCCTTCCCTCACTGACCTCATCCCATCCTCATCTCCTCTGGTATCCTGCTGTACATCCCATTGGCCAGACTGTAAAAGGAGCCACAGTCATGGAAATATGTAGATGTAGTCCACATGTATGTGGAGACCAGAGGAAAACCTTTGGTGTTTTTCCTCAGGTATAGTCCATTGGTTTTGAAACACACTCCATCATTGGCCTGGCACTTACCAATTGAGCTAAACTAGCTGGCTAACAAACTCTAGGAATGGAATTCTCCTATCTCTGTCTCCCCAATGATGGGATTAAAACATGTGTCACCATGCCCAGCATTTTCTGTGGAGTGTGGGGATCCTCTTGCTTGTAATGTTGAGATATCTCCACAGCCCTTCAAATTACTTTCAGGATCTAACAGTATGTGTCTTATTTCCTGTAGGGGTTCTGTACTATAAACTCTGTTCTTGCCCATCTTTGGGACAGCCAATTTTGCCTTCAGGACTTCAGATCTTGAAACACAGAATCTGAGTCCCCTGTGGCTACTGTGTTGATAGTTTCCCTTTTGGTTCTTGACAACTCAGACCTGAGTCCAAGGTGCCCTGTTGTCTGTCAGGGATTCTGGTTCAAGGCCTGCAGGGAGGGGCTTCCTTTGTAGAGCATTACTTAATAACACACAGGACAGCCATCAGGATGTCTCACAAAACCCGTGACAGCTCCCTGGATACCTCTGTCATTACAGTAATAATTTGAATCAATAGTGTAGTAAAGCTGCCATAAGTTTATTTCACCCAAGAGATTAAGTAAACAATTATATAAAGCATTCTGTAGAAAAACCAAATGCTCCAAATACAGAGAGAGACTGCATGCTTGCCCCTAAACAAATGCCATTCATTTTAATACATTTATTTATTTGTTTGTTTTTCTAGTGTTTTATGATCATATTCTGAATTCTCATGTTGAGGAAGAATAAACCTGTGTATTTGCTCTATTTTGTCTGGGGAACTCACCCTATGTGAGTGTGTGTGTGTATGTGTGTGTGTGTGTGTGTTTTCTCATGAGTCTCAGAGTGCCTGTGCTACATTAAATTCTGTGTATAGGAGAAGCTTAGAACATGCCCTGTTTTGTGGTCTCAGCAATTGTTTAAAATATTGAATGTGGCTGACTTCTGTAAGATTTCATGGTCATGGGCCTTTGCTTTTCTCAGATTTCTCCTTGAGGACAGTAACCAACCAGTACCACTCTAGTCATATGAAATAGCCACAGTGATGGCTTTATTTTAGCATCGGTCAGAAGCAGCTGCAGCCAGCTGCATCTCCAGCGCCGAAGGCAGCATTTGCTTCTGGAGGTTGGGATTTCCTCTCTTCAGTTGTCTGGAGGGCTCTCTAATGTACACTCAGTAGTTTGAACTTGGCCATAATTGCAGTCTTATTATCCTCACCAGCTTTACTTATCTCATTATCTCCTCCCTCTTATGTTAGAGGTCAGTAGAACATGCCTTTTATTAGCCACTTAATCCTTCTATCTAGTAGTTCAACTCTGATTGATCCACTTAAGGTCTTTCTTCGTAGTTAACTTTGCTGACATTTGAGATTTCCACCCCTCAAGTCCTTTGACTGGGCACAAGCAACCCAGTTCTCTGGATCAGAAATTCATTATCATTAATTTTATTGGAAGGAAGTCGAGTTTCATCACTGCTCGATGAGTACCACCTTATTTTATACTTCTCTTTTTTCCCTTGACATGTTCTGGAGGTTAACTCTTCTGCTTTTGCATATTCTTTAGTATTCTTCTGTCTTAACTTTTATTGCAGCTTGTAGACATCTGAAAATATCCACCTTTGTAGATGCAGCATTGTTGGAGAATGTGCTCATGTGTGACAAAACACAGGCATATGCCATAAATTATATGAATTTGATCAATTCATTCTACAAATACTTTCTGAGCAACTGTTCAATATTTACTGATAAAGGGGATCATTCAAGTCAGCATCTCCTGATACCTCTTACTCTGTCCAGTCGTTCCCAGGCAAATCTACTCACAAGTCGTCTTAGTTTGAATCTCTATCCTGACGATAAATTTGCAGAATGTTTATACTACTGTAAGACAAACCTCATACTTTCATTATGTAATTTACAATCTACAATTATGCTTTTATAACATCTTGATAGTTGTCTTTTATTTCCAGAAATTACTGTTGGATATGCGTCTCTGGGAATGCTGGGGTTGGGGCAGGATCACATGAAGGTTACTGCCACAGCTACTTATGAGGCTCCAAAGTTGTTAGAGGCATCTGTGCAGTATATCCTGGTGCTGTGGGGGTGTGGGAGCACTGGGAGAATGCAAGAGATTATCTCTGTGTATGAACAATGTGGTGTTTTGGAGTCATGGTCAAATGCTGTTACATGGAGAGAAGTTCACAAGAGCCATCCTAGTCACTTGAAAGCCTGATCTACTTGGTAGCAACAGTTGAGAAGAGTGAGCACATGCTTTCTCCTGGGAATTATACTCATCTAATTTTCCCTACGTAGCTAGTGAGGTTGTCGATGGAGTATAAGACTACTGGGGAGAGTGGATCTTCTAACTTCCAAAAAGGATAACCTATACAGTGGCAACACAGGTACTAGAGACCTCCTTCTCTGCTACATGGGGTTACCTTGGAGATTCCTTGCAATATGGTCCTTATGTGGTTGATGGCCTTTGCCAGAGCATGTGAATACCTTGGAGGGCTTGTAGAACATGGACTGCCAGGCCTCAGCCCCAATTCAATGGATCTAGGTATGGCCTGAAAATGTACACTGGTGATAAATTCTCACATAATCTTGGTGCCAACACCCCACTTTGAAAGTAGCTGGCTTCTTTTTTCTTTTTCGTTTTCTTTACCTCATTGAAGGTTTCACAACAATAAAATTCTCATGAATCAGGGACATAACCAGAAGGACAAGATTTGGTTGAGTAAAGTACTTTTGTCAAAAATTCAATTAATTTTGAACAAGAAAACTATAATAAACACCACTGAGCCAACAATTATGTCTAACAAATGTCAGCAGTTTGCCATGTACCCACGACAGTGACATCGCTTATGTAATGGACTTGCTTGACATAATACGCTTACTTCTTATACAGCTGTATGAGAAAGGTATTCTTACTCAACTTCATAAAGAGGAAGGGACTGGGGCTCAGAGATATCGAAAGTCACTGGTTCTAAGTCCTCTAATTCATAAGCAGGAGACTAGCTTTGAGGCCAGCAAGGCTGGCTTCAGAGAATCCTTGCACTTCACTACATACCTCAATTATGCCTCTGGCCAATTTCAACATTTTCTTTAAGGGAAAAATTATAGATTGAGTCAAAATTCTGTCTATACCCTGCCCCTGACCTCATGACCACTTTTGTAGCTCTCCTGGAGCTGGTTGGATTCCTGGAGAGAAGATTGCATCATCCTACTTGAGTCCTTTACTAGTGGAGCCATCTTTTCTGATTGGCCGTTTGGGCTAGGAAGGAAAAGCTAAAGAACTTTGTGGGGAAGGAGGATGACTATACAGTAAATATGGACACTACCAGGTGTCCTACATAATGGGGGTCTCCTCCTGTGATGGTTTGAATAGAATAGATGGCCCCCAATATGTTCAGTTGTTTGTAGTTTGCATCTGCAGCCACCTAGCTGGAGTCAGTCAGTGCCATTGTGTGGATCTTAAGGTGTGGTGGTGGGTTTCAGATTTCAATCTAAAGATATGCAAAGTGTGCCTAGCTGGAGTTCCTGAAGTGTGCTGTGGTTTTTGATGTTTAGGCTTGTACTTCTCTCTCTCTGCTTGGGCCTGTGAAGGCAGGCCAGTTTCTTCTGCCATTATGGAACTTCCCCTGGATATGTAAGATTCAATAAATCCCTTCCTCCATAACTGTGCCTGGTCTGGAAGTTCACCTCAGTGAACCTGAAGCTGTCTGCTACAGAATTTGGTACCGAGGAGTGAACTGAGATGAACCTGACCATGTGGATGTTGATCTTTTGGAACTTTTGTTTTGGAGGAATGGACATGGACTTGGTGCTTGCAAATGAAGATGCCTTCTGGAGTGGTAAGCCAAGTTTTATGGACTATTCTGATGAGAGCTTGAGAATTCTAAGTGCAGACAATATTGTACTTCGAGGCTTGGCTTATGAGCTTTCAAAGGGGAAGGAAAGACTGCAGAGGACTTTGTTGGAACTGGGCTACTGGCATAAGGGCTGGCTGCGTCCTGCTGCCCAGGTCCAGAGTGTTTGATCAAGGTTAAATTTGTAATGGACTGATGTGCTTGGCTAGAGATACTGGACTGAGAGATTTAAGATTTTAAGCTGGAAAACCTCAAGCAAGTTAAAATTACAGGCACTGAGACTGGTTTTAGGTTACTGAATCTGCTATTGTCAAACACATTAGCAATCTTAAGGAAGATGGTCCAACTGCTTTACATCAAAACAATGGAAAGGATGCCTGAGGAAAGACTATCATAGAAATGCAAACACTTTTGGAAAGAGTTGACTGGAGAAGGAACCTGCTTTTCAAGGTTAGGATTTATTTTGTCCCTGAATTAAGAATATGGCTGTGTCCTGTACACCTTGTATTGGTTTCAGAAGCATGAAAAATGCGAGGAGTGGTCATGAATTGCACATGGTTCCAGGAGCTGCTGCTGAGATGCAGCATGAGATAGGGCCTGATGTCCTGATAGGCTGAAAGAGCCTTTGGAAAATGTGAGGAGTGGTCATGAATTGCACATGGTTCCAGGAGCTGCTGCTGAGATGTGGCATGAGGTAGGGCCTGATGCCCTGATAGGCTGAAAGAGCCTTTGGAAGATGGACCATGGTTTGCATGAAGACCTGAAGATGTTTTGTATATATCAGGACAATGCAAGGGCTACCATGGAGTTCACTGTTGGCCTGTGATGGAAATGTTCCCTGGCTACTCTGCCCAGCTAGAGGGGCAGAATTGGAAAGTCTGGAGACTGTTAGTCTCTGGATATATTGAACTTGAACTGAAGAAGTTTGATGTTTGTTTGATGGTGGTTGAGTTTGCATTGTTTTACTCTCTCCTTGCTATGCATTATACCAGTTGAAAGTGTTTACTCTGTGCCTTTATATGCTAGAAATGTTTAACTTGTTTGATTTTACAGGTCTTAATATCTTAAATTGGTCAAGACTGTGGGGACCTTTGAAAATGAACTGAGTACAATTTACAATGTGTGATGGGGCCAGGGGCGGAATGTGGTGGTTTGAATAGAATAGATGGCCCCAATATGTTCAGTTGTTTGTTTGTAGTTTGCATCTGCAGCCAGCTGGATGGAGTCAGTCAGTGCCATTGTGTGGATCTTAAGGTGTGTTGGTGGGTTTCAGATTTCAATCTAAAGATATGCAAAGTGTGCCTAGCTGGAGTTCCTGAAGTGTGCTGTGGTTTTTGATGTTTAGGCTTGTACTTCTCTCTCTCTGCTTGGGCCTGTGAAGGCAGGCCAGTTTCTTCTGCCATTATGGAACTTCCCCTGGATATGTAAGCTTCAATAAATCCCTTCCTCCATAACCGTGCCTGGTCTGGAAGTTCATCTCAGTGAACCTGAAGCTGTCTGCTACACCTCCCCAGATGGCCTTTGTTCTAGCACCCCCGAAGGTCTCTCCAAGCTCCTATCCTTCTTCCCCCATTCATACTTAGTGGTGAGCTTCATCTCACTGTGTGGGGTTGCCTAATATGATCTTGCCTGGTCACTGGCTCTGGCCTCTTGATTCATCCTTTTACTGGATGCTCTTTATTTTGTTTTGTTTTTTTTCATTCATGTATTAGCAAGCACTTAGTCAGCATCTATGTTGTGCTAGAAACTCTCACATGTCCTGGGGATGCAACAGTGAGTGAGTAAGACAGACGACACTCCCACTCCAAGAGCACTAACTGCAAATCTCTTTTAGTTCTCTCTCCTCTGTTGCTTTCCAGATCTTTCTAAGTTCCCTGCTCTAGAGTCAAACTCCTGCCATGGCTCTCCTACCTTAGCCTCCACTTGTCCTGGGACAAAGTCAGCATAAAAGCCCTCTCTAAACATCAGCCTCAGACATTGTCTAGAGCAGAAGCTCTATGTTAGATATCCCATAATATTGTAATTTAGGAGACTCATATTGTGAGACAGCATCATATGTGGAAGTGCAGTCCTTGGAGATATAAAAGAAAAACTGCTCAGGTACAAGTACACAGAGGTGCTGGAAAGCTGTGTAGTCTTAGGTTCACAGTTTTCTTGAATGGGTCCCTATGTTCCTGCATGACATCCATTTGGTACCATGGAACACCATTTAACAACTGCCACTGCAAAGGTGCATCCTTACTGAGATGGACACTTTGCAACAATGCTGTTCCTGTTGAAGTGCCAAAGGATGGGGGTTGGGTGATGGCCCTCACTCCCCTTGCACATCAGGGCCACTGTCTCCCAGTGCCACATCTGAGGTTGAGCATAGTTATTTGTTGTTCCCTCCTCTTGCCTGACTTCCTGAGCCACTCATTGTGTCATTGTGTTATGTCGTTGTTGTTGTTGTACTTGTCAGCTCCTATTTTCTTTGAAGAAAAAGGGCTTCAACCCACATATTATAAGAAATTGGCTCTGACATGAATTTCCATTGCCTTTCCAAAGAAGTTTCCTTAGACATTTTCTCAAAGTGTCATTAAACTCTAATAGGCTTCCCTGATAGCCCCCTCCTCTGTCCCAGTCTGACTTAACCAAGCATTTTCTGAAAACAAGGTGACTCTTATTTAAAGATTCTAAACGTATTCCAGTTCTTGGCAGTCTTAAGCACACAGCTGAATGCGTGCTAAGTCTAGCATGGATAATTACACCAGCTGTGACCTTTTAGAAACATGTATTTGGACTAAAGTGGTGTTTAGTCACTTTTGATTGACTCCGGTTTTACTTGGTTTATGTTTGGTAAACTTCAAATATTTGCTTCCTTATAAGCTGGTTAAAATCCCAAAGAAGGTGCCATGTGGCATGCTTAGGGTGGGTCCCCATGATGTGTGGGACACAATGCATGATATGTGTTTGTGTGCACACACATCTGCTCATGATTTGAGGCAAGCTGAATGGCTGATGACATTTGGAAGTGATGCAGCATGGTGTGGCCATGCATGGGCTGTGAAGTTCGAAAGGGCACTGGCTGTCAGGAGGAAAACACGAGCTGCCCCTGCTCTAAGATAGCTATGTGGTGCTGGAGTGGCAGAAGGGGGCGCTTGAGTGAGCTGCTCTCCATCTATGCTCAGCAGCCTATGGTGACCTTGGACAAGCCTCCTAAACTCTCCAACAGGGACCAGATGGGCATAATCTGCCCTTTAGAGACTCTAGCTCACAGTGTTCTCTCACAGGGATAAAACAGTCTACCCCTCAGCTGTGGTGGGACCACAGAGGAGACAAGTGGTGGTGCCTCCTCCTCCTCATTGTTCTCCTTCCCCCTCCTCCTTTTCTCTTCCTTCCTCTTCCCTATGCTCTTTTCATTCCACTTCCTCTTCTCCTTTCTCTTCACCTCTTGTTTCTCTTCTTTTTCCTCTGTCGTTCCTCTTCTTCCTTCTCCTCATTCTCCTTTCCTCCTTTTCTTCTCCTTCCTCCCCTTCTTGCTCTTTTGATTTTCTTCCTCCTGTTTCTTTTCTCCTTCCTCTTTCTCTTCTTCTTTTGTGGTCCCAACACTTTAGGATATCCAAAGAAGCCATAAAACGGTGTATGAGAAAGACCTTTAAAGCTAGCAAATGTGGTAAATCCTGCCCCACTCCCCATGGACTCCATAGCTCCAGTCTCTGCAAAGTGACAGAATGAGTAGGTTAATGCTGATGAGGCACAGGACAGCCATGCAAGAAAGAGCTCATCTGGGCAGTTCCAGTTGGAGCAATTTCTCACCCTGCAGGGACTGATGTGCTGCTGACCCAGAACCATCAGAATCCTGGTGTCCCAGAGGAAAACCACACAGCTGGCTAGGGACTCTGAGCTGCTGACTTCAAATCTGGAGAAAGCAAGTCTCCCATGAGGGATTGGCTATCAGTCGCAATGGGAATGAATCTTTGATTCAGCAATCCCAGTCAGCAAGAATCACACCAGCCCAAACTTCCAGGTTTTCATTTGTCTTAGCTATGGTCCTTGCTCTGGTGTTTCATGCTGGCCCTCTTTGGATTATTTTTCCTGATAATTGCATTAGTGAAATATAATTTACATACCACACAATGTAAGTATTAAAAAATGCACTTCAAGGGCTGGAGAGATGGCTTAGCGGTTAAGCACTTGCCTGTGAAACCTAAGGACCCCAGTTCGAGGATCGATTTCCCAGTACCCACGTTAACCAGATGCACAAGGGGGCGCATGCATCTGGAGTTCGTTTGCAGTGGCTGGAGGCCCTGGCACACCCATTCTCTCTCTGCCTCTTTCTCTGTCTGTCGCTCTCAAATAAATAAATAAAAATAAAAAATTTTAATAAGAAAAAATGCACTTCAAGACAGGCATAGTGGTGCATGCCTTTAATCCCAGCACTCCTTGGGAGGCTGAGGTAGGAGGATCGCAGTGAGTTCGAGGCCACCCTGAGATTACGTAGTGAATTCCAGGTCAGCCTTGGCTAGAGTGAGACCCTACCTCGAAAGACGAAAAAAATAAAAATAAAAAAAACCCCAAAAAACCTGAAAAACAACAACAACAAAAAAAAAACACTTCAGTGGTTTTTTATTTTTGTTGTTGTTGTTTATTCAGTGTGGTATAACCATCCCTACAATTAATTTTAGAACAATTGCTTCATCCACAAAGTAGCCCTTTGCCCTTTATTATCAAACCTCATCCTTCTTATCAAGCCTTAGGAAAAACTCATCTACTCTCTGTCTCTATAGCTTTGCCTGTGCGGACATCTCATGTACATGAAACCATACCAGATGTGGTCATTTGTGGCTGGCTTCTTAAATTTAGTGTAGGTGTTTTCAAGTTTCCTCCATGTAACATGTACTGCTTTGCAACTCCTTCTAGTGGCTACTTAATACTACATTGTGTAGCCATGTCCTATTTAAGGCATTCATTCATTGGTTGATAGATATATAGTCATTCCTAACACTTAGCCATTATAAATTAATGCTACTGTGAATATTGACAACCAAATTTGTGGTTTTATTTCTCTTGAGTATATACCTAACCATGGAATCTCTGAGTCCTGTAGCAACTCTGTGTTTCACTTTTTGAAGCATCCAGGCTGTTTTCTAAAGCAGCCTTAGCAGTGTGTAAGGGCTCTGATGTTTCTGTGGCTTGATCAGTGCTTCTTATTGTGTGTCATGTTACTAGTGGATATGAGGTGGTATCTTTTTGTGGCCTGATCACAGCATAGAGCCACCTGAAACTTGAATCTCTGCCTATCACATTCCAGGTCCCCTTCTTTGATTTTGTCTAGTGCCTAGCTCAATTTCCTGCACGTGGACAGAGGGGGTAGATGAAGGGTTGTCCACAACTGCCTTCCCAGCAGCTCCACCTCTGCTTCAACCTCACAAACAAGACTTTGACCCATCAAATCCTTTAAACCATCTCCTCCAATCTTTGGCTTCTCTCTCTCTCTCTTTTTGTTTTGTTTTTCGAGGTAGGGTTTCACTCTAGCTCAGGCTGACCTGGAATTCACTATGTAGTTTCAGGGTGGCCTCGAACTCACAGTGATCCTCCTACCTCTGCTTACTGAGGAGTTCTGGGATTAAAGGTGTGTGCCACCACACCCAGCTCTGGTTTCTCATTTTTGTCTAGTTAAAGCCATTTCTTCTGTGAAGTCCAACTTCAGATTTTTTTTTTTTGAGACAATCTTCTAAATATCCTAATGCTTCACAAAAGACCTATGAAGTATCTCCCATGAATTCCCCCAACCCAGGTTCTAGCCCACAGATATTACCAAAAAAACAGTGTTTCCTGGTTTCTCTTCCTTGATGTCTATATGAATTTCCTGTGGCTGCTCTGACAATTTTCTGCAAACTTGGTGACTTAAAACAATGTAAATGTATCACCTCACATTTATGTAGGTCAGGAACCCAACCCAAACATGGGTCTTACTGGATTAAGGTCAAGGCATGGGCAAGGCCAGCTCCTTTTGGAGGCTATTTGTGTTACTCAGCTGGTGGCCTCTTCTGAGCAGGCACAAACCATCATAAGGGATAAAAACCAAATAAGCTATGTGCTTTACCCTGTTACCATTCAAAGTCTGCTTTCAACAGCTTTGTCTTAATACCAGATTAGGGCTGAGTGCTTGTGGAACAGGAGCCCCTTGGGACTCAACCAAACCAAAACTTCACAAATGACCAAGACATAGCTGTCCCAGAAAATGTCCTTGGTAGCCCTCAGAATCAGGTCAGGTGTGACAAGCAGCCTCAGCCTTGCTCTTAGTTGACTTGGAAGCCAGTGAAATTATTTTTATTGACAACTTCTATAATTATAGCCATAAACCATGATATTTCCCTCCCCTCCTCCAGTTCTTCTTCACAATTCTTCTGTCCAACATATCCCCTCCCTCTCCCTGTTAGTCTCCCTTTTATTTTGATGCCATCGTCTTTTTCTCCTGCTATGAGGGACTTGTGAAGGTATTGCTAAGCAATGAGAGGTCATGGATATTGAGGCCAATTTCTGTCTGGACAGTTGCATCGTAAGGAGTAGTGTACTTCACTTACATTCTTTCTGCCGCCTCTTCTGCAATGGACCCTGAGCCTTGGAGGATGTGATAGAGATGTTTCAGTGCTGGACACTCCTCTATCACTTCTCATCATTATGTTGCCTTTTGAGTTCTCCCAGTGGTCACCACCATCTGAAAAGAGATGTTTGTCTAACCAAAAATGAGAATAGCATTAATATATGAACATGAACATTAAGTGTAGTGCTTTCAGGACAGTTTGGTGAGAACAACATATGCATTTATCCAGACGAGAGCAGGCTTTATACCCCTAAGGCACATGATCTCCCCTGCTATTGGCTTTTGCTTAGGTTTTCAGTACCTAGCCTGCATTCTCTCCCATAGAGTGGGCATCTAGACCAATTACAAGGCAGTTGGTTTCCCCCAGAATAGGCATGCCACTATTGTACCTGTTTGGTCATTTTGTCTGTCTGGCCAAACTTGAGGAACCCAGTGATTTTTTTGAAGTCATAACTGAGTAATAGGTTTTTAGTTCCCCACTACTTTGCTACTACTTAATACCTCTGATGTGTGGATTATGGTAACAGTTGCCTTGGTTACTTTGCTAAATCATGCACTTGTTTTGTAGCACCCTGTAGCTGCTTTTGAGAAACGACAAACTTTACTGGAGCCTACAGGTTTGTGATGGGATGAAGGACCTGACATGTCTGCCTTCACATTGTGCCTGTCTCCTTTGCTGCCTCAATCTTTGAGTCAGACTCCGATCAGCTCTGCATACAGGTACATTGATCATTTCATAGATTTTTATGTGTACAGGCATATGTGTGCATGGTGTACATGTGTTGCGTATGTGTGTACATATGTACATTCATGTGTGTGTGTGTGCACATGAGTGTACAGGAACATGTGCATGTATGTACATGAGTGAGTGGAGGCCAGAAATTGATGGATTGATGGTGGGGGGCTTACTCATTGTTCTTCAGCTTGTTCTTTGAGACAGGGTGTGGGGATTTAAATGAGATATCCTTAACAGGCTCATGCGTTTTGAATACTTGGTCCCCAGTTGGTGGAAATTTGGGACAATCATGGAGCCTTTAGGGGGTTGTGCCTTGCTAAAGGAGGTAGGTTTCTGAAGGTGGGCTTTGGGGTCATATAGTGCAGCTCCAAGCCCATTGCTCAGACAACTTCCTTATTGCTGCTGTGTAGATGTGATACCTGGCTGTCTGCCTGTTCCTTCTGTGTTTTCCCTGCCATGATGAAACTTCCCCTTGAAACTGTA
Organism: Dipus sagitta; assembly: GCA_036346955.1. Taxonomy (NCBI): domain Eukaryota; kingdom Metazoa; phylum Chordata; class Mammalia; order Rodentia; family Dipodidae; genus Dipus; species Dipus sagitta. Next base: position 261,045,164 of record CM070770.1, on the reverse strand, counting down.
AGCTGGGAATGTATGTCCCACATAGTCTGAGGTATTTTTGATTAAGCCTGTGACTTGAGTATCCAGAGGGCAGGATGCCCTGCTGAGAGAGGTATGTCACTGAGGGCAGATCTAGTAGTCCAGTCCTAAGGTGTGGAAAGAGCAGTTTGAGCTCTGGATGTTTATACTTGCTTGCTGTTACTCTCTCTCTCTCTGCTATGCTGATGTATAACAGAGTGAATCAACTTCTTCCACCATTGATGGTGTTTCCCCTGGATTATGTAATTCTGAAATGAACCCTTTTCTTCCATAAGCTGTTTATGGTTAGATGTTTATTCAGCAACATGAAGGAAATTGTGACACTAGGTAACCTGTGAGCCCCAGGATTCCTTGTCTCTGCCTCTCCAGCACATCTGGGAATCTCAGTTCAGGTCACCATGGTGGTGCCTCAAGCATTTTACTCACCGAGAGACTTCCTAGCCCTCAGAAATGTTTTGTCTATGACTTTATAAGGTTAGCATAATTTTTTGTCTTCTTTGTTTCTTTCACTCTGTGCTTATGCTTCCTTGGTAACTCAAGCTCTGAAAGTCATTTATCTCTCTCATAAGGCCAGGTTGCTTCCCAAAGATAGTGAGGCCAACTGTAGCTCAGCAGCTCCTGAACAGAGCTGACCAGTCATTAGCCCACCAAATACATGGCCAAGAAGCTTCATATAAACCAAAAAACTCTTTGGAAACTGTGACTAAACTTTAGTCCACCTCAAAAGATCACTGAAAGCCTGTTAGTTACTTGACTAATACAGCGAGCCTGGTCACTTCTAGTTAGTGCTCACTCCCTTTGGCTCAGGTTGGCTAGCTTGAACTGAAGTCCCAGAAATAGAGTCTTGCCTATCTTATCTTAGTATGTACTTTGGTCTCATTTCTACTGTTTCCATGCTATACTATCCCACTGTCCAATGTCACCTTCCTCTGTTCACCAGGCCAGCAACATTGCAGCTCTTTCGATAGACTTGTCTTGCCTTACTTTTCTACTTGTAAGGACCTTCGTGATTACACTGGGTGCCCCTTCAGTGTAATCACCCTATGTGAAGATCAGTTGCCTGGTTAATTCTACCTGCTAGCTCAGGTCTGCACTACCACAGAGCACAGCACAGTCATGGGTAGTAAGGACTTGCATCTGGGCACCCTGGGGAGTCAGAATGTAGTGTCATCCTTTGCTGTTCTTTGCTTTCTTCTTCCTCCCTTTTGTGTTATCCACCTCCCTCTAGCTTGCTCCCACCACATTTCTTTTTTCAGGCATGGTGGCACATGCCTTTATTTTTTAAAATATATTTTATTTATTTATTTGGGAGAGAGAAAGGGAGAGAGAGAGAGAATGGGCATGTCAGGGCCTCCAGGCATTGCAAACGAACTCCAGATGCCTGTGCCCCCTGTGCATCTGGCTTATGTTTATCCTAGAGAGTTGAACCGGGATCCTTTGGCTTTGCAGGCAAATGCCTTAACTGCTAAGCTATCTCTCCAGCCCCCCACCACATTATAATAGGGGAAGACATGGAGCAGACTATCACTTTCCCAAGCACACTAGTAGATCAGTGGCAGTTCTGGGGTCATTACTGAAATGCCAAAGGCAGTGGAAGCTGTCTATCAAAATTGGCCTTGTAACATGTAGGTCTTTTGGGGTATATTTTTAATGGAGTTTTAACTTCATAAGTTTCATTTCTTCAAGACTACAAAGAATTTGAAAATTATAGAATACTTTAATCAGAAACATTCAAAAGGTAAGCTTTCAGGCATCATGTACAAAGAAGATAGATTGCTGGGTGGCACAGTAGCAGTTACAAGATGGGAAAAAGCTAGAGGGAGGGACCTGGTGCAGAGTAGTTCTGTCTTGTGACCTTCACTCTATCCCTATGTGAAGATGGATGGGATGAAACTCAGGGCCTTAATTGGCTTCAAGCTTCAAATATATGAATTTGGAAGGTGAATGGGAGGAAGAGGAGGGGACATGATGTAGTCTCAAAGCAATCTAGACTTTCTGTTTTAATTTTCTTGTGAACACATTTGTGAGATGACAGATGTAGGCAATTTGATTCATTCAATGACTTGTTATTGTGATGCACAGTTTGCAAAGACAAACATTATGCAACATGTGTTGGCAAAAAAAAAAAAATTGTAAAGGCACAAGGAATAAAGAAAAGGAAAGTCAAGGTGACAATCTCTTTCCTCCCTTAAGCTCATGTTAACAGTCATACTGTATATACCACAGAGTGGGGAAGGGCCTGCTGATATGCCAGTGGTTATCCACGAGGGACAGTCCTCATTTCTCACTTGAAATTAGTTCACTTGATTCTAGTATTGTGGCACTTAGGCACTCTGCCCTATTAATGTGTAAGTAGTAGCAGAAACATTCTATTAGAAGCAGGAAGTGGACATTTGTCCAGAATTTGGTCAGTCAGGATTGGATGGGGCTAAGAGAGACAGTGAGAATTTCTTGGTGGCAGCGTCTAAAGGCTCATAGCATGATGGTGGTAGGCATCTCTGTCAAATACTGCCTCTGAGGGCTCTGACACTGTCTTTGTTCTTGCTCACTTTCTAAGTTGGGCCTTCCATCTTCCCACCCATATTGTGAGCCTCAGTTTTATCTAGGTTATGTCTCTAGTTGACATGGCAAAGTCCATTTTCTATTGCTTACAAGTAGGAAATTTGTAGACTTTTTTTTATTTTCTAGGATAAAATAACTAGAGGGCAAGTGATGGTAAACTCACAGGAAACCTAGGCTTTAGAACTTTTGGATTGATTTTCATTCTTCTAACAAAGGTCTTCACCAGAGCTCCATATGTCCAGTTTTTTTTCTTTTTCTCTGGACATTTGGGTCCTAGTTAAATGCTGCCATCTCAGAGATGACCATCACAACCAGACTGTGTGTACAGCTCAGCTACCCTGTCCCCCTCAATTAAGCAGGTTCAGAGTCCTGGCTGTATATTAGAGCAATTGAAGAATAAAATGCCAATGCTTAGGTCAGAATCTGATTTAGTTGGTCTGGACATCAGTTGGGGCATCTGGATCTTTAAAAATCAGTACAATTGATTCTAATGTACTGAGATAGAGAAACCTTTACTCATCTTATTTTAATTCTACTCAAGACCCTCAATGTTTTTCAATATACAACAAATTAAAATTCAAAATCAAATGCAGAATGAATTCAAGGTTTTTATTGTAGCCTTCTCTCATGCTATGGCCTGTGACTTCACTGCAGCCTTGGTGTACTCTGAACACACAACATGCAAACTTTGTGCTTCACATGTTGTCATGGCACCAATGGACACTGGTTGAAACATCTGAGCTCAGATACATGATTATTGTACATTAAGAATTGCAGTGTTTTACATTATTTACAAAGTTGTCTGTTCTATAAAAACATAATTAACCATTATGGAGAACAAAAATTGTAATATTTTTTGTACTTATTTCTCAGCTTGTAAAGCTCAAGTTAGTATGTCTTTGGTTTGTATTATGCTAGAATACTTAATTTTAAAACTTGTGATTTGAGTTGTTGACTTGGGTTTTATTAAAAAAATAATAAAATTTTAAGCTGGGAATGGTGGCACATGTCTTTAACCCCAGCAATTGGGGGCAGAGATAGGAGGATCGCTGTGAGTTCTAGGCCAGCCTGAGACTACATAATGAATTCCAGGTCTTCCTGGGCGAGAGAAAGACCCTACCTCCAAAAACCAAAATAAATGAGTAATTAAAATAATAAAATTTTGAAGTGTTCTATTAGAAGATAAATTTTGACATGTAATTAGGACAGGATTTCCAACAAGTTCTGAAATGGCCCTAAGCATACTTTTGCCAGTCTGTCTCAGTATTCTGTGTGATGTGGCATTTTCCATATTGACAATTATAAAACCAAAATATCAATCGAAGTTAAACTATCAGCCAACTCTGAGGAACACTGAAGATGTTCTCCACCATGTAGCATCAAATGCTCAACACAGCTTTAATTCTTCACATGAAAATAAGCAAGTACCTCCACCTCATTAGTATGCAGATTTGTTTTCATCTTTATTAAATGGAAAAATTATAATGTATAATCAAGAATTGTTTTGCAACACATTTCTCTATGACTTGTGATCCACAAATGTTTGCTATGTTTGATTTGCCACCTATTGTATATAAGTGTATAGTCAGAATAGTGTAATGTTACTCAGGTGAAAAGGAGTCACCTATAGAACAAGTTTAAGAAACACTGCTCTAATAGACCTTTTCTTCTTTTCTTTTTAATTTTTTTCAATTTATTTCTTTGTGTGTGTGTGTGTGTGTGTGTGTATGTGTGCATGCACATGCACTAGGGTCTTTTGCTACTACAAATGAATGCTTATCTGTCTTTACATGGGTGGCTGGGGAATTGAACTCTGGGCAACAGGCTTTGGAAGCAAGCACCTTTAACTGCTGAGCGATCTCCACAACCCTGCTTTCTTCTTTTCAGAAATGAAACCTGCAGTTTTTTTATTTTTGCATCAGCTTCTAAGCCCAGTGAGACTAGGATCCCTGTCTTATTCACACACTTGCAGCTATAATATAAAATATAATATATAAAATATAAAATAAATATATAAAAATAAAATATATAAATATATAAATATAAAAAATATAATAAATATATAAAAAATATAATATAAAATATATAAAATATAATATATATTATATTATATTTATATTATATAAATATAATATAAAATATATAAAATATAATATATATTATATTATATTTATATTATATAAATATAATATAAAATATATAAAATATATAAAAATATAATATATAAAAATATAATATAAAATATTATAAATATAATAAAAAATATAAAATATAAAATAACACTATAGGTCCTGAGTGAAGGGGTAAGTGGTGGAGAGTTTCTTTTCTCTTTCAGCTGGTTATCTTTCAGGGTGCCCAGATGTACTCTGGACAAGACCTGAGCTGCTTCTCTACATTTCCTCATACTCTCAGCCAGGGATATATCCCCGTGCTTGCCCATAGACTTGGAAGTATGGGCAATGATACCCTGAGTTGCATTTTGGGAGGCCAGTCATAAAGATTTACATTCTTCCAGGGAGCTGTGGAGCTAGTCAGATTACTCAGTGGAGCAAAAGACATTCATTTCTCTTTGTCTGTGGTATAGGGTTCCACCCAACTGCCTAGGTTTAACTTCTGGTTCCAACATCCTCAGACTGTGTGCTCTTGAGAAGGTTACCTCACCACTCAGTGCTTCTTTTTTAAGGATAAAATGAGATTCATCAATAATACCTCACAAGGCTGGTGTGTGAGATGAAGTTACATTTCTATGGCCTGATTAAGGGCTGTAGGTTATGTTAAAAGAGTCAACAACACTGAGGAGAAAGAATGTGGAGGAGGAACAGGTAGGGAACTCTCTAATAGCCATCATGGTTCATTGACTGAGTGACTGGGAGTACATCATAGTAAGTGTTATACATGGATTCTTCTGTGACATTATCATGGCCAGATGGACCAGGAACTACTCTTGTGCATGGGAATGTGGATGCTGCTATGCCTTCATGCCCAGGTCATGCAGCTGGGAGGATCAGCTGGAGTACAAACCCCAAGAGCTTTACTCTAGAGCCCAAGGTGATATGTTACTATTAGGTCTTGAGCCCCAAGTATAGAGGCATTTGTGAGCTTGAAGGCTACATTGACACAAGTATGGAGGAAGACCTCCACCAGAAGGCTTGTCAGTGAAAGCAGTGAGGAAGCAGAGAAGCCAGAGAGAGCACACAGTGGGAAGCAGTCATGGAGGCCATGAGGAAAGGTGGGCTTGGAACTGAGCTGGGGCTGCTGCATGGACAGCTCCGTGCTGGGGTGGGGGACCTCCAGCATCCAGAGTCCATGCAAACCCTCTACTCCTGTCTTCTGACTTCTGACTTCTTCTGTTGTGCCTGGAATTCCCTTATCTTTCTCTCCCATTACCTACTTTCTCTACTGCCTCTCAAGTCATCTGATGGGATGGTCAGCACATGAATTTATTCCTTTCATAAACATTATATCTATCCAGGCCTACTTTACGCCAGAGGGATACTGAAGATAAACTACTAGGTTTCCATACTCCTATGACTACAGACACCTTTGTCACAGCAGGACCTCAAAGATCCCTGCTAGCTCCTGTGCTCACCTGCCTGAATCTCTCACATCATAAGCCCAGCTGCAGCCCAGCAAGAGAGTAATCATAGCTTCATAAATTCCTGGGCTGATTTCCCTTGCAAGACCCCCCTCAGACCTGTTATTAGATGAAACCATGAACCACTGGAAGTCCATCACTCAAAATGTTCCCAATTGCTTCCTCATGGGTCTGGCCACCTAGAATGAGGATAGTGGATGAGATCATAAAACTGTTGTTTCTGTCACTTAGAGAATGCCATGTAATGTCCTTATCCCCAGATAAGGTGTCTGTCTATTGAGCATCCTGAAGGTCTTCTTTGTGGAAGCTTCTGGCTTCCCTGTCAGTCACCTTTACTGCCCTGGATGGAGCGACCACCTCTAGCTTGAATCTCTACAGTGACCCTGACCATCTACATCCCCTCAACAGGTACTATTTCCAAGGTGGAGATGCCACCATAGACTCCTGTCCCCACTCTGGGAAGACTGTGCAAGGTGGAGCTCAGGGGTGGATAGGCATCTATTACCTGCAGAGAACAAGGACCCATGGCTGTGCCTGGCCCTTTCATACCTCCATCCCTACTGGGACATACTCTGTTCTTCTAAGAACCCTTCTCAGGCCCCAGTTCTCTGGTGTACTGTCATTCCACTTATCCCAGCTGAAATTTCACTTGCTCAGATGATGATCTGCCATCAACACATGTCTCCACTTTGAGCCCTATGTGGTCAGCAAGGTTTTGTCTCATCTTTCCTTCCTTTTGGCTACTTCTCGAAACTCAGCCCTCTTCCTCCCAGTCAGAGCAGCAACATGCCCAGCTAAAAGACTTTACTTCCCAGATTCTCTTCTAGCTAAATGGAACCTGGCAAGTAAGTTCTGGATATAAAAATTGGTCTAGAACATATGTCAAAATCATTTGGTAAAATATGACTTTTTCTGTCATTTGTACTACTTGGAATGTGGCCACAATGGCAGGATTTGAGCAGCTATCACTAGAGCATGGGGTAAAGCTGAGTGTTACAGTCAGGTTCATATTGCTGGTAGATATCACTCAACCAAGAGCAGCATGTGAGAAAAAGGTTTATTTTGGCTTACAGGCTTGAGGGGGGGGGGGGAGCTCCAAAATGGCAGGGGAAAATGATGGCATGAGCAGAGGTGGACATCACCCTTTGACCCACATAAGTGGACAACAGGAACAGGAGAGTGTGCCAAACTCTGGCAAGGGGACACTGACTATAACACCCATAAGCCCACCCCAAACAATACACTGCCTCCAGGAGGTGTTAATTCTCAAATCTTCATCAGCTGGGAACCTAGCATTCAGAACACTTAAGTTTACGGGGGACACCTGATGAGGCAGGTGTCAAGACAGGAAAAGGCAGGATCTCTGATAATCATGGAACCCCCCTCCCCACCAAATCTATACTGCTTAGTTTCAAGAATTTTCTTTAAAAACTTATTTCCATTGATCTTTTACCATTACAAAATTAATTCAATTCACATCCATTTGAAGTGGCAAGATCACAGCTACAGAGAAAGTCATCTTGTAAGAAATCTATTTATAAAATTCATCATGAAAGCATTTTCTTTTCTATATGCAGTATAGGTTTCCTTTTTTAAAGGCATATGTGACATAAAGGTAAACCACTTGGCACATTAGCACCTAATTCTAATTTTGGGAGAAATGCTTCCTTATTTATAGTCCTATCCCATAGGGGAATCTGAACATAGCATCTTCTTTCAGTTTTCTCCTCCCCTGCAGACCAGTTGTCAGAAAAGCAAAGCTTTAGATGCTGCCACAAGATGCTTAGAACTAGGAGATCACAATAAAACATAAAAACAAAGTACATCAAAAAAATCACAAACTAGTGAGAACAGATCCTGCTAGTGTTTAAAAATTGATCTCTATTATTGTAGAAAGACATTAGGTAAGAAGTGAGTGGGCAACTTAGCTGTTGTAAATGAATGCATCGCTGCATAGTCTACACTGCTAAACACATGCCTGACGCTGTTGGTAGCTTACAGGCTGCAATTTGCATGTTTGCATTCTCAGGGTCCTTCTGTCATAAACAGCAGCTATCAATCAACTTTTAGCCACTTCCTGGGAGCCATCGTATCAGGGGAAGCCTGCAGACACAGTACTTACAGGAACACAAACACTGGCCCATGTTGCCTGCCAGATGATAAGATAAAAATAAAATGACACACGCAAGCAGAATATGGAATGAGGCTGCTAACTAATGGGAATTTGTTAAGCCCATTTACCAGAAGAAACTCTCATGCATGAAGGGACATTGGAGAGTTATTAGGATTCCTTTCATTTTCAAAACAATAAATGTGGCATTATGTTACCAAAAGATTTAATGAGAAATTAAGCAAAACACACAACAGCCTATCCAGGTGAACTAATTCATTATGCTTTGTAAAAAGTGTTTGGTGCAGCTGGGAAAGAATTAGTCTGTAAGAAACTGCAGAGAAGCCCACGAGAGCATTGTGCAAACTGGAAGGCTTGGTACCTAGGGTTTTCGATTCAGGAAAACCCTGAAGGATGTTTCTGTGGGCAGCTAACCCAAACAGCTCCCTTATTTCCCACCCCAGGGCTTCATTTCAGGCCAAGGTTAGGTATAAGTTCAGTAGGCATGAGTATGAATATGAGGACAGGCAAGAGGGGCTGGAGGCTGAAGGAAAGGAAATGAAGAAAATCTTCATGCTTGGGCTTCGCCTGAACTTTTGCTGAGTGTACCAAACCTACACTGGCTCTTTCCAGAACTGGCACTGTTGTTTCAATCTCACCAATGCTTTGTCAGTGGTGGAAATGTATTTGTAATAAGCTGCTGGGTCTGACTTTTTTCTTAATGGGTTATTTGCAATTCCATTAGATGATTATCAATTCTTTTCTTGCATGCACATGTGTGTACTCATGTTAATGTGTGTGGGGGTGAACATGCAGATGTGTACATTTGCATGAGGAGATCAGAGGACACCTTCAAGTGATGTTCCTCAGTTCCTCAGGTACTACCCCCCTTTTTTGAGAAAGGCTCTCTCACTTGATTAGAACTCACCAAGTAGGTGAAACTGACTGGCCAGAGAGCACCAGGGATCTGCTTGCTTCTGCCTCCACAGCACTGGGATTATAAGTGCACACTACAAACTTAGTTGTTATTGTTTTCTGAGAGAGAGAGAAAAAGAGAGAGAGAGAGAGAATAGTTGCATCAGGGCCTCCAGCCACTGCAAATGAACTGCACATGCATGCATCTGGCTGACATGGGTACTGGGGAATCAAATCTTGGTCCTTAGTGCCTTAATCAGTAATCCATCTTTTCAGCCTATGTTTTTCTTGTTTTTTTTTTTTTAAATGTAATTTCTGGAGATTGAATTCAGGTTATGCTTGCAAAACAAGTATTTTATTGACTGAGCCATCTCCCCAACTTAGAGATGATTATCAATATTATGTTGACTATGAGCCTAGAACTAGTTCAGGCAGGAAATATTTGAATCTCACAGTTCCTTCTGAGACTCTTCTATGAAATTCCTTCTGAGGGTCCCATAAACCTTATTATACAGGTATTGGATCTTGAGGTACTATGAGGCAAAACCAGTGAGAGACAGCCATTCTCACCTCCCAGTGGTAAAGTCATATTTGGGGCATTGCTTGTAGGACTTTTAGCTGATATGAAGGCTCTAGGCTAGGACACTTTCCTGAAGACACCCTGGCATGGTGGCTTGTTTCCCAGGCACTGGCTTTTCATAGTCTAACATATGCCACACATGAACAGTGAACACCTCTGGCTAGGATGACTGCAGAACACCATTCCACTCACAGACCCTCTCCCTAAAGGTTAAGTAGAAGCTACTAAGGTTCATGGAGAAGTGTATCTTCTTTCTATAGCCCTCTCATTTGACTCCCTCCTGAGAAGTGGTGTCCAAAGTACAGTGTGGAAGGATCATTTCCCCAGTCTCAGGTGCCTGAGTGGTTCCAGAAGGGTGGGAGATATTCTTGCTCTCCAAGGTACCACCACGTGTTTGGGCACAGTTCTCTTTCAGGTGGGGCTCTCTCATCCTGAGCTCTAGGCTTCCTTATGGAGAAGGAGCAAGATATGGTAATGCTTCTGACAGAAGTACCAAAGCATAGATCACTCGTCATGGGTGGAGGTTCTCCCACCTCTTATCAGGCTTGGCCAACTTTGAACTAGTCAGAATTGCACAGAGTAAGTAAATACGTGATGATGGGTGCAAATGGAATGTTTAAATGGGAAGAAAGGAAGAAGGAAAGCAAGAAAGAAGAAAGAAAGAAAGAAAGAGGAGGAAAAAGAGGAAATGAAGGAAAAGGAATGGGAAAGGGAAGGAAACATAGAAGGAAAATATGAAAAGGAAGGAAATAAAGAAAAAATGGTAAAAAGAAATAGGTAAGGGAAGGAAAGTGGAATAGAAGAAGGAAGGAAGGAAAGAAGAAAAGAAGGGTCGAGTTGAAGTAATCCATAGTTCAAAAGAACATTTAAGTAGGTATTTGTAAGAAAAAATATTTTAAACATTGGGAGCAGGTATTATTCCTTTAAGGAAACACAAAAGTCCACATCTTAGTTTGGTAGGACTCTTAATTTGTTCCATAGTTGCAACAAATATTTGGAAATGGCTTCTCCATACTAAAATATTTGGAGATTCTTGTGACACCTTCACAAGGCAATGAATAGCTTCAACTGAACCACAAAAGTAGCTTAATGAGCCTATATCCTATTATGGTTTAAATATGAGCTATTCCCCCAAAGGTTGTGTGTAGAAGGCTTCATCCCCTTGTCAGCAGTGTTCAGAAGTGAGGCCTTTGGGAGGAAACAGGATCACGAGGGCTCTGATCTCAAGTGTGGATTAATCTATGTGTGGACACAAAATTAATGGGTTGTGAGAGGTGGTAGAAACTTAAGGAGAGGTCTTGTTGGAGGAAGTCATTAGGAATTCATCCTTGAAGAGTATATTTTGTTACCAATCCCCTACCCTGCACATCCCTTTTATTAACTGGCAGCCATGTAAGAAGCTTTGATTTACCACATGCTGTCAGTCATGACTTCTTCCATGTGACCATGGATTTCTGAAACCACGAGCCAAAATAAACCTCTCAGGCATTTCATCAGGGAATTCAAAACAGCCTAACACAATTCTCATTAGTCAATTGTACTATATTTATAAATTTTCTTAATTGCTAAAATTTGTTTGTAACCCCAGATTAGTACATGTTGCATTTCCCAGTCATTGCTGGACAGGTGCCAGAGTGGGTCATTTGACACACAGGTGAAATAAAGTCATGATCTACCGTCTTTCAGCTTTCATTATACAAACACAGGTCATGGATATGGTCCTTCTAGTGCCATACTTTTCTACAATAGGGAAGAGAGTATTATTAATTTTGCCATTTAAAATCAGATTCATGTTGAGTAACAAAGAAGAACATCATGTTTTTAAGATCAAGAAGGTTGTAGTAGACCCTCTGGAGGAAGTACTGGGTTAATACCTTACATTCAGGAATGAGCTACAATGACATTGGCTGCGATTACACTGAGAAAGTTTCACCCAGTAGAAACTGATAGAAAATAAAATTATAAACTTATCCTTCCTGAAGTTCTGTTCCATATTATCTGACTCCAAAGATGAACTTCTAGAGCAAATGTAACTGAAGTATTTCTGCTGGTGTAACAAAATGCCTGAAGCTACTAACTTAAAATGAGGAAGGAGCTATTTAAGCTCAGGGTTTGATCACAGGCTTTGGTTCACAGTCACAGTCACTGTGATGTTGGGCCTGTGGTGACTGAGTGCATCATTGGACATGGGGTAGAAAATGTATTCAAGGCATAATGCCCAATGACCTAACTTCCTTCTGCTAGGCCTCACTTTTCTAAAACTTTTCACCACCTGATATTATTACCCAGATGATCATGCATTTAACCTGTGGGCCTTTGGAGGAAATTTCAGATTCATTTCAAAGCAACTATTGTTAAACATTGGTACCATACTGTAACCCATGCCTCAAAGACATCAGACCCACCCAGAACGGAGGGAAAAGACAGGTGTGTGATGATGGATTGCTCATTTCCCATTGGCTGAATCATCCTTGAGAACCTGGGGTCCAACACAAAGCAAAATTTTCACAAGAGAACCTGCAACTTTGTATTTAGACAATTTTTTTTTTTCAAGAAAACAACTCAATAGTATGTCAGCTCTGGGGTTGGAGAGATGGCCTAGTGATTGAGCGCACTTCCTTGCAAACATGAAAGCCTTGGTTCTATTATCCAGTACCCATATAAACCTAGGTGCACAAAGTGCCACATGCATCTTGAGTTCCATTGAAGCAGCAGAGAGCCCAGGTGCATCATGCTCATGCTCTCTGTCTCTCTCTCAAATAAACAAATAAATACATTTGAAAATGAGAAATGCCAACTCTGTTCTCAAGTTTGTAGTTTTGTTAATTATAATGTCTTGGAGGAAGCAGGGGAAATATTGCATTACAGATGTTCCAGTTCTGTGCTTTTAAAAATGTCAGTTTATAAGGAGAATCCACATAAAACATGAATCAGCTGCATCTACCTGTCATCAACATGAACATTTCTAGAACATGAACATGGCATCTTGGGAACATGATACTCTTCACTCTCTTGAGCTACTCAGAGACTGAGGAAACAGAGCTGGAATGGAGTTGGCTTTTATCTGGTCACATGTCCACATGGCGAGGGCATTCTGTTCATGGTCCACCTGCTGTGCATCAGTCGTGATTACAAGGAAAAAGTGTGCTGAGATGGAATATGAAGCCAAGTTCAAGCTCTGTGGTACATCATCACATGATTGGCTAGTGATATCTGTTGCGGTTGTGTGTGGGAGAGGGACATATGTCCCATGTATCTTCTATCTACAAGTTACAGCAACTGAGCCTCACTAGAAAATCCATCTCGTAGAAGATCATAGGATCCTGTTTGTTATTTGATCCTTCTCAATGGTGTGCTTGGGACATTGTCTCATGTACAGTAGAAGCCTGGCACATGATTTCTGGGTATAAATATGGAATGCTTGTGTACCAGTGAATGTGTAAAGAAGGGAGAGGAGCAATGCAAGGTTTTCAGGCTTTAAAGTAGCATCTCAAGGACACAATGTTTTCCAGCTTTGCTGTAAACCCCACCCCAGAAGTGGCAGCTTCCCTTGCCTTCATTCATAGCTATTTAAAGGTACAGAATGTTTCAACTGGAACCAGCATCACCCTTCAAGAACAGCCTGAGCTGCTGGAAGCCACAGAGACTCAGCAGGACCCAAGCTTTGGAATGGATTTTCTGATGCTTCTGAGTGCTCAAAATTACAGCTGCCCATTGAGCATTATACTGGAAGAGCCACGGAATGAGAGTGTTTGTAATTGATTTGTGTCTGTGTTGGATCTGTTTGTTAACAGAAGTCTTTGTGTTCTTGAGGGTGCATTAAGTCTGAACAGGACCAGTCCATGCCTCCCACTCTGGGTGCCCAGTAGCTTCTCCTCATGATATGCTGAGAAGCCACACAGAGGGATACCTTCCTGTTGCAGTCACGTTTGCATTGCTGGCAGAAATCACCCAACAAGAGCAGCTTGTGTGAAAAAAAAAGGTTTATTTTGGCTTATAGACTCGAGGGGGAAGTTCCATGATGGCAGGGGAAACAATGGCATGAGCAGACGGTGGACATCACCCCCTGGCCAACATCAGGTGGACAACAGGAACAAGAGAGTGTGCCAAACACTAGCATGGGGACATGCTATAACATCCATAGGACTTCCACCAACAATACACTGCCTCCAGGAGGCTTTAATTTCCAATTGCCATCAGCTGGGGAACCTAGCATCTAGAATACCTAAGTTTATGGTGAAATCCTGAATCAAATGACCACATTCCACTCCTGGCCCCCATAATCTGATAACCGTACATGATGTAAAATGCAATGTATTCATTCAACTTTAAAAGTCCTCATAGTTTTTATCAATTCCAGTGATGTTCATACATATCCATAATCTAAGAACTTTTAATTGAGCCTTAATACCAAAGAAATCCCCAAAGAACCCATAATGACACAGAATAAACATTCATACTGCAAAAGATGGCACTGGGCATAGTAATAAAACATTCATCCAATACAAGATTTAAACCAACCAGGGCAAAAATCAAGCTCTGTAGCTTCAAGTCCAACAACTCTAGTCAGTGACAAATCTCCAAGTCCGATAATTCTAACCAGCAACAAGTCTCGGTATTCCAATTCCTCCCCTCCAGATAGGCTACTCACAGTCCTGGAAAACTTCATCTGAGGCCTGTAGCTCTCCTTAGCAGCCATCTCATGGTCCCAGCACATCCACTGGGTCTCCACTGCAATCCATGGTTCATCCTCATGGCCCCATGGGGTCTCCATGCAGGCATCCAGCAAACCTGCTTCACACTGCTCATGGCCATTTCCAAAACAAAGACAACATTGCAAACTCAATGACCCTCTCTTTCCTGCATTTTTTATACTCCACAACACCAGGTGGGGTGCCAATTTGTTAATCTAGGGGGGGAATAAAGCAGACTTTGAAGAACAGAACACTCCTTGAGCACTCAGGCCCCTTCAAAAGAGTCTACATTCTTCCTTTTGCCCCATTGCAGGTCACCTGGCCCAATCTCAAAGGTTTTAATCTCTCAAATGCAGCTAAATGGGCAGCAGTTTACTCAAAGATTTCCTTTTGTCTATGTCATATCCCCCTGCTCACACCAGTCTGTTTCTACACAAAGCAACCCTGCACAACTTCTCAGGACACAGGCATAACAGCAAGTCTCTTACACAACCTGATTCTAGCCCAGTGAATGCAAAGCTCTTTCTCTCCCTCATAGGCGAGACCTCACAGTCCATAGTTCTTACTGCATTCAGGTCTTTCAACTCTGACCAGAATAGTCCATCAAGCTGTACTTACAACACTGCAAAGCGTCTCTTAGGCCAAGGTTTCAAATCCTTCCACATTCCTCTTGATAATCAATTCCAAAAGGCCAAAACCACACAGTCAGGCATCTAGCAGCAAATGACACCACTCCTTGTACCAATATTACTGTTGCAGTCCGGTTCACATTGCTGGTAGAAATCACTCAATCAAGAGAAGCTTGTGGAAAAAAAAGGATTATTTTGGCTTATAGGCTCAAGGGGGAAGCTCCATGATGGCAGGGAAAATGATGGCATAAGCAGAGGATGGACATCATCCCCTGGTCAACATTAGGTGGACAATAGGGTTAGAAGAGTGTGTCAAATACTACCATGGGGAATCTGGCTATAACATCCATAAGCCTGCCCCCAACAATATATCACCTCCAGGAGGCTTTAATTTCCCATTGCCATCAGCTGGGGAACCTAGCATCCAGAACACCTAAGTTTTTCGGGGACACCTGAATCAAACCACCACATTGTCTGAGCCGCGTAGCTCTGCTGAGGATGTCTGACATGATAGGAGTACAGAACTGGGGAACGAGGGAAAGGCTCTTCTGTCTGTTGTTTGAGTGGAGGCCAAGAAGTGGTTTCTAAACAATTCTTACACAGGTAATCCCTAAAATTTTATTTTAAATTACTTTTAAAATATTGCTTCTTTTAAAAATGTGTTCTATGTTTTATAATATGCAATTCATTGTCAACTTGACTGGATTTAGAATAACCTAGGAGAAAAATCTCTTGGTGTGTGTATGAAGGTGTTTCCAGAGAGGTTTCACAGGGAAGGGAAGTCCTGCCCTGAACATGGGCAGCATAATTACCTGGGATGGGGTTTTGGACTGAGTAAAATTGAAAAGGAGAAAGCCAGGTGAGTGCCTCCATTCACTTTTGTCTGCTGAGATGTGAGCAAGCAGTCTCATGCTCACCCCTGCCACTGCAGCCACAAGCTGCCCATGAGTTCTCACTGTGATGGAATGTATGTCCTCAAACCACGAGCCACGATAAACTTCTCCTCTGCTAAGAAGTTTCTTGTCAGCATTTCCAAACACTGATGAGAAGAGTAATTAATACCTATGATGTCGTCCTGCAATGGTGATGAAGTAATGGGATGAGGTCTTCTGCCTGCCCAGTTGGAGCCATTGCAATGGAGACCTGGTGGAGAATGTGAAGCCCCACCTTCCAACAGTAACAAAGCATGCTCATTCCCAGATGAAAATGAAGCACTTGGTAGAATAAGGTAGTTTGATGTCAGTACAGCACAATGCTTGCTAAAATAGATGTCATAAGTCATCAAATTTCACAGCATAGTATAAAATGTTCAAGATGGAATAGAAACCACTCATCATACCAAGAACAAGGAAATCTCTCCTGAAATGAGAAAATAAAATTGACAGATACCAACCCCTAGATGACACAGATACTGGAATTACCTGATAAAGATTTTAGAGCAGCCACCATGAACATGTTTCATGGATCAATCCTGAACATGGTAGAACTAAACAGAGAAACAGAAAGTCTCAACAAGGAATGGAACATCTCAGGAGAAAAATAATAATAAAGGTGATATGGAAATTCCAAAACTAAACGATATGATAACTGGAGTTTTAAAAGTGGATAGCATCTTTAAGCTACACAACTGGCCAGCCAGGGAAGATGTGTCCCGAGTATAACAGTGACATGTCTGTTATGGTACTAGCTTTATGCTCTCTGATTGGATTTGAGGCCTATTCCACAGGACAGCTTTCATACCTGATACTGAAAATCTAGTCAAAAGTCTATGGCTGGGGATGTCATAAGCCCAAGATGTGAGTCTAATAATCTTGTTTAGCTAAATGGGTATGCCATACCCACAAAATAACCCTTTAAACATTTATGCTTATGCCTATAAATTAGAAGCACTCTCACTTTTGGTTAGAGCAGTTTCTCTTTTGTTTATTTGTTTTTTATGGTTTTTTTTTTTTTTCAAGGTAGAGTTTCACTCTAGCCCAGGCTGACCTAGAATTCACTATGTAGTCTCAGGGTGGCCTCAAATTCATGGTGAGCCTCCTACATCTGCCCCATGAGTGCTGGGATTAAAAGCGTATGCCACCATGCCCAGCCAGTTTCTCTTTTAAAAAGGCAGTGACTACTGGGGAGATTCAAAACTCACCAAAGTGCTAAGAAGCGACAGCTGAGTGTTCAGCACTAAATGAAACATTTCACCCTCCCAGACTCAGGAACAGAGAGGTGGCAAAAATAATGTAAGAGCCAAAGCATAGGGGAATGATTTGGAATGCTGTCTTCCAGACACAAAATGGTCATTGCATTTATGACCTTATAGTGGCTGTTGTTATCTGCACATGACCTGCATAATATTGGGCCCATTCACATATCATGAATGTTGGAGAAGGGGAAAACACCAAAATAGAGAAGGAACAGTTGGAGGAAGAGGGGTTTCAGTGGAGGGAGTTTGGGGGAGAAAGGACAAAGGAAGATGGTAGGAGGAGATTATGTATATTTTAATAAAGTTTTTTAAGTAATTAAAAATGGTTAGGCTCAACAGCAAAATAGATAGCAGAGAGGAAAGAATCAGTACACTTGGAGAAAACAGTAAAAATTGCTTAATCTAAACAACAGTGAAAATAGAGAAGGAAGCATCTCAGAGACCTGAGGGACCACGATAGGAAGATAAGCTAAAGTGATAGAAGCTTGGGGGAGGACTAATGCATTTCAAATCCCTGAGAGTATCTCAAGTTCAAGAAGCTGAGCTACCCTATGTAGACCAGCCCTGAGGATATCCATGTCAAAACACTTATAACCAATCCCTCAAAACCAAATACAAAGAAACACTCTAGAACAGAGCAAGACCAAGGCAGTATTTCCCTTCTCACACGCTCCAGCTCCAGAGGAACACAGTGTGGATGTAAGCTAATTCCTGCATTCAAGTACTAACCAGGCCTGACCCTGCTTAGCTTCTGAGATTAGAGAAGATCAGGTGCATTCAGGGTAGAATGGTCATAGACAATGACAGCTCATTTCTTATCAGGAATTATGGAACCTAAAAAGGAATGCACAATATTTTTCAAATGGCCAAAAAGGAGATTTGTCAACTTGAAAATCTATATCTACTGAAAATACCCTTTAAGGATGAAGGAGAAATGAAGACATTTTAGGATTAAGGGAAACTAAGAGCCTTTGTCACCAGCAGACCTACCCTGAAAGAATGGCTGAAAGAAACTCTCCAAAGCAGGCCAAAAAGATGAAAGAAGGAAACTCTGAACTTGAGAAAGGAAGAAAGAACAATGGAAATACAAAAATGTAAGGAGACACAGTAGACTTCACTTACTGAATTTAATTTTTTAGGCTATGTCTGATGGTTGAGGCAAAAATTGTATCATTGTCTGTTGTCTATTGAGGTCTTCAGTGTATATAGAGGAAATATTTTATATTGTACATTGTGGGGGCTGTCCAGGGACTTAAAGAGTAGGAAGGTTACTTCATTGAACTAGTGAATGAACTACTTTATTTGAATGCCAGCACTAGATGGTACAAAGTTATGTGTGAAAAATATAATACTTAAAATAACCATCATCAAGCCTACACAAATCAATACACTGGAAAGCACTCTAGGTAACTCACATCGGCTTAAAAATATTCAGCTCACTCACAATAAGGCAGGAAGAAGAAAAGAGGAAGAAAACCAATGGGAAACAAACAGAAAAGGTAAATGTAAGCTCTAATATAATGATAATTACATTCCACTTAAATGGCCCAAATGCACTAATTAAAACACAGAGAATGATAATAGATAAAAAGATGATACAACTGTATACTTTCAGAAAGAATTTACTTCAAATGTAACATAAGTAAGTTTAAAGTAAATAGATGGAAAGTGATATGCCATATATCAAAAGAAAGCACAGAAAAAAATGTTTACATTAACATCAGATTAAATAGACTTCAAAAAATAAGAGAGCAGTAGAAATGTTTCTTAGTAATAAAAGGATTAGGTAATCAGGAAGAGATGGCAATTCTAAGTGTGTTGGTATCTGTCTTAGTGTGTGCATTCCTGGTATGACAAAATACCACAGATTGAGTAAATTATAAGCAAGACAAATGTATTTGGCTTACATTTCTGGAGGGCTAGAAGTCCAGGATGAAGGGTCCACATCTGGTGAGGGCCTTCTTGTTGGGTCATAACATGACAGAAAGCAGGTGGAAAATGAACATAAGAGATAAGGGGAACAGGGCTAATTTTCCCTGTTCTAAAACTAACCCTGTCCCATGATAATGGCAAAGCCCTCACAGCTTGATGATCACCTCTTCAGGACCGCCTCTCCACAGTTACAGTGGCAATTTCAATGTGACTTCTGGAGGGGTGTTTAACACTTAGCGGCCCTGACAGCAAAGCTGCAAATCATGCAAAACAGAAACTGATAGAAATAAAAGCAGAACCAGAAAGTTCATAGTTCCAGCCGGAGCTTTCAGCATCCTTCTACTTAACACTGAAAGAACCGTAAGCAAATCAAGGCTCTACAGAACCATCAGCAGGAGCACCAGTCACCATTTCCAGAATCCTCCACTCAACAGCAGCAGTGAGCCCAGTGAGCAGTTATGAATATGGACCATATTCTGGGTCATCAAACAAGCAACAGATTAACAAGTATTGGACTCATACAGAGGATGTCCTCTGATTACATGGAATCAAGCTGTAATACAGTACAGAAAAGTGGTAGGAAAGCCTCCCAACATGTATGACCTACACATGTGATACATGGGTCAAAGAAGAGCTCTCAGGGGAAATTAGCAGAACACAAATGGAAATAAGTACATTAAGCATGGAAAATCAAATTTTATTTACAATAAATTTACAGAGTAAAACATAGAAAAGGTGAAGAAAGCTATTTCTAAGTGTAAACAGAGATTATGTCTCAGGAGGGGAAGAAATGAGAGAAGATTTTTCGTACACTAAATATCAGCTCAGGGTCCTTCTCAAGACACCATTTAAGGGCTGGAGAGATGGCTTACTGGTTAAGGTGCTTGCCTATGAAGGCTAAGGACCCAGATTTGATTCCCCAGTACCCAAATAAGGCAGATACACAAGGTAACACATGTATCTGGAGTTTGTTTGCAGTGGCTGGAGGCCCTGGTGTGCCTCTTCTCTCTCTGTCTCTTCCTGCCTGCCCCCTCAATTAAATAAAAATATTTTTTTAGAAAGAATACATGCAGGGCTAGAGAAATGGCTTAGCAGTTAAGGCACTTGCCTACGAAACCTAAGGATCCAGGTTTGATTTCCTTGGACCTACATAAGCCAGTTGAACAGATGGTGAATGCTTCTGGAGTTCATGTGCAGTGGCTGAAGGCCCTGGAGCACCCATTCTCTTTCTCTTTCTCTGCTTCTCTCTATCTATCTAAAATAAATAAATAAATACATAACTTTATAAAAAGAATACATTTAAACTAACACCAGCCAAGAATGTTTAACTAAATGTCTGTCCATGAGGCTGTGGGCAGGGTTCTTGGAGATCAAGAGGGATGTCGTAAAAGAATAGGACTATTACTGATGACAAAATGATATTATTAACCCAAAGTGGAAAGTGGAAGGCTTGGTATGAGAACATGGAGAGACTAACAAATATGCTGAGAAAACCATCTAGAAAAATGATAGGCCCTTTTTTCCAGTGAGTCAGCTTTTGCCCTGCCACCCAATAAAGACGAAGGTGGAGAAAAACTTCCCCTTCATCTGCTGCTAGCATCCAGGATGCTGGAAGTCAAAGGAAAGAATCTGTCTGTCTTCCATATGCAGTTCAGACAGATGCATCTCCAATGGCATAAGCAACTGGGAAGGATTGACAGAAGATGATGAAGGAGAGGAAAGACAGGGAACTGGATAGCAGAGAGACACAGAGGTTGGGTTTCAATCTTGGAGACATGTTTAAAATGGCAACAAGATGGACTTCCTGGAAGAAGGAATGCCAAAAGGAATTGCCCAATCCAAATGATTATCATGTAAAAGTGAGAAATAAACCTTTATTATCCACTGGGATTTGGGTTTGTGTGTTAAAACAGCTACTGTTAATTACCCTGACTAAGACCCCCAATAAAAAAACCAGAGCCTCCAAGTCTGTGTAGAGTCAAATATTAAACACACAGTCCAGCACTCGGGAGTAATCAAAATGTGATTCTAGTATTTATTTGTGTCTGCTGAAAAATGCTAGTGGGGATACAATTCATAACTTTAGTGGTTCATCCCAAAACCTATTTTATTACTCTTTGACTCAGGTATGCCAATCCATCAACCTTCAAAACTTCCCATAACTCCTAGTCCGTGCAGGACATTTTCTCATTCACTTAATCCTTTCCGTTCTAGGACTTCTACTATTCCTCTTTGTCTTTCCCATCTCCCCTCCCTTTTTATCACATAAATCTCCCCCAAATCTAGTTGTCTCTCACAGAGGGATGTGCAAGGATTATAGGAAATTAAGACAGGGAAGACAGGGAAGTAGTAGGGATCCTGGGATGTGGGATGTACTTAAGACACAGGTATGTGTCTGTCATGGACTGGCTTCCCTGGGAAGCTGTCACTGAGACAGAGTTGGCATGCAGCATGTTCAGCGGGAGCACATCTCAAATCAGTTCCTACAGGAGGGAGAGAGAACAAGGATATGCAGAGACAAGCCAAGATGCACAGGCTCTGGTGTCTTCTTGTCCCCACTTTGGGCCAAAGGGACTTAGCACTTATCATCCTGCATCCATCTGCCATGCATGTGATCTGCCTAGAAAGCAGGTGACCTTGGGTGAGGACATTCCTGAGAGAGCTGACAGCCAAAGAATGTGGCTGACAGCTCTCCCTGCAGCTGGGACGGCATATCCTGACAGCTCATCCCTCCTTACAGGGAGACCTGGGCAGCTGGTCATCTATCATGGCACAGAGAGCTTGCATATGTGCTGGGAGCGGGCTGCTGTTGAGTGGCTCTACACTGTCTGCCCTTGCTCTGTAGAGGCTGTTATTCTGTCCTGTTTTTCATTCCTTCCATGTGAGACCTGGAGGCCCCTGCACTGTGTCATGCTTGCCACTTCCTTCAAACGCCACATCAAAATTTCGTTCTTTGAAGAAGTCTTGTGGCCTGGCTTGTATCTTATCCCACCCTGCTGCCCCAGTCATTGCTGCTCAATCTTTTGCATGGGAACTGCAGCCCTGAGGCTTCTCCCTAGACTGCTGGGTTGCAGAGCAGTGTGCAGCCGGCCTTGCTGGAATGTATTGATTTCTCATTATTATTAAAGAATAGGGCAATGACTGTAGTCAGTGCAAGTCCTTATTAATGGTTCATTCCCTCTTGACTGTTGCCTTAGAAGTCACTCAGGGCTATGCATAGCTTGCTAGTCTCTAAGCTGATTATTTTTTTCCTGATTATATATAATTTGAGACTGGGAAGGAATAACCTTTTAATTTCTCTTTTCCCTATGAGCCTGATTATTCAATACTTACAGAGCAGTGTTGGATAAACTCTGGCAGATCTTGAGAGAAGGGGAGTAACTACTATAGTGCCTGAGGTGTGTGTCTTCTTGGGTTTGGAACCCAGCTTAGTTTAGAACTTCCAGTATGACTCAACTTCCTCCTCTGTTAAATAAGGTTAATAGTGCCTTCCTAATGTGGTTGTTGAGAGAACAGACTCTCTTCACATGATTGTCAGGAGGCTCAGCACTGGTACCTCTGATCAGTGTGGTCATGATTATTTTGCTTGTGAATGATACGTGGTGTATATGTGTATGCATATTTGTATGGGTGTGGGTTCATTTGTGAGTTTGCATCTTGGATGTTATCCTCAAGTACACTACCCATATTGTTTGAGTGTATCTCATTGGACTGGAGCTCACCATTAGGCTAGACTGGCTGGCTATTGAGCTCCAGGGAACTGTCTTTGCCTCCCCAGTGATGGGGCTATAGGCATGTGTCACCATACCCAGCATTTATATGAGCACTGAGGATTTAACTCAGTTCCGCATGCTGCCAGGCAAGCATTTTATGGATCAGATTAAGCTATCTCCTCAGCCTCTCACTGTCATTTTTTTCTATTTCCATTCTTCCTTTAAGAAAAACACACTTGGTTTGTAGTAAGCCAAGTTAGCCTGTGCAACTGCAACGTGTGAGAACTGGTTTCTTCAGCACTTTTCTCCATACTCTTTCCCTTACCTTCCCTCCAGGTGTGCAGAGGTCATAAGAGCTGCAATACCTTTCATGCCAGCACTAGCTGCAAGGCCCCCAGGGAGCTCTCTGAGAACTTTGTTCATTGGGATTGCTCTCACTTCTTGTTGAAAGCACTCATTGGCTATGAGCCTCTTGGTGACAGACCTCACTGAATCTGCCAGAGAACTCATCCTTTAGGGGAACAGTTTTGGCACAGGTAGAAGTGAATTGTTCAAAGGAATACATTCTAGGAAGTTGCCAATATCTGCTGATTTCACATCTTCAGCTTTCATGATAAATATGGATAATTCCTTGAATTGTAATCTCTGACCATTTGTATTTCTCTGAACATTGCATGTTGAAGACCTCTGAGCATATGTGCAAACTGTCTGCTAGTCTGGATGTCTCTTCTACTCTGGTCTTCACTGGTCTGACACCCTTCTCCAACACTGCAGATTTAGTTGACAGTCAAGCTTCGCCTCATATCACCAGTTTGTTTCTACTTGATTCTTCTTCCCTTTCCCCTTCCTCCTCTTCCTCTTCTTCCTCTTCTTCTTTCTTTGCCATATGCTTATATCCTTTAGCTGTCAATGTCATACC
Source organism: Dipus sagitta (assembly GCA_036346955.1). Taxonomy (NCBI): domain Eukaryota; kingdom Metazoa; phylum Chordata; class Mammalia; order Rodentia; family Dipodidae; genus Dipus; species Dipus sagitta. Next base: position 261,021,303 of record CM070770.1, on the reverse strand, counting down.
TTAGACAGGGGTTTTCCAGAGCCCATAGGTATGATGAGAAAAAGCACTCCTGTTCATGTACAGCCAAATGCCTGGTCAGAGTCCTCTGTGCCCCATAGTTTTGTGGGTCAACCTACTTCTGTGAAGTACATGAATTCCTTCCAGCTATCATCTAGTAATGTTTCTGGTAACTAATACACATCTGAACCCAGAACATACATGAATTACTACCTTTGATGGGATCATCGCATCTGAGATTAAGTATACAGTGAAAAGCTATAGAAAAAAGCAATACCATTAGACATGGATATACATCTTTTCTGTAGAGGCAAAAGGAAAGGAATCATTGGAGAAGAATATCATAGTTTAGCCTGATCTGGTAGCACTGGACCATTTCAGACCAAGAATGAAGCAGAAGCAGCAGCCCTTGGAGTGCTGAGGAATAAGCTAGGACATTTCATGCATCCATGTGTAGGTTACAGGATGGATAGTTGCTTGTCACAGTAGAGTGCAAGGTCGCATAAAAAGTATGGATTACCTTTGTTACCATTGAAAGTTTCTAAGTGCCAGAATGACATCTGTAGAGCTGTGACTTGTAGATGTTTTTCTCAAGAGGAGACCCAAAGTAGACTAAAGGATAAGAAGCCTGGGGTGGCGACAAACACCTTTAATCCCAGCACTTGGAAGGTGGAGGTAGGATTGCCATGACTTCAAGCCCACCCTGAGGCTACATAGTGAATTTCATGTCAGCCTGGGCTAGAGTAAGACTCTACCTGGAAAAAAAAAGTCATCCTGTGGGGAGATGGCTTAGCAGTTAAGGTGCTTGCCTTAAGGACCCAGAATTGATTCCTCAGTGCCCACATAAGCAGATGCCAAAGGCAAGGGGGGCATGCCTTTGGAGATCATTTGTAATGGCTGGATTCCCTGGTGTACCCATTCTCTCCTTCCCCCTTCTATCTGTCTCACATACTTTCACAAAATGAATAAATAAAATTAAAATTAATAAAAGAAGTAGCATGAAATGTTTAGTGTGACCAGCCTACCAGCAATGGATTGCATCCAGGAAAAGAATAAAGAGTATTCAAGACGCTGAATGTATGCAACGTGGGTGTCAGAATTGAAGGATTTTTTTTGGAAATGTGCATGTATCTTTGCATTTTCATATATGTGTGGGTGCATATATGTGTGAGGGTGTGTGAGCATATTTGTGTGTGTGCATGTGGAGGCTAGAGGTTGAAGTTGAATGTCTACTTCAATCACTCTCTACCTTATTGTTTGAGATAGGGACTTTCATCAAACGTGGAACTCATCAATTCAGCTAGACTAGGTGGTCAGAACACCCTAGGGATGGATGTCTTGTCTCTGCCTCCTCAGTCCTGAGATTACAGGCATATGTTGCCATGCCTGGCTTTGATGTAGGTGCTGGGAATCTGAACTCAGGGCTCATGTTTTCAAGGCAAGTGCTTTATGACAGATCTCTCTCTCTCTCTTTCTCTCTCTGAAGGAGGTTCTGAAGCCAAATAATGAGATTCTTACAGAATAGTAATATTGTAATTTGGGGGGGAGGACAAAGTGTTCTATCTCAGAGAAGGGAAGGAGAAGAGCTAGCTGGAACATCTGGGGTGGGGAGCTGGGACAGTGAGAACATGGAGCTGTAGCACACAGGCATGCTGGAGTTAACACCAGAGTTGGGACCTAGTGCCAAGAAAGCCTGTGAGGTAGCTGGGTAATATAGGACTCTGTTTCTAAATTCTGAGATGCCTCCATACTGATTTCTATAATGGCTGTCCTAGTTTTCACTCCCACCTACAGTGGATGATATCTATAAGGATATATGTAGGGGGCAAATGTGTATAAATTTATAAAAATATAATCATAACTGCAAGTAGGTATAAAATGATGAAGTTGGGCTGAAGAGATGGCTTAGCAGTTAAGATGCTTGACTGCAAAGCCTAAGGACCTAGGTTTGACTCCCCAATACCCACATAAGCCAGATACACATGGTAATGCATGCATCTGGAGTCTGTTTGCAGTGGCTAGAGGTCTTGGCATGCCCATTCTCTCTCTCTCTTTATCTGCCTTTTCTCCTCCCACCTCTCTCAAATAAATAAATAAAATGTTTTTAAAAAATAATGAGCTCAGCTGGGCATGGTGGCACATCCCTTTAATCCTAGTACTTGGGAGGCAGAGGTAGGAGGATCGCTGTGAGTTCGAGGCCACTCTGAGATTACATAGTGAATTCCAGCTCAGCTTGGGATAGAATGAAACCCTACCTCAGGAAAAAAAACATGAACTGGAAGAAGGGTGAATGTATACATGTGACATGTAAACAGAGTAAACAGAATGGGGGTGATACTGGGACAGGAGAAGAGTGGGGGGGAGATATTGGGGATAGGATTTAGTGGATAAGAATCAACAAAAATAAGTTGTATTTGAGAATGCCAGACTGTATGAAACCTGCTTCTTATATGCCAAATCAAAACAATTTAAAATAGAAATATACAGCTTATAAAGAAGAGCAGTAGAAATGGAAAGCTGATATTTTGATTCATAGTATAGATACTTCTACCATCTTGCAAGGGATCTGTTAGTTAACTAACAGCTTTCCTGGTCCAAACAATTTAAAACCTGTTACCTGATAGGTGGACTGTGACATCTATAAACATCTGGCTAGGGCCAGATTGCTTCTACCTAGGATATGAAATCTAGGTATTGACTTTATTAATTGAAGGTTATTTCTTTTAGTTGCCAAGTTAGTATTTCTAGTGTATAGCATCCTTCCTGCCATAGGCAGTGAAGAAGCAGAGTTGTGTTTCAAAGCCTATCTCTTTGTAGGGTCCCAGAAGGAAACAAAACAGAGTTGAGGGACCATCTAGAAGGAGAGGCCAAGTCTTGAAGTCTATAGGAACCACTGATCACTCGGTCTTCTCCAGAGACTGGCTAGGACCATTGTCCCTGAGTCCTTGGGAGTTTACGGTTTTGTATTAAATCTAACTGTTTCCTTTTGATGAAGTATTTTATGATGGGCACTATAAATTACTGTAAGGAAATTTTTAGTCAGCAAGAATTTATGACAATGATAAATTTGGGCAATGTCTTTCTAAGTGTCTCTATGAATGAACACTTTCAAAATTTCCCCAGGTTCTAGTCAAAGGTAGAGCCTCTTGGTGATTATTTTCCTACTTCCCATGTCTCAAGTGACTTCTTTTATTAAGATTCCCAAGAATAAGACTTATGATTTATCTTGATGACATATTAACAGCCAGTCATATCAAATACATTTTTCTTTCTTATGTACCAGAAAGTATATATTTGCTGTCAGCCTTTGGGGTACAATGAATCTCAAAAAGTTCTCTGGTGTTCCTTCTTCAACACTGAACATTTCTTAGCTTTGTAAGTTATCAAAATTGCTAGAATGGAGAGAAAAAAAGAAGTAGAAATGCAGGAAAAATGATGTCTTAAGAAAGACATAAAAATGATAGTCATCCCATGATTTGCACATATAAAATGATTGAACTGCATCAGCATTTACGGTGAGTCCCATGAATGAATAAGGACTCCCCAAGTACACTTTGTACTCTACCCAAATAGGCTGATTGCTAGCCTTGCTCAATATTTCTGTGCGAGTGAGAGCTCCTATGTGTCACAGAAAATCATTTTCAAGGAGGAGTCTTTGGGAAAGAAACAAATGCAATTGTTTGAACTTCACAGGGTCCTTTACTGCGTATCTCTTGGGCTTTACTTCTTGGATATGTTTATAGCAGTAAAAGCAATCAAATCACTGGCCACTTCAGATTCTCTCAGGAGAAGATGAGTCATCGTGACTCATTTAGACATAGTAGCATCTTTCATTATTGGGGTAGAGGGTGACAAACTCCACCAAATGCTTCTTTTATCTACCATGATTTACCCCATCCTTGGTATACAAGCCCTCACATGTCAATTCAGAGGTTCTAATAACAAGTTAAAACATGCATTATGTCCCCTGGGTGTTCTGTAGCTACGCACCATCTCCACCTTGCTTGTTAAGAATTTTCATGTCTCTGTCAGATCTCATTTTGACCTTGAAATTTTAATTCTTATAAATAGAAATGAAAAATGCATTATGGGACAGGGAGAAGTAGTGAAACACGTTTTTCTACATTTTGGTAGTTCCCTGTGGTGTTTCTCTTCTAAAGAGGATACTTCTCTTCTTTTAAGGAGAAAACCATAATGGAGAAATACAAAAATATTCAGTGACATTTGATTGACTCTCTTTGTGATGCGTCCATCAGCAGGCTTTTGCTCTTTGAGGAAGAAATTGTCTGAATTTGTCCTCAGAAGAGAATTTCTGGCACAAGTCCTTGACATAAAATCACTGCTTTATGGGTATTTTTCAAAAAATAAATCAGCTTGCCAAAATGGATCTGGGTTTAAACTGTAATTGTGTACTGTACATAATACATACACGAATAAGTAGATGAATAAGTATGTGAACCATGCTCCCTATTGTTGGGGGGTGGGGCACTGAAATTGACATGGCAACTTTGTGGAAGAACCTGCAGACTATGCTCTTGGTCTCCAAAGGCACTACTTGGGTAGAAACTCTGGAACTCATTTGACTGAACTAGAACTGGCTGTAAAACTGTACAAATCAACTGCTTAGTATACTGTATTGTTAATTGATCATTAGTTTGTTTAGCCCTCACTTCCTCACTTCATGTATCAGCTCTGAGTTTATGAGGCTCACTGATAAGTTCTACTGTAGGTATAGTAAGGGTTTCCTTGATCAGTGGCTGCCCAGCTGATACTTCCTCATACATCTGCTTTCTTCCTCATCACGTAGAACTAACATGGCATTTTGTCATGGCTTCAGATTGTTAGAGAACTGGGTGTGTATGTGGAATGGGCTGCAGCAGCAACAGTGGCCACTGTGGGGGGAAAGATGAGAATTGGTAAGTGTGGCACAAACCCTGACAGGTAAATCCAGGGCATGGGAGTACTCGAGAAATGAAACAGATGATGGGATCAAATACAACAGTAGGTATAGGATCTAAAATCAGAAAACCAAACAAATATCTCATGGAGACCAAATGACTGTTGACAGTCCTCTGAACTTCCCACAACATTCTGTACACACTGGCTCCTTTGAGCACACTGGAGACCTACAGAATGTTTTCTAGTAAGACATCCTCTGCTAGTGTTCTTCCAGGGTCTGTCTCCTTCCCTGCTACCACACCCTACCTCCACCCCTCTATCCCTTCTGTTTATTCAGGAGCATGTATGTGGGTTTGCATAATTGGATTCTTTGATGCTAATCTCAAGTTCAAATACTGGGAAGGGTATAAGAAAGAGATTGTGAGTAACAAAGTCAAGAAGATGGGCCCAGTGTTAGACTTGATGTTGGAGAGCCCAGGGCCACCATGTTTGTGGGGGGGATACTTCTAATCTGTCTGATCACTGGTCTAGGAGTGAAGTGCTCTGTCCACAGTCTAGTTGACTGAACTTAAGGATGAGGAGTGAAAAGTGAAAGAAGAAGCACTCTGGGGCGTGTACACACTTCCACTGCCTCCCTGTCTTTTGTTATCATGTTGGGGTAGCACAGTGTTCCAAGGATTCCCTGACATACATGTACAGAAGTTGAGCATAGCAAGGGGTTACTGTGCTTGAAGTACTGCTTTATGATTCTAAGTGGCACTCAAATTAAGTCACTAACTTGGAAACAAAATTTTCAGAATATGCTACCTGAGAATACCTAAATAGGCATTTTCTTGTAGGCATATTTACTATGTAGATAGTTTAAAATCAAAGCATACTATAATTTAATAATATTAAAATGTTAGAAATTAAAAGAGTATAATCCTAGCGATCCTAATATAACATCTTGTTTTATTATCATTTATTATTTTTCTTCCTATCTTTTTTTTTCTTTTCATACTTATTCTGTGTCTTCTCTTTTGAGGTGTTATTTTAGGACCTGAGGGATACAGTATCACCAAACAATGATTACTGCCCTCCTGGAGATTTATAAATATTAAAAGATAGACATAAAAATTATTGCTGAAGGCTCCACATACTTGGGCTGAAAGGTCACTGAGAAATCAAGCTAGACTTGAGGTGAACAACCTCCTCCATGTAGACCAGCTGACAGAAAGCTGGAAAAAGCTATGCTGCATACAGCCCTATGGGAGACAGAAGTCATCAGCTGTCAAAACAGTGGACACTGCAAGCCTTACGTTTGGCCAGCCAGGCCAAATGACTGAAAGGGTGCAATAGTGGCATGTCTGTTTTGGGGGAAACTAACTGTTCTCTAATTGAAATGGAGGCCAACTCCATGGGAGGGCATATATGTCTGGTACTGAAAACCTAATCAAAAGCCTATGGTGGGGGAGGTCATAAGCCCTAGGAGTGTTGCCTGGCTAAATGAATGTATTATGCTCACCAAATTCCCCTGTAAGCACTTTTCTTAATGTTCATACCCATATACTAATGCTACTCTCACTTTTGGTTAGAGAAGCTTCTCTTTTCAGTTGGGTATGACCACTGGCATGACCCAAAAGGCTCAGTAGTGCCAAGAAGAAGTGATAGAAGTGTGTTCAACACTGAAGCATCTTTACTATAATCTTCCAAGGCTCAGGGTCCATTGTGGAAGAGATGGTGGAAAGAATGTAAGAACCAAAGGAAGGGTAGAGCTGCTTACAATGCAATCATTCAGACATAAATTGGCCTCAATATCCATGCCCTTGCAGTGCCTAGCATTACCTTCACAAGACCATCATAATAGGAGGAAAAGATGATGTCATCAAAACAGACTAATTTGAGAAAGAGAGGGGATATGATGGAGAGCGGATTTGTGAAGGAGAAAGTGAAGCAGGGGGAATGACCATGGTTTATTGTTTATAATTATGGAAGTTGTCAATAAAAAGTTTAAAAAATAAATATATAAACTTTTAGGCAGGAAAAGAAATAAAAATAAAGAAGTAGCATGTTAGACATTTTAAGCCAGGGTGGTAGGTATTAAAGATGTTTAAAGGGAAGAGTGGTTCAGGCAGGAACCCTAGAGCCATGGCTTCAAGGAAATAAGAGTGTTGTCACTGAGGATGCTGCAAGAACCACAGTTACTAAATCTAGGAGGTAGGGGAGTCAGTTGGTAGAGCTATTGATTAGCATTCACAGAGCTCTGGGTTTGCTCCCTGTGATAGTTAAGTTGTTGTCAACTTGATCTGTTTAGTAATCCATAGGTTGCTTCTAGGAAGGATCAACTAAAGGAGGAAGTCTTTCCCCCAGGGCGAGCCCTTCCCCTAGAATGGGCGGCCCCGCCCAGAGGGGGACTTGATACAAGGAAGCTTTGGGTAAGAAGAGTCCCTTCCTCCATTCCTGCCTTCCTTCCATTTGGCTGCCGGAGCTGCTTGCTACCTTCCAGCGTGGATTGAAGACCAGTGTGGACAAAAGACCAGCATCAACTGAAGACCCCTGTGGATTGAAACCCAGCAGCTCCTCAGGAAGCCTCCAGGCTTTCCAGCACCATCTGCAGTGCCGGGTCGGGACTGCTGAGGCATCTGGCTATGAGGACTGAGCAACTACCAGGTTCGGTGATTCTCGGGCCTGCAACTGCTATTGGACTACTGTAAGCTGATCCAATAAATCCCCTTTTAAAATAATTCATTCTAGCAGTTCTGTTCCTCTAGAGAACCCTGACTAATACACTCCCCAATACCACATAAACTGAGAATAATCTGTTTACACTTGAAATTGTTCTTTTTAATATTTTATTTTTATTTATTTATTTGAGAGAGAAAGAGAATGAGTGTGTGTGAGAGAGAAAGAGAGAATGGGCATGTCAGCTCCAGCTGCTGCAAACGAACTCTAGACACTTGTACCACCTTGTGCATCTGGCTTATGTGGGTCCTAGGGAATTGAATCTGGATCCTTTGGCTTTGCAGGCAAGTGTCTTAGCCACTAAGACATCTCTCCAGCCCTACACTTGAAAACTAGTACTTGGGAGGTAGAGGCAGGAGGATCAAAAGTTCAAAATTATTTTCTGGTACATAGAAAGTTTGAGGCCACCCTGATCTACTGAAACCCTGTCTCATAAAATAAAGAGAAGGAAAAGAAAGGAAACAAAAAGAAATGAGGGAGGGAAGCAAAGAAGGCAGGAAGGGAAAAAAGAAAAAATCAAATCTAATGTAGCTGGAACAAAATAGGTGATGAGGGTGAGGTAGGAGATGAGGTCTTGAGATGGGTCCTCATGGAGCCCTTGGGGACTTTGCCTCTCCATGTAGATGGAGGAGATTGCTGTGCTCTGTGGCTGCATACAGAGATCGGACAGGGCAAAGCAAGGAAGGCAGCAAGGAGGCCAGGTGGAAAACCACTGTAGCGATCCAGGTGAGAGAAGGGAGGAGGGTTGTATGAAGGTGGAACAGTGGTTGATAGATACCAGATCCACATAATTCTAAATGTAATGCATTTGACTTGTTGATTTAGACAGTGTATGCAGCATAGAACCACAGCAGGCCAGAAGCTTTAGCAACTTAGCTCTCAGCCTTGTCCATAGCGTGCCCATCACAGGACGTGTAATTAACGGTTTAGGGAGGATATGGGAGGGCTGCTGACCCGGGGCTGGGAGCTGTGTATGCATTCATCACATCTCTGCTAATGCCAGCGCTAATGAATCATCAGCCTCACTGTTTGTTGCTTGGGGATCACGTGCACCATCCATTTACCTTCATGAAATCTGGTAAACGAAATGTGTTTGATATTATGAGATTCTTTTCTGCCTAATTTATTTTATAAACTGCAAATGTAAATCATAACACTCTCGCATGCAATTTAAGTTGAGAGGGTAACGACGACGACGTTGCCATAATTGAGACAGTCTGACTTGGGGGGTGCCCACAGAACCGCTGAGTCGGAATGCCATTTCGATTTTTTAAAGATGTTTTCAGTTTTAAAATAATTTCCAGAGTGTCATTTTTGTAATTCTAATTTCAATTTATAGCTTAAACATTGCTATGAGCTTTGGGGGGTATTGTTGCTTGCTTTAAGATCTTTGTCTGTTAATGTGTCCATTATTGCATTCTTAGTGAAACAATAACATTTTTCTTTTTTTAAAAAAATAAAAACTTCCGACATAAGTGTTTTCTCAGTGTTATCTGTTATGAGGTGCCAGGCACTATCAAGGAGCTTATGACTGTAGTTGTGACCTGTTGTGGAGCACAATGCTGTCATGAGGGGCAGCGTTAGTTTTCCATCATACATTTTTCCAGAGCAAATGAAGAGGACTGTGGTCTTTGGCCTGCATGACTGGAGTGAGTTTCACATATGACACAGGCCACATCTTATATTTTCAGATGGGAAAACTGATACTTGGGATTACAAATTAGCTGGTGAAGAGCTTTTATTTTTTTGACACTGGTCTCATTCTCAGGATATCCCGGGACTCATTATGTAGTTCAGACTGGCCTCAAATTCATGGCAATCCTCCTGCCACAGCCACTCAAGTATTGGGATTTCTGGCAGAAACTGTTTTCCCAATATTATTAAGACATGGAATTTATCACACCCCACTGAGGTCACACTAGGAGTAGGATTCACTTTAACAGGGAATTCCTGAGAGTGTGTATGATCACTCTGTCTTGGCTGGCTTAGTCTGTTGAAAGACCCATTTGTCAGTTTTGATGACCCACATTAAATTTGGAAATGAAGCAAGGGTTTAAGGCAACTGCTCTGTCCCCCACTCCCGTATCAGGCTCTTAGACATATGACGAAGCCTGTAACTTCTAGAAAGAAGATACTCAGCCCCATCTTTCTGAAGCATAAGTGAGACACCATGTCATTCATTGTCATTCTGTAGAGATTGACCCAACTTCCCTGTTAGGGAACTACAGGCTCACAGCCCACCTCACTCAGGAAAGTAAGTCCTCTCTCTAACTGACAATAATGACTGCAACAGAGAAGTGTTGTGGTCGGCAATGGGGTGCAACCATGGTCCAACAAACAATCATGCTAACAAGTATTGTTATGATGGAATGTGTCTGATGTTACCTTACTTCAAAGAGGATGCAAATTCTGGTGATTCTGACAAGACCTCAGCTTCTATTTCCTCATTTGTGGGAATTATAGCATATACCTTGCCAGGTGAACAGACAGTTAGATGGCCAAGCAAGAGAAGAGTTCTGTGTACAGTTGGTGGTATCACATGACTTGATTATAGACAGTTCTTCCTTGGACTGATATCAAATAAATAGAACTATGAGTTAGTCTGTGAACCCTGCTAGAGCACTGAGTGTCTGTTCAAATGAGGGCACTGAAGGTCTGCTCTTCCTGTCACTATATTGTAGAAATACTGAGTTAGGCCAGTCATAGATCTGGTGGAGGTCTGGGCTAATGTAGAAGGACAGTGTCTGAATCAAGACTCTCTCCCTTGTATAGAACTGCCTGCGATGAGAGGACCTTTTCTCTTCTGTGCTTGGATTGGTTGGTCAGCTTAGTGGTGCAAGAATTTGGAGGCTGTTAGTTTTTTGGCCATTCTGACAAAATATGTGACATAAACAATTTAAAGAAGCGAAAATTTATTTATTTTTAATATTTTTATTTATTTGCAAGGATAAAGATAAAGAGAGAGCACACCAGGGCTTCCTGCCACAGCAAACATATTCCAGATGCATGCACCAGTCTGTGCATCTGGCTTTACATGACTACTGGGAAATTAAACTCAGGTCATCAGACTTTGCAAGCATCTAAACCTCTGAGCCATCTCTTCACCCCAGATTTATTTTGACTCACAGTTTGAGAAGGGTCAGTCCATGGCCACATGATCCCATGTGAGAACATCATGACAGTAGGATGGTGGGGGGTGGGAATTCTTCAATTCATATTGGAAAGAAAGCAGGGGAAAGGTGATACAGGACAAAGTCAGGGAAAGATACCCCAAGGCCATCCTTCAATTACTTCCTCCTCCATTCTCTAACAGTGCCATTATTCTATAAATCTATCAAGGGATTAACTCATTGAATAAATCAAAGACTTCAGGATCTATCACCTGGTAACCAAGCCACTAACACATGAGGCTGTTGGGACCATTTCATATTGTAACCATAACAATACTGTCCATATTGTGGCCCTTGGTGACTACTTGACTCTTCTGTGGCCCTTCTAACTGTTAGGCATACTATAACACTGAGGGTCTGGTGATCTGCCTGCATTTTCATTGAGGAAGGAATAATTGATTCACTTGAGATAGTAATGCAGTCATGCCACGTGACCAGTCACTTGTGCCCCTTCAAGTCTGTTAGAGCACTGCTGACATGCAGGCCTTGACATCAGCTGTCTTGGGGACTGTCTTGGCTGGAGAGCTCATCCATCCTGTGATCAACTGATATAGGTGGTGTGGAAGCCTGGCTTCTCATACCATCTCTAATTCTGATGGACAATCCTAGCCACACAGCTCCCCACAGGGTCAGCTGAGGCCGCCTCAGCTTAGTTTCCTGAATCCTTGACCCTAACTCCATGCCCCCCTTTCCCTGAGCTGCCCCTAGATAATCAGTTCTTGAGAACACTCCTGGGTACTCATCTCTATCTGGCTTCCCTGCTGTGTGACAGGGAGACTGTCATGTGGATGCACACATCCACCACTTTCTCATCCTGTTCCACCATTAGCAGCATTTAGTAGCCACTCAATTTTAGGTTCCAACATCTTCCCTAGGGAATGGACTGTGTTTCCAAGAGCTAAGTGCAGGGAGTTCCTTGGGAGCAGGGCTGTGGTCACACTGTGATCAACAACCCGAGTGAGGACTCTGCATGCAGAGCTGATGAAGAGGCTCAAAGGATGAAATATTTTCTTCCCATCTGCATCTTCAAACTTTTTATAAGTAATAGAGTAGGTTTCTTCTTTTTTTTTTTTTTTTGGTTTTTCGAGGTAGGGTTTCACTCTAGCCCAGGCTGACCTGGAATTCACTATGGAGTCTCAGGGTGGCCTCGAACTCACGGCGATCCTCCTACCTCTGCCTCCCGAGTGCTGGGATTAAAGGCGTGCGCCACCACGCCCGGCTAGAGTAGGTTTCTTGTTTCTGTGTGAGTAGGATGTGTGGTGTGCTATGTGTGTATGTGTGTGGGCTGGTGTATGCACACAAGGAGGCCAGAAAAGAACACCAAGTGTCCTTCTTCTCTTGCTCATCTGTGTGTTTCCTTGAGATAAGGGTCTCTCTCTTTCTCTCTCTCTCTCTCTCTCTCTCTCTCTCTCTCTCTCCCTCTGAACAATGAGCTGGGATTTTTCAAGCTCCAGTCGTTTTCTGGGCTCTGTTCCCCACAGAACTAGGGTTACAGATATGCATGGACACACCTAGCTGTTTACACAGGCCCCAGGGAATTGAATTCACGTGCACTAAGGCCCCCCTACTTGTGGCAGGCATTCTTACTCACTGAGCCATCTCCCAGCCATAGAGTAGGTTTCTAATTATAAAATATCTATTTTAAGTATTCATGAACCTAACCAAGGCAAAAGAAGATTTTAATTTAACAAAGGTCTGAAGCTAATCAGTAAATTGGCCGTGTTTTGCTCTGAGTGGTGTGGCTATGGGTCAGCTTGTTCTAGTATCTACAACTTCGGTATATGTATGCATTTTTCAAAATTCCTGTATAACAAATATATATTACTTTTGTAAATGAAAAAAAAGAAGACAGTTTATTAAGTAAAGTCTCCCTGCTACCTCCTGTGCATAGCTATAGGAGCTATAGGAAGAAAACCCTAGTGTTTCTGGCCTCTCTGAAATCAACACCCTTGTGGAAGGTCTTAAGGCTTTTTGGTCAAGGCAGAAAGAATTGTGAGAGAACAGAGCGTGTTTCACGCTACAGCTCGTAATCTCAGAACATAGGCTTCTTTTCACTGTAGACTACAGAACATCACAGGCTGGGCCTGGAAACTTCATCTTCCCTTTTACAGATGTTCATTAACATAACAAAACCTCAGTGAGTGTTTAGCCTCTACCCTTGCTTCTTCTAAGCAGCGACTAAAAAGAAGTATGACAGAAGTAAGCCAGCTAGACCAAGGAAACGCATTTTCATGTAGAAATTTAAAAAAAAAATGATGTGAAATATGCGGTCACCAAAGAAGGGCCACCATGCTTTATTTTGTAATTATGAAAATTTGTCTTTTTTGACAAGTGAAATGAATTTAAGCACTCAGGCATGAGGAGAAAGTTGAATTGTCTGAAAATTAAATCAAAGTAAAAATGAAAAATATAAATGGGTGTTTCATATTCACTAACATGGGAGTCATCTTTTAGATCTGACATTTTGAAGCAATCCCTGAGAAACCTGATAGCTCATACCTCTGAGTAAATTATGATCTTGAGCAGTGTGGAAATAATTGAGAATGTTTGTTGTTTTTAAATAAATGCAATAAATCTCAAGTGGCATCAGCGGCCTGGAGGAGAGTACCGTTTCATACTGTGAGATGTACAGTGTGCTGGGGTCTCATGCATGTCTATGTCTATGTATGGGCAGGCCAGATGTGTTCAGACATAGCCCCATGTGAATGGTGATTTGAAGTGACCAAAGAGAGAAGACATCCAACAGAAGTAAGCTCACATTTGACTCCCTTGTGTCCTAGAGGTATGGCCCAGGCAAGTCATTTCCTTTTAAAAAGGCAGATGTCAGTGAGACTGTATGGCTCCCAGGGATGCTGAAACACTTGATAAGCACTCAGTTGCTCCTACGACAGCAGGTGTGAGCACACACTGCATGAATAGTGCCTGGCTTTGAATAGTCAAGTGAGTACTTTTCAGTAATCTCTCCCTCTCTGCGTGTTTTTAGATGCAATGTGTGTGTGTTCATATGTAGAATCTGTGTCTATGTATAGCTGTACTTTTTATGTGTGTATGTATGTGGGCCAGGTATATGTGTATGTGTATATATACATGCATATATATATATATATGCATATGTGTGAGTACTTTGTGGGTATGTCTGTGCATGGGTATAATTTGAAAATGTATGTACTTAGTATATTTGTAGTGTGAGTGTGTGTGCATGTGCACAAGCTCTTGTTTTGGGTGTTTTCAAAGAATAAAAGAATAAGGCTCTCCTTGCACTGGCGATGATGAGCTATTCTTCATGCTTTCATAGGCTTGCAGTCATAGAAGAGGACAAGAGATGGACTGGGCTAGTGTTTTTTAACTTTTAACTGAGCAAATGAATTGATGGCTTCTATTCACTTTTTTGTTTGTTTTTTACTTTTTGAGATGGGGTTTCATGTAGTCTGGGCTAGTCTTGACTGAGATTTACCTTGAACTCCTGGTCTTTCTGTTTCTACCTCCCAAGTCCTGGGATTACAGGTGTGCATCATGATTCCCAGTACCATTCTTATGTATCACTCAGTACACTATATGCTATCTAAATGTCCGCACATATTCACATTTTAATATGCATTATAAAAATGCTCTACACATGGTTTTTGTCCTATATTTTAAAATGCTTCATGCATTTCGAAAAAATAAAACAATGCTTGGGGGACAAGAGACCTGTTGTCCCTTCAGAGGAGGGTAAAGCTTTGAGGGCTAATTGCTCTTGAAGCCAAGATCTGCCCCCAACTCATGGTCTAGGTAGAGCCTCCAGATGTGTTTGAAACCCACTTTCCTTCTCGGAGACCTTTACCCTGCATGGCTTCCTCACCCTGCTTGGCTTGCAGTGGAATGCATACCTGTGCCTACCGTGCCTAGACAACACTCTTCTTTCCCTGGTACAGCACCTGACTAATGGAAGATGTTCAGTGAACACTGGAGTTTCTTTTTAATTGACTCAGTGCACATTTACTGAACTTGTACTCTGTGTGTGTCCTGCATTAGTTCCTTTTACCCATCAGGCACAAGGCAGGCATCATACTCTGTGTGAGTTAGCAGACCCTAGGGGTAGCCCCTTGCTGAGCTATGCATTGGTCTACACCCTTTCTTTCCTCTTGTTGTCCTATGAAAGAGCCATTATATCCCTGCAATTCATTATATCAACCACAATTCAGATCAATGGAAGTTCCCGGATATATGTATGAATTGAACAGTAGACCCTGGGCAAGAGTCCTCATTATGAATGGAACTGGCCTGGGGGCTGCCCTGTAGGCTTGAGCCCATGAATTAGTGGGAGAGGAGATGTTACACATGGTTCAGTAAGAAAATGAGACAATTCTATTAATTCTGGAAAGAGGGGGAGGAAGAGGGAGAGAGAGGGATGCATTTCAGACCTATATGAAGAAACCATTCCAGTTGAAGTGCTTCGTGAACTATGCATAGTTATTAAAGCTGAGGCACATGCTTGCTGGAAAAAGAGCTGTAAACATTGGCCAGGTTGGGAATGCACTTGCTAGCAACTCCTGGGGCTTTGCCTGGTGATGCTCTGCATGGCTGGAGCAAGCCTGCTAGGCAAAGATGGCAGGTCTCTGAGGCTGCTATAGCCCCCCCCCCACACCATCAGGGGGCTTTGCACAGAAGTATGTGGCAATATGGTACAAGAATGGTCTATTGGGTACTTTTATCCTGGCGACCTGAAAGTTGATGGGACGTTGAAATGGAAATTATGTGCTGAGTGGCTACAATATAGGAGAGCCTCTTAGCTGCTTGAACTCATTTTATCTTAAATAACTGAAAAGTAGCATGTGATAGTTCATAAAAACTCAAGCAGATAGATATGGGTTTGTACCCCAACTGCTATTTAATAGCCATGCCATCTTGAACCTTGGTATATGGATACTTAAGCCTCAGTTTCATCAACTGAGGCTTAAGGCCAGATTATGGCCTGGCCTGTGATATGCTTCCCACAGAGTCCAGCAAAGGTTATACGTTGAATGGGTGCTAACCCATCCAAAGCACATGGTGAGGGGTCAGTGAAGGAGCACCAACCAGCGGGGTCCATACTGCTTTTCTGGGGGTCTTGCTGCTGCAGAGGTATGTGGGATCCAGACATCTTAGGCTGACTTCAAAGCCCTCACCGTGATGGGTTATTGATTTTTCTTTTCAGTTAATAATGCTGGCTCCATGTACACAGTGGCCCAAGAGTCTTTACATTAGGGAAGAACTTGGCCTGTCACATTACACCAGGGCACAGTTGCTACTTTCATGGGGTTTGAGGATGGTGATTCAAACTGACAGCAATGGTATTGCCCCCAACAAGAGACCCCATCTTGGGAAATACTACTTTTAGAATCATTTAAAACACATTTTCAATTTAATTAACAAAATATGCACATGGTTAACAGTCTAAAACAGAACAACCACATGAAGTCTGAAGGGAGTGTCTTGTGTGGCTCAGACCTCTTCCAGGGCCAACCTTGGCTTTGAAATTTTCATTTGTAGAATATCAGAATTCTTCTGCATATTTTCAGGTATTTGTATATGTTGCATGTATTTGTGAATGACTACCCAATAGGTTCTTACATAACACACACACACACACACACACACACACACACACACACACACACACACATACTTGCTCTTCTCAGTCATTTACCTTAGAGGGCATTCTTTATCACCTACATTAGATCTAGTACATTCTTTATTTCTTTTAATATCTCACTAATATTCTTCTGTTGTAAAGATATGCCAGGAATTATTTATAGAATCATTATTGTTTGATAATATCCATGCTTGTCCAAGTTTTTGCTATTATCAATAATTCTGCCAAGACCGTATTGAACCCATTTGAGATCACATCTGTTGGATAAACTTCTAAAAGGGGAAGAGGGAAGGCTCTTGTAGCTCTCAGGTTTTAACAAAGGGCCTGATGCTGAAGTGGCCCTCATCAAGCTGCCCACAGATGGGGAAAGTCTCCCCTCCTACCTCCTTGTACACAGCTCTTATGGACTAGCAAAATTGTGCTCAATAGGAACCAAATGGGTGAAAATGTAATCTCATTTTCCTTTTGATTTGCACTTCTTCATATTGAGTGAAGTTGTGATGAGCTTTCATTAAGTAGCTTTTTAACTAATTATTACATTGTTACATTAATTGCTTATAATGGTGTCTGCCAATTAGGTTTTGTGCTGAGTCTCAGCCAAGACAACCAGAAGAGGGAAGAGGATGGAAATGACCACTTGCTCTATTTCAGTTCAAAATCTTAAGTAACTGTTTCAGTGCAAAGGGCTATACCAGACTATTCCTGAGGCAGACTGTATAAGTTCTCCCTGTCAGGCATAGCAGGATGTGGCTGAGCACTTACTAAATGACCAGGTGGAAACCTTTCCAGCTTTGTGAGCCAGCTGATTTCCTCAAAGGGCTCATGTTCTGCCATGCAGAACACCCAGGAGTAGCGAGTTACAGAGTAGGTGGGGTTATCTTTCCATGCAACTCTTTATCAAGCAGGCAGTGAGTGAGCTCTCTTTGTCTCATGACCCTTAATTTTAAGTCTCTGTTCTACACTGTGTTTGCAATTGGACACTACAACTCAACACTTCTGTGTGCAGATTGCAATGGCAATAGTTGTGACATTCCTATCCTATCACCAGTTTCAGGCAGAAAGACTCTCAAAATAGCTGAAAAGGTGGATTGGTAAGAGCCAGTGTATGTGTTTGAAAACTCAAGATATGTCCTGTCATCACTGAGATTGAGTGAGAGTCTGGGCGTTTTAAGATTTCTCCACTTATATGCAGAGCCAACCTTTGGGACAATGTCTCTTCGCCCTGGCTACCTACTCATGGATCTAGTCTGCCCTGGGTTCAGTGCTTTAGTGGCACTCAAACTAGTATTTTAGGATATAAGCTGTCTTGCTGCTCTCCAAGGTCAGGGGACACTATATTGAGACCTCTGTCAGGGAGGGAACTTAACTAGAGGGAAGTACTTCTCAGCAGCATATGGAAAGCCTGCTGGCCCAGATAGGAAATGCCGAGGTCCAGCTTCAGCGGGGTTGTAGAACTAGAAGGGGATGTGTGGAGTCGGTGTTGTGAGGAAATGATGTGGACCAGTGGTTCAGGTGAAGCACAGTAGATGAAGGGAAAACTCTGCTTCTTTATTTATACTTTTACTGTACATTATTTATTTATTTTTGCAAGCAAGACATAGCAACTTATTCATTTGGCTTCTATTCTCTAAAAACTCTTGCACAATATTCCACTTTTCCCTTGGTTTCCCCTGCTTCTGCTTTGCTCTCAAGCCTCTTGCCCCATAGACATCTGTAGGTGCAGGAAATGTGTCCATTAATTCCAGTAATCATAAGTAATGTTGCTTGGGAACAATTGGTAAGGCATGTGACATAGCATTATGAGGAACATGTCTCATTAGGTGAAATATACAGTTGTAGTGTTAAGAAACTTTGTACATTCAGACTAGTCATAGTTTCAGGATCCATAATCTGTTTACCTGTTTAAACATTACAGCCTCAGAAATTTCTATAGAAACATTATTTTCCTGTTTAATCATTGGTGACTGTATACCTAGATCTGAATTGGATTCCCTATTATTACTGAGAAGGGGAAAATGCAAGCAAAAATAAGTAGTAATAAACTTATAATAATTCCAAAAATTTTAAGGAAAAGATAGCAGTAGCGCAAACTGTCAGAAAACAGGCACTCTGAGAAGTCGCTGAAAGACTTCTTGGCCCTGCCAAAGAACTTTGCGGATGCCTCAGCCCTGCTGAATGGTGTCCCATCAGCGTCACACTCCAGAGCTGACCTTTGCTGCCATTTGGCCACCAACAAGGAAATAAACATTTCTCTCTGAGGATGGGTTCTGGAGAGGGCCTCCCAGTGTGTGGGGCCAAGCAGGGACCTGAAGAAACCAGAGTTGCTGGGACCTTAGAGGTGGCTTTGGTCTGTATCTATCAAGTGGAGAGCTATGGAGTCAGTGAATTGGGTTAGGAAAGGCTCTGAGTCATGTGATTGATTCTCCCAATTGTACTCCTATGCCTCTAACAGTGCCTGGAACACAATGGGGCTCAGTTACTATTGGTTGGAGGAATTTATGGATACATGAATAAGTGGAAGTAATGAATACTATAAAAATGACTTTCTACAGCCAGGTGCTAATTGTCCATCCAGTCACATGAACAGAGCTTGGCTCATAACAAGTGCACAGATCAAAGTAAATATTGGTATCATCACAGTTGATTTCCAATGCAAGTAATGACAGCAGCAGGGAACACTTGTTGATCTAACCAAGTGTGGCGGTTAATCTCAGTTGTCAATAAAACTGGATCTGGAATAAACTAAGACATATTCTAGGCTGGTTTGTGAGGGCATTTCCAGGAGGGCCTGACTGAGGGAGGAAGATCTTCCCCACGAGTGGGCAGTACTTGGTGGCGGCAGCCCACATGGAGAAGGAGCTGAGGAAGAAGCACCCTGCTTGCTTGCCAACCTTCATTCCTTGCTGGTGAGTGCATCTATCCTGTTGCTGGTAGATGTTCTGTATCCTTTGCTGACATCTGAATGCAGGTTCCTCTACCTTCCAACACAGACTGAAGCTCCAGGCTTTCTGGGCCTGGGGCTGCTGAGGCATCCAACTTTGTGGACTGAGTAGCTCCCAGGTTCTCAGCCATTATTGGACTACCCAGTCCATATCTTGTTAGCCTTTTGCAACGTACATTCATTCTGTCAGTTCTGTTCTTCTAGAGAACATTGACAAAGACACCATGCAAATTCTGGTTCTAAATACTTTCAATGAATTATCTCATTTAACTCTCACACAAAACTAAGTAGCAGGTGAATCTTAACATTACTTTTTTTAGACAGTATATTACTGTATATCTCTGGCTGGCTTGGTACTTACTTGCTATGTAGCCCAGTGTGGCTACATAGGTGTGTACCTTCACACCGAGCTCTATCAATCCATTCTATAGATGAGGAATCTGACTCTTGAGTAGGTTAACTAATGTCATACTATACAGAGCCATGTATTAAATAGTGTACCTTTGAGGCTGGTTTGGAGCAGTGGTTCTCAAAAGTTCTCTCTAGAGCATTGGATTCTGAGAAAACTTGTGAATACACAGACCATAGGTCTGGAGAGATGACTCAGTGAATAAAGTGCTTGCCATACAAGTACGAAGACCTGAGTTCCATCCTCAGCTGCAGGGTCAAAGCAGGGCTAGGCTGTGCATACGTGGAGTACAACACTGGGGAGGCGGAGATAGGAAGATATTAGGGTTTACTGGCTAGCCAGTCTAGCCTAACTCGTGAACTCTGGATTCAGTGAGAGATCCTGTCACAAAGAATAAGGTAGAGGGAAATTGAGAAAGAGATCCTACATCCATCAGCCTATAGCCTTTGCATGCACATGCAATGTGCACCCTTACATATAACAGCATGAATACACACATACATACACACACACACACACACACACACACACACACACGCACAGCATATGCACATGCATGTACAAAAATTCCAAAACAGCCAGGCGTGGTGGCGCATGCCTTTAATCCCAGCACTTGGGAGGCAGAGGTAAGAGGATCGCCATAAGTTCAAGGCCACCCTGAGACTACATAGTTAATTCCAGGTCAGCCTGTACTAGAGTGAGACCTTACCTCGAAAAACTAAAAAAAAAAAAAAAAAAAAAAAAAAAAAAAAAAAAAAAAAAAATCCAAAACAAACAAACAAACAAACAAAAATAATCCTAAACAAAACAACAAAAAGATATATGAAGCAAACAATCAAAAACCTGACTGCTGGCCCTCACCCTTGGAGGTTTGGCTTTGGTTTATCTAGGGTAGAACCTGAAACTCTGCATTTCTTACATATTTCTTATTATTGGTTATCTGTTAGCCTAGTAGGCTTGTGTAGTGGATTCTGCATGCTATAAAAAGGAGAAGTGGTCCCAGGGAAGCCTGCTTTACTTGGACTCCAAGAATCATTACAGTCTTAGAATGTCTCCCTTCCCTCCTCTCTCTTTAGGGCCCTTGCTCATTCAGCTAGCACAGTCACAAAGTGAACCCCAGGGGAAATGCACCAGACATTGGCTGAAGTAATGCCTTTTCTCCCTGGGAAGTAACACAGCATCAAGTTCAAGGTGCAGGCTCCATCTCAGAGGGGAGACCCTGAACTTTACTGCAGGTGCAGGAGTGAGGTCAAACTCTGCCTGAAACACCAGTGCCACTTTTCCCATTTCAGTGTCTTACCCTCACAAGTGCTAAATTGCCCCATAAACAAAATACATCTGGTGTTTGACTCATGGAAAATATTTCTCTCTGGTTGAAAAGAAGTGTGTGGATAGTCTGACTCCATTAATTTCCACTGGAGTGACTCCGGACCATCTGTTGTGGGCTCTGTTGCAGGGGGAGGAATGGGTTTGGGATGCTGGGCAGGCAGCCTGGGTAGCATGCATGGCATGGGTAGGTTCCCACATCAGCTGTGTCTTTGACAGATTGGGGGTGCTTCCCCAGCCTGCTCTGAGCTGATACTCCAGAGCTCTTTGGTACTGGTAGAGATAACCTAACACCCTACATGGCTTGGTCTCCATGACCAAGGCCACAAAACTGGCCATGACCATGGTGAAATTCCAGGATCGTTGAGATGTGTGTATGGCACAGGACCACCAACACACCTTTACTACTTTAAGCAATGATTTGCTGCCCTAATTCTGGGGAACTGATTCAAAGCATATAGGGAGTTAGGGGCTCCCTCTGGGACATCTGGTACTCAGCTTCTGAAAGCAAGGTGTTGGGCAGGTACATAGATGTTAAGCTATGCTACATGAGGCTTAAAGGATGGGCTGGTCTTTGAAGTAGCACAGGCTTGGGTTCAAACGTGACCTCCTCTTGTCATGGTCATGTGTTCTTTGCCAATTTGTCAACCCTTCTGACCTCTGTGTCATCATATCAACATAGAGGAATTTTTCAATCAATAGGACAATGTTCTGGTTGCATATAGTCATTTGAACAATGCCTGGATCTTAGGAGATGCCAAAAGGATGGTGTCTTCTATTGTTATCAGTTAAGTATTGAGTGATAAGATGACTTCAGGGTAGCCACCTCTATATGATAACCTGTTTAATGTCCTGCCTTTGGGTGAGGCAGAACCCATGTGTAGGTTGGGATAGGACTCTGAATGAACCAAGGGGCAGATTTTCAGGGCAATTCTGACATAATCAAACAAGCCCTTAAATGGGATAGGTCCTTCCCAGAAACCAGAGGCTGGAAATTGGAGTGTTAATGGATGGGTTGTGGACAAGAATAGATGAAAATTCTGGTAGCAAAACACAGACTATACAAGAAAGTGGTGTTCAAGACCATACATGGGCAGCATGGGACATCAGGATCCAGCCATGGCCAGACATGAGCCAACCCCCAACGTAGAATGAGCAGGAGGGATGCAGGGGCTCAGGTGACAGAGGCTGAGGTTTTGAAGCAAGAATATGTTCCTGGTGGAAAGGAAGAGGTCTTCTTAACTGAGGACAAGATCTGGAAGAAGGAGGAACCTAAGATGCTGAATCCCAGGGCTGGTAACACAAGAGCTGACAATTTCACTGTATTACAGATTCTACACAGAAGTTAACATTTCTTTCCTTCCTTCCTTCCTTCCCTCCTTCCTTCTTTCCTCCTCCTCCCTTTTCTTTCTTCCTTCCTGACAGGATTCTGTTTTCTTTCCTTCCATCTGTCTGTACCTTCTTCCTTCTCCTTTCCTCTTTGCATTCGTAAGTATGTGGCATGTATGTAAGTGTGTATGCATGTTTGTATATCTGTGGGTGCATGAATATGTGCAGGTGCACATGTACATGCACATAGAGGACCGAGGTCAGCATCAGGTATATTCTTCAGTCAATCTCCATCTTATTCTTTGAGACAAAATTTCTCTTGCTGAGCCTGGAGCTCACCCCTTTGTGTAGACTAGCTAGGCAGTGAGTCTAAGGAGCCTCCTGTTTCTGCCTTCCCAGTGCTAGATTATAGGCACATGTCACAACACCTAGACTTTTACATGGGTTTTGGGAATCAAACACAGGTGATCATGTTTGCAAGGCAAACATTTTATCAACTGAGTTATCTCCCCAACTCCCACCAGCTTTCTGACATGGAAAGTACTTAGCCTCCTTGAAGCTCAGTCTCTCACCTGGAGGATGGGATACTTTCATTCTCCATGAAAGGGTGGTTGTGGAGGAGCAGACAATCTAGGGCTGACCCCTGGAGCATGTGGTAAATATATTAGTATTTCTCCTGCCTCCTTTCTATCTCTGAGAGCAATAACGTCGTATGACAAGAAAAGACCACACACACATAGTATGAGTGAGAGATGAAGAAAGAAACCTGATTGTGGGATGAAGGCTGACATTCCAAGGGTCTGGGCAATTGAACAGGTCTGGCTCACACTTTTTGGTACCTGTTAGGGTGGGATTCGCCTTCCCATAGAGCATGTCGTCACCACCAGGACCATTTCTGCATCCACAGCTCCTGATTAGAGACTCATGAATATTCAAATACTCATCTCCCCTTATTTGCTTCACTATTAGCATTCTGTCTCTAGGCTTATTTTGCAGGGTTTTTTTTTTTTTCCCTATTGCACATTTGTTCAGTGGTTCATGCTTCATCATCTGATGTGACTGGCTTTGAGATGATCCTACCCATTCCCAGTTCTCAGAAGGCTGGGTCTCATCTCTGCCTTGTCTGCCAGCTCCCCCTTGCTCTTTCTGCTCCCAGAGATGGGAGGATGGAGGAACAGCCTGCAGAGTGCCACTTTGGGAACTCATTTCTGTGTTTTTAAAATTCATATTGATAATAATAATCCAGTCCATATGTCTATCACTTCAAATTTTACAAAGAGATTTTATATCATCCTGTTTTACAGTCTGGCTTTCTGCAAATGCAAAATGCTGGCATTCTTTTCTGAATGGGGCCATGTCTCTTTCCCTTCTGAATATTTAACAACAAGATTTGAACAAAACAGAATCTGTGTTAAAGCCCAGCTGTACACCGATTTCTCGCAATGGTACAATATAGGAGATTTCTTGCTTTTTCCCTCCCCAAGTTGATTGAATCTCATTTGAAGTGTGTTTAACTCTGTAGGGAGTACACTGTGTATTAGTTTCCTAGGAATGCTGTAACAAATCACCACAAACTTAGTGGCTTAGAACAACACACCTATTCTCATATAGTCTGGAATCTGGAATATAAAATAGGAAGGCAAGACTGTATTCTTTTTGCAGATGCCAGGGGAAAATATGTTTCCTTGTTTTCCTAGCATCTAAAGACCACCTATAATCCTTGGATCATGGGCCCACCCTCTATCTTCAAATCTCTCTCATTTTTCCTTTCTCTCTCTGCCTTTTATACCATCCTTGCTTGTCTTTCTTGCTTTAATTCCCCTTCCTCTATCCTATAAGAATTCTGTGATTGAATTGTGTCCACACAAAAAATCTTGGATTCTCTCTTCGTTACATGATTTTTCCTGGGGAGATGTAAAGAAATGTCCACTCTCCCTAGATAGAGGGTCCCAACAGACCAAAGGGGGGTGGGGAACATCTGGCTCAGTCCAGCTTTGTGAAGCAATGAGTCAATTGAGATTACTTACAAGAACATGGGTGACTCAAAATTAGCTGCTCTACTGGAAGTCCCTTGAGCAACTTTTAGGCAGCCCCATCTTTGTAGAGTCTCACAAGTACCATGGATGACTCATGACCAGATTTAACACTGCTGAGTCCTCTGGGCAGCCCACAAGCAGCCACACTACTGATTATATCTACCTTCCAGTCATTCCACCTCCTGTATCACCATGGGGAGGGGAGCAGTCATGTTAGGATCATGCGAAGGCTCGTGAGCCCCATGAGTCTGTGGCCTCCCTTTGCAAGGGAATGTTAATTGGCCTGATTTATTTGGGGATTTGATACAGGTGATCAAAACTGCTTCATTCAAGATGGCAGTGGTTATGTCCTACCCAGAGAAGGCTCTCCCCATGTCAAGATCCTTTAAGTTCCTCACATCTGTAGATTTCCCTTTGCCATGTGTATCAGACAGCTTCAGGTTCACTGAGATAAACTTCCAGACCAGACACAGTTATGGAGGAAGGGATTTATTGAAACTTACAGATCCAGGGGAAGTTCCATAATGGCAGAAGAAGCTGGCCTGCCTTCACAGGCCCAAGCAAAGAGAAAGAAGTACAAGCCTAAAAGCCAAAAGCCACAGCACACTTCAGGAACTCCTGCTAGGCACACTTTGCATATCTTTAGATTGAAATCTGAAACCCACCATCACACCTAAAGATCTACCCAGTGACATTGCCTCCAGCCAGGTGGCTGCAGAATGCAAGCTACAAACAATAAAGAACTGAATATATTGGG
Source organism: Dipus sagitta (assembly GCA_036346955.1). Lineage (NCBI taxonomy): Eukaryota > Metazoa > Chordata > Mammalia > Rodentia > Dipodidae > Dipus > Dipus sagitta. The sequence continues at coordinate 260,996,104 of CM070770.1, read as the reverse complement.
GACCATCTATTCAAACTACCACATCCCACCTGTGGCACCCAATAGATTTATAACCATTACACATTGTAAATTGTACTCAGTTCAATTTCAAAGGTCCATAAGAGTCATACCTTTATGTGCATAATTATGCCTACGCTGTCTATTACGAAAAACACATTCACCCCGCCTTTGGTGATTCAGCGCTGCCACTTGGCCCTTGTTACCCCGAGATCCAGTTATTTCCATTGCATCTAAATCACCGAATGCAGCAACTGCAGCTCCCACTGTGAAGTCTTCTTTACATAAAAGACCAATGATGGGAGACTTTAAGTATGCTGGCGCTCCCCTCACATATCTGTTTCTTATAGTCTTAGTGAAGGGCACTTCACTAAGTTCTGGATGCTCCCATTGGGGCAAAGATGAGTTTACATGGCAAATCCACTCCAGCATTCCAAGTTCTCTGAGCTTTTCAATTCCTTCATTGACCTTAAGCCAAGGGATATCAGGCAGCTGAAGCTCACTCACAGTAGGCCGTCTTTGGATCCATACTTCAGCCAACGAATCAAATAAACCCTTGGCACCCCTTCCAACTGCACGAGCTGCATTGTGAAATCTAAAATCTCTGCTCAATGGGCCTATTTCAGTAAATTCAGCCTGATCTAATCTTATGTTCCTTCCTCCATCATCCCACACCCTTAAAATCCATTCCCACCCATATTCCCCATGCTTCTGCTTGTACAAGTTAGAAAACTCCTAAAATTCTTTAGTGGTGTACCTCACCTCCTCCTGTGTCACACTTTCTATCTCACCTTTAGAGGCTTGCCTAGCCTTCTGTCTGGTTATAGGCCTAGAGGCAAAGATGGGTGGGAACTGAGAAGCACCAGCACTTCCTTGTAATTCCACAGACGAGGGAGGGATGAATTCCCTCAGGCAAGGGTGGGGAGGGTAATACTTCCGGATGTGGGGGTGGGGATACAACTTCTGCTAAGGGAGGGCAGGTCATATTTCCATCCAAAACATCTTCTTCAGAATCTAACACTTCCGATGTCCCCAGGTTCTTCAGGGTCTTCCCACACATCACCATCCCAAGTCACAGGATCCCACTCTTTTCCAATCAGTGCCTTCACTTTAACTTCTGATAGTTGGTGAAGCTGGGATTTGAGTTTACGTTGCAAATTAGCCAATCTCACAATGAGAGCTTGGGTTTGGTTTTCTGCAATCTGAGCCCTGTTCTGACTAGAGAGGGACTCTCCTCCAGGGCACCTTTAGAAACATTGAAATCATGTATGTGGGTCTTAAGCTTGGAATTTTCCTTTTTGAGCTTCTGCTGTTCCCTAACTAGTTTGTTCAGAGATGCTAAAAGCAACCAACCAGCCTCATCATTGGTCTTACTTTTCCACAAATATTCAAATGTTTTAAAAACAGAGTCACTAAATTCCTCGCTCTTCACAAGACATGACTCATGGTCACCAAATACATCTATCTCACAGAGTTCTTTTAATAGTGCACACCATGGATTATTAGTGTCCTCCTTATTTCCAGTAAAAGTGCTCTCCTTATCACCAGTAGGGCCTTTAGTAGCATTGAAGTTGGAGAGCCAACCCCAGATAGCACTAAGCCCACTAGAGAAATCCATCATTACAATTCTGTTTCTCTAGAACCACTTCTGGTACCAAAATCTGTATTAGTCAGGGTTCTCTAGAGGAACAGAACTGCTAGAATGAATTATTTTAAAAAGGGGATTTATTGGATCAGCTTACAGAAGTCCAATAGCAGTTGTAGACCCGAGAATCATTGAACCTGGTAGCTGCTCAGTCCTCGTGGCCACATGCCTCAGCAGTCTCGACCCGGCATTGCAGATGGTGCCGGAAAGCCTGGAGACTTCCTGAGGAGCCACTGGGTTTTGATCGACATGGCTCTTTAGTTGATGCTGGTCTTTAGTCCGCACTGGTCTTCAATCTATGCTGGAAGGTAGCGGGCAGCTCTGGCAGCCAAGTGGAAGGAAGGCAGGAAGGAAGGAAGGAAGGGGCTCTTTTTACCCAGAGCTTCCTTATGTCAAGTCCGCTCTCTGAGCGGGCCTGCCCACTTTGGGGGAAGGGCTCACCCTGGGGGAAGGGCTTCCTCCTTTAGTAGATCCATCCTAGAAGCAACCTTTGAGACTCACCCGAAAGGGATTTCTGTGGATTACTAAACAGATCAAGTTGACAACACCTTAACTATCACACCATGTAAGATAACAATCCAGGGCATCTAAATATCTGTGGGTCCACCTCCTATCTATTGCTCCCCATTTCTGGGTCCGCAAGAGAAGTTGCTACTTGGTCCTGAGACCGCCTTGTTCATCTGGTACTTGCTCTTTTGCCCCCTTTTCCTTCCCTCTTCATGGAGTCCTTCTAAGTACCATAGTGAGTTTTTCAACTGCAGGGTGTAGGGTCCCCCATGGGTACTGGAGCTTATGGAAATGACTTCAGTAGCACATACCAACTTCCAAGCCATGAGATGGATGTACACTACCCAATTTACAGTTTTTGGAGCAGAAGATGGCTAAGCCTTATAAGCGGCTTAGCACAGGTTTGGAGCCATACATTTTAGCTGTTCACCACGCATTCCTATTATTATTAGTTATGTGTATTTTTCATGCTTGCAAAAATCTCTTGTAATTATTTAAATTGCTGTTCTGGCCTAGAGACATGAGCAGAGGTATGTCCATAAGAAATGTTTTGGGCCTTAGTACATCTATATGAATCTATCGAGCAGATTCTATATAACATATATATTACAGAATGCCTTTGCAGCTAACTGCTCTGGTTTCACACACTCACATTTGGTACTCCATCCCAGGTAGGGCAGCTACTGTCATCATTTTTTTTATCTACAGAAACAAAGGCTGGGAATGTGAAGTGATTTTCCTGTGACAGTACTCCCTGGGGCCTTCAAGAGTCTGTACTCCTGATCCTTCACCCCTGTTCTTTGCCAGTTGCCTCTCCAGTAGACAGACATAGTAGCCTGGACTGTACCCACTCATTTCAGATAAGTGGTGCACACATCCCAAGCCTGGAGACCTGAAAGATCATGAAAATAGGGACCAATTAGAGTTCATTAGGAGGCCCCTGGCTTAGGCAGAAATCAGCACTTTGACTCAGTCTCTAGCTCTCTGGAATGAATTCCCACAGAGCAATGGGATCAGGGGCCCCTAGGGGCATTTTTTTTTTCACAGCTGCCAGGAGCTGTTTCCTTATATACTGCACATGCTTCTCTCTATCACCATGAAACTCAACGTTTACATTGAAGCTGATATTAAGGCCAAAGCACAGGGAGCAATGTGGGGAGTTTTCTTTAGAACACAAAATGTCCAATTTCCAAAGATCTGGCTCGAGCGCAAATAGGCGTTGACTTCAGTTCTTTTGGGAGCTGCTACTCTGCATACCAACAGAGCCTGTGGCTGTACTGAGACAACCCATGCATCTCACAGGGCATTTGTCAATAGGAGGATCTACTTGGGGCTTGAGGAAGTATTGAATAATGTATAAAATTAACACATTAAGGTTGATTAAAATCCTAAGTGCATTATTCCAGCTGGAGCAAAAGACTCCTGAGTTCTATGGTCACAGAAAATTATTGATCTGGAAGGACTTTTGTCCTCACAGCACTCCATGACAATGAATGCTGGGACCATGAGCTCTGTGGAGAGGCCATCATGAATGTAATAACTCACAAGGATAGTACCAAGCAGGCTCCTGTATAATGGGATTGTTGCACCAGATATTTGGTCTTCATATAGTCAGGGTTATAAAAATATTAATAATTTATCCCTTTTGCTACTTTTCCTGATACAGAGAGCTAAAAGGAAGAAAGAACCAGTTACTAGGGCTTTGAGGACAATGATCTGGGCATCATCATTGGCATGTGCTTATCAAGATGTTTATTGCCATCAGAGAAGCCTTGTCCTTTCTCTGGTCTATAAGAAACTGATTTATGAACTTTGGCTTTTGAAAGGTGTGTGTGTGTGTGTGTGTGTGTGTGTCTGTCTGTCTGTCTGTCTGTCTGTGGTATGCATACACACACGCATATTTGTATATAAGCATGTGTGTATAGGTATATGTACAGAGATCAACATAAGGTGTCTTCCTCAACCATTCTCCACCTTATTCTTTGAGACAGGGACTCTCACTGAACCTGGAGATCACTAATTGGTGTAGACTAGCTAGACAGTAATTCCCTGGGATTATCCTGTAGCAAGCTCCCCAGAATTGGGATTACACACATGTGCCACTGCACCTGGCTTTTTCATGGTGCTGGGGATTGAAACTCAGTTCCTCATTCTTGCACAGCAGGCACTTTTACAAACTGAGCCATACCCCTAGGCCTGAAAGAGTATTTTCAAGGGTATATCAAGCAGGGATGAGTATTCTCATTAGGAAATCATTCACAGGCCCGATGAAGGCAGATGTCAGGGTGTTGAAACTCCAGGGAGTAAATTATATCTTTATTGAGGACACTGTAAATTCTACAATTACCTGGCCACTAATTTGGAAGCAAATAACTTGTCTCATTTCACAAGTGCACAGACAGGAATTCTGCCTCAGGATGCACCTCATCTATTTTTGGTTTACTTGATTTTAGATGAGATTTGGGGAGTTGCTTGATGCTAGCATGGGTTAAATATCCTAGCAGTGCTGGGATGAGGAATACATTTCACATGTAAGAAAGACAAGAGTTTTAGGAAGCTAAGGGCAGAGTTTTATGGATTCATTTGTAGCACTCTAGCCAAAGTTTCCTGTTGGAATCCTAGCAGTAATACCAGAGTGAGACCTGATTAGAGATGAACTCTTCATAGAGGAAATTTAAAGCAAGGCAAGTTTGTCTTAGCCCCACTAATGAGCTTATAAAAATGGAGAATTGAACACAGCAATGGATCCAGGGAGGAATGCAGTGGGTAGATGGAAATAGAGGTGGAGTGATACATCTAGCCAGTCTCATCTGGTTATGGGAACTAAGCAGGGTCAGGCCTGGTCAGTGCTAGGATGTGAGAAGTAGTCAGTCTTGTAAATACCTTGATCCCAGACTTCTAGCCTCAGGAATGTACACAGTATGTTTCTACTGTTCAAGCCACTCAGTTTGTAGTATTTTATGAATGTCTCATTCGCAAACTGTCAGAGTGCTAGCCAAAGGATTCTACTGTTCAAGTGAAATTTGATGAGAAAACTTACAGAAAGCAGATCAGTGTTGTAGGAGGAGTGGGGTTTGAGAGGCCTGTTCTCTTCTTTCCAATGTGGCTCTGGGGAGTCTTTTGGGAAGCCCCCAGAATATAGTTGGAAAATTACTGACTACTGAGGGGATGTTAAACCATTCTGCTATGATATGACAGCAACAGTCACTTAGTACAGTCATGGCAACTTCCAGAAGCAGTGTATGAAGGTAGATTTGAAGAAGTGGCTCAGTCACTAGATTTAAGTGTGCATTGATTGATTAATGATGTCTGTTACAGGCCTAGTATCAGGAGGAGAGTGATTTTTAACAGCTATCTTCCATTCCCTGACTGGACCACACCTGGCAGGGAGAAAGGTTGTAGCTGAGACTGGCTCAAAATCACACACTACTTTGGAATCAGATGTGCTGGGTGGCATTTCAAGACCAGGTCTGTTATGTGGGAGATTTATTCCTCCCTAGAGAGTTACTCTGAGTGGTCACCAACCAGAATGACTCTGTAGGTAAAAATTAATCTCCCCCATGTCAGACCTGGTCTTACACTGTCAATCACACTGTTAGGATGGCCTCTTTTTACTCTCAAATCTCTGAGCATCAGGCTTTCTCTGTGGTATCTCTCCCTCTTCAGGAAGCATTGCCTTCAGACCAATGGTTCTCAGTCTCAGTGGTTTGAACCACCCAGAGACAATAGTAGGGCACACATTTAGCTGTCATAACCGGAGATGGGGCATATTAGTCACTCAACTCATTGTTGTGACTAAACACTTGAAAAGAAGCATCTTTAGGAAGGAAGGAGGGATTTATTTCAGCTTATAGTTCAAGGCCCTTTCCTGTTTCTGGAGAAGTACATATTACTTTTTATAAAACCATGGAATTTTAGAAAGAAAGGTTCCTACACACTCCAGTTAGGGGCTGTGAAAGTGTTGAAAATATTCTGTTTACATATCTGTTGTCTGTTTCATGTACTGGACATGAGTTTCTTGAGACCAGGAACAACATCTTGTCCACCAAGGTAGTACCAGTGTACAGTGGCTTCATTTATTTGATCAATCCATTAATTCATTAGCCAGGGGCTGAAGCCAAAAAGCTGTGTGTGTGTGTGTGTGTGTGTGTGTGTGTGTGTGTAGTATTTAAATAAATTCTTACTAGGTGCTCAGTATGACTTGCTGGATGAACCGTTGAGTGCTGGTACTCCAGTCCCTGTGCTTAGCATTTAACATCATTTAATGCTCACCACAACCATACAAAGTGGGTACTGTTCCCTCCATTATAAATATGAGGAGACTGGAGTCAGAGATGCTTGGTAACTTTATTAAAGTCACCCAGCTACTCATTAATAGATAAGATCTGAATTCTGGTCTGATACTAATGTCCAAGCCTATGTGTACTTCATTCTCACTTTGAAGGTCAAGGAAGGGCAAGTAGGGCCTCACTTGTTGTTCATGAGACCACTGGATTCTTGTGGTCAGAGTGGAACCTGGTGAAATCAGTGCAGGCAACAAGCATGGAGATATGGGTAGATACAAGGAACATTAACCTTCCCAGGCTAGAGCTCAGAGAAGGAGCCAGAATGTGTGGGTGGCTTGATGGAAAGGAGAATATCAAGGGTATTGATGGGTCTGTTTGCCAGGGGTGTAGAAAATGAAGCAATCCTAGGAAAAGTCAGCTCAGTTAGGAGATGTGGGCACAGGGGCAGCAATGTTTTGAGCATGTTGAGTCTCAAGCTATGGAAACACCTCAAGGGAGATATTGAAAGGTGGTAAGATACCCTTGGTATCACATGGTAGAGCCTGTCCACATAATTTATGCTTAAAGGAGCACGTATTTGCTCATATAACTGAGAAAGATAGCTCTGCCTGCAGGCATGGCTGGAACCAGGGGTTCCATTGAGAGTCCAGGGTTTCAGCTCTCTCCATTTTCTGAGCAGACAATTATCAGTCTTCAGGAGCCCTGAATTTACATCCTAGCAGCCTAGGAACTCATGGCAGATTGAGAGAGAGAGAGAGAGAGAGAGAGAGAAATAGAGAGACAGAGAGAAGAGAGGAGAGAGGAGAGAGGTGAGATAATAATTTCCAGACTCCTAAGTTTTTGTGGTCCATACCCAAATAAGGGGGCATGGAGATAAGGACCCTCTACTTAAGGTCTCTCCAGACTCACACCGAGTGACAGGCAGGAAGGGTAGAGTAGCATAGCAAACATCCACTCAGATGTTCATCACCCATTCCACAGGATACACATCCCACAAAGGGGTGTTCAGAGGCAATGGCAGGAGAGTGATGACTCTACATCTCAAGCCAGGACTCACTGCTGAGCATATCTGTGCCTCTTCTTACATCCTCCTGACTTGTCCGGGTGTCCCCAGGCCATAAATGCTGCTTGGCTAGTCAGGAATGACCTCAGAGGAACCCAGGGCCTTTAGCACAGGTAACAGAGTCTGTGACTGCTGAGAGGCAGCGGCCCCTTTGCAGATTCATTGCTTGTTTTGTTCACAGTTACCTGCAACATGGCACTGATGCAGATGGATAGAAATATGCTTCCATGTAACACATTTATAGCAGGGGAAGAAACGCCCCAAAACACAACTGCTCAACACGAAAACGGCGTCTGCTCTGCTCTCTGAATACAAAGAGACTGGTGATTATCGCAATAATAGACAATTGAGCTGTGGTCAGACACTTGAGAAGTACTTTAAACAGTTGGTCATAAATATAACATCAGAACATTATGATTCACATGAGAGGAAGACAAAAACAGACCCCAGTAATGAGCCTGAGATGAAGCCTGGGGATGTGAATGAAGGCTGGCCAAATGCTCATCTTCCCATCCGTGGGAGGTAGGGTCTAGACTAGGATGGACCTGAGCTTCTTGGGGAACATGTAATAAACATATCCTGTTTAGGAAAGATCTTTGGCCCTTATAGTGTGTTTCACCCACCTTCACAGACGGCCTCAGATGAGAGCCACATAAATGGCTAAGGGTCCATGTGATAGGCTCAGTCATGGTCTCCCACAATGTCCATGCTTAATCTCTGGGTCCTGTGAATATGTTCCTTTGTGTAGCACGAGGTTGTTTGCAGACATGATTAACACAAAACTTAGTTGGAGGATGACCATGGATTAGCCAGGTGGCTTCATGTCACCTCAATGGTCCTTGTCAGAGGGAGGCATGACAGGCAGAGATTGAAAAGGAGAAGGAATGACAGAGGCAGAACTTATGATGATGTTCTTGGAAGTTGGAAGAGGAGGCCAAGACATGCAGGCTGCTATCAGACACTAGCAAAAACTTCAAATCTCTCCTGGAGCCTCAAAGTGAATGCTGTCATGGGACATCTTGACATCTGCCAGTGAGACTTTATTTTGCATTTGTGGGTTCCAGTGTGTACAAGAGAAAACATGTATTGTTTTAACCTATCACATTTGTGATTATTCATCATAACACCAGGAAGACATGAATAAATACAAGGCATAAAAGTTCAACCATTTTTGTCCCAGTCAGGGCAATCAGACAAGTAGGCCCTGCCAGCTCCAGGGTACCATGCGAAAGGTGGGTTCTGGGCCTGCATCAGAGGCCAGCTTCTTCCTCTGCCCACTTCCCTCCCTGCTTCCACAGTATAGTTCCTAGGGACATCTCCTCATATAGATGCTTCACCTCTGAGTTGGCTTCCTGGGGAGCCTAGGCTGTGACAGTGTGCCCCTCAATGGTGATGTCTGGGAGTGGCCCAGGACATGACTATTGGGACTGACTAGGCTGTGTCAGCCTTCCAACATGGAGGTCAGTACTCAGTACTCTGCTGTTTTAAGACTCAGTTGTCTCAGTGGTAAATTGGGAAAAAAATAATATAGACAAACAACATGTAGTAAGGTCACATGGAACATGAAGAACACACATGACACAGCCTGCCACAAGGCAATCTCTTGGTGAGGAGGATGCTCTTGATGAGATGGATGATGGAGGAACAGGTGCTGACATGCTTTTGTTGGGTGGGATGGTGATAAGGGTGGAGACAGTGGTATGAGAACTCCAGGGGCTGGTGGACAGGTTTGTGGCTTAAGGAAGAATCTATGGGGAGAGCTATCAAGACATTCATTCTACTAGTGTCAAGTCGGTCAGATGAAAACACTAAGGAAAGAAGCTTTCCTTCTCTTTTTGTGGGCATGTGTGATGTATGCACATGTGTGTGTGTGTGCACGAGGGTGTGTGTGTGTGTGTGTACAGATATGCACACTTCATGTGTGTGTGCAGAAGACAGACAAGAACATTGGGTGCCCTTCTCTTACCATCATCTAAATATTTCCTTGAGACAGAGTCTGTCTGCCGTAGTTCATGTCAAGCTTTTTATGTGGGTTCTGGGGAGTCAAACTTGGCATCTTTGGGCTGAGAGGCCCTCATGCTTAAGCAGCCAGCACTCTTAATGTCTCATCCACCTCCCTAACCCCAGTGAGGACTTTTTCAACGTGGTCTTCCACCTTCTTTGCTGCCTCATCTAAGTTTATTGATAGACTTCTAGGATGTGGGTTGGATCCCAGTGTCTGAGATAGAATCTGGGCATGCCTTTGTGATGGTTAATCTCTGGTTGTCAGTTTTTACAGGATTTAAATTACTATGGAATACAAATCTCTTGGCTTGTCTGTTAAAAATTTTCTAGGTTAGATTAATTGAGGAAAGAAGACCCACTGTTACTGTGGGTGACACCATTCCATGTTGCTACGGGTCCTGCTATACAGAAAGAGGAAAGCTAGCTGAGTGCCAGCATTCATGTCTTTCTACTTCTCCCCTGCTGATGTGACTATGTGAACTGGTTTCCTGCTCCTGCCATTCATGCCCTGCCATAATAGACTTATTCTCAAAAGAGGATGCTGATAATGAACTCTTTGCTTCCTTAAGCTGTGTGGCAGAGTATTTTGACTTAGAAACAAGAACGTAACTGATGTAGTCTTGAACTCCAGACTGGCCAGCTGGAAAATTGTTCTCTGGGATCCTTCTTGGTGTAACTCCTGGGATGGTGACCTGTATTTAGTCTTGGGGCATTGCAGATCATATCTCAGAACACTGAGAGCCTGTACCTGAAGCTGGGATTAGAGGCATGTGAAGACCATGTATTGAAGATAGGAAGCAACTTTTAAATAGTTATCTGAGCTACTAGCAACACATTTTTTAACTTGAAAAGAGGCATAAACATGGAACTCAACTATAAATCCCCTGCCCAAGAATATCACCCTTTGAAGAGTATGAAAAACAACTCTCCTGCATTTGTTCCTGAACTTGAGAGTTCAGACTGTCAGGAAAGCACAATTTTCAGGTGAGCTATTAAGGATGCTCAGAATAAGAACTGCCACAAAAGTGCCAGAAGTGTAAACTTGGACCTAATTCAATTTGCTAGTCGCCAACATGGAACCATGGCCAAAAACTTCCAACTACATTAAACTCTACCTACTTCTCCCAGGCTGGGCCTGTGGGTGCAGAGGCCCAGCTGTCAGCCCAGCCTGCTGGCTGAAGATGAATCACCACAGAAAATGGGCTGTAATGAAAACACTGACAGACCCTTCAAAGAAATGGTGCTCAAGGGCCTCTCTTCTGTTCCATTCCCTGTTTTGTGCAATTATCACCTTGGAAATGGCCTTCTCTTCACTCATGAGGGGTGCATTGTGCTTTGGTCCCAGGGTGCGCCATGTCATATGATACCTTCATGCTTCAAATGGGATGTAAATTGGATTCTACCTGGGCTCGTCCGCTCCTTGACAACTGCAGCAACTTTCTATTTCATGGAGGCGAGAACTGGCCATGTATACGCACCAGTATCAGTGCAGCATGGGCAGGACAATGCAACTAGACATCATCTGTCTTCCGTGGAGATCTTCATGCCTCGAGAAATGGATTCTCTGCTGCTTTCCTGTTCTGTAGGAGAGAGCGTGACTGAGAAAGTACAGCTTTCCTGGTTGTGGGGACCAGAGAAGGCCATGGGAGAAACATTCAGTTTCTTCTTATTATTATTAGTGAAGGATCCAGGCACAGCGGGCTACTGTAAGAGTATAGCTAGCCTGGGTCTTCAGGGAACTTTGTACCATGGTTACTCTGACATGCCTCTGGTTGTCCTAACTGCCCATGGATCTCTAGAAGCATCTAAAGACAAAACAAAGGACTAGGGATGTAGCTCAGTTGGTAGAGTGGGTTTTACTGTGCCATGATGCTCAAGGATGAGTGAAGGGCAGAGAAGGATCCCGCACTTTCACGGCTAGTACCAGAAATTTGAAGAAGTGGTAGATATGCAAAAGCATCCAGAAAGACTGGAAAGACATATTTAGAGATGTCTGCACCTCTCTTTGCATTTGAAAGAATGCAGAAAGAAAGGTGGCTTACAACCAACCACGCCTCTGCCCTTCTCTCGCAGTAGACTGAAAGTGACTTAAAAGCTGTGGTTACATCTGCCTGCTTCCTGGTGACAAATCTGTCGGGTATTGTGCCTGGCATAGTAGATGTTTATTGAACAAACAGAGGAATCTTTCTTTTCACCTCTTTTAACTTTGGCAAAGTCTATCTGGCACATCAGCACTGTGGTGGTGACAGGTGTCTGATGGGCTTCCAGACAATCTACCAGTTACATACAGCACAGTCTCAGGGGCCAACAGGCAGTTGAGAACCTGAAACCAGCTGAACAGACCTGTGTTAGCAAAGTTCACACATTTCATCTGAATCTTGAAGGTGAAAGGTTTTTCAAACACTTGTTCCAGTTATGTGATACTCCTGGGAGGATTTCTGATGAGAAACCAAACTGAAGATGATCCAGGAGGTATATTCATTGACAGCCTAATGTCTAATCCCAGGAATGTATTACATGTCAGAGATTTTCAGCATCTGTCAGGGTTTGGACAAAGTGTCCCCTAGAAGGCACATGTTTTGAAGGGTTTGGTCCCCAACTGGTGACACTATTTTGGAAAGTTCTGGGACCTTTAGGAGGTGCAACCTAGTTGTAGGAAATAGTTCACTGGAGTCATGTCCCTCAGGGCTGTTTATTATCCTAGCCCCCTCTCTGTTCTCTTTTCTTCTTCTGCCAATTTTATGCTGATGTGAACTGCTCTGTACCACCATGTCCTCCCTTCACAAACCTCTGAAACTCTGAGCCAAAATGAAATTTTTCTTCTACTGTTGATGCCAAGTATTTTGTCTCAGTGACAGAAAATGTGACCTGTACAGCATCTTCCCTGACCTTCTATCCTTGACACCAGGTGTAGCTTACAGCATTGTACCACAGAGCCCCTCTTTGCTGCAACTCCCCAAAAGACAGTCCAATATTTTGCTGGCCTTGCGATATCTCCTACTGTGGTGCTATGCCATACCTGTTCACAGCTGGGCTGCACAGCCAGTCTGCTAGAGAGAAGAGCAACCGTTTGGCATTTATCTTCATACTCTCTTATGGTAGAAGGAAGCAAAGACAAGAACATATTCCTGAGTAATTTATTCTGTTCCCTGGCATTGATGAAAAAGATAAAAATAAATCAGTGTTTCTACTCATCTTGTTTGAAGGACAAGCCAAAATCACACCATTAAAAATTAACATCTAAAACAGATTGTATATTACTAGGGATGAGTTCAGACCTAAAGTAGAATAATCGGCCAAATGAATCTACAGAATGTGAGGTATGACCAATTACTTTCACTTTGAGTGGTTAAGAAATAAAAGAAGACAGATTATCTTCATTTCTGGCTGGGAACACTTTTTTAGAAACACCCCACAACATTTTGTTGGAGTTAAAAATAAACTAAAAAAGAGGCTAAGGTCAGAGCTCTGAGGCCTTCTAGAACACAAAATGTATGAATGAGCACAGTGCTATGAACTTCACATCAACATTACCAGATCACTTCTGTCCTTAGAGCTGCCTAATTTCTAGTGCATATTAAAAATCTCTGGCTAATTTCTGATGTCCTAAGCAACTGATAAGATGTCCATTGTTTCCATCTATTGTTATTATCTATAGGGTATGAGATCCACCCATCTATCCATCCTTCAGGAGCCCCTGCCTTCCTGTGCTTGCCCTGTGCTCAGGCAGGGATACCACAGTAGATAAGAAATATAGCTTCAGTACTTACCTTTGGATACAGACATGCCAGTCTGTGGCCCATGGACCACAGGAATTCAGCATATTTGTAGATGATAACACCATGGCACTATGTCAGAAGGGTAGAGACCCCAGCTAGAGCGTGGGATTTCAGCCTCTACAGTACTGATGGGGGTTGTCATGTTCTTTGTAGGATGTAAAAAGCATGCTTGGTCTCTGTCCGCTAGGTTCTAGTAATGGCTGAACTCTACTCCATCATGATCATCAAAAATATTCCCAGACATTGAGAAATGTCGCCTGATGGGGGAGAACTCTCTTCCATGCTGGTCTCACCCCTATACTAATTATTGGATTGATTGTTACTAAACTCTTCTCTCTCCAGCACCTCACACAGTTTCTGCATAAAGTAGATGCTTAATGAATACTTGTATGTCAAGCAAATGCATGAATGCATGCACGAACTAGAGTCCAAGCTTTCCCTAGGGAACTGACAAAGCTTAGGAAAACTGTGAGTCTAGGCCATGCTCCAAACCAAGCAAGCAATGTCTTTAATCAAAACATGCCTCAGCTAAATGGGAAAAATCCTGCTTATGAGGTATTTAGCTGTGTAAGCCTGACAGATAATTGAGCGGCTGGATTTTTCAGTTTCAACAGATTGGTTTGCCATTCTGTAGCCACAATAACAGAGCAAAGTAACAATCATGTCTATGTTTAATTTTCTGAAGAGTGCTACATCGCCCAGGCTAACAATCTGGCCAATTAGATGTGGCCGATTGGCACTCCCACACAAGTTTGGGGGGTATTTAAAATAGCTCTCTGCAAAATAAAAAAAAAAAAATCCAAGCTGCAAAGAAAGTTTTAATTTTCCTTAGACTTCATATTTCAAATGCAAGTTTGTGATAGTGAAATTGTTCTGGGTGACAGTCAAGAGACAAGCCACCCATTTGGAGTGAATTAGTGTCAAACTGAGTGTTGTCTTTGTGGCCAGTGATTGTGTCTGTTTGTGGAATTGGATTTTCTTTTTAATGTTCAAGGAAATCGTCAACCTTAGGGAATTCCTGACCACAAGATCATCCATTTCTATGGGGTCAGAAGTGCCACTTACCAAGCTTTCTTTCCTACCTCAAGCTTAAGTGAATGTGGGCTGATGGGAATGGGAGAGAGCTCACCATCTGCTTCACTCATGTGTTCTAGGCACAGTTGTAGGTTTGTGTGGAGGAGGCTGCATCTTGCTGAGTAACAAGCCACCAAGAAGTGTTACTAGCATGTGGTCACAACATTTGGTTAGCCCATGAGTCTGGAGTGCGTTTCTGATCTTAGCTGGACTTGGCTAGTTTTGAATGCCATGCATATCTGGTGTCAGCTTCAGGCTGACTGGCTATGTTCATCTACTCTGGGCTTACTTACCTGTCTCAACATGGTATGGCTGTTAGGTGATCTCATATGGTCTTAAGGGCCAGGATGGTTGTAAAGTCTTTTATCCTCCAGGGGACTAGCTGAGAAAAATGCATGTGGCAGTTACAGAGGTACAGGAGTACATGCATAGCCAAGCCCAGAGTTGAATTCAAGTGGTGATTCACTGTAAGGGATTAACACATCAATGTGCTACAAAGCTATACTCCATGAGGCTTAATATAAACAAGAATGTTTGTACAACAGAGATACTTGAAGGGACAAGAGGAGGGGAAAGATGAGGGAACAGTGCTCAGATACCCAATTGCTACAGGGCTCCATTTTTCTGTAGCTGGGCAGAGTGTCTGCAGTGGAAAGAAAATAGCTCTGTAAATATGAAGGAGAAATATCTGAGGATCAAAATGGGAGGGCATCTAGTTCCAAGTAGTCTAAATTTGCAATCCTGTGGGAGTTCCAACTCAAGCCATGGAAGGGCCAGCCCATAGAATCCCTTACAATGAGTGTGGAGCATCATGGGAGATAGTGGAGGCTCCCAAAGATCATAGCTTGATTTAAACAGTGCACCCTTGAAATTTGACAAAGACTTGTCTCCCTAACACATCTGCAAATTATTCATTTCACAACTGCACTGGGACATACAGGGCCTACCACATACAGTACAGTTAAGATAACTAAAAATGCAGAATATCAATGGTTTTATACATATACCTCTAAAGCAATTCCATCCTGTATCACAGAGTGACTTAGTTTCTCTCATAACAGGATTTATGTATTGAACTTTCATACTAGTGAGAACTAGTATTTATTTTTATTGCTTCTCTGTGACAAGCATTGGGAAAAGCCCAATTTACATACACAATCTTGTTTTATTCTTATAACAATCTCATGACATGTGTGTCATTATGGTCATTTTATAGATGACAACTGATCCAGATGTCATGGGTAATAGGTGCATGATTCATTGTGAGCTGAGTGTGGAACCACCTTAAGGTGGGTCACTTCTGGAGGTGCTCTGATCGGTGGCTTGGGGAGGGGCCGCCACCCTGAAGAGGTTCTGCTCTTGGTGCTGACTTCTAACATGTTGATTAAAACACTTGGTTCCTATGTGTGCTCAGCCACTACATTTAAGATACGGTAAAGACAGTGGTACTTCTGCCTAAGTGAAAATTCTGTTTTAGGGAGGGAATGTTTATCTTCTACTCCTTTCATGTGGTGGGAACTCTATTAGTGTGGATCCTTGGACTGTCATCCCATTACTGACTCCACACCACTTATATTCTCTAAAATCTGAGGAACTATGAGGTTCATGTCCCTTTGCCTAACTTTGTTCACGATCAAGCTATACGGAGAAAGTATGGTGCCTCTATTCTTTCCCAGGTATGGAACACACATTCTGTACCCTCATGCTGGGACCCTGCCCAAGGTCACTGTTCCTATAGCATGTGGACAAATCTGTCAGAATGAAAAGCACTCAGTACTAGAAATCAGCTTTGCTTTCACCTCTGATGACATCCTTCAGTGCAGGCTTGTTTGTGAATGAGGGTGAGCTGCTCATCCCTTCATCGTATGCCTCATTTGGAACAGTTCAAGAATGGAGTGGATGTTGTTGAGAGTCCCTGAGAACCCACCCATTGAAATGAGACACAGGCATGGAGGAGCCATGTGCTGAAGGTATATTCTGTGAGCCTTGATGCCCTACCTACACTGGCTCCTCTAAGTGTCTCTACAATGTCACTGTCACTAAACATCTCCAGTGTACAGATTGGAAAACTGAGGCTCATCCAATTTCAGAAGCAATAGAACATACAGCAGTACACAGCTGCCTGAACCCAAGGTAAAGGTTCTCCATTGTGTACAGAGGAAAAAATAAAGTTTTGGAGTTTCCTTTAGACAGAGGATATTGGCTGTCAGAAAAGAGAGTGACTGTCAGGATGCTGAAAAAGTGAGAACTCTGCTGAACTTTAGCTGGTCAAAGTGACTCACAGATGGAGAGGAAGATGTGCAACTTTTTCAAGGACATAACCAAGAAGCAGTGCTTCAGGCTGAGGAGATGACTTAGTGGATAAAGTGCTTGCTGTGCACACATGAGAGACATAAAGCTGGATGCTGGAGCAGGAAAGCACCACCAATCTGCTGTGTACACCTGCATTCTCTAGAATGCTATGAAAATGGAATCATACATTACACTTTTTTTAAAGTGTGGTTTCTTTAAATTATATTGAGACCCAAGCACACTATGACACATGAAAGCTTGTTCTTTTTTTGTACTGAGTACTATTCTCTCTGTCCCATCACATGCTGGTGAATAGTTGGATTGTCCTCAGTACTTGCCTGTCATACATGCAGATGTGTTGTGTGCACACATGATTTCTCAGCACACTTACATTTTGGCAGCACTAGGAATTGAACCGAGGGCCTTGTATATGCCAGACAAACAATCTACCACTGAGGTGTATCCCCAATCCTCTCTTTACATTCCACTTTTTTAAACAAGTTGTCCAGGCTGGTCTTGAAGTCACTCTGTAGCCTAGGCAGGTCTTGAACTTGAGAGATTACAGTTCTATGCCACCAAGTCTGGCTGCACAACTCACTTTAAAAAATGTTTATTTGTTTATTGGTGAGAGAGGGGGAGAGACAGAGAGAAAGAGAATGGGTGCACCAGGGCCTCTAGTCACTGCAAACAAACTCCAGATACCATCTCACACATCTGTCTTACATAGGTACTGGGGAATCGAACCTGGGTCCTTAGGCTTTGAAGGCAAGTGCCTTAACTGCTAATCCATCTCTCTAGCCCCCATAGCCCACTTTAAAAAATAATATTTATTTATTTTTTTCAAGCAGAGATAGGCAGATTGAGATAGAGAGGGAGTGAGAGTGAGCAAGAGAGAGTGAATGAGTGTGCCAGGGCCTCTAGCCCATGCAAATGAACTCCAGATGCATGTGAGACCTTGTGCAACTGGCCATTTGTGTGCACTGGGGAACTGAACCCAAGTCATTAGGGTTTGCAGGCAAGCAACTTAACTGCTGAGTCATATCTCCAACCCTTTGGAAAGGGCTTCCTTGTTTCATTTTTTTATTTTATATTTTTGAGGTAGGGTCTCACTTTAGCCTAGGATGATTTGGAACTCACTCTGTAGTACCAGGATGGCCTCTAACTCACAGTGATCCTCCTACCTCTGCTTCCTGAGTGAGTGCTGGCATTAAAGGTATGCAGCCCCATGCCAGGCCATAGCCCACTTTTAAGTCTCACAATGAGAAAATGGCAGTGCTAATGAGTCCCCATTCTATAGGTAAGGTAGCTGAAGACCATTAGTGTTGACTGTTCTGCCCAAGGCCAGGGGCTCATGGGTATCAGAGATGCCGTTGGAGGTCTTGCTCACAGATCCTGTGCAATCCTGTAGCCTCATACTGAGGAGTGTCCTCAGTGAGAAAAATGAAGAGGTTGATTTTTTTTGGGGGGGGGGGGGCTATAAGAATAAATTTCTCAGCCTTTCTCAGCTCCCTGCCATGGCTCTCCAGAGTGGCCACTGCACCTGATGCTCAGAGGGCAGCATGGGCCTTCCAATCACATTGTTTCATAGTTTAACCATCAGCCAAAGATAAAAGTAATCCTAGCAGGACCAGGAATATCTCCTATTGAGAAAATAAGAGACTATCTTCACTTGTAAAAGACAGAATCTTGCTTTGTAGCTCTCATTGGCCTGGAACTCACTCTGTATCCCAAGCTGGCCTTGAACTCAATAATCCTCCGACTTCAGCCTTCCAGGTTCTAGGATGGCAGGCATGAGCCATGACACCTGGCAGAGTAATGTTTAGACTCTGAAAGGGAGTTTATAAAAAGCAAGCTGGCAGAAGAAACAAAGTCAGTGCAAGTATCCTTGTACTTCACCCACAGCTTGAATGGAGAGTTCTGTGGTGAGATGAATGCAGAAGACAAACTTGGCTGTAGAATAGCAAACAGTTAAAGGTTCAACTGTTGCAGCTACTTGGAATCTCAGGAAGGCACCCGAGGACGAGGACAAGGATACTCTGCCCATCATTTCCCTATGTGAGCTGGTCTCTGGGCCTTTGTGCCATGTCCTTCCTGCATTCTGATTCTCAGCTGTTTGGGTCATTCACGTGCTAAGCAGCTACCCAGCATGAGGTGGCCATCTGTGGGAAATGACTGGACCAGTTTCTGCCCAAAGGACAAAGGGCTACATGAAGAATGCTGTGGGAGTGCTAGAAGTTGAAGGGACCCAAGAAAGATCTGAGAGAAGGGCCAGTTAATTATTTAAGGTTTTTCTTCTGTTTGTGGTTTTGAACATGCACATGAGTACAGTGGTGATAAGCCAGCAGTGGGCTAGTCACTCTTAGCCAATTCTCTGGGGAAAATATATGTATGCCTCACAAGCTTATTAGAAATGCCACTCACATAAACAATGTGCAGCAAATAATTTATAAACAATAGTAAAATATAAATATTCTTCACTGAAAATCCTATGTATGTGGGCAGTCGCCTTTTCAGAGAATGCTTTTGCTAACTTTTGCCAGTCTCTTGCATCTGTATCCAACCTGTGGTTCCAATTAATGAACAAGCATATGTCAGCCATGAATGCTGGTTAGTAATTTCACTTATGTTAACGAAGACATAAGGTAATATTATGATGTTAAATAAGACAAGATTGAAACAATGAAAATAAGTCAAAATGCCATTCATTTGTTAATGACATTGTAAAGCACAGTTTTGCTGAATTGGACAACAGTTTTTGATAAATTGAAGAATATTTGATCAGTAGTCTGTGGTATTCACAGCATACCACAGCAATAGACAAAGCCACCTTGAATATATTCTCCATTAATAGCATTTCCGTGATCAGTTCAACCAAGGCAATCATTCAAATAATAAATCAAGCCTTGGCTTGTAATATATGCTATTTACAATGATATAGACATGCTCAGTGTCACTGATTTCAATCTACTGATGTAACATTATGGACCACCAGGTAGGGAGGAGATGTGTGGTTCCACCATGTTCTATGTTATTTCTACCACATAGATGCTGCATTTATATTTTAGTATTATTAGATTTAAGAACAATCTTATGCACTTCCTAAATATTTAGCAATTGAATCATGTGAGTGAATAGGGCACATCAATAGATACAACTATAAAGGTCCTAACTTAGATATGCCCCTTATTGTTATGCCTCTTGTGGATCTATAGATACTCCAGTCACTTATATGAAATGGCATAATGATTGCATATAACCTATGAACAGCCTTTAAATTGCCTCCAGATTATTAATAACCTTAATAGAGTATACATTCTATGAAAATAGTTGTTATATTGTTTAGAGGCTAATGAAAACAAACAGAGTTTTACATGGTATGGACACACTGATGTGTCCTATGGATATGAGTATCCACTGTATTACCCAGCCTGTATCTTTCATCTCAACCCAATTGAGGTGTAGCTACAGGTCCACACTCTTCTCTTTACACTAACAGACAATGTAGATCATATGGTGTACAGTATACAGATGGCCAGTTTTGGACTCTACTTACTGAATAACATCATACAATGAAAGTCACTATGGCATTGTGGGATGCAGCTAGAAGAAGTAAATTAGATAAAGTACTGACTTAAGTCTTTCTCTCTGTCTCTCTCATTTCAGTGGTGTTGTAGGAGTCATATCATACCTGGAATGCTCTTGCTAATGGAGTTTATTTTTTCCCTTTTGGGCTTGCTTTACTCTGCTAAATCTCTCCCCTACTCCGTCTTAATCAACTCTACCATCATACCTAAGCATATCATAAACTTATGTACATAGGCTGTGGTATATTTTCTACTCAGGTATTTCTATGTACACGACTATGCATGCTCATAGTTTCTTTGATTGTTTTGTTTAATCAAACATGGTGCTGTAATATGCATACTTCTTTGCATGATACTGCACAGTAATCCTCACTCAATAGTCGTTCTAATTCTTATTTCTCAATTTTTGGTTGCATCACACAATGTGATGTTTTATGCTGCGAATATACAATATTTTAATTAATATTCTCCCACTGATGGACATTTGCTAGTTCTAGTATTTTCTTCTTCTTTGAATAATGCTGCAGTAAACAACCTCAAACATCTATCTTTAGATTCTGAATCTTGTATTTTTTTGTAGGCTAAAATTGAAATACTGGAGCTTGTGAGTTGAAGTGTATGTGTGTTTTTAATTTTAATAGATATATCCATATGGCTTTCTAGAAATAATCCCCATTTCCAGCGGGAATAAGTAAGATAACTTTTCCTTCATCCCCTCTAGCAGTGGGTCTTAACTCTTGTTTTAATTTTTGCTTGGGACATGAGTGTAAAGTAATAACTCCTCACTTTCATTTGCATTTCTCTGATTACTAGTGAGCCTGAATATCTTTTCATGTATTTATTGTCTATTTGGGGTTGCTCTTCTATGAATTTCCTATTCATATCCTTTGTTCATTTTTCTGTGGGATTGCTTCTCTGTCAATTTGTAAGAACTCTCTACATAGCATGCATGGTAATTTATTACCTGGTATTGACACTGCAAATATTTTTCCAAGTCTTTTGTTCCTCTGTTAACTTGAAAAATTTAACCTTTACTTATAGTTATAAACTTTATGGTTTATAGTTACATGGTATACAGTTTATAGTTGATGCTTATAGACATACGTAGTGTTTTCCCTCTCGAATTAAGTGTTTTCCCTTTCAGTAAGATCTTCCAAACATTTATTGTGGACAGATATATATTTTTTGTGATTTTTTTCTACATATATCTATAGCGAGATCTTTATTTAATCCATGAAAATTTACTTTACATATTGCATAAACAAGTAATCCAACTGCATACTTTTATTTTTAATCAACATAGTAATTGCACACACGTATTCATGGAATACAGTGTGATAGTTTAGTACATTTATACACTGCATCACAACTGAGTCAGGGTAATTAGCCTATTTTCCTTGTGGTGAGAGCTTTCAAAATATTCTCTTCAACCCATTTTGAAATACATTAGAATGCATTATTGCTAACTCTCATCAGCCTCCTATGCAACAGGTTGCTAGAACTTACTCCTCCTGTCTCACGTAACATTGTGTTCACTTGTCCATAGTCTTTTCTGATTCAATCACCATTTGTACATGACCATTTATTTACTCCGTAGGACATCATTTTCTCAGTGAATACAGGTACCTCTTTGGCCACAGTCTAAATCTTGCCCTTAATGGATCTGTTTGGGGATGATCTTTTCCACTGACTGTTGTTCTTCTATCCTTAGATACTGTTATACAGATTTTTTTAGAGTGGCTTTGTAGTATATTCTGATGTCTGCTCAGGCAAATCCCCATCTTATTATTTATGTACATGTCTGGAAGTTTTAGTATTTGGTTCATTTTTCATTCATATGAACTGAAGATGATTTTACTTTCAAAGAAAAAGAAAGATGCTATTCCTGTTTTAATGGGAGTATCATTAAATTTTCCACATTTATATGTATAATTTTGACATTTTTATGATATTACTTCTCCCTAATGAAGAACCTAGTTTCTTATTTCATTTGATCAAAATCTGTTTTATGTCATCCAATTAGATTTTATAGATTTATTCATATAGACCCTATGGCTTTCTTGTTAAGTTTTACTTATTTTATCTCTTTTTCACTATTTTAGTTTTTTACTATATCCATTTAAATTCTTATTCCTAGTATGCACAGAATCTACTTTTCTTTCAAGTTTTTCTAACTTTGACCTTTGTAGCTCTTGTTCTAGAAAGTTTAAGGAATAGCATGTGTAGATATTCTAGCTATGCCATCAAGCATTAGTTAGAAAGGAGGGTTTTGTACTTTTTCTTGAAAATTTGAGGTCTATCATTCAATTTATCATGCTGTATTGGGTAGAACCATTTTATACCATGTGGATGAATATATCAGTGATGGGAGGTATCTCTAGTTTCTGATTTTAATGGAAATTTACTTCTTTTAATAATTGCTGGTTTCTGTTAAAATGTATTTTTTAATATTTTATTTTTATTTAGTTATTATTTGACAGAGAAAGAGGGGAGAAAGAGAGAGAGAGAGAGAGAGAGAGAGAGAGAATGGGTGTGCCAGTGCTTCCAGCCACTGCAAACGAACTCCAGAAGTGTGCGCCCCCTTGTGCATCTGGCTTATCTGGGTCCTGGGGGATTGAACCTGAGTTCTTTGGATTTGCAGGCAAATGCCTTAACCACTAAGTCATCTCTCCATCCCAAAATGTATTTATTTTTTAAATGTTTTATATTTATTCATTTATTTGAGAGAGAAAGGGAAGGAGGGAGGAAGAGAGAGAGAGAGAGAGAGATTGGGCGAGGGAGGATGCCAGGGCTTCCAAGCACTGCAAACAAACTCCAGATGCATGTACCACCTTGTGCATGTGGCTTATTTGGGTCCTGTGGAATCAAATCGAGGTCCTCCTTTGGTTTTGCAGGCAAGCGCCTTAATGGCTAAGTCATCTCTCCAGCCCATAAAATTTATTTATTTTTATTTCTATTTTTTACTTTTAGGGTTCATTTTAGGGATGAATATGAAAATTTATCAAATATCTTTTCTTCTTATGTTCATGTGATCATAGAAGATTTTCCTTTATTGTTGATATTGTTGAGTCATTGGCATAAATTTTTCTGTGCCATGAATTCAGCCTGAAGGGATGAAGAGGGTCTCCTCTTGGGGGGAAGGAGAAAAGTGTATCAAACAACAGGAAAATCATTAAATGAGGAAAGGCAAGGAATCTAGGGCTGATGATGGCAACCAGCACAGTTAGTTTCTGGGGACTGCAGGTCAGGCTACCCCCCATGTGAAGTGAACAAATGAGGACACTTGGGCTGTTAAGGTTGGGTGGAAGTTCATGGGACTCTGTCTCTATTGCCCATTGACAGTGTCAGAGTTGGGGTCACAGGAGTGTTTTGGATACAAACAGGACATGGGAAACAGATGAAAGCTCATGACTAATAGAGAAGCATGAATACATGAAAGGCAGGTTTGAAAAAGGACTCAGGTATCATGTTAGCCAAACACAAGCACACTGGGGAGAGAGATGGACAATGTGTGGCCACTGGGTCTGAAAAACGCACCTGCTGTTTAGTTGTGGAAGATGGAGAAGGAGATCTAGAAACCGAAGATATATCAGAAAAAGAGACAAAGGCTGTTTCGTTTGAGTGAGGCTTTTAAACTATGAGGTCTTTATGAGCAGACAGTGCCTGTTAACCATTCCTGGAACTCAGCACTGAACATCCTACCCAGAAGAGGCTCAGCAAGTCCTCAAAGGCATGTGAGCTCAGAGGCTCTGCTCTCTTGGGAACTTGAAAGAGATGATACTGACTACACAGAACTAGTCCTTGAGGACAATTTGGAAACTCTTCATTCATGCATTTGTGCATACACACTCATTCCTTCATTCTCTCTCTCTCTCTCTTTTTTACATTTATTCACTTGATTTTAACATCTACCATGTACTAGTTGCCAGGCACAGGATATTCAAGATATCTGCCTTCATATATCTTTTTCCAGAGTGTGAAAGAAATGCTTATTAAATAAACAAATTGGGCAACTGCAGGCTGTGGGAATGGCTCTTCTTAGACATCTATGTGTGTGGTAGTGATTTGAGACATGATGCTAAATGCAGGTTCTGGTTTAATAGGTCTTAGGTTAGGTTGAGGTTCTATATGTCTTAGGAGTTTCCAGATGAAACTCTATACTCTAAGGACCACACTTTAAGGATCAACAAAATTCTTAAGACTATGGATAGAGGATGGTGGGAAGGGGGGTGCCTTGTGGACATGGTGACCAGTGCACATTTCTCTAGGCAGATGCTGTTGAGCTGAGACCTGAAGGTGACATTGGATTTTCAGACCAGAAACCAGCTCTGTGAATATCTGGAAAGCATGGCCCAGTTATCACTGGTGGAACCTGGAACTGTCTTAGTGAAGGGCTTGTAAACAGTGAGAAGAGAGGGTGAAATCAGGTTGATAATGTTGAGAAGAGTCAGGTTTGTTTCTGGGAAGAATTTCAAGAAAAATGGGACTCTCAGTAGGGAAGGATTTGAAGTTTCATACTCACACAATGCTTACAATATACCTTCAGGAAGGAAGGTTGTACAAACAGAATACAGCTTCCACCAGGAGTGGGTGTTGGACCTGCATGGTCTAAAAGGGGAGAGCGCTCACTCAATAAAGTTCTTGCCAAACAAGCCTGAGGACCTGAGTTTGATCCCAGAAAAAAAAAAATGTTAAAAAAACAAAAAGCAAGGCTGTGGTGGTGTTCACTTATAATCCCAGGGCTAGAGAAGTGCAGACAGGCAGATCCCTGAAACTTGATGGCCAGTCAATTTGGCTATTTGGTGATTTCTGAGTCAACGAGAGACCCTGTCTCAAAAAGGTGGATGACAGCTGAGGAACAATACCCGAGGATATCTTCCAACTACACATGCACATACGAATAGGTGCACATGCACATGAACTCACACAAGTGATAAATAAATAAATAAATATTAAAAGGGGGAGGGAAGAGGAGAGGGAGGTGCCAGATCAGGCAGGTGGAAAATATCCAGGCACAATTCCCTCATGGAACAGGAAACACCATTGGTGTCCTTGGCTCTGAGAAGAGGGTGGTGGTGGGATGGGGTATAAGATAAAGCTGGTGAGGTGGTCTAGGTTACACAGTATCCTAGATACCCTCAAGGATTCCATTTATTGTGCCTTAGGAAAACATGGCCCAACTCAAGTCAGTCTACTCTGCCTGATAGAAGTGGGTGCCCCTGTAGGAATCATACTGGGCCTTGCTACTTGGTGATGGGGAGGTGATGTTCCTTGGGGGACAGGGTTGTCATATACACTCAGCTGTAACTGAGATGCTTAGGCCTGTTGGCATGGAAGGCACTGGAATTGGAGGTGGGCAGCCCAGCTGTGACTTAGTATTACCCTTTGAAGCTTTTCCTGTCTGACACTGAATACTGAGTACCCCTCTCGTACCTGATTAGATCTGACCCCCAGTACCTCCTGGTGTGGATAGAGTTCCACTATATGTGTATATGTATGCATGTTTGTGGGGGGCACATGCATGATATGGTGTATGTGTGGTGGTCAGAAGACAATTTTCAGGTCAGTCCTCACCTCTCCACCTCATTTCAGGCAGGGTTCTTGCTCTGGATTTCTACTTTCCTATTTTTTGCTGAGCTTGCAAGAAGCTTACAGGAAATTCTTTTTCTACCTCCCATTTTTCCGCTAGCATTGGCATGCTGGGATGACAGAAGCCTTTCATGATGTCAGGTTTTTCATGTGAGGGTCTGGGGATCAAACTCAGGTACTCCAGCTTAAGCTGCAAGTGTTTAATACACTGCCTCATCTCCCCAGCCCCACTGCGCAACTCGAATACACTTTGCTCCAACACCCACAGCAGAAAGGAACCAACCCCAACCCTTTCTTTTTTCTTTTTATGAAGGAGAGAGAGGCAGAGAGAGACAGAAAAAGAGAAAGAGAGGGAATTGGCATGCCAGGGTCTCCAGCCACTGCAGTCGAGGTCCAGATGCCTGTGCCATCTTGTGCATGTGTTCAACCTTGCAGGCTTGCATCACTTTGTGCATTTTCCTAACATAGGAACTGGAAAATAGAATATAGGTCCTCAGGCTTGGCAAGTGCCTTGACTACTAAGCCTTCTCTTCAGCCCCAAGCCTTTCTTTATGCTGAGATTACACTTATCATAACACAAGGGAGGCCAGCACCTCTAAGTTTGCCTCATATACTGTGGTTGCTGCCTGAGTTTCCCATCAGGAATTAACTGCTTTGGCCTGCTCAGCAAGCTATATGATAGAAGACAGGGAAGAGAAAAGGAGACAGTTAGGGGGCCCCATTCTATTCTAGGCAACCCTGAGAGCACTGGCCAGATAACAGTGAGTGCCCAGACCAAAGGCTAGTTGGGCTTCCAGTGGAGTCAAGAGAAAGAGATGGGATCTGTGGCTCTCAACCTGCCTCTGCTGTTACTGCGGCTCTGTTCACAATGTCTATGCTATGAAACAAGCCTAGGAGGCCCTCAACACAGGAATGGTTAAAATAAATGTGCTGTATATACACCAAGAAGGACAAAGTCCTATCATTGTAGAAATATAAATGCAATAATAGATCATCATTCTAAGAAAATGAAGCCAGCTAGAAAGACAAATATCGTGTTTTCTCTCATTTGTGATTCCTAGGTCTTTTACAGACACATTACCTTGAGTGTGTACATATGACATGAAAGTAGACAGTACACTGTTAGAGGAGCACAGAGGGCTATGACAGGAAAGAGCAAGAAAGGGGAGAGTAGTGGGAAATGTGTTTAAAATGCATTATATACTTGCTTAAAAATGGTCTTATGTAGCCCAGGACAATAAGATAAAGTACAATAAAATAGAGATTAGCTCTGCACTAAAAGTGGCATGAGATTGTGATAAGTGCTAAGGAAAGCAGAGCAGAGAGAGACAGAGACAATTGGGGGATTTGTTTGCAGCTTGAATTTGCAGACAAGCAAAGGCTCAAACTTTTAAGCTGAGGCTGGAAATTTTCTGAAGGAGGGGTGATCAGACACTGAGCAGAGAGCCCAGGGTGGGATGGGGGCACTATACTAACTTAATAGGGGCTGTAGCTGGAAGGAGCAAGAAGGTAGAGCCAAGGCCTGGCATGGTGGGAGAGCTGGCATTTCTCTGAAGCATTTTTGGGGTAGAATGTGGATAACAGCATGACTACCACGTCAGGATCTAGCCTTTAAGGGAGAAAAGGTTGACAGTAGATGCTATGGAAAACTCCCCGGTTCCCATTCCCTCTACTTGAGCTCCAACATGCTTGAGCTCCATCTGCCAGGTTCGTCTGGAGCAGCTTGGAGAGAGAAATAGACAGCATATGAAGAAAACCCCACAGGAGAGGAATAGAGCTTCCCACCCTCTTCCCTACCGGCTTGTGTTGTGCTCGCAGCCCAGCCAGCACACACCTGGGGCCTGTTGAAAATGCTCTTGATTATCTTTGTTCTCCCAGCCTCCTCTGAGTTCCTGGACTTGCCCATTTGCATACTTTCCCATACTTCCTATTTGCATACTTTTTATGATTATCTTCCATCTTTACAGTTTGCCCCATTATTTAAATGAGCTTGAGGTAGATGCAGAAGTGCCAGCTGTGTTGGAAAGGTGGAGGTGCTACACAGAGGGCACTTAACTGAGCTGGGCCTGCCAGAAGCTCTGATTGCCTGCCTGGGTTCCTGACACCAACACTTGGGCTCTCTGCTATCTAGAATAGCCTGACACCCTGCCTTCAAGGACATGGGTGATAGGAGACATTAAGCCTGCGACCAGAATTGTGTATGTGGCTGACTGAGTACTGATTTAGAGATGTACTGACCTTTTTCCCCTTGGGCTTAATCACAAAGACTTTAATGGGGGTGGGGTATAGTTCAGTGATAGGGCGTTTGTCTTAGCACCACAAGAAAATAAATTCCTATCAAACATATACCCAAGCTTCACACTCCTCTCCAGATTAGTTGAGTTATTGTTTGGCCTCAAACATTCATGATTCCTCCAGTATCCATGGCATTGGACTCTTAGTGTCACCATGTTAGTCCCTCCAGCAGTTCTAGAGGACTATAAAGCTGCATGTATCTGAGAAAGGAGGTAAAGCTGTTATGAGACAAATGCCCCCACTTATAAAGCAAGTTCACAGAGAACGTGAGATTCAAACCTTTGTCTGGTTGGTTACCAAGTCTGTGGTCTGCTCTGTATCGCCTGCATTTGGAGAGTTGGCCTGGGGGGAAGGATGGGTGTGTACAGTACAGATCTGAGGCTGAGCCTTGTATATGTATGGTACGATGTCTATCAGGGGACAGAGGAAGGAGAAACTGTGCTGAATGTCTACATGTCTACTACCCTGTTCCTACCTTGGTATGCTGTGGATGGTAGCTGAGCTATGTTGCCACTCAAATTGGCAGGGATGGTGATGTGCTGAATGGCAGAACCAGGGTCTCCAGGCTCTGCAAGGACAGGAAGGAGGAGGTGATCTAACACAATGATGTTGACTATTACTTAATGTAAGACCTGGCTCTGAGGTACAAAATATGAACCAAGCAAATGTAAGTGCACTGGCATCCTGGCCTAGTCAGACCAACACTTATTTACTAAATGTCTGTCCTTTGACAACTGTCAGGGTTATAGCAGTGAAAAATCAGGCATAAATCTGGCCTCATATGGGTGAGGAGAAGCAAATGTTAGTAAACAAACATAGATAGCAAGTCAGCTGTGGTGAAACATGGTGGGAGAGCCACAGGTGTATCAAGGGATGTGACGGTGACAATCACAAGAGGCCTGCTTAGATGGTGCAAAAGGCTTTGGGTCTTTTGACATGAAGCTCTATGTGTGTTAGCATTTCCACATCTAGATCTTCAAACGATGGGCTAGAGGGGGTTGTCCTTTCTTTCATCTCATATGTATTTCTTGTGTACTTAATATGTGACATGGCACTATTCTCGACAGTGGAATTTAAGAAGGTTTTTCTAATAATGTTTTATTGTTATTTATTTGAGACACATAGAGAGAAATAGCCAGATAGAGAAAGAAAGAGAGAGAATGGGAATGGGCACACCAGGGACTCCTCCAGCCACTTCAAACGAACTCCAGATGCATGTACCACCTAGTACATCTGGATTACGTGGTTTCTAGGGAATTGAACCTACATCCTTTGGCTTTGTAGGCAAGTGCCTTAACTGCTAAGCCATCTCTCCAGCCTGACACTGGAATTTAAAATAGGATTTAAAATCCGATGTGCAGTATAGACAATAAAAAATATTGAAATAAATGTATAATGTGACATTGGGAGATATTTGAAATTATCTTCCAAATAATTGGAAGAAACAATTAGAGTAAAAGGATAAGAGCTGGGGCTGAGGATCAGTTGACAAGAGTGCTTGCCTACTGCATGCACAAAGCCCTGGTTCTATCCCTAGCATCACAGGCATGGTGATGTTTGCCTGTAATCCCAGCACTTGAGTGATGGAGGTAGGAATAATGGAATCTCAAGGTCATCCTCTCAGCTACATTGGAAATTGGAGGCTAGAAAACCTGCCTCAAAAGTAACAAGAAAGAAATAGAGGATACTAGGTGATGAGGGCTTCTCTGAGGAGTGCAGCCAGGAAGGGGTTCTCTCAAGATTTATTTGGGCAAATATCTGAATGATGAGGTGAAGCAGCCCTGAGTTTTGTGGAGAATGATCTCTTGGTAGCACAAAAAAAAAAAAAAAAAAAAAAAAAAAAAGGCCCCAGTGCAGGGATGAGTTAGAAGTGGTCTAAACTGAGGACAAAGCCATGGTCACCATAGTGAAATGAGCAAGGCAGGAAAAGTTGGGGAATGAGACTAGGGATCAGGTAGATGAATTCTATAAGGATAATGGTCATGAGGAAATGTTTGGGTTTTATCATAAGGCATAGGGAACACACTGGAAGATTTATGAGCAGGGCAGTGCCATAGTGTGTTTGGAGCAACATAAGCTTGGTTCTGCTGCTGGGTGAAGCCTGTGCTTTCAGGGCAAGGAGATCCCATAGTGCAGACAGAGATTGGGCTAGGTGCTCGCTTCCCAGTAGCAATGTCTATATCTCTAGTAGTCCAGACAAGGCCTACCTGGTGGCCAGAACCATTGGGTGGAGCATGCTCCAGGACTGTGTGCCACACTTCAAACCCAATCTTCTTGCCCACGAGAGGTATTGGGCTCTTCATGACTGTGATAGATTGGCCTCAGCCATGCGGTAGAGGTGAGATGCAGCACTGCTCACCTCACATGCCCTTCACAGATTCTTTTCTGAAGATCATATCTGCTTCTGCTTACCTCCATCCTCCTGCTCACCTGCTGCATACCAGAGATGTCCCCAGCCCAGAAGGAACCACCTTCTTGAAAACACCAGGAGTAGAAACAGGAGCCTCCAGAAGTGGACACATGCAAGCCCCACATTCACCACCTCCTGCTGTTCTGCTCATAGCATCCTTGCCACACAGAGACTACTTTTCTCTGGTGGAAAGCAGTTCTTCCCCAGAGCCTGCATCTACCCAAGGTGAAGGGCAAGAGCTTCCTGCTGTGATGTGCTGGTTCCAAGCAGCTCGCCATTCAGAAGCAAGAGCTTCCAAATCCTGTCTCATCTCCTGCACTCAGCGTGGACCTCCCTCCACCACCCAGTGTCTTACACAAAGATGTACCTGCCTAAAGGGTCTAAGGAGGACACAGATAGCATTCTATCTTTCCTCTATCACCCGGCCTTCCTTCATTCAGGACCAGCCTTCATAGGTTCATAGGACTGATCAAACTGCTAGGTTTCACTTGGATTCATGTGAAATTCTCTGCTGGGTGTCACTCCTTGGTGTCATTCATTTGGACTTAAGCTGAGACTATTCAGTATTATTGATTCTGTTTTTATAGGTCCTAACTAGACTGCAAACGCCTAGAGGGCCGGATCTGTGTCTTATTCATCTCTGTGTCTCCTGGAGAGCTTAGCATGGGGATTTATTGATGTGGGTGTGTGTTAAGTATATTCTGATTGACAGGGTGTTATGCCAGCTGCAAAAGAAAAAGGGTTTCTGAAAGAGTCTAAATAAAGATCGGGTATTTGATTCTCTACCTCTTCAGTTGTACCAATAGATCAGGGCAAGACTTCAGTTATCCTCTACTTTCCTTACCAAGCTCTCCTTTATGTTTATTCTGTTGAGAATGCCTGGTGACAGAGATTTAGGCACAGAGAAACAGAATGCTTTCAGAGCCTCAGGAAAGCTATGTACCACGAAGGACATATTTCAATGAAGTTATTTTCTACCAAGGCTAATATTGTGCTTCAGTACTTCAGGCTCTAGTGAGCTCATCAACAATGTTTGCCTTTAATTTTGCCATTTGTACCCAGTCATATGTTACTCATGATGTTTCTGTCTAGCTCCGTCTTATCAGAGAGATGTTAGTGCTTCCATTGTTTTTGAAAAATGGCTTCAAGATGGACGTGCCGGGATATCCATCATGTTTAATTATCTCCTTCATCACACGCCCTCAATTGTCTGCTAAAGGACAAATTGTTCATAGACTCATCAGAAAATGGAATTCCTATGACTGTGAGCAGGAAGGAAAGTGTGTATTGAGCTGAGGTGTGGAGAACCTTCTCCCTGATCTCCCGTTAGATAGCCTTGGTCTTTACCAAAGAACATGTGGCTTCATGACTAGAAGCAGTCTGTGGCCAGACCTAGACAGTTCATGGAGGCTGTGATTTTCAGGTTCTTAGCTCTAGAATCTCCCAGGGATAGGTACTGTATCCTACCTACCTCTGGTCCACTCAGTAAAAGCTCTCGGTTGGAGCAATGCTTTCAACACCCCCACCCCAGGTGAGTCCACTCTGCAGCAGAGGGAAATTACTGGCTTAGATGTAGCATGTGCTTTCTGCTTTCAGTGATAATGAGTGGATTTTGGAGACATGTTTGATGACCCTAATTGTAGGAGGTGGTAGTGTGACTGGCATGAAGTAGATTAAGGCTCAGAGTGATCCTAAACATCCTACAATATATAGGCCAACCCCCCACACAGAAGTCTATCATGTACCACATGAACCAAAGAAAAAGGAAGGGACTCTTAAGAATGGAAATGGGGGGTTGAAGAGATGGCTCAGTGGTTAAGGTGCTTGTCTGCAAAGCTTGACAACCCAGGTTTAATTCCCCAGCACCCATGTAAAACCAGATGCACAAAGTGGCACATGCATCTGGAATTCATTTGCAGCAGATATAAACCATGGCATCCTCTCTCCCTCTCTCCACTTGAAAATAAATAAATAAAAATGTTTTTTAAAAGAATGTAAGTTGGCAAGAGAGCTGAGCCAGGTTTCAAGGCTCAAAAGCCCTGGGCCTCATGTCCCTTTATAAGTCATTTGTATAGTGTCCATAGTTTCTCATGTTCAGAGATAATGGGACATGGGGCTTCTGCTTCTCTCACAGATGCTCTGCTTTCTTATATGCAGCCCAGGTGGGGAAGGGTTTCCAGTATTTCTCTGACAACTGGCTTCTTTTGATCTTGATTTCTCCTCCCTTTCTCCCCCTTTATCTCTCCTTTGGCCACAGCCTTACATTTGTATGATGATTCTGATTTTCAAAATAGTTTTACATGCTTCATTGGGTTCACTATAACCCCATAAGGAAAATGTTGTCACCTTGATTGTGCACATCAGGAAACTAAGGCTGACGAAACTACATGATTTCTCAGGAATGTGTGATCAGTTTTAAGTAGGGCTCTTTTCACTAGTAGGTACTCAACTTTCTAATTGTGCCTCACATTGGTGGCCAAAACTGTAATTAATCACTACCTCAGAATCCTTCTCACCATAGTGTTCTGGGCAGCCAAAGGTGAGAACTGAAACTTATTTGTCAAAGTCTCTCCACCCCTAACTCCATACCTTTCCCTGAATTGTGATAATCCTATTGAAAGAGACAGGAAGGAGTAGGAGGGCCCTTCAATGTCTGGTCTGCAGGTGTTCTGACAATCTGTTTGGGAAATCACCATGCTAGCAGCATACCCTCTTGCCTATGCCTTTGAGGAAGCAGCTGTCTCCCTAACCATTGTGTTTCTTTATAACTTTATTAGTATGTTTGACTCTCACCATATGGTTATAATTGATATCCAAAGGATTTACATGGTATTCTTCATTTCATGCAAAGTGAATTTTTCACTCTCTTCTTGAGCCTGCTAGGATCTCCCTTCCAAGCCTGAGAGATGAGATAATTATGAGAACATGTTGAACTATGATTCATGAAAAAGGCAGGGCAGGAGTCAGCACACCGAGCTGGCAAGGTAGAGAAGCCAAGGCCCACAGCCCCTGCTAAAGCCCTGGTACAATGAATAGTGACATGCACAATTAAGTGCCTAATGCCTGACAGAAAGTGGAGTGGGTGGGAGGGAGCAAATGGAGAAAAGCAAGCACAATTAGACACCAAGCTCTGCATCTTCCCAAGAGCTGTGCGACAGAGAAGACAGACAACTCACAGAATCACTTGGCCCCATCAGTGGAAAACAGTACTACCAAGCGGCCCAGAGCAGGTGTTCATTGAGCTTTGTAGCAACTTTTTCACAAAGTTGCCTGAGGAGGATGCCAGGAGTTCCAGGTTACCATGGGCTTCATAGTGAACTCCAAAACAAAATAAAACAAACAAATAAACAAAATAGTGTCTAAGGCTCTTTAGAATAAACAAGACAGGACACTGAGTTCTTGGTGAGCTGTACCGTCTGCAGTTTTCCATGGGATCAGTGTCTTATTGTAGTTCCTGGGGCCACTGAACATTGGTTTCCCAGGGGTGTTCAGGCAACTGCGGAGCATGGTCTTGAGTGGCCATGAGTGGGACAGGAGGAAACACCAGGGAGGCTATGTCAGAGGACAGCTCATTTATTTGTTAGGGGAATGGGCTTATAAGCATTCATGTAGTGGCAGGAAAAGGTAAGGGGTACATGTCATAGGGGGATTGGCTGTGTGAATGCTGCTGGCTGATACCTCATAAACATATAGGGTGAGGGCGGGGGTATGAGTCACAGGGGGAATGGCTGTGTGAGGCTGCTGGCTGATACCTCATTAACATATAGGGATCTTCTGGGGTGAGCAGTAAATTGTTACATGGCCACAGGGAAACCAGAACCTAAGTCTTATCAGGCTGTCCAGGTGCCCCAGGGGAAGGGAGTGAGCTCACTCCTGCAGGTCTCAAGGTGAGATTATGGGCGTCTAGGCCTGCTGCAAACTCCTGTGGCCTGGGGCCCTTAGTCATGCCTGACAGCTCAAGCCTGCTTAATCCTCCAGTGGCCTGGGGCCATCAGCCGTGCCTGATAACTCCCTCTTAGATTTTATAATGGGGCCATATCATCATATTGAGTGAGATCTTTATAGTCTATCACAGGTCTAGATAGAGCTAGATGGTGCACAAGGACCTGATTGGTAGCAACCCTTTCAACTTTTGTTGTCTGAAAAATGTGATGAGGCAGGGTCCACAAGTAACAGGGTTCCTACTGCCAGGAGGGGGCCAAGGAAGGGGAGAAGCCAAGTGACTAAGGGGTTAGAGAACCAAGTGGTGGAGTCGTCAGGTTTATAGTGATCAAGTAGCTCTTTGCAGAGTTTTTTTGAGAGATTCAACATTTTTTTTCAACAACATTTGATTCATTGACCAAAAAAAAAACATTCTTCTCCCAAGACCATATATGCCCCCCCCCCCCATGTTCAGCAGTGATTAGGTCTAAGGCTCTACAATTTTGGAGTTCCACACCCTCAAGAGAGTTTAATTGTCTCTGAAGAGACTCGAGGCTGTTGGTAGTAGATATCATGGCCTGGTCAACTTGTCTTGGAAGTCCCCTTCAAAGTGGTTGGTTTGGACAAGAGCGGCTCCTGCAGCACTGGAGGCACCCAGGGACAGCGTCCCAGTGAGGCCCACCAGTAGGGGGATGCAAATCTCTCTGGGTTGACACGGGCGGAGTTAGTAGGCCCCTTCTTCCTCATAGAGATACACCTGTGGAACAATCAAGACTGGGGGACAATAAGTGGGAGAAGGAACATTTATGCATGGGGTGGTTAGCCCTTTGCACCATAGGAGAGTGGGTGTTTTGACAAAAGTGGTCTTGGTTATGAAAATATTGAGGAGGCATTCAGCTCTGGTCAGCTTGGAGCTGGACAGGCAAAGGGGCATGCCTTGACCAGCATCAAAGAGGGGAATATCAGTAAGGCGGGGTTGGGAATAGTTCTCTGTAGATGTGGGGTATTTAAGGGTGGCATTAAGAGGGACCATGGTTTTCAGGGGTTGGGTAGCAGACACACAGAAGAAGCTATTAGAAGCATTGGGGTGGTTAGTAAAGCGGAGGAGGCTGGCCACATATTGGATGTATTGTGCCCAGGTTATGGTGGCTTGTATGTTTTCTGTGACTTGCTTTTCCTGTGAGAGATTGTGTTGGTTAGTAATAACCGGGCAGGAAGCAGGCATAAGCTGTCTAAAGATATGAAGATCACCAGAGGGAGATAGTGAGAGGCCATGAGCATAGAGTTTTCCTGTCACACCTATCTGCCAACATTCATCCCAGGGATCTCATATGGAGAGTGTACATTTTTTATACTTGGAGGTCTTGAAGACAGTGTCTGAACGTCCCCTGTGTTCAATGACACAGTATATGTATCAGCATCCTCCATAATAGTCCTGATTTTCAAGGCACTCTTTGTTAGTTTGGCGATAGGCAAAGTATGCCATGCCTTGATTGCAGGGCACAGACTTAGACACAAAAGCTGACAGTGTCCTGGAAGCCCTGAGTAGGGCATATTCTGTGCAGATGATTTTATTGATCCTTTGAGATCTCAGGCCTCAAAGCACCATCCTCCATGTGTGTTTGGGGGGCAGTGAAGAGGTAGCAAGAGAGACACTTGCATTGGAATGTAAGATTGTAAAAACCACCAACAAAATAGCAGAGAGGGATGCCTGTGGTGGGCATGTGGCTTTGGCTGCATCCACAAGCTCAATAATGTCCCTCCAGGAGACTCCCTTTTTCTGGCTCAGGTGAATCAGTGGGATGGCATTTCCTCTGTTTCCTTCATCCTTAATCTGTCAGCATCAGGCAGGCTATCTTTTTGGTCAGTGGGATTGAATTGGACATTTCGGGCTGGTACCCAAATAGGCTTGGGCTGGTTGTATGGGAAGACACAAGCAAATCCCCTTCCCGTGGTGAGGAGGGGGTCTGGTCCCTTCCATATTCCATCCAAAGGATCTCGCCACTGCACAAGGATGGGAGGGGCAGTCTCTGGTGTAAGCCAGTGGAGGGAGATGGGGGGGATGTTTATTGGGAGTTTTTGTGAATATTGAAAATGTTCAAGGTAGTCAGGGCAATGGCCAACTAAAGATTGTGCAGGTAGGTCTTGGGCTGTTTTTTAAGTTGGGCTTTTAAGGTTTGATGTATTTGGCCTTGTGGGTTAAGTGGGATTCCCGTATAGTATGCAAAAGGTTTTGAGTGAGGAGCTAGTAAAGGCTGGGAAATTATCAGTTTTTATTTGATAGAGGAGGCCCATGATCTCAAAGGTGGAGAGCATATGATGCATGATTTTTTTTTTTTTTTGAGCTCTCTCCTGTTTATGCCATGGCCGATATAGGGTGGGAGTTTGTATCTATTGTTACAAAGGCATATTTTTGATGGCTGAATTGGGGGATCTTGGTGACATTAATCTGCCAAAGGGCATTGGCCTTGAGGCCTTGGGGGTTGGTGCCCATTGTTTGAAGGGCAGGTATTGTTATTAGTGAAGCACAAGAGTGGCACATTTTTAATATGCATTGGAGTTGTTTTGTAGGGATCAAAGGGAAGCATAATTATAATCACTTAAGGTTTACATGGGTGTTGGCATGGAATTTTTAGCTTCTTCAAAGGTGGCCAGGAAGATGTCTATTGAGCCTCTGTAGGAGGTCACCCAGTCTGCTAATGTCTTCCCCTCAGTGAGGGGGTCAGGTAAGGGGCTGTGAGGCCTTATGAGTTGTACAAACAGGGGGACCTTTCTTTTGCATGTGAGACTTTTATCAGCAGTGGTGAAAAAAGGTTTTTATCTAGCTGGATATACAAGCAGATGAGCCAGGGGAGTAAATTAATGCCATAAATAGTATCTGAAAAGAGATTAAAGGGTTATTCTTCCTCTAGGAGTGCCAGATAAATAGCATATAGTTCCTTGTATTGTGGGATCTGCCAGGAAGCTCCTTAAAGTGGATGGTTGATCCCTTGAGTGGTAGAGGACCATAGCTGTTCCTCTTTTCCCTCCATCTGTAAAAACACGGCAGCGGGGGGGTGGTGGTTGTGTGGATCCAGGGATTTTTTTTTTTTAAAGTCATGGTGGAAGCCATGTCAAAGGAGGTATTGAAGGGACCCATTTTTCATTAGGGTAGTGGTTGTCAATTTGACTAGGGAAGCCTATTAGACTGATTGCAAATTGGGAGTGGTTTCCCAATAGCCATTGGATATTGGAGAGTGAAAAGGGGGTTATGATAACATCAGGTTCCTTGCCTAAAGTTTGGAGGGCCCAGTCCCTCCTGGATTTGATCATGGCCACAAAGGTGTCAATTTCTGTAATACTCTAGGGGCAACACCAATGGAGGTATGGAGCCATGATAGAATCCCATGAGACTGATACAGAACTCCCATGATGGTCAGGGAAGAATTAAATATTGTGAATTGAATCAGCCCGTCTGGCGAGTATTGGGCAAGGGCCATATCAGAAAACATGTTATTGATTTTGGTTAATGTTTGTTTCGCTTCCGGGCTCAGGCAGCAGGGAGAAGATGGGTCTTTTTTTACCTTTTGACATATCAAATAAGGGTTGTAAATCACTGGTGGGGATAGGGAGCCATGGTCGGAGCCAATTGAAGTTTCCCAGAAAGCTCTGAAGTGAGGCCAATGTAAGCTTCTGGGGGAAGGTGAGTATGGGCTTAAGAGGCCAGGAAGAGGTGAGGGAGAGTTCTGTCCCTAGAAAAGTTATGGGTGGGATAAGTTGGACCTTATTTGGGGTGATTTTGAACCCTGACTCAGTGAGGGAAGGTATTAATTGATCCCTTAGTTTGGTTGGTGAGGTGGAAGGGTTTTTCCATACTAGGATGTCATCCATGTAATGATAGATGTTAAGACCCTGATTTAAGTGTGGCTTTAGTGCTGCAGCAATTGCCTCTTGGCATGTAGTGGGGCTATTGGCCATACCTTGTGGCAGAACCATCCATTCAAAGCATTTGACTGGCCCTGAGTTATTGACTGAGGAATTGAGAACCTGAAGCATTGTTGGTCTCGGGGGGTGCAGGGGGTCAGAAAGGAAACAAGCCTTGATGTTGATACAAGGAGGGTAGTGTTGGATGGAATGGTCAATACAAGCAGCAGACTCTTTGAGGGGCACCCCAGATAAGCATAGTTTTTTTGATGGCCCTGAGATCTTCCTCCTTTTGAATTATGAACACAGGAATATTCCAAGGGCTTCGTGAGGGGTGGATGTGATTAAGTTGGAGTTGTTCTGTTACAAACTGATTTAAGATTTCAAGTTTCTTCCTTGGCAGAGGCCACTGTTTGACCCAGGTTGCCTCATCAGAGAGCCATTCTAGGCAAAGAGTTTTGTATTTAACAGTGGCCTTTAGGATTGGGGGTGGCACCGGTGAAGGTACCTCTCATTGTATCTCAATGCATATCTCTCTATATTTCTGGCAATGACTACATCTGTGGCCTCAAGCATGTCCCTCCCTAGCAGGTTAGTTGTTACATCCACCACTAAGGGTCTAATAAGACCTGTAATTCCATCTGGGTCTTTCCATTTGAATGCCTCCTTGGTAATATATGCCTGAGAAGGACCCCCTATCCCCACTAATTGGGGCCTGGGAATTAGCTCCCAGTGTTGGGGAACTTCAGATTGCTTTGGGATTGATTGTCTTGTCTGCCCCAGTATCAGTTAGACATTTAAAACTTTTTCCTCTGACCCCTAAGGCTAAACTTGGGTGGGCCCCCTTTAGGATGCTTGTTACCCATTGTACATTATGGGTTTTCCCACATGTTGGTAGTGCTGAGGCTTTCCCCTTTTGAAGTTTAAAGGCTCTAGGGTTTTGCCATCTTTGTCAAAGGTGGAGTGGCAGTATTTTTTCCAGTGAAACCCCTTGTGGCATCTAGGGCAAACTGTTTTGGAGGAGGGGGGTAGATGTATTTGAGCCTTTAGCAGTCTGGTGTTGAGGACATTCCCCTTTCCAATGTCCTTCCTCCCCTCAATTGCAGCATTTTCCTTTAGTTTTCAAAGCTGCCACAATGGCCTGTGCTAAAGAGGTGGCCTTATGTGAGGCATTCCCAATATGTTGAGAAATGACTGTCCACTTATCATAATGTTCACCCTTGAGGACTTGGAAAACTAGCCTACAATCTGAGGTCATGCCTTCACAAATGGTATTTTTGAGGAGGAGGTCTCTGGCTATTGGGTCTGGAATTTTTCTTTCTATGTTAGTTTTTGTTCTTAATATAAAGTCAGAGAGGGTTTCTTCTGTCTTTTGATGAAGGCGCAGTAATGAAGAGGTATTGTCCTGGGGACTGGGGCAGGGGATATTCTGTCCTATGCCTGGAGAGCACAGAGGTGAACTTGGTCAAAGTACCCTGGGGGATGTTGGGCCTGTTGAATGCCTGTGGAAAAATTACCCTGTCTGAACAGCTCATCAAAGCCCCAGGGGATGTTTGATGGTTTTGATTCCTTCTTATTTGTTGGAAGCATTCATCTCTATAGAGGACTTCCCACTGAAGGAATAGGGGTCTAGGCAACAAAGAATAGTAGATATCATGCCAGTCCTATGGGTGTTAAGGGAGCCCAGTAAGCTCTGAAGGAGGGACTTAGTCCATGGCGCATGGATCCCATCCTACCTGACTGTCTGTCTGAGTTCTTTAAGGTCATTGGCCTGATATGGGTACCCCATTGTAGGGGTCTGAGCCTGTGTTGGTTGGGCATTAACAAGTAAAGCTGTGACTCCCTGATTATATGTATTTGTATTGTTATCTTGGAGCTTGCATAGTTGGTGTGTGATTGTCAGTGAGGGGGTGGATGGAGAAGGGTCCTGGTCTGGGGAATTTATCATGTTGGGATTCTTTTGGACCATGTAACATCATGAGTTTTGTGGGGGGGCAGAGCACATTGTGAGGTGGGTAAAGTGGTAGGGGCGGATAAATGGTGCATGGGGGCATCTGGAATTATTTTTTTTTAAATTTCTTCTGCAGCCTTTTCAATGGAGCTGAGGTCTGCCACTGGCTAGTCTTCAGGACCCTCCTCAATGGAGTCATCATCCAATTTTGGCATGGTGGTGGTCTTAGAAGAACCCATACATTGTCTAATAGCCACTATACTTGTGAGGAACGATAAAGGGGAGGATTTCCTTCCTGAGC
The DNA here is from genome assembly GCA_036346955.1 of Dipus sagitta. Taxonomy (NCBI): domain Eukaryota; kingdom Metazoa; phylum Chordata; class Mammalia; order Rodentia; family Dipodidae; genus Dipus; species Dipus sagitta. The sequence continues at coordinate 260,955,503 of CM070770.1, read as the reverse complement.
CTTTCATCTCTTAGACAGATAAGCTATGCTGGTCCATATGTCAGGGTCATATGGATCCCCAGAAATTATCCAGGGGATGATCTGGAGAACTTCCTCCCAAAAGGAGGTGGCTTCCTCTGGGAGAGCTTAATGCCTTTAGCCTTGAGAAATGCTTGTAAACTGTGAATTTGTGACTCCTTTTGGTGGGAGCTGATATTACCCATGATAGAAAAATATTGGAGATGCCAAGACCAGAGGGCAACATTCCCGAGGGCTGGATAGCACCAGGGGGAATTCCCCAAATGTCTGAACTCAAATGTCTGTCCACAGGTTTAAGAGACTGGTGACCATCCTACAGGCTTTTAAGAGATCATTGTGTTAACAATTTTTTGTGTTAGAGGGAAATAGATATGGGGCTGTTGACAATGCCCATGTGGGCTGTTGGGGTCCAAACAGATGGCTAGGGGCCTTCAGTCAACGCTAAAGGGTGGTCTCAGCCAAGAGACATCAGGTGCCCATTCGCTGTATTTAGTCCCTCGCCATAGTACAAACCAAAAGTAAAGGAAGAAAGGGAGAAACCTGCCAGCCCTCAGTCATGGAGGCAAGGCCACAGGAGGCCAATATCCCTCAGGGGGAGCACTCACCTATCCCGGCGTATCTCAGAGGGTCCCTGTTTGGGGGCAAGCTGTGGTTGCTGGCTGCCCTGTGGACACTGCGGATGGGTTTCCCAGGGGTGTCCAGGCAACTGCAGAGCAGGGTCTTGAGTGGCCGTGAGTGGATGGGAGGAAACACCCAGGAGACTGAGCCAGAGGACAGGTCATTTATTTGTTAAGGGAATAGGCTTATAAGCATTCATGTAGTGGTGGAAAAAGGTACATGGTATAGTCACAGGGGGATTGGGTGTGTGAAGGCTGCTGGCTGATACCTCATTAACATATAGGGTAAGGGTGTGGGTACGGGTCACAGGGGGATTGACTGTGTGAAGGCTACTGGCTGATACCTCATTAACATATGGGGACCTCTGGATGAGTGGTAAATGGTCAGTAAATGGTCACATGGCCACAGGGAAACCAAAACCTAAGTCTTATCAGGCCGTCCAGGTGCCCCAGGTGGGAGAAGGGAGCTGTCTCACTCCTGCAGATCTCAAGGCAAGATTATTGGGGTCTAGGCCTGCTGCAACCTCCTGTGGCATGGGGCCCTTAGTCATGCCTGACAGCTCAGGCCTGCTTAAGCCTCCAGTGGCCCAGGGCCCAAAACTGTGCCTGACATCTTATCAACTTGGAGACCTCATCAGATTATTTATCGGTTTGACCTATATGACCCTGTTTTGTATCTTTGGACTGGCTGGTGGGTGTGTTCAGAGGCACTCCAAAGGAGGCTGCATAGATGTTCCATGCTCCCATTATCTTGGGAAGCAGGCAGGCTCAAGGCATCTTTTACTAGGTAGGCTGCAGCATCGAATAACTGCTCAGGTGGGCCTTGCAACAGGAGGAGTTATAAGTTTCTCTCCTCTCACATGGTCTTTGCAACAGACCCCAGGAAAAGTACCTGTGGCTGCTCTGGAGTTATGGTGTTCAATCTGGCTGTTCCTTGGGACCACCTGAGGAAAAAAATCTACAGATGTTTCTACCTTTGCTGGTTAGAATCTCCCAAGGGAGGGACTTCTTCCTGCTCATTCTCTTACTTCCACTTTTCTTTCTCCTTCCCCTCTTACTTCTCCTTTTCTTCCTCCTCTACCTGTTGCTCCTCCTCACCTCCTTCTCTTCTTCCTTCTTCACAGATTCTTATAGCCCTGGCTGGCCACCTGCTTCAGCCTCCCAAGTGCTAGGATTCAGGTGTGTGCCACCCTTAGAATCTGGTTTATTTATAGCTTGGTCCTCAGAATCTCTATCCATATCTGATGCTTCCTGGATGACAGATCATTTAACTGGCATCATACTATGCCATGCCCTTTCAAAGATGCCATCTGCTATCAATTATGTGACTTTTCCACTATGTCATTGTTCTTATTTTTGTGGATGAGGATAATGAGGCTAAGGTCCCGTGGTTGGTAAGTGGAAGCACTAAAGTCTTACCAAGTCAAGCTCACATCAAAGCCTGTCTCTTTGACTGTTTTACTTGTGATTTTAGGAGGTGTGAGTGTGAATGAGGGCATTGCAGTAGAGCAGTCATTTTATCAGACTAAATGAGGAACAAAAAGCAAAACTCCTCATGGGTTGGCATTCAGAAAAAACAGCATTACCCAATTTATGTTCTTGGAATAGGCAAACTTGGTACTGTTGAAAGGTATCCCAGGAAGAAACACCTAAGAAAGTAGAAGTCTATCTGAATGTGTATCTTTGACACCCTATCCTAAAAGAATCTCATCTCTGAATTAACATAACAGAGACTCAGTGCAATCTTGCATTGAAGAGCTATGTTTAAAGCAGAGTTTGCTAAATCTTTGTGCCTTCAGAACCTCTCTTTTCACCCTGTAGAGAACCTATTAATATCTCACAAGACACTGGTGTTCCACTTACAATTCTGTGATCTGGATACAGCCTGGCATGTCCTACCCTAGGGTAAAAATAGAAAACTCAATAAAATGCAAACACACTCATGTTAGCACACAGATGCTTCAGTGACAGATCTGACCTTGATTGATATGTTGGAATCCATTCAACACTTTAAAAATGACTAAAAAATAAAACTCAGGGACTGAACAAGTACAGAACTTTCACTAAAATATGAAAGCATGGAAAATACTAAGGCATTGCAAAATGAGCAACAATAACACTTGCGGCGAGCCCCCTGACCCGCAGGGAAGAACGACCACAAGACGAGGATCCTTCTTGATCACACTTTTATTGGAGAGCTCTTGGTTAACAGGAAGGTTGATGGCGAGGGGCAAGGAGGCGGAATGTGCAGCTACTTTTATAGAGGGAAGTGCAATGAGGCGCCCACTGATTGGTTGCTACCAGCTTGCCACCACCAGGCGCCACGGGATAGGCTCGGGACAGGTTGAGTCAAGGCACTGCCTAATATGGAGTTGTTTATGACAGAGGAAGCACTCACCATCGGGGAGGTGGAAGGCGGAAGCTTTAGCCATATATGGAGTTGTTTACCTCAACACAGACAGGAAGCCAGCGCCATCTTGTAATGGCGACTGCTTGCATCTCCCTGGGACTGAACAAGTACAGAACTTTCACTAAAATATGAAAGCATGGAAAATACTAAGGCATTGCAAAATGAGCAACAATAACACTCATTTCACACACAAAAAAACAGATAATCAGTGACTTACTGAGCCTGATTAGGGGCAAGGCTCTGCTGGGCATGGGAAATCCAGGTCTCAGTGAACTGGACTTGGTGGTGAAGGTCATAGTGTTGGCAGGCTTGTAACTTTTCCGAAGTGCTCTGCATAGGTTGTGGAGATTGCTCAGTGAGTAAGTTGCTTGCCCTATAAGCATGAGGACCTGAAACTGGGTCTCTCAAGCCAACATGAAAGCTGGATATGGTGGTATATGCTTATGATGCCAGGGTTAGGGAGGCAGAGACAAAGAATTCCATGGAATTGCTGGCTAGATAGTCTAGTCAAATCAGTGAGCTCCAAGTTTTGTGAGAGACCCTGCCTCAAAAATAAAGTAGAGAGCCGTTAAGCAGGACAGTTAATGTCAACCTCTGGTTTCCACATACATATGAGTACACATGAACATGTACCCAGACACATGGGTACATAACACACATAAGAACGTACATACATACCACACACATACTATATCAGTTACTTCCTCATTTCTGGGCCAAAATACCTTGCCAAAAGCAGTGTAGGGAAGGAAAAGTCTATTTCAGCTTATAGTTTTTTTTTTAAATATTTTATTTATTTATTTATGAGAGATAGAAAGAGGCACATGGAGAGAGAGAATAGGTACAGCAGCACCTCTATCCACTGCAAACAAACTCCAGACACATGCACCAGCTTGTACACCTGGCTTTATGTGAGTACTGGGGAGTTGAATTAGGGTTCTTAAGCTTTGTAGGCAAGTGCCTTAACAACTGAGACATGTCTCCATCCCTCAGCTTACAGTTTTAAGAAGAAAGATGTCATGGTGAAGAACACACCGTAGGAGTGGACAGTTGATATTACATCTTCACATCAGCAAGGAGGAAACAGAGAGGGCATGAATGCAGCAAGCCATTCTGGACTGTAACACATCAAGGCCCACCCCCAGTGACATGCTTCCTCCAGTAAGGCAGTACTTCCTAAAGGTTCCACAACCTTCAGAATAGTGGCACCATCTGAGGATTAAGTATTCAGATACATGAGGCTTTGGATGATGTTTTATGTTCATACCAACACACACAGAATAAAAAGAAGCTGCTCTCTTGTATTCATTCAGATGTGGTTTATGCCTCTACCTTATCTGTAGCCAACCCTGATTCATAAGCACAATCAGGAAAGCTTCATTAAGCACCTACTGTGTACCAAGGACCACAGACACAGCAGTGGATGGTACAGATATAATTCCTCCTGAGAGGCTTTTTCCTAGTGGAACTTGTACTCTGATCACTTTAGATTGATTTTAAGAGCTGCCATCCTCCCAAGATCACACCTGCCATGTGCTTAAAAGGAAGCCGAGGACCTTCTCGCTTGTGCAGGGTCTTTGATCTCATCCACTGAACCAAACCTTCCTGGTGTGACATTCGCCATGCCCTTGATACCTTTGATCCCCATACATCACTTGCTGTCCATTTCCTGGACCTTCATTCTTGATTCTGTCCCCCACTCCTGGAAGATTCATGGATATGGGCCTGAAACCTGCTTAGGAGTGTCTCAGTGCTCCTGGCATTGTGCAAGACCACAGAGATGAGCAGGCACATGTCTTGATTCTCAAGGGGCAGAGTGGAGTTAGGCCAGAGAAACACTGTTGAGAGGGCAAGCCAGGTGAAGGAGCAACACCAACAAGCAGAGGCAGCCCGGGCTCCCACAGGAGCTCTCACCTGCCTGAGTCTTGAGGGGTGTGGAAGGAAGGTGGGTTGTGAGAGGGAAGAGCAAGACTTTGCAGGAGAAAGGAGACACAAAAACTGAAGCCTGAAGATGGTGAGGAGGGAGGAGGAGTGAGATCACAGCTTCTCCCTCCTGCTACTGTTGCTCCATTCTACCCAGTACTGAGCTCATCCCCAAGGCAGATGAATAAAGCAGACAGGGTTCCTCCCAGCTGAACAAAGGGAATAGGCAAACAGCAAGGAACAGCTTTGGTAGCAGAGGCACATTATTAAGAGAAAGAACACGATAGGCTGTGGGAGCACTGGGTCAGGAAAAGTCCCTCTGTTGAGTCAACCTTAGAGACAAGCCCTGAAGGCAACCAGGCAGAAGGAGCAGCAGGTGTGAGAATGCTGCACCGGAACGAGGGAGGAGCCTGCCTCAAGGACTCCAGAAGGTATCCACAATGGGGAAGGCAAAGGCGAATGGCGGCAGGGGCAGGTTATGGTGAATGTTTCTATGCAGAGTTTGAGGATGAGTTGGAGTATGCCTGGATGGATCCATTATATATGTATTTTCAAATGGTAATGATAATTGGACCGAGGAGACGGCTCACTGGTTCAAAGAGCTTGCTGCAAAAGCCTGATGATAGACTTTGGATCTCTAGCACCCATATAAAGCCAGATGAAATTAGCACATGTATAATTAACCTAAGGCAATGGAAGGAGGAGTTAGACTCCTGGAGTGAGCCAGCTAGTCAGGGTGGGTGGGAGGGGTGGAGAGAGAGAGAGAGAGAGAGAGAGAGAGAGAGAGACAGACCCTGTCTCAAAATAAGGTGGAAAATGAGTATCTGAATACTGACATGCCAAGGTTATTGTCTGATCTCCACACATGCAGTGGCACACGTACCCCCCCCCCCACGCACCATTCACATACATACACACACACAAAAAAAATGTAATAGCACATAGTAGATGACAACAACTGTTAATTAGAGCAGGTTTGATCATGGCAAGGTAGTTAAATAAAAAAAAAAAATCTTTATGAGTTGGAGATTTGTACTGAGCCCTTTGGATATAAAATGTTGCAGGAGTTGATATAAGTTAATTCAGAAAAATAAGAGAGGGCAGAGTTGTATAAAGATGGTGGTGGGCTGGAGAGATGGCTTAGTAGTTAAGTGCTTGCCTGTGAAGCCTAAGGATTCCGGTTCGAGGCTCAATTCCCCAGGACCCACGTTAGCCAGATGTACAAGGGGGTGCACGTGTCCGGAGTTCATGTGCAATGGTTGGAGGCCCTGGAGCACCCATTCTCTCTCTCTCTCTCTCTCTCTCTCTCTCTCTCTCTCTACCTCTTTCTCTCTGTCACTCTCAAATAAATAAATAAAAATAAACAAAAATATTTTAAAGATGGTGGTAATTATTGAAGCTGAAAAAGTGTCCATAAGGATCATGAAATTATCCTGGTTTTTTATTTGTTTGTTTGTTTTTGTTTTTGTTGTTGTTGTTTTTACTTGTATGTCTAATGTAGTGTGTATGTGTATGGTATGGTGTGGTGTGTATAGTGTATGTGCCCTTGTAGTGCCCCATGCACTTGCCTGTGGCAGCTGTAATAGAATGCCAGGTGCTCACTCCATCACTTTTCTGCTTGTTCTCTTTTTGAGCCAGTGTCCCTTACTGATACTGGAGCTTGCTACTTATTGTGAGCTCTAGCCCAGGCAGTTCCAGGCCTCTGCTCCTCAGTCCTGCTTCGTAGGACTGAGGTTACAGGTGCACATGGCTGTTTCCATGGGATCTGGAGATTCAAACTCATGTGATTTCAGACTCCCTTTGGTACCTCATGCTTATGCAGGAGGCACACTTAAATGCTGAGCCATCTCTCTAGTCTCAGTTTCTGAATTTTTTCAAATTTCCATAGTAAAAGTGTTTTAAATTTTTTGAAAATATAGTCAAAAATTTTTCAGTCAATGAGTGGTCTGAATAATAACAGTTGCTTTTTACTCGGCATGCCCTATTAGTAGAAACTAAATCAGTTCTTTGATACATATTAGCTTAGGCCCCTCACACTTTTAGACCTGTACACTACTCTCCACACAATGATTTAAAGTGCATCTACCCACAGAATTACATTTGATTACTTACAGTGTCCCATGGTGTGACTGGAGAACCTTTCAAAACACATACACATTCTAAGAAATCCTAAAAGTTGGAAAAATAATATTTAATGTCCTACTAATTACGACAGACTTGCACTTTTATTAGATACTGTCTCAGTTATGCTACACAGAGACAAAAATTTGTCACTACAGAGAGTGGGTGTGATTCCATATTCCAAACAATTTTAGCATAATTTCCTTAGGTGGGTGTATTATCAGATGAGGTTATATCATCCATTCTTTCCCTTCTACAGTGGCCCATGAAGAGAACCAGTAGAAGTGAGAGATGAGCACTGCTTTTCTTAGATCTACTTGTTTGCATGTTTTCAACCTGTGGATTTTTTTTTTTATCAGAAAAAAATTTAAGTCACTAAAGTGGATCTTATAATTCCCAAATTCATTTAGTGGGAGCATGCAAACTACTAAACAAGGCAACTTGCTAAGAGCATATGAACAAATGAGGGCTGTTGCCTGTTAATCCATATCAAAGAATGAAGAACTGATACACAGGTCGAATGTGGAGGTCTTGTGTTCATTTATGCATTATATATTAATAAAAGTTAACTTCCTTTATTACAGTCTTAAGGGGAACTGAATAAATCAGAAATGGAAATTCGGGTGCTTTCTTCGTGCAGTCCCAGTGGATTATCCTGAGCCATGTAGTAGAGTATGTCGTATGTCCCACCTTGGAGTCTCTGATGGTGAATTTTTATTTCCAGATTGGTTGGACTAAGAAACACTGAGAACATTAATGAAGTGCACCTTTAAGTGTGTCTGTGAGGGTGCTTCCAGAACAGGTTACTCAATGGAGGAGGACCCGCCCTGAGTGTAGGTGGCACCATCTCAAGGTCTAGAGTCCAGGATTAAATGGACAGGAGAAAGCTGGTGGAGTGCCAGCAGTCTCATCTCTCTGTTTCCTCCAAAATGAGACCAGCAGCCTCCTGCTGTAGCATGAGGCAAAATAAGCCTTTTCTCATCTAAGTGGCTTCTTGTCAGGTATTTGCTCACAGCAATGAGACAAGGAACTAGCAAGGATTCCTTGCCATTTGTGATTGAGTCCTCACATAGTAATATCCTCCAATTTGCAGGTGAGTAAACAGCCCAATTTGCTCAAGAGACATAACTATCATGAGACACAGCCAGACTCAAACCCAGGGGTCAAACAGAAAGTGCCTGGTCCTTAATGATATGACAGTGCCAGCTTCCATCTTCAGTGCTGGTTACAGCTGGGCAGGGATGGGGACCATGATCCATCTGACATAGAAGGCAGGGAGTGAGAGGCTAAAGTAATGTCCGCTATGCTCAGGCTAAGATGTCTGGACATATCTGATTCTAGAATCTAGCTGTCTGTCTGTGAGTACTAGCTTATCCCTGTGTATCATAAGCAAATGGTTTACTTTCCAACATCTCAGTTTTCTTGTCCTTAACATGAGCTAATAGAAACACTCATCTCATAAGCTTTAGAAAGATCTATGTCGGAGACTGGATGGGAATATTATCTGTTTTTGTTCTGTGTCTCAGAGGTGATGTTATAGAATATGCTTAAATGCTGAAGCATCAGAGGTGTTTCCAAGTCTCAATACATATTGATATAATTGATGGATGGATGGGTTGCCCACTGACTCATGTCCTCAAACACACTTCATGCCTGGACTCTGGTTTCATATGTCACCCAGGGTGAAGCTGCTCAAGGTCCCCATGCTGTCATGGGCAGGGACATGGAGAAGTCATTCACTTCATTTGAATCATGTCTAACTCTATCTGCAGAGGCTGCAGCCCCATGGTTATCCTCCTGCCACTAGGAATAAAAATTGGGCTCATCCATTCTTACTACCGAGTAGGGAAGCTTGGAGGGAAAAAGACCAGTATGGACAGGACTTCCAAATTTATGTGACAGGGTCACAAATAATAACTTACATTCTGAGAGCAGGGACAGGCCTGAAATTTCTGCAAAGGTTTTCCAACTCACAACATATTTTAATGCCATACTTGAGCTCTGCAGCAGAATAGCTCTCTCTAGATGCTAGAACACAGCTATAAGAAAAAAAAAAAGAAAGAAAGAAAAAGAAATTGATCTACTCCTAAGATCCAAGCAAGCTGCAAATTAAAAAGGGAGAAAATTTTTCAGGTGGCTCATGTGAAAGAAGGGTCATTTGTCATGAAGACCCAGGGAAATAGCATGTCCAACGTGGATCCTGAGAAGGCTCTAATTTACTGGACATTTATGATAGGCCCTGGTTTGTGCCAAATGTTTCTATCTATTATCTCACTGAAAGCTCTTAACAGCCTTGTGAGGCTGATATTACTGCTGCTTAGAATCCCAAAAAGAAACAGTGATACAATCACATTATGATAATTGGAGGAGAGTTTATTTGAAAGAGATTATTTGTAAAGGTATGAAGGGACTTCCAGAAGAGGAATAGTGACCAAGGGCTGTCCATACTACAGATGTGATCACCTTATGTCTGTTTTCAGGACAGGGAGTGGTTACCAGAATCCAGAAAGAGAATAGCTTGCCTTGAGTGAATCAGGGCCCACAGTAGAGGGACTCAGGCAGCCTGAGGACACAGTATAGAATCAGAGCAAAGGGAAGGGGTAGCCTGACCCTCTTCTCCTCCTTATTCTTTCTAGACTCTCATTGACCAAAGCCAAGCAAAAGCCAGAGGGTAGGAGACCCTGTCAGTGTTGTCTCACATCTCTGAAGCTCTGCATTGTTTTACAGTTGGGGTTGGGTGGTTCTGTGTTATGCTCTATACCAGCCTATGCATTGCAGTATATGTAACAGCATCCATATCCTTTGTCCAGTAGATTTCAGTAACAATTCTTTCATCTGGATGCACACAAAAAATGTTTCTAGACATTATTGTCCAGTGTTCCTTAGGGAGGGGCAATGCTGTTTTAGCTGGGAGCTATATGTCAGCTGTTCGGGCAGAGAGCTAGGAGGAGAGGGGTCCAGAGCCAAGAACCAGGAGAGAGGTTATCTTTGTATCCTTCATTGCCAAGGAAACTGAGGCTCAAACATATTATTCAGCTTCTGCAAATACACACAGATTGGGAAAACAGAAGCCAATCTGCAAACCTAGGTCTGTTTGATTTCCATGTCAGAACCTCAAATCATAAGCTGTGGCTCGTGATCAGAGAGGGGAAATATCTCAGAAGAGAAGACTAGAGATGTATGAATGGAGCTCCTGGAAATTCCCAGCCAACTGCCATGTTTGTGTTTCTTTTTCACATTCAGTATCTGAAGTGGGCAGTGGTCCCTGTTGCAGACTTGGTGGTCAGCAAGACGTTTAGACACACAGGGACCTTGAGCCCTGTGGAAGCATCCTTCAAAACCATTGCTGCCCAGAAAGAAGGATTACCAAGGATGGAGATGGGTACATCAGGATTAGAGTTCTAACACCACATGCCTGCAGTGGGTTGGCACATCACCTTGTTGCTGTTTTATTTTATCATCATAGCTATTTATAGGTGTACAGTTCAGTAGCACTAAGTACGTTTCAAGAGGCAGGAGTCACTGAAATGTCCATCAATAAATGAATGGATAAACAAAATAGTTACAGACATTCAATGAATACTTTTTAGCCTTAAAAAAAGAATGAAATTCATACATGCTACAATGGGAATGATTCTCAGAGGTATTAAGCAAAATATGCGGGCCACAAAAGGACAAGAGGTACATGATTCTAGATGAATCACCTGCTAAGATTTCTGTCCCTGACAGTGTGTCTTGGGCTGCTACAGCCTTCTTAGAGACTTTCTGCTGCTTTGAGACTTTTGGCTCTGTACCTCAGTCACCTGCACACTCTTCTACTGGGCCTTCCTTTTTTTTCCTGCAGTAACAGTTCATTATTTATTCTAATTACTTTCAGAGGAAATAGTTTTTCTATCTCAGTTGACCTTCAAATGTTTCCTACTTCATTCAATTCTTTTGTAGATAGGTGGTGCTCAGGAACAAGCAACCCAGACTAGGTAGCAGGGCAGGCACCTCCTCAGATTGCTCTCTTCCCAGGAGACACGCTTGAGCTGAGCTTGTTTCCACAAGCAGCATCAGTACATCATTGATTGCATGACCCCTGACAGTGTGACCCTTGGCCACCTTGTTTCTTAGCCTTGTGTTATTAACAAATGCTTATTGAGGGTGAAGAGCTGAGAAAGCTCCAGGAATATCACAATACCAACACCAGGCTCAGATCTGTGGGGTAGAGACCATGCATGCTCTGTTCTTGCTGAGCTCCCAGCTAGATTACAGTATGGGTACTGGCATGATGGACTCTACAACCAGGTCCAGCCCATTAGTCTTCCATATAGGACTCTGTTGTTGTGTCTGTGTGTGTGTGTGTGTGTGTGTGTGAGAGAGAGAGAGAGAGAGAGAGAGAGATGCAAATGTATGTATGTAGGTACATATGTGCATGTGGGTGTGATGCATGTGGAAGCTAAAGGTTGACATTACATGTCTTCTTCACTCTCCTCCATTTCATTTGAGACAGGATCTCTCACTTGAATCCAGAACTTGCTGCTAGACTAGCTAGTTGGCCTTGCCCTAGGAATGTCTGCGTCCTCAGCTCTGGGATCACAGGTGGGCCACCATGTCTGCCCGGCATTTACATGGGTGCTAAGGATCTGAACTCAGGTCCCTGTGCTTGTCTGACACATGAGAACATCAACTCAGCCCCTATGTGTGATTCTTCATTTCCCCTCTTCCCTCAGCTGCTAGTCAAATTCAGGAGACCCAGAGGACAATTCCCCTGCCCATGGAGATGACAGAATCTTTAAATGGGAGAAGTCTGTGTCCTTAAGTCACTGCATGAAAAGTTATTCTCAAAGATCCAACTGTATATTTACTAAGGAAAAAAAAAATCACCCTCCTGGTGGGATAAGCCACCTTGGCTTTCTAATCTGTTCAACTTCCCTAACTTAAACATCCTCACCATTCAGAGTTCTTAGTCTATAGGAAGACTCAGACATCAGTTAAATGATCCCACAAATGTACTCCAGGGAGATCTACGTGGTGTCATGAAAGGGCAGTGTGGTAGGATTTGCCTTGGGCAGTGAGGTCAAAGGAAGTAGCTCTACAGTTCCAGGATCATAAAATCACTGGGGTCCCCATAAATGCCCCTATCTCATCTCTTTCTTATTAAACTTTATTTTTATTTTTATTTTATTTTTGTTTTTTCAAGGTAGGGTCTTGCTTTATCCCAGGCTGACCTGGAATTCACTATGTAGTCTCTCATCTTGGTGTGAATTCATGGTGATCCTCCTACCTCTGCCTCCCAAGTGCTGGGATTAAACGACTGCACAATCACGCTCAGCTTTAAACCTTACTTTTGCTCTTCCCTACTGTGCCTTGCAAGTTCTGCTCCCTTTGCCTTCCATGTATATTCTATTTTCAGCCCCCCCTTTATGCTTTGAAGCTAAGATAAAATGATAGTTATCTAGGAACCCTACACTGGCTACAAAATGGGCTATCACAAACAGATTGGTTATACTGAGAAAGAAAAATGTGAATTTATGATTTTAAAATAATGCAGCCTGATCATTACCAAAACATGGCTCATTAATAGTAGCCACTGACATAGTTTTATAGGAACTAACTCAGTGCCTAGATTTTATTTGCTAAAACTACATTCCAAAACGCTGGGGTGCCAATACCATGTATGGGATAGGAAAAAGACAGGGTAGATTTATAATGTTCTCTCTCTCTCTCTCTCTAAACTGGGGACTGAATTCAGGGCTGGCACATGCTAAGCAAATTAGCACCAGCCTAGCAATACCTTCTTTATTTCCAGAAAGCAAGATTCCTTCAGGAATTCACCTCACCAAAACAAGAAAGAAAAAAAAGAAGGAAAGAAAGGAAAAACAGCTCAAAAGAGCTCGCACCAGCTAAGTGGCAGCAATTTGAACATAGAGAATAGGAAATTAGTAATAATAATTACAGCTAATTGGGATAAGTTATGTCTATGAACAGTTTGAGTTTAATCATGCTACTTAATAAAGTTACTGTAAGGATGGACTTTTATACTGACAAGATGACAATGACAGGACATGCTCTATGTTACTGTTGATTTGAAGACAGAGAGAGTTGGGACAAGTGTTTACCTCCAACTCACTATATTCCAGATGACCATGCAAAGTGCCACATATCTAAGTACTCAAGCAATGCTCACAAAAGCCATATAAGTGAGGAGATGAAAGGCCAGCGAGTTTAAGCAAGCTTGCTAAAGCCACACAGCTGACTAGCGGGGAAAACACAAATTGGGGCTGAAGAGATGGCTTGCCTGAGGACCCAGCTTCAATTCCCCATTACCCATATAAGCCAGATGCACAAGATGGCACATGCATGTGGAGTTCATTTGCAGTGGCTAGAGGCCCTGGCATGCACATTCTTTCTCTCTCTCTCTCTCTCTCTTTTTCTCTCTCTCCCTCCCTCTTTCTTTCTCATTCTCTCTCAGATAGATAGATAAAATATTTTTTTAAAAAGAAAACACAAATTGAACCTATGCCATCTGGCTCCAAAAAGCTATGCTACTGCCTTGTATAAATAAAAGATTTTATTTTATTTTTTGATCAGGTATTTTTATATGAAATAGAAGCCTGTACTTGTTAATATCAGGGCAATGAAGGATGAATAAACTGGTCATGCATATGTAAGTCAATTAATTCCAAAAATAACAGACCAGATGGTATTCAAAGTTCAGCCAGGACAGGTCACTGCTACTGCTGCTGGTCACATGCTGGCAACCAAGTGGAAGGATGGTTCAGCTCAGTGATGTAAAAGCACTCATTAGCCAAGAGTCCTCCAGAGGTGTGGGAAGCTCCTAGACCTCATCTCCTAGGAGGTGAAACCCCTAGAAAGCTGCACAGATTATAATAAAAACTGAGTAAAATGCATGAATTTATAATAATGCTAACAGGCAAGATCAGTAAATTAAAATGATAGCATAGGAAACATTGAGGCAAATGCCATCCCAACAGGTTGTTCCCAGTGCACAGCTTGTGGGGAGTCCCAGGAGGCCATGAGAAAACCCTGTGTAAAAGATAGAACTAAGAGCTACATCCCAAGGATGTGTGGACTGGCTTTCCTCTGCCTGACATCCAGGCCTGCAGTACTGTCCGGGTCTTCAGCCTCAGAGGGTCAGAGAAGTGATTCTTTGATTCATGTGGTATATAATAATCCCCAACATGAAAACTGTCACACTATTACAATGCAAACTTAGGGAAAAATAAAAGCCACATAGCAAGAACTTCAGAAACCTAAAAGTGCAAGGCTGAATATAACAAAGCAATTTTAAGATAGGTTTGAAACCCAGAAGTCCATTTGTAAGCCCAATTTCTCTGTTTTATCTGCTCTTGAAGCTGCCTGAAATTTTTCAAAGCACAGACATCATGTGCATAGCAGCTGCTAACATGCTATTTATGTGTCCACAGGCCTCATCTCTATGCCTCCAGCCCACTCCCAGTGACTTACCTGCATTGTTGTCAGTGGGTGCCATCCAAGGGCTCACTCTGGGACAGCCTCTAACCAAAAGCTAACAGGCTTGGGAATGTAGACAACCTGAAACCCTTACCCATAAACCAGGATAGTTCTGAGGCATAACTTTCTACTTTTTCCCAGAGCTGCTTTAGGGTGTCAGGCATCTTCTGACAGCTGGCTTGACAACATTCTCACTGCAGACTGCTTCTCCTTTGCAAAACTCATTGTTCATTCCTCCAAAGATGTCCCTTAGCTCCTAAATATATTGTGCATATTCAAACCTTGATCAGGGGATAATTCTGGGAAAAACCCAGCTAAGACTGCATTCATAGTTGTAGCTTAATTTAGTTAAGGGCAGTTAGGCAAAATTGTAAGCACAATTTACATTACCCAAAGAATATTATCTCAAGAATTTGCTTATAATCTAATAGACGATTTTATTAAATGTAGTACTAGACAAAGCCTGAATGTTTTTGGTTGTAACCAGGCACAAAAGTTCCTCCCCAGCATTAAGGAACACATAATAGCTGATAATAAAAGTTCTCATCCATTTTCTACAAACAGCCCAATTTTTTTTTTTTTTTTTTGTGAACTCCTCCAGGGTGAACTAGCTGTTTCATTCTCTCTGTTCTCACAGCATTTGATTTATATTCCTGCAATAGCATACAGAGCACTGTACAGTGATTTATCAGTTGTCATATGTGTGTCTTCAACATTAGTCAGAGTTCCTTAAAGGCGAAGCCCAAGTCTCCTTTACCTCTATAAGCCCCATACTACATTCCAGCCCTGCCATGCCACAAGAGTTAATACAAGAACAAATGGTTGAATGAATAAAAGAACATCTGTCCTGTCCAATAGGCCATGTGTCCTTGTTGATTGAGACTATTTATTGTTAAAAATGAACTATGCAGAGGCCTTATCAATCATATGGAATTTAGTGTTAAAAACTAAATGGATAAGTCAATAAATGAATGAATGAATTAGTGAATGTATAATGAGTGAGGCACATGACCAACCCAATACTGTTTTTGATGAAGTTGGAAGCCCTCATGTTAGGTGCATATATGTTTAGGATTATAATATCCTCCTGTTGGAATATTCCTTTAGTCAATATAAAGTGACTTTTATTATCTTCACTAACTAATGTTAGTCTGAAGTTTACCCTGTCAGAAATTAGTATAGTGACCCCTGCTTGTTTTCTTTTTTTTTTTTTTTCTTTATTAGTTAGTTTTTTATTCAGCAAATACAGTCAGTTTGGTACCATTATTAGGCTCATCCGTGACCTACTCCCTCCCCTTGGCCCCTCCTTGTGGAGGTATATGGGTCATGCATTGTGGAGTTAGCCTACAGTTATGGGTAAGATAAATGTCTCTGCATATCATGACCCAACATGTGGCTCTCCTGCTTGTTTTCTAGGCCCATTTCTTTGAAACACTGTTTTCCAATCTTTCACCCTAAGATAGTGTCCATCCTTTGTAGAAGGGCGAGTTTCTTGGAGGCAACAGATTGAAGGGTCCTGCTTTTTAACTCAGTCTGCAAACCTCTGTCTTTTGTTCAGGGCATTGGGGCCGTTGATATCAAGAGTTATTATTGAAAGGTGTGTATTTATTTTTGCCATTTTTCTTGTTCTGTAGTTCTTCTGGTTTTAACTTTGCTCTCTTGAATTAACTGGTATTTTAGTATTATTTGTTTTTTTTCCAGGTTCCTTATATATGTGCTTTTCTTTCTCTTCAGCATGAAGGGTCCTGTCAAGTAATTTTTGTAGAGCTGATTTTGTCTTCAAATATTCTTTTAGCTAGTTTTTGGCATGGAATGTCCTTATTTCTCCGTCTATTTGAATAGGTAACTTTGTAGGCTAAAGTAACTTTGGTTGACAGTTGTTATCTTTCAGAACTTGGAACACATCATTCCAAGCCCTTCTGGCTTTTAAAGTTTTTGTTGAGTAATCTGATGTGATCTTGATGGGCTTGCCTTTGTATTTGACTTTATTTTTCTCTCTAACTGTTTTCAATATATTTTCTTTGGTTTGTATGTTTGGTAGTTTAATTATAACATAGCAAAGAGAGGTTCTTTCAAGGTTGTGTATGTTCGGTGTTCTAAAGGATTCCTGTATCTGCATTGGCATCTCTTTAGCAATTTAAGGGAAGTTTTCTTCTTTGATTTTGTTGAAAATGCCTACTATGCCTTCGGAGTGAAATTCTTCTCCTACAATACCCTGAATTCTTATGTTTGATCTTTCCACAGTGTCCCGAATATCTTGAAATTCCCATTCATACTTTCCTATTAGTTTGTCTTTGTCTTGTTAGACTGTATTAGATCTGCCACCTGGTCTTCTAGTTTAGATATTCTGTTCTCTCCTTCATCCATTTTACTGGTGAGATTTTCTACAGAGTTTTTTATTTCACTGACTGTGTTCTTCATTGCTGGTATTTCTGACTGTTTTTCCTTTATTATTTCTATTTCCTTGTTTACGTCTTATATTGACCTCCTTATTTCATTAAATTGGTTTCCTGTGTCTTTTATTGCTTTGATTTCCTTGAAAATATTTATAGTCATTCTTTTGAAATTTTTCTCAGGCATGGCATTTCCTCTAAATCAGTCAACACTGGAGGCCATTTCTGATGCATTAATACTTTTTGGTGGATTTATATTGCCTTGATTTTTTTGTGTTTATTGTATTATAATGCAGAGATGTTTGAATCTTGGATTAATTTAATGCTTGGATTTTCTAATTATCAGCAGTATTATTGGATGTATCAATCAATCTGATGTTATAGATCTTCAGGTAGGAGTTTAATGTGTCAAGTGTGGCTCTTAAGACTTTCAGAGTAATCACAAAAGTATCCCTAGGTGTTGGGTTTGCCTATTATGAGAGTATTCAAGCAGACCGAGTAGAGCAAAATACAGAAAAATTCTAAAATTTAACTAAACAATGTACACATTCAATGAAAATTAGCACAGAGTATTTATGCAAGGGTAGTTATTATGACAAGCAGATCCTCTAACAAAGTCACAGTCCCTTAGGATGTGTGTTGCCCCACACCCTTAATCCTGTCAACTGGGAGGCTATGATTTCTGGCCTGTAGAGGGTTCCAAGTCAGTTTGTAACCAAGTGAGACTCTTTTCCAATGAAAGACAGAAGAGGAAACAAAGGCAGTATAAATCAGGAAGCAACAAATGACAAGCCCAAAATATAGCTTATTTAAAAATGGCTAATCTGACTATCTATCAGATTTAACATATAATTTACCTTGACATGGAAGGTGCAATTAGCACTTCTGATTCAAGCCTATATATCAGGTTTATTTGGCAGGTACTGACCTGGTGGAATTCCAACCCACTTTTTGGGAAGGTTTTGGTCTCAAATATGCTATGCTCTTTCTTGAGTCCCTCTTTGCTGTGCTGTGGGCTCAGGTAGGCTGGCTGGGTTACTGGGTTACTGCTCTGATTGCCTGTTCAGGATGCTGGGTTGGTGCGCTCCCTTCCTGAGGTTTCTGGTGCTTGCTGGCGCTTGTCCTGGTGGTGGGGGAGAGGAGGTTGTGGATTGTGGCTGAAGTTCTGCTGGTCCTCATGATCCTTTTCCACATGAGCTGCTCTGTTGGTCCCTACCGTCCTCCCTTCATGTTTCTTGAGTTTGTGAGGAGGCTGGTGTGAGTGGAGAATCCTTCCACCTGGCTCTTCATGCAGCTTAGGCCAAGCCTTGTGGCTGTGGCCACGTGCACCTGGTGCTGCTGCTGTTGGAGCTGATTCTGCCTGCTTCTGTGGTCTCTAGACACTCTGAATCTCTCTTACTTCTCTGTTGTAGTTGATAATCTCTTATATACCTCACTTTTTAGTAGAAGAACATATTTTGCTTTTTTTTTTTTTTTGGCTTTTTCTCCCCTAGGCTGCTTTGGCATGGTTCCTATGCCACCATCTTAACCAGAAGTCCCCTCCCATACTGCTTTTAACTAGTTATTGTCAAATGTAGTTTACACTTGATTTTTTGTGATGGAATCTAGCTGAGCATTGTTGTTGATGTTTCTTAAGTTAAACAATACTTTTGTGCATCAACTTGTGCCATATTAATTTGGGCTAATCATTTTGTTTCCTTAGTATGATTTCAAATATTGACTTTGTCATTTATCATATAGAATATTTTTGCTAGCTTGCATCACTCATAAATATGTCAGCCTTTCTACCTGTCATTGAAATAGATAGACTTGCTTATTCAGTTGTTGGGGTATAGCCATTCAACCTTCTAGGGCAGGGATTGACAAACTGTATTTCTGCCCATACCAGGCCTGCAGTTTGTTCATGTAAATAAAGTTTTATTAGATACAGCCACCACTATTTGATTTGTGTTCTGTGTGGCTGCTTTTATACTATGATGTCTGAAATTATGTAATGGCCTTATTAAAATCCAGACCTCCAGCTTCTTCTATAGCCTGTTACATTGTAAAGGAACTAAATTCAGTACAAATGCCTGCTAGTTAACATAATTTCTGGTGACAACCACAGTAAGGGAAAAAAAAACTTTGATTTTTATTTTAATTCTCTCCCGGTGGTAATGAGTCTGGGGCTATACACAATTTATCTGGTTCTTTTTTGGAAAAGTCTAGAACAACCTAAATCCTTTTGCTGTCCTATGGCCTTCTTCTCTATACCATTCCCACATGTGGAAGCTCTGGTTCCAGGTTACACCATCAACTGGCTTTATCTCTCTAAGGACTATATTTAATTAGGTATTGGTAAGGTTGCTAAGACCACAAAATTGGAAAAGGACAGATTGGTAAGGGGTATTAGGAACACTAGATATTGACACAAAAAAAATAAAATGGGACCTATAGTGTACCTACACCACATGTACCTAAGACTTAAAACTAAACATTTCTAGAAGAAACCATAAGGGAAAGTTTGTTTGAATAATCACTTTTGTTCTGTTGTTTTGAGTGTCTCACACTATAGCCCTAGCTTTCTTGAAACTTACTATGTAGTTCAGGCTTGCCTCAAACCCATGACAATTCTCTTGTCTCAATTTCTAAGTCTTGGGATTACAGATGTAAGCTATCATGAGTGACATTAAACAAAACCATCTTACCCTAAAAGAACACAGAGCAAAAGCAAAATTAGACAAGTGAGATTACATCAAAACTAAACAATCAACAGAGTGAAGGTACAACTTAAATATGTATATATATGTATTACCAGGAAAAAAATTACTGTACTTACCAATTTAGCATATACTGCACAAATATTTGTTCAGCACTAGTACATGGTATACAATATTCTAGCCTTTGAACAAAACCAACAAATGTATCTGTCTTAGTATACATGGGTGGCTGTGTCAGAAAACCTGACATACAATAATAACAAATGTATCTTGTTTTAAAGAAGATAATGTGTGCTATGGGAATAGTGAAAGATGAGAAGGGGCATTAAAAATGCTGGGGTTGAGGGAGAGTGGGAAGGAGAACTGATGTATTGATGTTCATGGTAGACTGCATTGAAAAGATGATGACAAGAATGGACGCTTGAAGGGGTTATGGAAATCATCACCCATAGAAATCTGGGAGAAGAATCCTCTGGTGTCTATAGGTGCATTATGGAACAATCAGTATTCCAACTTGGCTCCATCATACTCTAGAGCCCAAACTTACAACCATCAGCAATGTTAGTTCTCTATAGACTATTCCCCAAGACATATGCTATGACTTGTAGCTCTCTTTGACTGCTACTTTCATGAATTCTGGACTTTCCCCCTTCCCCAAATCATGTTCATATGTCTCTGGTCACATGCTGTTATTTGCCTTTGTTACTAGAACTTCTAAGGTTGTGTCTGTTTAGAGTACTAGGATGCTATACTGCTGAGTTCATGACCCTTTCCTTTGTTACCTGGGTGGTAATTTCATCTTTGTTGTCTTTCTTTAGAACCTTCTGGACATGTAAGTCCTGGGCCTACTTAGCCTACTAAGTTCCTTGCCCTGCTTTCCCTGTGCAAGGCAGTGACCCTGTCATCTTCTTGGTAGTTGTTTTCTTATGGAGGTGGAATCATTTTCTGTTATATTCACAGAATTCTGATACACCACATTAAAAAAAATCTAATGGCTAAGTAAGAAGTACTGCTTATATATGTTAGTGCTGTGTCTTTCCTCCTGATTAAGAAGTGGGGAAAGCAGTCTTTCATGCCCTTTGCATCCTATCATGACACACTCATCGTACTTCCTAAACCAATGCATGTCCACAGTCACAGGTCACCTCATTGCAGCTTTGCACTGAGAAGACGAAATAGTCCCACATGAAGTGCCTCTACAGAGCCTCTTATTTTTGGCCATAGTAGACCCCTAGCAGATGTCTCCCTTAATGGCCATAACGTGCCTGGGTGCCGTTTTTTGAGATCAGCAAAATGAAGATTAAACATAGAGCCCATCTCATAGGGTTGTTGTGGGACCAAATGTAAAATGTACATGCAAGGAGAGTTAGCAGAGTGCTTGGCCTTGGTCCATGGCAAGGGCTTCTGAACATCAGCTACTGCAGATGGATGGGACACTATGTGAAAGAGAGATAGGCTATGTTTTAATCCAGCTCCGTTGCTCAGTAGGTGTGTGATTCTGAGTGATAAATCACATTCTCTGCATTATAAAGCTGGAATAATAACAGAAATTTCAGTAGGATATGAGATAAAAGGTATAAAGATGTGTAAATTAATATATGTCTTTGGATAACTATGAATTTCAGTATTAAATGATATAAAATGTTAAAAAAATATAAAACACAATGTATAAAAATATTGAGTAGTATCAATTTAAGTAACAGGACAAAATGCATAAAATAAAAATTTCAGCCTGGTCTCTGTTTCCCTGCTGCTGGCTTGGGGCTGCCTGTACCCTGTGAGCTTGCTGAAGAAGTGGGCTCCTTGCTCTGCCTTCCTGATTGAATGGCCCCTGGGTCCCCAACTCCTGGATCACCTGCTCTAGCAGGAGCATGTGCAGACTGAGTAGACCAGAGATCACAGTTCCTTCCCCACCTCCCAGTTCCCTAGACTGGGTTCCCTTGCTGCTGGCTTGGGGCTTCCTAGACCCTGTGAGCTGGCTACAGTAGCAGGCCCCTTGTTCTGCCTTCATGATTGAATAGCCCGTTTCCCCAACACACAGATCCCCAGCCCTGGAGGGTGTGCACACTGAGTGAGTAGGCCAGAGCTCTCAGCTACTTCCCCACCTCCCATGTCCCTGGACCTGTTATTCCTGCTGCTGGCTTTGGCAGCCTGGTCTCTACATGTGTGCTGTGGAAGCAGGCCTTTTGCTCTGGTTTCCTGATTGACTGGCCCCTGGCTCCTCAAATTATTATTCACATGCTCCAGATGTGTGTGCAGTGAGTAGGCCAGAGCTCCCAGTTCATTCCCCACTTCTCATTTCCCTTGTACAGGTACTCCTGCTGCTGGTGTGGGGTGGCCTGGTCCCTGTATATGTGCTGCAGAAGAAGGCCTTTTGCTCAAGTTTCCTCATTGGCCATGCCCTGGGTCTCCAAATCCGTATTCTCCTGAGCCAGAGGGTATGCAGGCCACTGTGGGATCTGGCCTTTTGCCCCTGGCTCTCCAAGTTCAGGGAAGCCTGCTCCTCAACCCCTGTTCCACTTGTGCTGAAGAGTGCACACAAGTGGATTGTGTAGGCCAGAGTTCCCAGCACCCTACTTTCCAGTTCCCCAGGTACCTTTGAAGTACCTGCAATATCGACACTCTTCACATCTCCAGTTATAACCCCATTGTACACCAATTTGGTTCACATTTAAAACCAAACACTCACTGAAGATCCTATAAGGACAAATACTTGCTTCTCCCTCAATAAAATAAAAATTTTCCCCAAGATGAGTAGACAACAACACACAAAAAAACAACAATGAAAGTCAGAATACTGAGAGATCTCCACCAAGGATGCCTATTCCCACAATGGAAGCCTCCAATGAAATCATAGAGTAAACAACAGACATTGAAAACAAAAATGAAAACACAACAAGTGATGTGATCTGGAGCAAAAGAATTGCTGATTTAGAAGAAAGCCATCAAAAAACCACCAATCACATAAATTAAATTGAGCAAAATCATTTCTTTGCACACTCAACTTTTCTCACTGGGTTTAACTTAATTGAAGAAAATCAGAGAAGCTTCAAAAGATATAAATGAATTGAAGGTGAGTCAACCAGCTGATTAAGCTTAATGAAGACATGATCAAATTCAAAAATGAATTCCAGGAAGCATCAAGAAAATCCAACCTCAAAATGAAATTGTATTTCAAAACAGAGATAGACATGATGCACAATAACACAATGGAAAAAAAAATCAAATAGAGCTTTTAAAACCCTCTATAGAACACCTCACTAACAAAGTCACTCATGTGGAGGACAGAACTTCTGAGCTTGAAGACAAACAAGACAGAGGGAATTAATTGGGAGTCCAAAAACTTAGCTAAGTTCAAAAACTCATGTGAAGAGAATATAAAGGAACTGTGGGAAACCCTAAAATGACCAAACATCAATATCATGGATATACCAGAAGGAGAGGATATACAGGCTAGAGGCATAGAGAACATATACAACAAAATTATTGAAGAACATTTTTCCAATCTCACAAAAGAGAGGCCCATCCAGATATAAGAAGCTCACAGAACACCAAACAGACAGGTCCAAAAAAGAAACTCTCCAAGGCACATCATAGTTTAAACTCTTAACTACAAAAACAAAGAGAGAGTGCTAAAAGCAGCAAGAGAGAAATAATTCACTATATACCAAGGCAATCCCATCAGAATTACCTCAGATTTCTCAATGGAAACCCTGAAAGCCCTATGGATTCCAACCCAAACTACTATATCCAGGGAAAGTATCCTTCATCACAGATGGAGAAAGGAAAACTTTCCAAGAAAAAAGTCAACTGTATAATTAAATGAACACAAAGCCAAACCTACATAGAATACTTCATGAACTAGTCCACACAGAAGAGTGAAATAACCAATTGAAAGAGCCTACAAGAAGGAGATCACAATCACCAAAACTAGAACAGGCTCACAAAAGTACAAAGCACAAGAAAGAACCAAGTCCCATAAAGCAACCCTTGTACTTCAGCTAAGCCACAGCTGAAACCACAGAGGGTTTGGGGAGATGAGCACGAGTGCTGCTTCCATTGTAGACCTGACAATCAACACCAGACAGACCCTCAGTACTTTCCACACTTACCAAAGCAGAGATCCAGAGGCCCCTAAAAGCTCATCATCAAAGTAGACATAAAACATAAAATGCACCGTGGCTCATGGAATTTTGCGGAAGAGGGGGCAGAAAGATTGTAAGAGCCAAAGGCTAAGACACCATATCCAAAGGCATTGCCTCCTTTAAAAACTGACCTCTGCTCCCACTACACATAACCCACAGTCCCATGGGGAATACCTGCAACCCTGCTGAGGAGGGTCCCTAGTGGAATGGGGCCAGGGACAAGGGAAAAGAGGGCACTAACACATCATGTATCCATACAAAATATGTTGTTACTAATAATAAATATATAAAGAAGAGAAAGAAGCTCTATAATTTATCAACTTGACTATTAAATGAGACATGTATAAATTGGCCAAATCAGTAGAATACTAAATGAAATAATATGTACATAAAGCTGATAGATAGCTCCAAGCACTTAGTATATATTGAAAATGATGGGTACCAATGTTAGTGTTGTTGTCTATATCAACATACCACCTGTATCATCAACCTCTCTGTCAGGATGTGTTTCAAGTTACTGTGATGCTTTTCTCCTTGGTACTAGTTAGTGACCATTTCATAGTCCCAATCCTGACTATAAGCCATGATCATCTAACCCTATATGTTTATTATTTCTGCCTACCTTTCCTTCAGCAACCTCATTGATTACCCATTGAAAGTGGCCATAAACTGCTTCTGGTTCATATAGTTAATGGAGGAATCAAGCAAGAAAGGATGAGGACATCTTACCTTTACCTTAAAGTCCTGTTGGGGCAGTCTTTTACCTGTGGCAATTTCCTTTGGATCCAGGAGTTAGACTATGCTGTGCACAAAGACATTATTTGTGTTACTCTGGTCACCATTGTACCATACAGGATTGGCTGTTGCCAAAGAGACACTCAATGAATACATTGCATAGACTGGAATTCATTGGCAATGTAGCAATGATTTGCACTTAGGAAAAACTTCCACCTAAATCTGCCTTAGAGAGCAATAATAACAAAAAGCCACATACTCAGGATAAAGGCTCTTAAAATTCCCATCTACAAGCTGTGACTATATTGCATTATTTCTTTCCACGTGATTGTGCATGGGACCCCAGATGTTTGAGTCTTTTTATTTCATACTTGTCTCATTCCTATGAGTTCCAATTAATTGAGTGTGGAAAGCCATAAGCTCCATGACAGAGGAATCATTTCTTTGACAAAATCCACAGGATACCAAGGCAAAGATTCATCCATCTCATCTTTGTTTAGGTTCATAAGGTTGAATCACTAATTTGACTGATTGATTTTCTGTTATAATATTTTGGTTAAGTCGCTAAAAGTTTCAGTGTCATACATATATAGGCCTGAGGTCATTTGGGGAAACCTATAATGGCATGGTTTCCTAAAACATCATGGGATAGGCTAGGAATTCCAAGAATGCTTGCTGTTACATTCCATGTCATTTTTTTTTCCCAGAATTCAAAAATTCATTTTCTCTCTGTCAGTTCTTCAAAGCATAAGTCAGTGTTGTCTCCAGGGACAATTACTCAATTTTGCCATCCAAATAATTCTTTTATCCCTCACCCCCCATCCCTACCTACAAACACAGGGATCCTGTACCAGGCAGTGCTTCCCTTCCCATTGCTCCAGTGCACCCCAGGTAAAATGGTTTGAAATTGCGTTTCCTCACAGACCAGAACCACCCCTTCGCCATGCAGCTCCATTGACGAGAATTCTTTGCACACTGACTGGCAGAGGATCCGATGTCAGAATCTCACTTCCCCCAAGACCATCCTGTTTGCCAGCTGCCTTAGGTTGGGTTTCCAAAGGTCCCAGGGATTCATATATAAGTGATTTATTGAGCCATTCATCTTAAGAAAAAGCTTGTGAGGGAGAAGGGAAGCAGAACAGGGAAAAGCTGAGCAAGAATGTCTAGCATTTGTCTGATCCATGGAGTGTCTGAGACTTGCAGTGTCCTGGAGGTCATCCTCACACTGGAAGGAATAGAGTGGTTTTTTTCTTGTTCATTAACACCAGCCAGCCCAGCCAGCCATTGACTAAGGGTTGTCCCTGGGGAATGGGTGTTCCCTTCCAGACGAGGCAGTTCTGGTTCTCCCAGGACAACAGGCATTCCAATAGGGACAGCTGTAAGCTTTTAGCAACCAGGCTCATAGCAATCAGGAAATGGGAGGACACTCTGGCAAAGGGATGTGGGAAGCCAGAGCATCTGCCACTTTAACTTGTGCTCTTATAACAACCTTATGAGGAAGGAGCTATTACTGGTGCCATTTTACAGATGAAGCCATAAAGTCTCAGGCTGTATTTCTCAGTAGCAAATCCTGTGATGAGATTTATATGATTTCTAATAAAACATAGAGGGGGTATTTAATAGTACTTGGGAACTTCTTCCAGAAAAGTGAAGCATGGGTGATACTCCTACCCATGTTTTATGATGCCAGTGCTAATTTAATACAAAACTTATATAGTACCAATCTGTACAAGAAGGGAAAGGTACAAATATCTGTCATAGATGCAAAAATTCTCAAAGTATTTGCAAAGTGTCTGGAGCAATGGCTTAGTCAGTGGAATGCTTGCCACAAAAGCATGGGGAACTGAGTACAAATTTCTCGAATTCACATAAAAACTGGACATGGAAGTGTGCACCTAGCCCTGGGGAGGTAGAGTTAGTGCAATCTCTAGGGCTCACTGTATAGCTAATTCAGCCAAATTAGTGAGCATTGGGTTTAGAGAGAAACCTTGTCTTAAAAAGTAAGGTAGAGAATAACTGAGAAAGTCACCCAACCTCTGGTCTCCATGTACACACCCACACAAAGTGCACCTACTCACATGAGAACATGCATACACACATGCAAGCACACTACGCATGCACACGCATGCAAAAAATATGCAAATTGAGCTGGACTTGTTGGTGCATGTCTTTAATCCCAGCACCTGGGAGTTAGAGGTTGGAGGATTGCTGTGAGTTTGAGGCCACCCTGAGAATACAGAGTGAATTCCATGTCAGCCTGGGCTAGAGTAAAAGCCTACCTCAATAAACCAACTGTCAATATAGAAATTTTTATACTACACCTAAATATATTTTTTCTACATAGGCAAGGCTTGTTCAACATGTAATTTTGGTTATCCTTAATTCATCATATGAATAAGCTAAAGAAGCAAAATGGTATAAAACCAAAGAGTGAAAAAAATACTTTGATAAAGTCCAATATTCAGGCATAATTTAAAAATTCAGCAAATTAGGGATAGACAAGAATGACCTCAATTTGACAAAGCACATATATAAACTATTTACAATTGACTTTGGGTTTACTTGTGAGAAAATGAACACTGTTCTTCAAAGGTCAAGAACAAAGTAAAGTTCTCCTTTTTGACCATTCCTATTCAGTGTTGTACTGAAAGTCTTAACCAATGCAATATGACAAGAAAAAAGAAACAAAACCATAAAGGTATTCACAGATTATCTGGTTGTCTATATAGAAAATTCCAAGAATAATTACCCTGAAAAATAAATGACTATAGCAAGTTAGCAACATACTAGATTTATTTATAATAGCAACCATTTTTAAATGAAATACTTAAATGCAAGCCCAATAAAATAAATATAGGCTTTATAAAATGAAAATATATAAAACCCTGATGAAAGAGATTAGGGGAGATCTAAGATATAAATGAATTATGCATTCATGGGTTAGAATGCTCAGTTTTATTAAGATGTAAATAGCATAGTCTATCCATCCAATGCAATCTCAATCAAAATCCCAACATATTACATTTTAGATATTGACAAATTATTTTAAACATTATGTGGAAAGGCAAAACACAATGCTGAAAATACAGAATAAGACTTGATGACTCCCTAGTCAGTTTTAAAATGTATAAAGCTATAGTGAGAAAGAGCATGGTGCTGTGAATGAGAACACATAGAGGTCAGGGAAAAATCAGGTCTTCAAAAGAGTCACATGAACTTTATAAGAACACAACAAAATTTTAACAAATGGTGCTGAGCTGGATATCTGTTTTCCTTAAAAATTGCACATTACACAAAAGTCAACTTGAAATTAATCAAAAACTATGAAAATTGAAAAAATTGTAAAATGGGTAGTTGGCTAGGGAGATGGCTTTGCAGTTAAAGGCACTTGTTTGTGAAGCCTGATGGCCTGGATTTGATTTCCCTAGTACCCATGAAAAACCAAATGCACAAAGTGGTGTATGCATGTGGAGTTTGCAGTGTTAAGAGGCTCTGGCATGCCCATTCTCATTCTCTCTCTCTTTATCTACAAGTAAATAAAAATGTTTTTTTAACAAATGTATAGAGGGCTGGAGAGATTGCTTAGTGGTTAAGGCATTGCTTGCAAAGCCTGATGATCCAAGTTTGATTTTCCAGTACCCATGTAAAGCCAGATGAACAAAGTGGTGCATGAATCTGCAATCTGTTTGCAGAGGCTGGAGGCCCTGATGCACCTATTCTGTCTATCTCCTCTCTCGGCTTGCAAATGAATAATTATTTTTTTAAAATTCAAAATTTGTAGAAAAGAAGTGTATAACCAATGTGACTTTGGTTTGGTGATAACTCTCAGATATAATTACAAAAAGATGATCTGAGAAATGAGATGTTAATTTGGACTTCATTAAAATTAAAAACCTTATTCTTTGTGAGTTCTACATAAGATAATTTTAAAAATAGGTTGTGCTAGTCAGTTTCATGTCATATGGATGAACATCTAAACCAGGCTCAATTTAGGGGAGGAAGGGATTTCTTTCCCCTTACAGATTTAGGGTGAAGTTCCATCTATGGTGCAGAAGCTGGCTCCCATTCATAAATCCAAGCAGCAAGAGAAACCACCACCAGCCAGCAAACACCCAAATGACAGCAAATGGCCAGCAAGTAGGACCACTGCCAGATCTCAGACTGCTCTACATACCTTTGGGGCTGGAATTCAGATCCGCCCCTCAAACACACCTTTGGGCTGGACCCCAGGATCAGTCCCCATTCCTTCAGCCAAGCAGCTGGATACCCAAGTTATAAGTTTAATAAACACCCGAGTCTATGTGGGACAAACATTCAAACTACCATACAGGTCTTAGAATGACAGAAAATGTATGCCAAGTACATTTTAAAATAACATTTAAAGTACTTATAATCAAAACATAATATAATCTTAAGCCTCAACAATAAGAAAACCAGACAAAAATGGACAAAGATCTGTAGCCCTCACCAAAAAATGTGCATAAAGATGTTGAAAAATTATATGACAAAATGCCTGGCATCATTTAAGGGAATGTCAAGCAGAACTATAGTGAGCTATCACTATATGCCCATTATATACCACAGACATGGTGATACCAAACTTTGCAGAAGAAACAGAGCAAAAGGAACTCATTGTTGTGGGACTATGAAATGGTGCCCCACATTTTGTCTAATTTCTTTTTTTATTAATATACTTTTTACTTTATTAGTTATGTCCATACTCAGTGTGTAAACAGCCATGCTGATACCATCATTAGCCTCCTTTCTGTCCTCCTCCAAAGGGACCCTCATTGTTGGGAATTGTGGGTTGTGCATTATGGGGGTATCCATCAGTTATGGGGAAGAGTCAATGTCTCTGTGCATAATGTCCCAACTTATGGCTCTAACAATCTGCCCCCTCTTCCATGAATTTCACTAAGCCATGTTGGGTTCATTTTAGGTCTATTTCAGTGATGAGGTCTTGGGAGCCTCTGTCTCTGGATATCTGGTTTGGTAGGAGCTGAGTGTTCTCTGTGTATATCTCCTTCACCTTTGTGCTGGTACCAGGTTCAGCAAGAAAATAGCACTCTTACTCATTTCCTCAGTTACTCTGTGGATGGTTTCAGCTGGGGCCCTGGAGAGCTGCTATGGTTCTCTCCTCAGTTTCTGTGTCCATCTGAAAAAGAGAAACAAATTCTCCAATGGAGAGTAGAGTCAGCATCAGATAAATGGAATAACTATTATTATTTTAGAGGGAATTTGATAGGTGTAGGCCCTCTTGTAGCCCAAGACTGTAGGGCTTGATATTGGAGAGTGGACTCACTTTTTGGATATGGTTCTGACTTGTTTCCCAGTTACAGCTATGGGTTATGTTCCACTGAGTAGATCTGTTATCCAATTCAAAAGCAGTTGGTTACCCACCATGATTGTGTACCACTATTGCACTTGAGTGAGAATAATGTCAGATTGTTGGTTGCTGAGTAGCTTAGACCATGAGTTGCTTGGACAGATGTTTGTCATATTCCCCCAGTCACTCATGTAGCACCTTCTGGCACTAGACAAGCTAATTGGGGACTGACTCTCTTCCAGATTCCAGCCAGGTCTCTCCATGTTCCATACCAGCAGCATATGGTGTCTTTGGCAGTCACAGTCGGGTCTTACCATTAACCTTTGTTGGTTAATCAAGTGCTCTGACATAAATCTGTCTTCTTTTGGTAAACCTTATAGGTCTCTCTGATCAAGAGCTCATTGTGGATATTAAATGCATCCTGGTACTGAGAGTTACAGGCCAGTGGCACCACACTTTTTATGAGGCCAAATGTAGACTTGCTATTCAATGTAACATAATAATCACACTTTTAGATTTCTGCCCAACTCATTTGAAAAGCTATAGTCCCATAAATATATAATTTTTGTACTGAATTAGTTCATATTTTCTTTAAAACATCTAGAAGTGATAAAGATATTCTTCAGTGCATTAATGGATAAACAAACTTTAGTAATTCCATGCAATTGAATATTACTTATCAATAAAAAGGAATGAGTTATTGAACCCTGCAAAGATAAGTTCATGTTGCCAAATATAATAATTCAACTGAAGGATTACTTATATGATTACATTAATATATCTTATTGGAATACAAAACTATAGAGACTGAAAATAATCATTGATTGTTTTGAGATGGAGGAGAGGGCTGTGTGAGTCAAGAATAGGAGAGAGAATTTTTTACAATAGTGAGTGAGTCTCTTCTGTATAATATGGTAACAGTGGATCTATGACCATGTCTCTGTGTTAAAATCTACAAGTTTACAGCACCTAGACTGAACCTAAGTGCATAAAAAAAGAAAAATAGCATGTACTTAGTTGTAGGATACAAAGACAGAATGCAGACTATAGCAAAATAATATGATATAATCTGATCCCATTACAGATGTACAGAACAACCTCACTGAAGATAGTAAAGGAAAATTACAGATGCAATATTGACCTTGGAAATGAGCAGGATCTATAAGTACAAACATACTGTGTTCTACTTCATGAAAATATATACACAGGGGAGATAGGTTTAACAGTTGTGAAATCTCTGTACACACATACTGGAAATGAGTAATTAAGTAATTAAGTAACTGGATGAAAGATGGTAGGTAGGAGTCTTGTTTGTCACTGCTGATATTGGAGGTTAGAGATAAGTAAAGGGTCATGGCTAGAATGACTATAAAATAATGTATTAGAGTTGGTGACACTAGGATGTCTTCATGTTTAGTTTAATGTAGAAAATTATATATATATATATATATATATATATATATATATTCACAAGGATTAACATAATACACAATATTAATGTACATAAGTACTTTCAGGCTCTGTCAGCCAAGAGGGTCTGGAAGCAATGAAACTTCATTAGTAATGATCAGATCTCATGCCCAGAGGTTGGCTTTTAATACCATTCTCTTGTAAAATCAATTAGGACTTATTAGAGAAATTGTTGGTTCTAGAACTGGGGCAAAGTTATGCGAGATGAGCTTAGAACATCTTGTAGTGCCAGAGAATAAGGAAGTGTCAAAAATTAAAACTTAAAGGACTTGCAATGATGGATATGATTTTTAGTTTTTTGTTTGGATATTTATTGAATTGTGTCTAGTACAATGACCTGTATTATCTTTCTTCATTATAATGTGATAAGCTAAGCTTGACAGAATTTGTCACCATAATGTTGATTGTTCCTTTTCTATTATGAAAATGATTAATCTTTAAAATTGCTATTTTTCAATTCCCATAGAATCATCTTGAAAAGTAACATTATTAATCAAAAGTAGTAAATGAATAAGACATCATAGGGTTGTAGAAACAGTTTTCAAGTGTCTTCTGTAATAAACTGTTCTTTTGTTAAAGAGACAGGAGTCAAGGAAACAGACTCCCAATAGCCAAAATGGGAATAAATGGAGTAAAAGCTAGTTCATAGTGGGTCCAAAATAGGAAATAAATATCCAGGTCCCTATTGATATAAATAAATTATTGAATAAATAATAAATAAGTATGCAGGTCCTAGCTTAGAACTTTTATATGTGTGTGTGGTGGTAAGAGAGAGCATGTGTAGATGCCAGGAAACTCAAAGGGAGCCTAGAGGGGCAGGGAGAGGCTTCAAGGAAGAAGAGAAGGAAAGTAGCAGATCTTAAGCAATACGATATCTAAGTGTAGGATATTGGGGGTGGAATTGTGAAAGCTTACTGGGGCAGGGAGATGGGGCAGAAAATGGAGAAGGGAAGGCTTAGTCAAAATATGTAATAAAGAATCAATCAATTTGGGCTGGAGAGATAGCTTAGTCGTTAAAGCACTTGCCTGCAATGCCAAGGGACCCAGGTTTGATTCACTAGGACCCACATAAGCCAGATCTACAAGGCGACACGTATGTCTGGAGTTAATTTGCAGGGGTGTGAGGTCCTGGTGCACCCATTCTTTCTCTCTCTTTCTCTATGTACCTCTCTCTTTCAAATAAGTAATAATAAGATATTAGCAATAAAGAATCAATCAATAAATAAAGGTGACAAGAAACATCTCTATGCATAACAATTCCAAGTAATGCATCCTTCCCCACTTCATAACTGTGAGCTTTCCAAAGTGACTTCCTTACAATGTATGCAGTACAAAGAGGGTGAAAGGAAAGAAAGAGAGAGGGAGAGAGGGAGAGAGGGAGGGAGAGAGAGAAAGAGAGAGAGAGAGAGAGAGAGAGAGAGAAACAGAGAGAGGAGACCTTTATAGGATGGGATAAGAATTTGCCTTTATGGTCTTCCTTCTCCAAACCCGTAACCTCTGTCAAGTCCTGTGAGAATATTACAGAAATCTGTATTGCAGAGGAGAATTCTGTAAGTTGGTTGACCCAGACTCCTCAAAACTGGTGACAGTAACCATAGCAAGGAAATCTGAGACGTCCTAGCTAAAGGAATGGCTGTAGTGTATCATGCCTAGGATGGGATCCTGAAGCAGAAAAAAAGACATGAAGTTAAAAATAAAGAATATCTGAATAAAGTTGGCTTTTTGATGATAATTATGTACCAATATTGATTTTGTAACTGTGACAAGTGTATCATGTTGATGGAAGTTGGATGTGGGTTTATGGGATCTCTTGTACTATCTTTGTACATTTTTTCTTCAAAAAAAAATGTTCTAAAATATAAAGTTCATTAGAGAGAGAGGGAGAAAGAGAGTGGTTTTCTCTGGGGAAGTTGGTATGAGAGTACAAGGAGAAGGAGATAGATCAGGATAAACAGCCAAGCCAGGATGAAATTGTGAGAGGCTCCAGCCATAGCCAAGTCCATGCAGGAGCTTCAGTGGCAAACTATACAGAGGAGTGTGTTCTGTTGGAGAGACGGCCTCTGGAGCCCAGTGCTCCTGTACCTGCTGCATCCTCTGCGCTCAGAAACTCCCAAGCTCTCCTCAATAAAGTGTCTATAGAAGTCCATGGGTGGTTTTCTTAAAAAACATAAGATGACTGAATGCTGAACTGGTGTGTAGACACACCAAATCAAGGGCATCCAAGGAGACATAAGCAGTGCCCTCCAGTGTTCCTCACCCTCACAGAGGTCCAGAGAGAATGACTACTGCCCCATAGCGACAATTCCAGCAGGAAGCAGAGCAAGGATTCAGGCCTGGACTGTATTGCCCCAAGTTTGCTCGCCAGCACTGAAAACTCTAGAACTCTTGACAAGACCACAAAATCGAGGACAATTCAAATTTTATACATCATTTATAGACTTCAAAAGTGTTATAAATAACAGTGGATGTCTGAGCTATGTACTGAACTCCTCTGAGTATGGGACCTGAGAAGTTCCCATAAAGAAATTGCAGAATGGTCCCGGCCCATGCCTCTGGGATAAAAGAAAAGTCACTCTTTATCTATCTATGTATCTATCTATGTATCTATGTATCTATCTATCTATGTATCTATGTATCTATGTATCTATCTATCTATCTATCTATCTATCTATCTATCTATCTATCTGGCTATCTATCATCTATCTATCCATCTAACATATATCTATCCACTGTAGTGAATGAATGTACTTTTTTACTAAACAGTGCAGTACTTCTAGCTGACACTATCTTTTTAAGTTGGGAAAGAGCAGAGGCATAATGTGGGGGTGGTACTTTACTTCTTCTCAGACAGGAATTTCCTTTAGCAAAAAAAAAAACAAAAATCAGGCCTGTCTGGCAAGATATGTCCATAAATGTCTGTTTTCCACATTACTCCCAATACCAAAGGTCTACATTTGTCCCATTAAACAATTTTCAAGTGACAGTTCCAAGGATACAGTGCTGCCTGAGGAGTCATTTGCTAATGCAAGTTTTATAATCTCCACTCATATAGGATAATTGGATGAGGCCCATTTCCCAAGGAAAGTAGCAAAATGGTGCTTTGTGTGGACAACTGTTCTTCATCTGCCAGTGGTAGAGTATCAGAGGTTACCACTCCTAATTATCTGCAGTTGTGAACCTGGAGTGTGATTACTGTGAAACGCCTCTCTTCTCCACCAGGCCAAGGTGCAAAAACAAGCAGTACTGTCATTGGCACTTATTTATGGCAAGCCTTGGTCTTTGGTTTCTGGTTTGTCACCTCTCTGGACCCTGCTTCTTCTGCTTCTGTGCTGCTCTCATTTTGCCTGGAATTCTAAGTGTTCTCTGGGGCCACTTATTTGTCAGCCGACACAACAGGGTGCTGCTGTAACAATTAGCTCTGAAATCTCAGGGGTTAAAGTAGATGTGAACCAATTTCTCCCTTGTGTGAAGTGTCTTCTCATGTCTTCCCGTTGTCTGGAACACATAGTCTCCAGTTGGAGACAGACCTATTGAGACACATTAAGTCTTAACTCCCGCTGCCGGAAAGAGTAATGTATCCTTTCCATACGGAGATTTTTTGGACCAATCTGGTTATGTGGCTGCAGTCTGACTGCTGCAGGGCATGCAGGGAGGTGGACAGCACATGGGTCTTGAGTGAATGTTCTGCACTAGCCTCTTCTTGATGTCTCAGATCACATCTGTGTTCCTAAACTGCTGCACTTGACAGACAGTAGGAAATACTGGATAGAGACTGATAAAATAAAACCAAGTCTCAGTTTGTAGAAGTACATTGTGTGGTATGGCAGTCACTAGTTGTTTGTGGTTATTTTATTCAAATATAAATTTACTTAAATTTGATCAAACTAAAAATGTAGCTTATAGTTACATTAGCCCACATTTCTGGTGTTTAATAGAATATCTGCCCAGGCAGTACTCTATTGGACAGAAGAGAATGAAACATTTCCATGATTACAGAATTTTCTGGTATATTCTAGAATGTTTCAGAATATTTTAGAACAAGTGGCTGGACACTACTATATTAGATAGTGAATGTAACAAAGGTTTCAAGGGGCTTGTTCAAGCCTCTGGCCAAATTTGGCATTTGGTGAAAATCAGCTCAGTGTGCCACAGCGATTCTGAAGGTTGGTTTGGCTGAGAGTCCCTGATCTTAGCTGCTCTTCAGGCTTCTGTGTAAGATTAAGCTAAAACAATGGACTTCATAATACAAATAAAAGTTTGAAAACTACTAGAATCATATAAAAAGTCTCAGGAAATATAGATGTGTGAGTTCAAATCTTTGTTATACTGACACCTCAGGCACATGAACTGGTCACCAGAGGCACAGATTTACCGTGTACTTTGGGATTCTGTGATGGAGATGCTGGGAGTCAGCATGCCAGTAGACTCTCCTGAGTTCTGGGGGCTGGAAGATGGCTCAGTGGGTAAAGTGCTTGCTGTGCAAGCATGAGGACCTGAGTTCAGATTTCCTGTATGTATGTAAAAATGCTGGGCCTGGCAGCTCATACCTGCAAACCCAACACTGGGGAAGTAGACAGGATAATCTCTTTGGTTTATTGGCTAGCTAGATTAGGTCAGGCATTGAGTTCTGGGTTCAGCAAGACTGTCTCAAAGACTAAGGTGAAAAAGATATTGAAAAAGACCCTCAACTTTGTGCTCTGCTATATATATATATATATATATATATATATATATATATATATATATGTATATATATACATATATACATTCACACATATAAATTATGGGCTTCTTACATAATCATCATTGTAATTATTCAATAGTAATCAATAATTTAGACAAAAACTAATTATGAGTGATGTGAAGTTAAGGATTATAAGCAATATGTAAGGTGACAAAATCAGTATTTAGAAGGATCTTTCTATGGCTTAGTCTAATGGGAGGAAGTTTATTAGGGCAGATGCAGCATTTAACTTAGTAATTCAGGAATGCCAGCATGTAAGAGGAAGGGTAAAGCAACACAGTGGTGTATTGTCATAATGAACAATAATCAAGTCACTGTTGTTCAACCAGGTAATAGATAGGGCTGTGTCAGGAAATGTGAATGCCCTGTGCCTCTTTGCTCTGGCAAACATCCATGGCCAGGGAAACTGACAGTTTGTTTTGTTAAATAAATATTAATGAGTATCTCTTATGGTACAATTCCAGGTCAAAATAGCAAACAGGAAGTGCTACTTGCCATGACTCTGAGAGCCAACAGACTAGAGAAGGATGGAGATAGTGTTTAAATAATCACTGAAATGAACATAAAATTAACACTGCTATTCACACCATGGTGTTTAAAGAACATTTCTTGGGAGAACATCTCAAGGAGATCAAGAAAAATTTTCTTGTGAATTGAAGATTGAGCTCAGACCTAGGTAGAACAAAGGTGAGTGGGAAGAAATGAAGGCATGTTCTGGGCTCACACTTGTGAATATTGGAGGAGAAAGAATAAGGTACATTCAATAGAAGAAAACTTGATAAAGTACAGATATGACCTAAGTTTCAGAAAGAGGCATTGATTAGTCCCAGAAGGCTACTTTGGCTGTGCTGTGGTTTAGATCTTTATTCTCGAAACAGTTGGAAGCTATTGAGGGCTTTTAGATAAGGAAGTAGCATGGCCATGTCTGCCCATTCACGAGATGACTCTGGCAGCAGCATCGAGAATAGTGTTGACGTGGGGCGGGGGTGAGCCTCAACATGGCTTGCAGCAGCTCTATGCCAGTAAGGAGGGTACTGGTCCCATTCTACCTAAGAAGCCTAGGCTATCATCAAGTAAATGTTTGGTGGCAAAATATGCTTTCATTGTTTTATTTTGTGATTTTTCAAATTACAATCAATTGAATCATTTTTGTTCATTTGGACTTTTGTATTTCTTTTGTAATTTGGCTTTCTATAACTGTGAAGTTTAAAATTTTGACTTAAGGATTTATATTACATGTTTATAAGAATTTATTATGCATTAACACTTTCAAAAACTTGTATTGACATATAATTAATAGGTACACAAGCACATGAGAACACATTAGCACATACTTTCTGATTTACTTTTGAAATTCTTTTAAGCCAAATGTGGTAGCACATGACAATAATGTCAGCTCTCTGGAGTCTGAGACAGGAGGATTGCATGTTTGAAGCCAGCAAGGACTCCACAGAAACCTCTATGTCACAAAATAAACAAACAAAGTACTTCCCCCCTATTTTGTTCTTTTTAAAGTAACCAAAAAAAAGCCACCTTTGGGAGATGGGGAGGTGGCTTAGCAGTTAAAGCCACTTGCTTGCAAAGCCTGCTGGGCTAGTTCTGATCACCTGTTACCCATGTAAAGCTAGAGGTACAAAAGATGAGGCAGTGCAAGGTTGCACATACCCACTAGATGGCGCAAGAATCTGGAGTTCCATTGCAGTGGCTGAAGCCCTCGTGTGCTAATCCTCTCTCTGGGCCAAGGGGAGGGGGTAGGTCACGGATGAGCCTAATAATGGTACCAAACTGACTGTATTTGCTGAATACAGAACTGACTAATAAAAAAAAAAAAAAAAAGATAGAGGTACAAACTGCATGCATCTGGAGTTTGTAGTGGCAACAGGCCATGGCATGCCATTTTCTCTGTCTCTCAAATAAATAAAAATATTTCAAAAACATACCTTAATTTGGTTGAGATAAATATCTGAGTTTTCCCTTATGATTTATTTTATTGTTTTTATGCTTGAAAATGTTGATAAAAATCAAGGTGTTCTTTTTTCTACTTTCTAAAAACTTTTAATCAAGTCTGACATATACATATAACATTTTATTCCATCTGGAGTTTATTTGAAGGATCAGAACTTCCAGAAATTTACAAAATCCAGTTTAGATATTTTAATCTCCTGACTAATTTCTCCTTTTAATGGTATGACTGTTTCTCCATGACAATGGATTTAGCTTAATTTTCATGTCATGTTATTCTGTTCCCAGTGCACCTAATTGTGATGAGATGTCACATAATATTTATTTACTTCCTTTTAAAGTTTATTTCCTTTTTTCTCTTTCTCTCTTTCTTTTCTTCTCTTTCTTTTCTTTTTTTCTTTTGCTTCCTTCCTTCCTTCCTTCCTTCCTTCCTTCCTTCCTTCCTTCTTTCCTTCCTTCCTTCCTTCCTTTCTTCCTTCCTTGAGAGACAGATAGAGAAAAAGGCAACTAGAGAGAGAGAATGGGCACACCAAGACCTCTAGCCACTGCAAATGAACTGCAGATACATGTGCCACCTTGTGCATCTGGTTTACGTGGGCATTGGGGAATTGAACCTGGGTCCTTAGGAATCTCAGGCAAGTGCCTTAACCACTAAGCCATCTTTCCAGCCCTATTTACTTTCTTTTTATTTATTTTTTATTATTTATATGTGGCTACATGTGCACATGTGTGCATATTTGTGGAGAACAGGGGACAACTTCAGGAGTCATCCTCAGGAATGTTGTTCATACCTTTTTAGACAAGTTTTCTCATTGACCTGAAGTTTACCAATTAGGCTAGACTAGCCATCCAGCAAATCCCAGGGATCATCCTGTCTCCACCTCCCCAGTGCTGGGATTTCAGGCACACACCACCATGCCTAGCACTTTACATGCATGCAGGGAATTGAATTCAGGTCCCCATACTTGTGAGGAAAGCTATTTACTGACTAAACTATATCCCCAGCCCCAGATTACCTTTTTATTCATTTTTATATTTGATATTTTTATTTATTTATTCGCAAGGAGAGAGAGAGAGAGGGAGAATATGAATGAGAGAGAAGAAATGGGCATGCCTGGGGCTCCTCCCACTGCAAATGAACTCCAGATGCATGTGCCACTTTGTGCATCTGGCTTTACGTAGACACTGGGGAATTGAACCCAGGCCATGAGGCTTTACTAGCAAGTGCCTTTACCTGCTGAGCCATCTCTTCAGCTCTCATTTTTATTTTTTACAAGAATAACAACATGCTAAGAATTAAGTTTCATTATGGTATTTATCGAATAAAATTTGTTTTTGTTGTTTCTCTCTCCCTCTCTTTTTCCCTGTGTTCCTTCCCCTGAGTCCTCCCTCCTATTTCAACTTTCATGTCACGTGTGTCTTTTTATCCTCCCCACTTTCTCAACATCTCTTCTTTTTCCTCTCATGCTTTTCCATCCGATTTCATAACCTCTACTGCTTTCATACCCCATTGTTTACATATATGTGAACATTAAAAGTTATGATCCTTATATGAGAAAAAAATATAATTTTTGTCTTTGGTGTTCTGAGTTACCTCACTTAGTATAATATTTTCCTTAAAACTTACCTATTGATACAATGATGGGTCTCCAGTTTCCTATAATTAAGCCACCCTTGCTCTGAAAGTGTCAACTATATTTGGCTAGAGTTTTTCTTTCCTTCAATTATTCATACATCTATATAACATATACTCCTTAAGCCACCTGCCAAGCATCCTTTAGGTGCTAAGATTAAGCAGCAGATAGAAGGGAGTCTTGTGGATCCCATCAGGGAAACAGAGAAGAAACATACATATGAATACATGTGAAGAAAAGTACAGTGCAGTGAGGAGTCAACCAAAAGCCAAGGGTGGGGGGGGGTGAGTCCTGTAGATAGGAAGGCTCTCCACAGGAGTGACATTTGCACACAACACCTGAGTGACTGCAGGGAAGTACTCCTGTAGAAATGATCCTGCCTTCTCTTTGGTCTGGGAGTTCCTGGATGCTGGCAGTCAGAAATTGACTTAATTTTTACATCATTCCTTCTGCTCTCCACTACACCTGGGGAGGACCTTCATTCTGCTTTTGAGGATCTGGATTCTCAGTGAGGTTCAGTAATGAGCTCTCAGGCATGTATCTTCCAATCCTCTCCACCAGTTCTTCTCTGTGGCTCCCAGCTCTGAAAACTCACACTGCTCCTTTTAAAAAAAATACAATTTCCAGAGACATGTTCTTTATCCCTATATCCATTTCCCTGTAAGTTTGTTCATGTTGTCATTCATTCATACTTTTTTGTTTGTTTGTTTTGAGGTAGTGTCTCTAGCCCAGGCTGACATGGAATTCACTCTGTAGTCTCAGGGTGACCTTGAATTCATGGCAGTTCTTCTACCTCTGCCTCCCAAGTGATGGGATGAAGGCATGTGCCACCATACCTAGCCTTTGCAGCCACCTTTCTTTCTTTCTTTCTTTTTTTATGTGAGAGTGAGAAAGAGAGAGAGAGAGAGAGAGAGAGAGAGAGAGAGAGAGAGAGAGAGAGAGAGAGAAGAATTGGTATACCAGGGCCTCCAGCCACTGCAATCAAACTCTAGGTGCACGCAGCACCTGTGGGCATTTGTGTCACTACATCTGGTTTACGTGGGAACTGGACAGGCAAGCATGAGTCTGTAGGCTTCACAGACAAGTGTTTTAACTGCTAAGCCATGTCTTCATCCCCTCAGCAAATTTTTTAATACATTTTATCAACATGTTATGTTCATAGAGGCTCATATTGGTGTGAGTATATTAGCAATTCCTGAGTGTGTGGAATGTCTTGTTAGCAGACTAGGTCAAACCACCCTGAGGGTGCAGTATTCATGTTTACTAGGCAGCCAACTTGTTAGTCCATGCCCACTAGTGAGAGAGAAGGGCCTTTTGATTTTCATGTAATATGTGTGTATGTGTATAGCATGTTTGTATGCATGTGAGCATACATGTGTGCATGGGTACACATGTGTTCATGCATGCAGAAGCCAAAGGACAACTTGAAATTTCTTTCTTCATGTGCTCAATCTCCTTTTTTGTTGGAGACAGTATTATTCATAGACCTGTTGTTCACCAATTAGGCTAGACTGGCTGCCAGTGAGCTCCAGATTCATATATTTCTGTCTCTCCAGTGCTGGGATACTAAGTTTACCACCACCATGCCTGCATTTTTTAAGCATATATTGGGCTTGAGAGATTACTTAGTGGTTAAGGTACATGCCTGCAAAGCCTAAGGGCGCAGGTTAGAGTCTCCAGTTCTCATGTAAGTAAGATGCACATGGTGGTACATGCATCTGGAATTGGTTTGCAATGGCTAGTGGCCCTGGTGTATCCATTCTCTCCCTCTCTTTCTGTATTTAATAAATAAATAAAAATAAATATTAAAAAATAAAGCATGTATTATGGGGATTGAACTCAGGTCCACATACTTGCAAAGCAAGTACTTCACAGACTGAGCAATGGGCTTTTCCAGCCCTGGAAGGACTTTTTAGCGCCCTAACTTTGCTTTCCAGCTCTTCTCCACAGGTGTTCATATGCAATGTGAATATGAAAGACAACCTTACTACCAACAGGGGCTTCTGCTGGGTCAGCAAGTATCTCATAATCAAAGACATTCTTTTCACAACACAGACGATCCTTCTGTCTTATGATGAGTGGAGACAGAGAATAACTGCTAGAGAGAAAAGGGACCTCCAAGGACCACATTTCCAAATTTTGTGTTCAGTTTCTTCCCTTGGCAGCACAGGAATGAGCACACAAAGTGAAATTTGATGGAGTAGTAGGCAAGCATGTTTCCTACCTTCTTTGGAGGCATTTAAGCTGTTCTAAAATATACACCTATTGTGTCTATTACGAAAATGTGATTTCCCATTAGCCCCTCTGACTAATGCAGTAAGTGAACATTACCCCTTGTGTTTTTGTTACTTTTTTCCCTGCAAGAACCAACTGTAGTCTGTTGTTTATATCTCTGGGAGTATTTTCATAAAGATTTGGAGAGGAATAGTCACAGCAGGCGTAGATGTACTGTTTCCGCTCACTCTAAGAAAGATTTTCTACCAACATTCTGAAGATGGAATACACTGTCTTTAAGAGAATGAATTTTCCATCTGTGAAGGTGGTCAGGCATGAGCTGGGTCGTCATTTGGCTGTGATACTGAAGCAGTGATTCCAAATGTCTCCAGTCAGGAATAAGAAGTGGGTTTTGCCTTGTAGTCCAGGTCTGATGGATTATTGCTGGCTGTCTGGGCTCCATGGAACAGTGTTATGATCCATTAGCAAGGTCTGTCCTGAACATGGGGAGTGAGGATGCTGGAGACATATGCCCCACATATTTGTCTTCTTCAGAGAGGAATTGAACCAGAGGCTAGTAATGCATGCTGAGCACTGAGAGTTCTAAGATGGATGGCCCTTATATTTGTAGCAGAATACTTTATGGGAACATGGGGAGCAATATTAGCCACAGCTGTGCTTTAGGAGGGGTCTAGAAGTATCATAGGGATTTCAATGCCCTATTTTAGAGGTGTTAGGATTTGCAAGTCCACATTATTGTTATCTCTAGAAAGTCTACCTGCTATGGAGTCTGTAGGTTTTCCAGTTCCCATCTGCTTGCCATTGAGCCACTGGTTGATTATTGTTCATACTCATCAATTATTGAGAATTTACCATATGCCCTATTTCTATGTTAAATCTTTTAGAGGGATCAAAGTATGAACATTTTCTAACCTTATGATTTCCTGAGAAATTAGGCTATAGTGAAGATATCTGCATGGGCGTCAATTGATTTATCTTATCCTACTATATACTTCTGCTTCCTTCTGGAAAGAACTTCTATATTTATTTCAAGAAATTTCTCATCTGCCATTTCATTAGCTTCTATGGACCACCTACTAAAATGTGTTATTCCATTTCTCCTACCATCCAATCAGGGGTGGACTTGGGATTCGATTGCATTTCGCATTGAGGTACTCCAATTGCCATATCCAAAGGTATTGGCCGTTCTGGCTGGCTGTTGGGAAGCCCTATTTCTGTGCTTCCTTTAAGTCGTCATTTAAATCAATGCATTATCAATTTTCTCCTGATTATTTCCCTTGCACTTCTTGTTCTATGGGTGTATGCATGCATGTTCATGTTGTGTGTAGGAAGGGGTGTGGTGCATGTGTGGATATGCAGTGTGCAGATAAGAGGACAACCATGAATGTCATCCTAGGGACACCCTCCCACCTTCCCCTGTTTTTTTTTTTTTTTTTTTTTTAAGGCAGTGTCTCTCACTGTTCTGAAGCTTGTTAATTAGCCTACAATGGCTGACCAGTGAGTTTTGGGAATCCTACTGTGCCTCCCAGGTCTGGGATTACAGGTAAACCCAGGTTTTTTTTTTTTTTTTTTTTTTTTTTTTGGAGATTTTCTAGGTAGGGTCTCACTCAAACTCAGGCTGACCTGGAATTAATTCAGTCTCGGGGTGGCCTCCAACTCATAGTGATCCTCCTATCTCTGCCTCTTTGAGTGCTGCAATTAAAGGTATGTGCCACCATGCCTGGCTTGAACCACCACACTTTGCTGAAGCCCAATATTTTTATGTGGGTTCCGAGGTTGAATTCAGGTCCTCATACCTGAAAGGCAAGAGCTTTACCAATTGACCTATCTACCCAACCTTGCTTCAAGTTTTTGGAAGTTCTCTGCCTTGGTCTCTGAGACCAGTGACCTCAGAAATCTAACTTGTGTAGGTCTTGAGGTTGACACTGAAGTTCAAATCCATGGGCCACATGCAGATTTTCATGATGTGGAAGCTATTTAACTTGTGCCATAACTGTCTGCCTTCTGCCACTGGGCTTACTCCAGAACAGGCCAGTAGCTGGCTGTGGGGAGGAAGACAGGCTACAGCAGGGTTTAAGTAGCTTTAATTTTCACACCTTCTGAGGCATACATAGGTGAATACACTGAATCATCCATTCTTCCTAGTGGGTGAGGAATTGCTGTTTTCTTCTCTCATGATGGAATGTTTCCACATGAGGTATATAGAATTGTGGTTGTAAACAGGACTTTGGTGCCTGAAGTTAGCCAGGATCTCAGCTGCTCACTTCCTCATGGATACCTTGGGGCAGTTTATTTCTACTCTTTGCATGCCAGTTTTCTCATGTGTCATGTGAATATGGTAACAGTTCTTACAACATAGTGAAGAAAAGTAAAATCATGTACATAAGCAT
This sequence comes from Dipus sagitta, assembly GCA_036346955.1. NCBI lineage: Eukaryota > Metazoa > Chordata > Mammalia > Rodentia > Dipodidae > Dipus > Dipus sagitta. The sequence goes on along the minus strand of CM070770.1, from coordinate 260,911,202 downwards.
TTACCATCATGAAATTAGATTCTAGAAATCACTCTAGCATGGACATGTGCATATGTGTACATTTGCATGTGTTCCTTAGAGTCTAAGAACTTGAAGTTCTATAGAATAGTGTATTTCACTCTGTAGCCTCTCGTAGAGCCTCCTTAATATTTGCATTTGAGAGCAAGAAAGGATAAATGTGATAACTATAATTCTATGACCTTTCCCACCCAAATGTCACATGAAAGCTTATTCTAAATCCATGTTTCTTCTTCAAGCATACTGTTTACTTCAGAGTGTATTAATAGTGCCCTCTGCTGCCCATAGCACACAGCTTAATGGGAGCTCCTGGGGCAGCTGAAGAGGGATGAGGATCTGAGCATCTGGCTCTTCCATTTCTCCTCCTCCTCCTCACACGTTTCCCTTCCTCTTCACAGCTCCTTCTTTTCGTCTTCCTTTCTATCTGAGCTCTGATTCATCAGTCTCAACCTTTAACTCAATACTGTGCTTGGACTTGAACCAAACCATAGATAGATACCCGTGAGGGCTGGGCAGATGACAATGTGTGCTTCTTTCACTTTGGATCAACAGCAGGCGGAGAGTTGTTCCAGGGCAATAGGAGCCAATTCTATTTTCTTATGTTACAACGTGGGACTCAAGTCATGCTCAGGGCTGGCTGAGTGATTTCCTAAATCAGAACAGTGTGCAGTATGGCTTGCCATGTTGACTGAGTTCCATTGGTTCCCTTTTCTGCAGCCAAGTGTAGTTGTAACTTCTACAGAATGATACTCAAAATCTGCTCACTTTGTCTTCTGCAGTGCTTACCATTCCAGTTGGAGAAGTGGGCTGTGGGGAAATAATGGTGAAAGGATGGAAAAGGTATAAAGATTTCAACAAATTATAGTGAGGCTCTGTTTGAACTTCATAATTTTAGTAAAGTATATTTCCTTTAACAGATATGCATTTTGGGGAAGTTAGTGATGAAATAAGAACATGATTCCTGCTGAGTATAGGCTATACATAGGGACATATTGGAGAGGTGTGAGGCAGTTACTTGGTCTTCTTCAAAGGAGCTCCTGGCAAATAATTGAGATGAATCTGCCCTCAGTGACATGCAGTCCATAACACTTTGATCAATGTCCACTAGGTGGGGGTACCAGATGGTGCCTTTTGAGTCCCTGGGTAGTTCTGCCCCACCAGAAATGGGAATCTCAGGATCCCCAAATCCTTTATCTCAAAGCCAGAGCTAATCATCCAAGTAAAGAGAAATGTACAAGTCATGACAACATATGTTCTTTTCACGCATGTCATGTCCACTAACTTCCACAATAGCATAAGTGGGCTTTGAACCCATGGTCTGGAATCACATGGACCTGGATTTGAATCCCTGTGTCAGCAAATTGCCTCCCCTCACTTCCTAGTACCTTCCTTTTCTCATCTGACAAAATGCTTGTGGGAACTGAAGAGTGAATCCTTGCATGTACCCTCACTTTTAGCTGCATTTCAGTGCTAGTAACTTGGTGGAAAGGATGACTAATGAATTTGAGATGTGAAAACAAGCAATGAATCCAAAGAAATGGCAAAGTTGGGTCCCACTCCTCTCCTCTGTCCCATCAAAAATTGTTCACCTGTATGTTTCTTGTTAGTCTCCATGGATTTCCAGAGTTGATGTTATTAGGCAAGTATCAGCTCTGTACTTCCTAGCCATAGACATGGACATGTTATAGATTTATATGACGTCTACGTTCATTTTATGACAGTTTAAAGAATGTAATACACAATTGTGTGAGGAGGTTCATACACATATAATTGTAGGGAACTTAAATAGAATTGTCAACTTCTAATCATGTTGATAAAGGCACATGAAGGAAAGGCAAACACCACACCATCATCTCCTTCACACATAACAGAGGGAATAGGATTTGTGCACAGTATCCTGGGTTTTCTATTTCTCTTTAAAATGGGGGATCAGCTCAAGCATTTGGGATATCTGCTTCTGGGATTCCAGGACCCTCAGTTAATTAGATTTTCATGCCAGGGACATGAGGTATACTATCCTGAGTGACCCCTTAACTGGCATTGGTCACAATGGCAATGAAAAAGTGTGACTGGAACTATGATTAGCCTCCACTCTGGGTAGATTTGTCTCTGTGGCCAAACTCAAAGTATATTGGATTTGCCAGGATAGGCATTTTTAGCACAGTGGGGAGGGAACTCTCACTTTGTAGAACAACCCAACACCACCAGCTATCTCCTCTGAGGGGAACTCAGAGGATTCAGAGAGATAAGAGCTGATCCCTGAAGGTCAGCTCAGTCCTACATTCTTCACAGGGATCAAGGAGTCCACGTCCACAATGTAGGACGGACATGTGTGGACTTCAGGCAAGCAATTGAAAGTGATTTGAAGAGATTACTGGGGCTTATGTGTCCTTTACTGTAGTGAATACGCAAGTGGTGTGCTGTCCCCAGAGAATAGCGCTGATTAGTCATCACACTCCCTGAGGACATTCCAGATTTGCCAAGGCTCACATGAATCTGGTATAGAGGAAAGAGGACACACCCGCCTCTGCAAGAAAGTCACCTCTGACTGCAAAGAAAGAGGAGGTGGGTCTTAGCTATATCTGTGCCCTGTATTTTGTTACAGAACAAGAGAGAGAGAGAAGTGGCATCCCACACAGAGAGGAATGTCAGGTTGATAGTGGTTGGCTAGAGAGATGGGGTATGACCTCCCAAGGTCTCCAGACTCTTTGTGCATGTGATAGTTATTCTGCCTGCAGACCTAGAAGAAATAACACTAGACTCTTGAGCCACTACAGAATTGACTGTGTGGCTGTCACAGAAGCATTGCAGACTTTGGAGTTAGGCAGACACTATTAATTGTGATTGTTAATTGTGTCTGAGCCTTGTAAGCAGAGACGTGTTACTAACCCTTCTGATCTGTTTCCATCTGCTTCCCTGCCCACCACTGTAGCCACCAACCATATGCGGCTTCTGAGCTACTTTAACCCACGTGGCTTAAGGCATGTCTGAAGGATAAAGTCTTCCCGCTTATGACAAATAGCACTAAGAAAGGAATATAAAATATTTCATTACTATTTTCTGTATTTATTACATCTTATCATATTGAAGTAATAACATTTCTGATATTATGGGTTAAATACCATTTATTATTAAGTTAACTTCACCATTTTCTTTTACTTTTTTATTGTCATACTAGAAAAATTAGTTACATTTACATCCACAAAATTTTTAGATGGCCATTTGTTGGGAAGCTCTGGATCACAGAGGAAAACTGGTTGAAAAAGAAGGGAGGAACCTACAGTGTGTTAGACTCTGCCCTACTATTTAATTAATTTCCCATCCTGATATGGCAACAAATATATTTGTTTTATTTTTATTTTTGTGTGTGTGTGTTGAGGCATTGAGAAAAGAATGATTTTCTCAGAGCTCAACAAACAGTTAATGTGTCAAATGGTGGCTCAAACTCAGATGTTTAGATTCAACAGCTCAGTGTCTTTACTACTCATTGTTGTGTTTGCAGCATCCTGGGAACTCAGTGCTGCTGTACCTTGCTGAGTAATTATAAGAACTAAATCCAATGATGCAAGTGTACCCTCAGCTTATATCTTGACATTTAGTATGAGCTGAAAATCATGATAGCTGCAGCTAATGTAAAAATAGTGAGGAAGAGTAGAGGGAGTTGCTGGATAGGGGGAGAAGGAGAAATAGGAAGAGGGGAAGGGAAAAGTATATGAGGAACAAATGAAACAGGAGAAAGACAAGAATGAGGCAGAAGAAAGAGAGGAGGAAAGTGGAGGAGCATTAGGAAGAGGTAGAGGTAGAGGAGGAGGTAAGTATTATTATCACCACTGCTGTCACTAAGTGCCAAGACCTATCTTGGGCGTGTCACATACATCATGTAATACATTCAGTGCTCACAGCAAGCCTAGCCAGTCTTTATCCATCTTTCCAGCCTCTCATTTTTTGCTGGAATGGGTTTGCTGCTATCAGCTTAGCATTTGAATATTTACTTCCACTTCAGGACTCTTTACCATGGTATGCTGGGTGTGTAGGAAGCTGGCTATGGCTAAGGGGTTGCTGGCACAAATCACTGGGAAATGAGCAAACAAGATGACAGGGTGGGGCTGGCATTGGGTTTTATAAGTGGAGAATGGCTGCCCTAATTTTAGTAGATGATTCATCCAAGGAAATCGTGAGCAAGTCATACCCCAGAATTCAGACACCATGAGTACTAAGGGAAGTGTTACCACCTGTTGAAAGTAGTGAAGTTGAAAAAGAAGCCAGACAGGTTATGGATTCTCACTAAGGATCACAGCTCTAAACCAGTCAAATGCCACTAGAGCCAAAAAGTGGATTTTTTCTTTAGATAACTCGTGTTATTTTTTTAAAATGTGTATGTGTTTGTGTGGTATGCATGTTTGCATGTATGTGGATATGGGTACACATGCATATTGGTGTGCAGGCCAGAGGTTGACATAGGTCTCTTCCTGGATACTGCTTTGACTTATTTATTGAGACAGAGTCTCTCACTGACTCCTGATCTCACTTTGAATCCAGAGTTTACTAATTCAGCTACCCTAACTAGCCAGCTTACTCCAGGGAATCCCCTGTTTCTGGCCCTCAAGTCCTAGAAATAAATGCATATGGCCATATCTGCTGCCATTTACATGATTGCTGGGAATCTAAGCTCGGATCCTCATATTTGTGTGGCGAGTGCTTGGCGCACTGATCCATTGCTCCAGCCCCCATTTACGGAATTCTAGAGGGTTTATTTGAAGCATTTGGCTACATCTCTGTATTTTTTTTTTTAGCACTTTCAATTGTTAGTTTTATTTTATTTTATTTTATTTTATTTTTATTTTATTTTGCTAGTATTTTTTTTTCTTTATTAGTTAGTTTTGTATTCAGCAAATACAGTCAGTTTGGTACCATTATTAGGCTCATCCGTGACCTACCCCCCTCCCCTTGGCCCCTCCTTGTTGAGGTATACTGGTCATGCATTGTGGAGTTAGCCCACAGTTATGGGTAAGCTAAATGTCTCTGCATATCATGACCCAACATGTGGCTCTGACATTCTTTCCGCCCCTCTTCCGAAAAATTTCCCTGAGCCATGTTGGGTTCATTTTTGGTCTGCTTCAGTGATGAGGTGTTGGGGGCCTCTGAGGCTCTGGCTCTCTGATTTGGTAGGAGTGAAAATAAAATACCTTGGAATAACGTTAACCAAGGAAGTGAAAGATCTATACAACGAAAACATAAAAACACTCAAAAAAGAAATTGAGGCTGACTTGAGAAGATGGAAAGACCTCCCATGTTCCTGGATAGGCAGAATTAACATTGTGAAGATGACAATCCTACCAAAGGCAATATACAGATTTAATGCAATTCCAATTAAAATCCCTACAGTGTTCTTCACAGAGATAGAGAAAATGATCTCAAATTTCATATGGAAAGGCAGAAGGCCTTTTCCAAACATATTCTCAGCAAAAGAAATACCTCTGGAGGCATCACCATACCTGATCTAAAGCTATATTACAAAGCCATAGTAATAAAAACAGCATGGTACTGGCATAAAAACAGGAGTATAGATCAATGGAATAGACTTGAGGACCCGGACTTTGGGTCAAGCAACTATAGCTACTTGATATTCAATAAAGGCCCAAACAATATAGGCTGGAAAAAAGACAGCCTCTTCAACAAATGGTGCTGGACAAAGTGGATTACCATATGCAGGAAACTGAAACTTGATCCACACATTTCACCATGCACTACACTCAAGTCCAAATGGATCAAAGATCTCAATATAAGACAAGAAACTCATATACTACTGGAAGAAAATTTAGGAAGTACTTTCCATGATATAGGAATGGAAAAAGACTTCCTGAACAAAACCCCAGTAGCTCATGAACTTAAACCGTCACTCAACCAATGGGATCACATGAAGCTGAAGAGTTTCTTTACAGACAAGCATACAATAAGCAAAGCCAATAGATTACCCACAGAATGGGAGAAAATATTTGCTGGTCATCTCTGTATTTAATTGGACTGAAGAATCAAGCCTTTTGGGTCATTGTAAGGAATTGCAGTGATCCAAAAGCTTTGGAAAGAAAAAGATGTGGCAACAGGGTATCTTGGTCTCAGAAACTTTTGGTGGTAGGATTTGTACCTGACCTATGTCAGGGACACATGGGTGTGATGGTCAGAAGGGAAGTGTAGTGGTTTGATTCAGGGGTCCCCCATAAACTTAGGTGCTCTGAATGCTAGGTTCCCAGCTGATGGAGATTTGGAAATTAATGCCTCCTGGAGGGAGTGTATTTTTGGGGGTGGGCTTATGGGTGTTATAGCCAGTTTCCCCATGCCAATGTTTGGCACACTTTGCTGTTGCTATGGTCCACCTTTGTATGTTGGCCCGGGGGTGATGTCCACCCTCTGCTCATGCCATCGTTTCCCCGTGTCATCGTGGAGCTTCCCCTCGAGCCTGTAAGCCAAAATAAACCTCTCTTTCCCACAAGCTGCTCTTGGTTGGGTGATTTCTACCAGCAATGCGAACCTGACTGCAACAGTAAAGTAGTACCAAGAGTGGGGTTGCTGCTAGACTCCTGCCTGTGTGCCCTTGGCCTTTTGGAGCTGATTTTCAAGAGGAATGTGGAAGGATTTAAAACCTTGGCCTAAGAGATGCCTTGAAGTGCTGTAAGTACAGCTTGATGGAGTATTCTGGTCAGAGTTAAAAGGCCTGAATGCAATAAAAACTATGGACTGTGAGGTTTGGCTTATGAGGGTGAGAAAGAGCTTTGCCCGGACTGGGCTAGTAGTTTGTGTGGGAAGTTTGCTGTTATGCCTGTGTTCTGAGAAGTTGTGCAGGGTTGTTTTGCATAGAAATGAACTGGTGTTACCAGAGAGATATGGCACAGAAAAAAAAAAAAAATCTTTGGGTGAACTACCGCCCATTCAGCTGTAATTGAGAGATTACAACCTTTGAGATTGGGCCAGTTGACCTGTGTTGGGGCAAACAGAAAGAATGTAGACTCTGGAAGGGGCCTGAATGCTCAAGGTGTGTTCTGTTCTTCAAAGTCTGCTTTATTCCCCCTTGGATTAATAAATTTCACCCTATCTGATATTGTGGAGTATAAGAAATGCAGGAAAGAGAGGGTCATTGAGTTTGCAATGCGGTCTTGTGTTTTGAGAATAGCCATGGGCAGTGTGAAGCAGGTTTGCTGGATGCCTGCATGGAGACACCATGGGGCCATGAAGATGAACCGTGGGTTGCAGTGGAGACCCAGTGGAGGTGCTGGGACCACGAGATGGCTGCTAAGGAAGGCTGCCAGCCACAATGAAGTTTTCCACAACTGTGAGTAGCCTAGTTGGAGGGGTGGAATTAGAATAGCATAGACTTGTTAGAATTATCAGATTTGGAGATTTGTCACTGGCTTGAATTGTTGGACTTGAAGCTGCAGAGTTTGATTTTTGCCCTGGTTGTTTTAAATCTTATATTGGCTGAATATTTCTTTGCTATTCCCAAATGCCATCTTTTGCAGTGTGAATGTTTATTCCATGCCATTGTGGGTTTTTTGGGCATTTTTTGGTATTATGGCTAAGTCAAAAGGCCTTGGATTATGGGGATATATGAACATCATTGGGATTGATGAAAACTATGGGGACTTTTTAAGTTGGACTGAATGCATTGCATTTTACATCATGGATATTTATCAGTTTATGGAGACAGGGGTGGAATGTGGTGGTTTGATTTAGGGTCCCCCATAAACTTAGGTGTTCTGAATGCTAGGTCCCCAGCTGATGGAGATTTGGGAATTAACACCTCATGGAGGCAGTGTATTGTTGGGGGTGGGCTTATGGGTGTTATAGCCAGTTTCCCCATGCCAGTGTCTGGCACACTCTCCTCTTGCTATGGTCCATCTTATGTTGGCTAGGGGGTGATGTCCACCCTCTACTCATGCCATCGTTTTCCCTGCCATCATGGAGCTTCCTCTCGAGACTGTAAGCCAAAATAAACCTCTTTTTCCCACAAGCTTCTCTTCGCTGGGTGATTTCTACCAGCACTGCAAACCTGATTGCAACAGGAAGCCATTCCTATGACACTCTGTCACATTTTATCAACACAAAGCAGAGTCTTTACCTGAAGGACAAAGATAGACTCCCTAGGGTTAGTATTCATTCAATGTCTAGAACAGACCAGTTGCAGATGGATGCTTGTTGTATGACTTCTCATTCAGTCTTCATGCTAACACTCTGAAGCATTTATTTTTATATGTCATTTTATAGGGAAGATCATGTTATCTTCTACTGGCCCATGTAATTAGACACTTGTGGAGCCAGAATCCTAAACTAGATTGTCCTAAATCCAAAAGTCTTACTCATTCTCCTGTGCTATGAAGCCTTTTCTTTCAATTTCACATTATGACCAAAACCTTCTCTACTCATACAAGTCTCATGAACAAGACCTCCCAGGAGATAGAGCTGACTCCCTTCTACTGGCATCCAAGAGTTAGACATGGGGAATCTGATGGAAGGGACAGTAGGGACTAGTTTTGTGTTATATCCAATTTGGCCATGTTTGGAAGGGGAAAATAAATCACAATTTTTTCAATGTAATAGTAAAACAGAATTGTATCATGGGCAACATATTCTGGTGTTGTGATGTATAATTCCACATGTGCAATTATGAATATGTGGATATAGAGTCTAGGTATACAGATTAAATAACTTTATTCTTGTTTCTATTATTTTTAATAAAACTTAATTTTCCTATAAGCCTCTAAAAATATCCAGTAATTGCCTTTTGCTCTTTTCCAAAATAAAATAATTAATTGGTGCTATTTAAGTTGCTCAAGTAATGAGAGAATGCAATCTAATTATCATAAATCAAAACAACTCCTCAAATGGGAGAATTCCCTTGCTCCTTCCAAGCCATCTGTCCTTCCGGGGTGACCCTGCCATCAGTTCTGTGCCAGTCTCTAAAGACTGTTTTATATCTAGCATTTTATTTGTAAGAATGTGGATATGGCCCCTTGTATCCATACTTCCGTCTTCTGCCATATATTATTGTGTGACTTCTGCCTTTATGTAAGGTGATTTTCTTGTTATAATAACTATGTCAGTTACTTTACTCATCACTTTGACCAACTATCTAACAAGAAGCAACTTAATTGAGAAAGGTTTTATTGTGGCTCACAGTTCTAGGGGACACAGTCCATCTTAGTGAGGAAGACAGGGTAACAAGAGCATGAGGCAACGTGTCACATTGACTCCATGATCAAAGAAACAGAGGATAGACCAGAAATGGGAATAGGCTATATCCTTCAACACCCATCCCTTTTCCACAGCAACCTACTTCTTCTAGTGAGGCCCATCTCTTAAAATTTTGATGCCCTTCCAAAAAAGTACCATTAACTGGAGACCAAGCATTCATGAGCCTATAGGGGCATTTCACTTTCAAGCCATAACAGTGTCTATCTGTATCTTAGCACATCAAGGTAACAGAATTTATTCGTCTGTCTTCTATTGATAAACATTTAGGTGGAATCTTGTTTCTTACTCTTTTGAAGGTGACTCCTCATTCTTGATAACTTATAGTCAACATATGGCTGAATAAATATTTAAGACTTTATGCTGGATTTTTGCTCTCTAGTTCAGAACCTTTATCACAGAATTCACCCCTTGAATTGCATGTGTTGTCACTTTTTATGTCTAATTCCAAAGGCTATCCTTCTTTATTAGACAATACTTCTTCAAGGTTTCAGCTAAGAGCTAGTGAGCATTAGCAGTCCTACCTCAATGAGAGTTTTGGGATGCATAAATCAAAGAACATAGTAAAGTGGTACTTTGGAGATTCAGGGTTCAACCTCTCCCACCTCCCCTGTCCCTGAGGATTCTTATTCAAATGAAGCAAGCATTGAGAACTGGTGGCTTTCCATGGGAAACTGAATATATGTCCATGGAGTAGGCCAGTGCCAAACCTTTTACATTCAGGATTCTCAGTTGTGCACAAGATCCCAGGAGATAACCCCTCAATCTGGACCTTGGGCCCATCACAACTCTGCTGGGATTCAAATAATTTCTCTAGGCAAGTTCTATCCAACAGAAAGTATCCAGTTACTCTTTGACCCATCATTTTTTACAGGAACAATGTCACAGTGGCAGCTTTTCCATCCTTAGGAAATATCCCAGAAACCCTCTAGTCCCAGTCTTTCCTGAGTAATAGACTAGAAATCCCTTCTTAGAAACATGCAAACAAGGGAGTATAGTATCCCTCAACATTGTACATAGTCTGGCTTGCTAGACACCTTCCTTACAATTTTGGATTTTCTCAAAATGTATGATAGTGAGTGATTTTTGTTTACTGTAGTGTGCCAAATAGATCTTTCCTCTGTACACAAATTAGGAGCATATCCTAATATCAGTACATTGTGAGCTCTTACTGGAGAAAGGTTTTTACAGATATAATTAAGTTAACATCCTTGAGATGAAGATCTCCTGAATTACCTTCATCCAAGTGACAGTGCTCTTATTAGGACAGAAGATATAAAAGACTTTGCTGTGTAAAGATACACCAGCATTGGAATAATGGTACACCAAGCTAAGAGATGCTAGTGCCACAATAAGGTGAGAAAGACAAAGATGGGTGCCCACCTAGTGCTTTCAGGCACTAATTTCAGAATTTTAGCTCAAGAACTATGAGAGAGAGAAAAAAATTATGTTGTTTTAAGCCTACCCAGGTTTTGGTTACTGTCTTGGCAGCCTTTGGCAATGCATGCATTGATTGAAAACTAGAAAGAAGGAGAGGAGGGATGTAAGGAGGAACAGAAGGAGCCTTCTAGTTCAAGTTAGAAATAGGATACTAGATAAGGTACACTTACCTTTGCTTGAAGTTCATCTGTTTGCTACCACTCTTTCATTGCTTCTCCTGCTTGTGACCTATTCATAATTTTCTTTTATGGAAAGCACTTCAGTGTGTGTGTGTGTGTGTATCCAACTATCTATCTATTTATTGAGACAGGGTGCCATGTAGCATAGGCTGACCTCACATGCACCGTGTTGCTGAGGCTGGCTTGAACTCCTGATCCTTCTGCCTCTACCTCCCATGTTCTGGGATTCCAAGTATGCACTACCAACACCTGTTTCACTGGGCAAAAGAGAGCTGTTGGAAGCTTTGCTTGCTTATGCCAGGAGCCAGCAGACCTCTTGTGAGCAGTGCTTCACACAGCTCTCTTCTGCCCACCAGCTCCTCTAGCAGCCTCTGGTTCTACTGCCCTGTTGTTTTGGTGGCCTCTTAGGCCCACTCTCAGCTCCATATACTCCATTATTTTTGGTGTAGGCACAGTGGGAATAGGGTGGTCAAGAGTCTATCCATGCAGGGAGTCCTCTGTAGCTTCCTTCTGTGGGAGGAATTTACTTGGGAAATTTTTATCAGAACATGTCAACTAATTCAGTTCTCAGTTCACCTATATTGGCCTCTCTGTCATTGTACCAAATAGCTTTATGAAGAAAGACTGTCCCACACATCTTTATCGCTTCCTATCCATGATCCATTGAGGTTTTTAAAAGAGTAAAGCCCTTCACTTTCCCTCTCTCTTTCTCTCTTCCTCCCTCCCTTTGAGGCAGGGTCTCGCTCTAGCCCAGGCTGACCTGGAATTTACTACATAGTCTCACAATAGCCTCAAACTCATAGCAATCCTCCTACCTTTGCCTCCCGAGTGAGTGCTGAGATTAAAGGTGTGTCCCTTCATGCCTGGATTCTTTCATTTTCTTGGTGAGAACTATACTGATGAAAAAAATTGAATGAAATAGAACATTTTGACAACAGATGTTCTTCCAATGAGTAGTAGCTTATCTAATTTATACTTGTGATTCTGACACTAGTGGGTGACATCACAGAAGGAGATCCCTTATGGCAGATCTTCCCATTCAAAAAGGTGGTAAAAATGATCACTTCATCAGCCTCAGACCAGCTTCATGGATGTGCCACCTCATATTCACATGGTACTTAGCTTAGTTCTCTGCTTTTGCAGTCTTAAAATTATTAGTAATTTCTAAACAAGGAGTTCCGCATTTTTATTTTGCAGTGGGATCCACAAATGATTTAGGTGGTCCTAAGACTCTGTGAGTTAGCTGATGTCCCTGGAATGATTCCTTCCTGCAGCAAGAAAGACCTAGAAGCATGTTGGGAATGCAGACCCTCACCTTGTGGGCATTGCACTGCAGGAGGCATCATAACAGAAGCCCCAGGTGAATTCTCTACTTGTGAAATTTGAGAAGCCCTAAGCTGGCACAGAACACATCTGGCTGTGTTTATTTGTTGCAGGGCTCCTGAGTGGGAGGGCTGCCCTTTGGAGTGGGAGATACCACGTTTGAATCGAATTGGAAGTATGGCCTGAAGAAGCAAAAGATGAAAATTGATCACGGGATGGGTTAGCAGGAGAAGAAGATTAGAACAGATAACTAGATATCCCGAGCAAGTGTGGAAGGCAGGGCAGATAAGGAGATAGGCTAATCCCAGGAGGATGGAGGGCAGGAGGGACTGTTGTATGGCAGAATTAGTGTTTCTTTGGATCAGGACATGTTGAAACATTTTTGGGCTCCCCTTGCATGGAGCTCAGTACATGGAATCTCACTGATGAACACCTACCTCAGGACCCCAGGAGAGCCACCTGTGTCTGGTGGTAACAGTGGCTTGCAGATATGACATGGCCATGATGAAGCTCCTCTGTGTTAGTATCCAGGGCTCCCATGACAAAGTACCATGAGGTGAGGTGGCTTTCAAATAGTAGACACCTATTCTCACATAGTACTAAAGGCTGGACGTTCGAGAGCAAGGTGTGAGCATGGTTGGTTCCTTCATCGGCCTCATGACTTGGCTTGTAGATGGCTGTCTTCTGCCTGTGTCTTCACATGCTCATCCCTGTGGGTCTGTGTCTAGTGTCCGCTTCTCAGAAATAGGGCTTGGACTCACCTTAAGGATCTTATTGATTTCTGTCAAGGCCCTATTTCCAAATCGAGCCACAAAGAGAGGTCCTGGGAGTTCACCTTCAAAGCATGAATTTGGGTGCTTCCCTTTCCTTCTAGACACTCCATGGCACCCAAGCCTCCCTTGCTTTCCTCACAGATAGCAATCTTGGCCCTTGTCCCTATGACCTTCTCCTTCAAGATTTGAAGCCACTGCTCCTGAGGGACCCAGCCATTTACTGATATTAAACACATAGGCTCTGAGCCCTTGAAGGACAAAACTAAGTACTGAGACAGGATGTTATCTTCCTTCCAGAAGGTACATCCTTCCTTCTATGAGCATACCATGGTAGGGCCCCCTGGTTAACCAGTACAATTATTAGCAAGTGGTCAGAGCATGATTACCTAATGGCTCTGATGGATAGATCATGGGAATGTGGGTGCAAATGCATTTTTAAAGCACACTGCAACGATTGTTGGGTATAATGGAAAGTCATTAAGCATATTAGCTGTTGATTTTATAATGAAATGCTAATGTTTTCTGGATGCTAACCTAAGTAACAGGAGATATTGGCCATTTGGAAAACATGTTTAAACAACAACAAAAAAAGATTTAGAGACAAGAAGTGCCTCTCATCTTAATTATTTTTTGCATCATAAAACCCTCAGAAACAATGCCTCTGCAAAGGCATAATGGATGGGGAGCAGCTGTAGAAAACGTCTCACTTGTTTTGTTTGGAAACAATGTTTCTACATTTGGAATGGAAAATCTTGTCCAGCTAATTTTCTTTTAAGGAGAGAAGGAATCTGAGTGAGAAGTCTGTGCTGTCTGAAGCCTACCTATCAGTGTCCATCAAATAGTGTCAGCTGAACTCGGAACTTGAGTGAGAAGCAGTGTGGGGGTGGGGATTGCCACTTTTAGGTTTCCAATGGGGCACTGCTGAGGCTGCAGGGGAAGGGAGTCATGGAAAATCATATCTTTCCCTTGACTTCCAAATTTCTCTTTTATATGTGCTCCCCATAGACCATCAGCATCAGCTCAGAGTCATTTTTCTTTGGACCTTGTATTATTTACATCTTTTCTAGTTGCTGTAACAAATCCTGATGAAAGCAACTTAAGGAATGAAGGGTTTATTTTGTCTCAGATATCAAGGGCATTCAGTCCATCATGGCAAGGAAGGCATGGTGGCAGGAGCAGGAGGCAGTGGTTTGCACAGTCAAGAAGCAGAGGATAGAACTGTGACCAGTGTACGGAGCCATGGCCTACTTAACCATGGTCTCAAGACAGCATTCCCCACCTCCCTGTATTGGTCACTCACAAGAGAGCCCATCTGTCTTTACTTGTGTAACAAACCACCCTAAATGTGTAGAACTAGGCCAGAGGCTTGTCTACGGGAATTACTACAAATGAGTTTTGGCCACTTGCCCCACAAATCACATGGAAGAGTACTGGTGGAAAGAAAATTAATTAGTATGTTCAAACATCTCACCCTGTCTTCAGGCTAGAACATATGATCCCAGATTAGAAAAAACGACAAAAAAAGACAAAAGCTTAGAGGTGGGTTGGAGGGAGAAGCATGTATAATCATTTTAATTCTAACTATGATCTGATTGGTCATTACCTCAGTTCTGCTTCTCTTGAGATGGCTCAGACAAAGTCTTCATTGCTGTCATCAATTGAGAGGGCAGTCTGGTTCCCATGACATGATTGTTTCAGCTTGTTTCCATTATGGGGTAATTGCTTCCACTTAGGGGGGTGATCTCTCATCACGGGGTGGTCTGCTTGCCAGGCTCTGCTGTACGTCGAGTCCAGGTGTGGTGGTTTGAATGTGAATGTATGAACTCATAGACTGAGGTATTTTTGACTAAGCTTGCAACTTAAGTCCCCAGCGGCCCATTGGAGGAGGTGTCACTGGGGCCAGATATTAAGTCCAGCCCTAAGGTGTATAAAGAACCAGTTTGAGCATTGACTCTTCATGTTTCTCTGTATGCTGATGTATGATGTATGATGAAGTGAGCCAGCTTCTTCTGCCATTGATGGTGTTTCTCCTGGATTTTGTGAGCCTGAAATAAATTCTTTCCTTCTGTAGGCTGCTTCTGGCTAAATGTTTGTCCAGCAACTCAAAGGCAACTGCAACACCAGGGTGACTACAGGTTTAAGACAATCACTGGAAGCTTTTAAGCTCTTCTCAAACAGTCAGGTTGGGACATTATAAGAGCCAAATAACCAAGTGATGTTTATCTCAGTGTCTTCAGTCTTAAATGGGGGTGAGAGAGGTTAGTAATGTTTAGGGCTAATCAACCTTGCATCATCAGATTTTAAATACATTTGTTTTTCTAGGTAGGGTCTCACTCTAGCTCAGGCTGACCTGGAATTCACTATGTAGTTTCAGGTTGGCCTCAAACTCATATACCTCTACCTCCAGAGTGCTGGGATTAAAGGTGTGTGCCACCATGCCTGGCCTAGATACATGTTTTTTAATGATTGGTATCCCTGCATGCAGAGGCAAACAGCAATCTTACTCAACATTTTAAGGCAAAGGAGACAGACACAGAAGGAAAGTAGAACTGTGAAGCCTTTATCTTGCTTATAGCAGGACCATGTGAAGAGTCTGTGGTTTGGAGTAAAAGCAGCCTTGGAGTCCTCCTTAGAAACAGTGGCTTAACAGTTTTTTATTCCTTTTTTTTTTCCATTCCTCATCAACCATTGGTGACCAGGTAGTTCTAGGCCAGTCTCCAATATTCCAGCCTGGACTGGATAATATGCAGTCAGTGAGCAGACATGCTTGGGCTAGTTGGTGTAGGAGGATCATTGCTGGAACATGTCAGATTTTCTGCAGCTGTCTTTCACATCCTCCTGTAGGTAGATCTGAGCACATACTTATGTTTGTGGCACAGGTCTGAGATAGAAGCACATTGCTGAAATGCTTAATATCAGGCCTCTGATTCTATTGGTAAAAGCCAGTCATAGGAATCAGTGTGAGAGCACTCTCAGAAAATCAAGAAAACATGGAAAATGGGGGTATTTAATAAAACCAGTATCAACATAATTCCCTAATGTGTGTGCTGTGCAATTATCATGCCCAGTTCCTATGTCGGAACAAGGTTCAAGGACATCATCCTCCCTCCCATCCCTGGAGTAATGAGATCTGATCCCTGAGACCCTGCCCCAGTCATATGGAGGCCTTAGTGACTAGGGTCATTAGCAAGTCATTGCATACTCCAGACATAAGATGTGCCTCCAACTACATCATTCAGTGGAACGTGGCCAGTTCTGCTTTACAAAGATGTTGTTTGCCTAAACTAGATTTTATCATTGCTCCAAACACCCCTCCTGACATACCAGCACTGCTCTCTCAGGTGGACATCTATCTACCCCAGCCATGCTGAGTCTGAGTCCTTCTGCCTGGCTGGCTTGCCACTGACAGTGGGCCCTGAATGAGCTGAAAAAACGGAGTTGTCAACCAGCAAATATCTGAGCAATAGACATGGCCCCAGATAAGAAGCCCTTTGGTTACTTCCTTGAGGTGAAAGAGCTTTCAGCTCTACAAATTCAATTTTCTCCATTCACCCAGGAAGTTTTAGATCTGGGAAGAACTGATAAGTGTTTTGTTCACTTACTCGGTGTCACTTTAGCCCTCACAATTTTCCCCAACTGTTCGCTTCTCTATTAAGTCTTCCTCCATATGTTATAATTAGCTAAACCCTTTGTGTATGACCCATTGTACCTGGTGATAATAGCTTTCTTATTCTTTTTCACTCATTTGTTCACCAAATATGAATTGAGAATGTTCCCTGTGTGTGAGGGTCTATTCAGGCATTGAATAAAAAACAATGAACAAAGCAGCGTGTTTTGCTCTCATGCAGCTTACATTTAAGAGAGTTAAAAAAATGAATTGTCAAATAAATATATACTCTGTTAGATCTAAAAAAAAATGAGATTGGGAAAGGGACAATGATGGAGTATACATGTGTGCACACATGTATGTACATATGTGGGGCATATGTTGGGTGTGCGTACATACGTGTGTGTGGTGTGTACACAAATGGGGTGTGTATAGGGTGTGTACAAAAGTGCATGTGTGTGGATATATGTGGTGAACATTCTCATCTGAATGGGGTTTGAATTAGAAAAGTCATCAGGGAAGCTTTTTTTTTTTTCATAAGCTATAGCAGGGCAGTGACCTGAATTGTTTGAGGGAGTGGGCTCTGGGTATTTTGGGAGATCTTCTTAGCTATAGCATATGAAGCGTGATTGCCTGATTGAGGGATACTTAGGAAGCTAATAGGGTTGACTGAGAGAAGTAAGGTCAGATACCTGAGCAGAAGCAAGGTCCTTGGTTGTTCTCAGCCCCGTAGGGCAGGAAAATCTGTTTTAGTTTTACTGCAAGTGAGCTAGGAAATGTGACAGACAGACTAATAGCCCCCAAAGAGGATCATATCATACTCTCTAGCATCCATGCATGTGTGACCTTGTATTACAAAGGGACTTTGAAGCTGTGGTTGAGTTAAACCCTTTTAACCGGGAGATAATCTTGGATTATCCACAGTGGTCCTGGTATCATCACAAAGGATCTTTTAAGAAGGAGCAGAAAGGTATAAGTCAAAGGGGTTGTGGGATGCAGAAGCAGAGGTCATAGAGATGCAGGGTCACAAGCCAAGGACGGCAGGTAGCCTCTGACAGCTGAAAAACCCTCCCAGGACTCTATAGAAGGAGCTCTGCTTATATCTTGATCTCAGACTATAACATCTGTGCCAAATTTCTGACCTCCAGAATTGGAGAAAAATCAACTTGTGTTTTTCTTTTTAATAAAAATAATCATTTATTGACAATCTCTATATGTGTACACAATGTACCGTGATCATAATTCTGTCTCATCAGCCTCCTTTGTGCCCCCTCCATGGAACACTTTCTTCTTTGCAGCAAGACCTTCTTCTGTTTTGATGTCATTTGTTTGCCATCATCATAATATGCAGGTTTTGTGCATACCTAGCAACAACTATGAGGTCATAAATGTTACTGCCACTTTGTTATCTGAGAAGTAGTGTTCCGTAGCACTCCTCTCCATCTTTTATCTCTTACATTCTTTCAGCCACCTCTTCCTCAATGTTCCCTGAGCCTCGGAGGGAGGGTGTGATGAGATGTCTCATTAGTGCTGAGCACTCCACTGTTACTTATTCTCAGTACTTTGATGAATTTTGAGACTCCTTAGTAGTCGCCACCATCTGCAAAGAGAAGCTTCTCTATCTGAGAGAACAGAATTATTATATGTGTATAAACAAAAATATTTAGAGGGCAATTTGGTTGGCATAATATAACTATTTAGACAAACAACAGTAGTAGCTTCCCCACCAAAGGCTTTTAACTAGGTTTTCAGTATTAGGCACGAATTCCCACCCATGAAGTGGACCTCAAATCCAGAGAGCACTTGGTTACCCCCATAACAGCCACTATTGCATTAGTGGACACATCTTGCCTGAATGGGCAGTTGTTTAGCTTGCAAGGTCCCAGTGAGTTGTTGGTCAGGAAGGCCCCTGAAACTTCCACAACAATAGAGGCTATTACCAAGGCTCTTAGTTACTTTTTTTTTTTTTTTTGCAAATATATGTGCATTTGTATGTGTATGCATTCATATGTGTAAAGGCCAGAGGGTGATATCAGCTGACTACCTTGATTGCTTGCTCTCCACCTTCTTTACTGAGGCATGGTCTTACACTGAACCTAGAGCTTGCTCAATTTGGCTAGTTTATCTAACCAGCTTGCTCAAGGATCTGCTGTCTGCCTCCCTAGAGTTGGAATTACAGGCAGCCTGCCACACTCACCCAGCATTTATGAGGGTGCTAGTGATCTGAACTCTAGTCTTCACCCTTGTGCAGCAAATATTTTATCCACTCAATCATCTCTACAGCCCCTTGTGTTGCTTTTGGCTACTAAGTTCATGCAAAATTTATGCAGGAAGACACTGAAAAGTGTTTATGAAGAACTATGATAAAGCTAGAGTCACAGTTATAAAACCTGTTGGACTGATTCTTCTGAGAAGCAAGGAAGAAGATGGAATGGAAGAGTTGGTAAATAGAGGACACCCTGATGCTTGGCCTGGGGTTTAGTAGTGAAGAGGAGAGGTTGAAATCTGCCTATGATTTGAACTCTCAGACTTAGTGTATAAGCGAGTGGTTACTGAGGCTGAGGGAGGCCAACGGGAATGAATCAGTCCCAGACTCTAAGTTAAGGTCCTGAAAAAATGAAAATGCTATTTACTGAGGCTGGGGAAGGTTGGAGGTTTGGTGTTTGTGTTGATGGAGAGATTGGATTAAGAATTTCCATTTCAACCTGTCATGCTTGGAATGTGTGTCTGCAAAGCCACCCAAGAGAAGGCGCCAACTAGACAGTTGCTGTCCATGAACTTGGAGCTCAGCAAAGCAGTCTCAAATTCAGGTGTACATGCAAGAGTTTGTCAGTATAAAGATGATGCTCAAAGCCATGGGAATGGAAACATGGATGAAAGAGGACATAAACTATGGAGGGAAAGCCCCAGAATTCTATCTGCTTTGGCTCACTGCTGGCAGAGCACCTCCCTGTTTGGATCTCAGGTCAGGGAAAAGTTCCCCAGGAATGCTGGGGTGGATAGTAGTCTACAAAAGAGATTTTTAGTTACTCGCTGCCCTCCTCTTTGTAGAACATTACTAGACCCAAGCTGATATTCCTTATTACAGATTCATAGTGGCAAGATATGGTGCTTTCTAAAATAGATAATAAATAAGCCTGCATATTTAAACAAAGGCAGTAGTCATATCAACATGTGTACTATGATACCCCTTGGCTAAGCATACCCATGGAACTGCTTTAATAGGGTTCATGAGATAAATAATGATTGTAAGAAAAGGGTAAATACTTGGAGGAAGCAGAAGGAGGTCCATGGTGTAGAGGACAAGATGGCCTCCTGGCTTGATTCATTGGCTCCTGTTGACTGTTTCCACACCATAAATCTCAGTTGAAGAGTCTTGCTGTATCCAAAATGAGGGCCCAGAAACCCCAAACAAGAATACAATGGCTCACCAGGGAAGGCATTAACCAACCTAAGTGCTGCTTTCCTTCCCCGAAGAAATCTCCTCCATCTGTGCAGGCGTTGTTATCTCTGCTTTCCTTGGAAAGGAGGAAATTTGCACTCTTTAAAACAGGATTTTTGTGGCCAACCTAACTTCAGAGATATTAAATGATAAGCTTTCTGAATGAAGAAGACTAAGCTCTAAGCTTGTTGAGTAAACGAAGATGGGGCCACATGCATAAGTGTCATCAGGAGGAAAGCAGATGTCCTGAGAAGCCCTGTCCAGTCCTAGGGCCTTGCTGTGGTCTCAATGAAGTGTTTCCCATAGGCTCATGTGTTTGAACTCTTAGCCCTTGGTTGGTGGAAAGTTGTGGAACCAAACCAATAGTAGGTGAAGCCTTGCTGGAGGAAACAGGTAACTGGGGGTTAACCCTGATGTTTGATAGCCTGGTCACACTTCCTGTCTCCTCTGGGATTCCTGACTGCAGACATGATGAAACTAACTGCCTCATATTCCTGCCACGATGACTCTCATTCCATGATGGACTGTACTCTTAAACCATGAGCCAAAATAGTCTTCGTCCTTTAAATTTTTTTTTTGTCATGTATGTGGTCACAGCAATAACAAAAGTAACTGACAGGCCCCCAATAAGTTTATGGTAATTTCTTGGTTATTTGTACCTAAGGTGTCTTCTAATGCAAAATATCTTTGTTGCTATATTCTTGCCATATAGACATATTAGTTAACTCTTCACACTGTGATTATATGTAACTAGCCGTAACCAAACCACCAAACATATGTAAGTAACTATTTATTTCTTTCCTTCACATTTATAAAATGTTAGTATTGGTCCAGGTGACTCTGCTTCACATCTTTTCATCTTTAGACCCAGGATGAAGGAGTTGTATTTGTCTAGAAGGCTTCTCGTGGTGTGTTGGAAGTTCATCAGAGGGTAAGCAGAGTTATATAAAGCCCCTTACAGTTTAAGCTCAGAAGATGTACTGCCACTTCTGTCCTTATTCCACTGATCAAGCAAATTACATGGCCAAGTCTAGTATAGTGAAATGAGGGAATGTATCTTTCCCAGTGTGACAACTGAAACAATAAGATTAGTGTCATGTTTATGTGCAAATATTCCCAACTGGAACTTACAGCAAACACATTGCACTGATTACAAACACTGCTATTCATCATTTGTTTATTGACCACCAGACTCAGTCTCCAGCAAAGACTCTCATTGTTCCTTCCTCTTCAAAAGTGCGGTCAGGGGAAGAGATTGAGTAAAGGAAAGGTGGAGGGAGGGCTAATCAAAATCTAAGACAATAAAACCAAGTCACATGGAAGCCTACTTTTTTTGGACAATGGAACACTCAGAAGCCATAGATTATTACTAGAAAATTTTCAGTGCCAGGGATGGGATACCTTCCAGTGAGTTGTTGGCCAGGGAGGTCCCTGATACCCCCAAAACATTACAGGCCATTTCCGAGGCCCTTGGTTTCCCATCAGGAATAGATGGTAATATCCTATTGCTGAAGACTCCACAAACTTGGGCTGCAAGGTCATTGAGAAATCCTGCTGGAGCTGAGCTGAAAACCTCCATGTAGACCAGCTGACAGAAAACTGGAAAAAGCCACACTGTATGCAGTTCAATGGGAGAGAGAGAGAAATCACCAGTAAAGATACTCAACAGTGGACACCTTAATCCTTAAATTTGGCCAGTCAGGCTAAATGAGCCAATGGGTGCAATAGTGGCATGTCTGTTATGGGGGAAACCAATTGCCCCCTAATTTGACTGGAGGCACACTCCATGGGAGGGAATATATCCCTGATACTGAAAACCTACAATTGGGGTAGTCATGAGCCCTAGGGGTGTAATGGCTGCTGGTGTCTGGCTAAATGTATATAGTATGCTCAGCAAACTGCCCAGTAAGCACTTCTCTTAATATTCATACCCATATATTAATACTACTCTCACTTTTGGTTAGAAAAGCTTCTCTTTTCAGATGGCAGTGACCTTGGGATGACTCAGAAGGCATCATGATGCTGAGAAGAAATGACAGAGGAGTGATCAGCACTGAAATATCTCTAACACACCTTCCAAGGCTCAGGGTCCATTGTGGAAAGAATGTAAGATCCAAATGAAGGGTAGGACTCCTTACAACTTGCTCCTCCAGATACAAAATGGCCTGGATATCCAGGATGACCTCATAGTGCCTGAAACTATCTACATAAGACCATCATAATAGGAGGAAAAGATCATGACATCAAGATAAAAGAGAGACTGATTGAGAGGGTGAGGGGATATGATAGAGAGTGGAGTTTCAAAGGCGAAAGTGGGGGAAGGAGGGAATTACCATGGGATATTGTTTATAATTATGGAAATTGTCAATCAAAATAAATAAAAATTAAAATGCAAACAAAAAATAACAAAAATGTGTGGTCAGGTCTCTTTTGTCTTCTTTTTGCATGTGTGTGTGTGCTTGTGTGATGTATGTTCATGTATATATGTGTGCTCATATGTGCATTGGGACATATGTGTATGGTGTGCATACCTATATGTGTTGGCCACAGGGCAATCTCAGCTGTCATCTTTAGAAATGCTGTCTACCTTCTTTTGAGACAAGATCTCTCATTGACCTAGGAATCACCAATTAGGCTAAACTAGCTGTCCAGCAAGTGCTGCCACATCTGGTATTGTTCCATGGGTTTTGGGATCAAACTGAGGATCTCACTTTACTGACTCAGCTGTCTCCTCAGTGCCTCATTTTCTTCTGAACTGAGCATATGGACAGACATAGTTGTTCCTTAAATGGTCTACTGTTTCCAAGTAAAGAAAGTAGACCATTTAAGGAACAAATATGTCCTTCTCATCTCTGAGGTCAAGAAGTGCCCTCACCTTCCTTCAGTGATGTGTCTTGTGACAGCTGACAGTTATTGAAGTCTTAATAAGTGCCATAGAGTGTGTGTGTACACACACACATATATATACATACATATATATATATATATGTGTGTGTATATATATATATATAATTTTTATATATAATCTAATTTTGAACCTTGGAAATCCAGTGGCATTTATCATGTCCATGAGGAACTCTGGGCTCAGGTCAAGAAGCAGCCAGATAAGATCATACCCCTAGACACAGAGAACAGGAGTAAAGCCTCAGGGTTCAGATCTCTATGGCTTGTTGTTATTCTGGGTGCCCAGCCAAGCAGATTACTGCTCACTGCTGGCAGTGCTTTCTCTGGGAAGCCTCTGATGAGGATGGGTGGGGGAGACACATGGCTGCTTTTCCATAGCCTCTGATAACACAACTCTCTACGGGCAGCCCAACCCTACCTAGCCTTCTGTCTCCCCAGGTCTGAGCCCTGGAATTGGGATACTCTATCTTTTCATTGCCTCTGTTTAGCTCTGAGTCCCCACAAGTCAGCTGTTCCATTTAGAAACCTTGGTCTGCCCTTTTGCTCAACCACCCTGGGAAGCTGTGCCCACGGGGAAAGTCTCTCCCACTTGTCATGGTGACAGAGAGACTGATTACCCATAGTTCTGCTTTACAGATTGCTGAAGCCAGGAGTGGTGGGAAAACCCGACATCAAGGCTACTGCGTCAAGGCAGTGGACTTTCCGGAACAATGATGAATGGGCTCCAAGGGGCCTGAGAGTACTCTTACAGCATAATAAGGTGTTAACTGGCAGACACCCGCCAAAAGGGGTGTAGATACTCCCTTGTTGGCATCAAGCCTCCTTTCTCTCCTCCTGGCTGATGCTGGGCTCCTGTCCCTGTCAATTAACCTTGATATCAGTTTGTAAGAAACAGCCAAAGGCAACTCTGAGAACCAGCGAGGCCAGGGAAGGTGACTTGGTCTGAGTGAGTAGAGATCACTGGGGAGTGCTGAGCCTGGAGCCCTCTGCAGTCTCCAAGCAACCACAGCTGATCCTGAATTTGACCCTGAATTTATGGATAGTATGTGACCAGTGGTGAAAAGGACAACAACCTTGTTTGGAATACTGGCCCCTTCTTTTCCTTTGTGCAAAACCAAAACCCACTGCCAAGTCTCTGTACACTCAGTTTTCATATATTTATACAACATATTTGGAAATCATGGCACCTGGTGACTGGAGAGATGGTTGAGGCAGTACAATGCTTGCCTTGCAAACATGAGGAGCTGAGTTTGATCTTCAGAACTCACATAAAAATACCTGAGTGTAGACTAGAAAGATTGCCTAGTGGTTGAGGCACTTGCCTATGAAATCTAAGGACTCCTGTTCAACTCTTCAGGTCCTCTGTAAGCCAGAAGCACAAGGTGATCCAAGTGCACAAGGTTGAGCATGCACATTAGGTGGCACAAGACTCTGGAGTTTAATTACAGTGGCTGGGGGCTATAGCATGCCAATTCTCTCTCTCTCTCTTTAGGAAAATAAATAAATAAATTTCTTTTAAAGGCCAGTCTGTTGGGTTTGCCTAAAAAAAAAAAAAAAAAAGCTGAATGTGGTGGTATGCACTTGCAATACCAGAGCTGGGGAGAGGGGGACAGGTGGATCCTTTGCTGGCCAGCTAATCTAGCCTATCTGAAACTCTACCTCAAGAAGGATGACATTCTTGGGGAATTGTACCCCTGAGGTTACCACATGCATTTTGATACAAGCGCATGAGCGTGCGCACACACACACACACACACACACCTACACATGCACACATACGTAGATGAAGTTAAAATAAAGAAAAAGAAATCATGGCACTGGGCCTGTCTGAGAAATAGGTACAGGGCTTCTCAGATGTCACCCATTTTGTAAGATCAGTTTAAGAGACAGCATCCTAAATGAGGCTTGTTTGGTTCATGATGTTTTTCAAGAAAATATTCCAATCCTAGAGAAAAGATATAGTTCTATGTGAGCTTACATCTTGGTGTTTCTTATAAGCTGGACTTCAGAAGTGAGTGGCAGGAGAAACCCTTCGAGCTGTTTAATTTCTCCCCATGGATGAGAGCCTGGTGGCTGTCCTCTTGCAAACTCAGGCCCCATGTCAGTCTGCTTCTCATTTGCTCAACAGTTTTATTCTTAGATAGGGAGGCTTTAGTCCACCACTGTAGCAGAGAACAAGACAGCAAAAAAGAGGGGGCTGAACACTATAACACTGAGGTATCAGAAGAAGCACTAGAAACTTTCAAGGTAGAAGTGACTGGCATAAGGAATGGTGTGATATGGGTCTTCTCCTCCACCATCGGACACTTAGAAAACACTGGCTTGGGGAGTGAAATCTTTTTAAAAGTTTAGTAGTGATGGAAAGCCCATCTCTCCTCATGTTCCTAAGCAGGTAAGAGGGTTCTCCTGGTTGGTTATGACACAGGATACCCCTCTGGTGCTGCATAACCTTGTAGGGGTTTGGGCTTATTCCTTGAGGAGAACAAAGGATTTGATACCCCAGGACAAACAGAAACACGTGGGTAAAGTGAAGGCAGATGGTTTTATTATGAATAGCAAAGGTCCCCATTGGGATGGGAGTGTTGCAGAGCCAGGAATCGGATGAGTGGGTTCAGGATTGGGGTTTATAGGGCTGCCCACTTTCTTCATCCCCCTTTATGCTAACGGCAGATCTGACTCGCCTTCTCTTTGGTGCCTTTGTTTTGCCTGTGGTTGTTTGTTTCCAGTGCTGGTATGCCTGACTAGGGCCAGCTTGCTTGACCCCTCCGTGTCTCATTTCCTCAGGTGCATGGGGCAGGTGGTGGAAGCTGGCTCCCTCTCCAGGTGAGTGCAGCAGTGGGATGTTCCTTCCTCCCTTCCTCTAGCTCTCCCACTACCAGATGCCCCTTGTTGCAGCCTAGGAGGGCAGGTGCAGGCTCCAAGTGCATGCAGCTTAAGCCTGCCCCTGTGCAATGGACCGTAACCTGGGGCCATAGGTGTTGGGTGGCAGCAGGGGTGCTGTAGGCCACGTGGCTAGGCTCTCGTGTGGAAGCTGTGTCTGGGATCCTGCTGTCTTACTGTCCTCATGCCAGATTGCTAAGCTACAGATGCAGGCGAGCACCTCGCTTGGGGCCATGTACACTGGCCATCTGCCTGCCTGTGCTTTGCAAGCTAGATGCGACAGTTCCTCCTTGCAGTGGCCCCTCACATTTTCCCAGGAAATAGACCCTGGAATTTGGAAGCTTTTGGAAAATGATCAAAGGAAGTTCCAGTAGAGGAGAAGTAGACAGTAGGTAGATGTAACAGGGAAAAGGAACCAGCACTAAAGCCATCCATATCCTAATCTGTGGTACATATGGCAGTTGGGGCTCTTATCATGATACAAGGATCCAGATTTTCCAGGTGGGCCCTAATCATGGATCCAAGATCAAGGTCATAGACAAGAAGGAAGTGTCATAGGTGCAGGTCTGAGTCCAGGGGAACATTGGCTAAGATTTCCAGGTTATTGCGTTGTGGATCAAAGATTTGCACCAGGGACTCATGGTAAGATAATATAAATCATATAGCTTTTAAAGAATGAGAAAGGTATCCCTGAGAATAGGAGTGGGTTAGTGAGCTGGTAGGTGGCATACACTCAAAAGCCTTGTGGCAGTCATCTTATGATTCTTTCTATAGGTCATTTACATAATGCATTTGTATATCCTGGTATGCTCTATTATAGCCAAGGTAAGGGAGCCAACTGGCTTCTTTCGTATATTAATCTTGATCCCTCTTTCTTCCTGTCCCTCTGTCCCTATTCCCCTCCTGCCACAGGAGATGGCCATGAGACCAGAGGCCTTTCCCAGGGTTCTGCTGACCTGGTCTTCTTGCAGCCTTGGGGGAGCAGAAGTGGAATGACCAAAAATAGATGCTCTTCTATCTTCCAGGGTGTGCCCCAGGGGCTGGGAGTAGACTGCCATAGTCATACTTGGCAGCCATCTTGAAGTACAGAGGAAGTTTCTCTCACTGCCGCCCACTCAGCAGCCCTCTGACAGAGTGTGTGTGTGTGTGTGTGTGTGTGTGTAAGTGTGTGTGTGTGTGTAAGTGTGAGAACTTGCCACGTGGCATTGTCGGGGAGAGGAGGACCAAGTCACTTCAAACTGTACTGGAGCATCAAGGCCTTAGACCATTTTCAGTGAGTTAGTTACCTCTTCTGGCTACCTCTGCTAGTCCCTTTGCACGCTGCAGGAGTCTCTGGAGACAAAGGAGCTGCCTGTCACTCTGCTCACATTCAGAAACTCTTTTCTACCCCTACATCCTTTGCTGTGGCAGCTACTGTCAGAGCCTGTTCCTTAAGCCAACCAGGATTCCCATAATCCCTGTCTTTCCTGTAAGCTCTTTTGAATTCTCTTGCTCCAGTTGCATCTTGGAGAAGAGCGCCTTGTTATGCCAAAGCAGCTTCTCCCATGAGCCTTTGTTACACAAATAAAATAGATGTTTGCCTTTGTTCCTTGTGCTCCACTTTCTTGCAGTTCCCATACAGGCTTTTAACGGAGTTTATTATAAATGGAAAAGAAAGCGTCTTCCCTGCAAAGGGCAGCTGAGCACTCTTCTCCTTCTGGCTCTCGCCTGTCCCCAGTGCCTGTGTTTTCGATAATGAATGTCACAGGGGGCCAGAGAGATGAATGGGGACTGATAAGTATGAACCATTATGTGTTCAGCTCTGTGGAGCTGGCGAGAGGTGCCACTGTCAGATCCCACAGGAGACAGCACAAAGTACTTTCTTTACCATCTTGTCTTGCATCCTCCTTAGGCCAGGAAGGTTCCCTGGGATGGGTGATGGGTAGCACTGGGCTGGGAACTTGGAGGCACTTAGTGTTCTGGCTTTGCCATCATTGTGCTGTGAACCTATGGTCATGTGACTGAAGCTTCTGGGCCTGGCTTTCCTCAAAATTACTTAATTTCATGTTAAGCTACTCTTCCTTAGATGAAGAAAGGAACATATATTTCGCTCTGTTGTGCTCACAACCTCTATGTGGGACACTATCCTGGCCCATGGGCTGCAGATGACAGGGCCACCCTGGTTTGCAGTAGTAGACTTACATCACACATGTGCAAGCATGTGGCAAAATGTGACATTCCATGCCTGGGTGATGTGTTGCCTTATCATGACCTAGAATCCACTGTGGAATACTGAGAAGGAAAAGAGAGAAACTAGAAAACTCCTGTGGGCCAGGTGAGAGGCTACAGTGTGGGTGGGCTCACAGGCTAGGTGAAAGCTGGAGATGGTAAGAAGGGAGGACTACCTACAGCAGGTGGTGATTGACAAGCTCTTGGCACCTTTGGTGTGGGTGAAGTTTGGGTATCTCCCCAACTACCCATCTCAGAATCTATTCATGTTGTCAAAGCCCTTTTGCTGTGACAGAAGGTTTAACGCAAGGTCTCAGTCCACCCTCACTATTTCTATCATTGCCAAGGTGATCACCTTACTGGACATACATATAAACATATTTATCATTAGTGAAGCTGTTGATGTAATGACTAATCTTTATTTTCAGCTTGATTTGGTTTTGAATCACCATGGACATCCATCTCTAGGTGTGTGTGGTAGGGTTTCCAGACAGTTTTTTTTATTTTTTATTTTTAGTTTTTATTTTTTATTTTTCGAGGTAGGGTCTCACTCTAGCCCAGGCTGACCTGGAATTCACTATGGAGTCTCAGGGTGGCCTTGAACTCACGGCGATCCTCCTACCGCTGCCTACTGAGTGCTGGGATTAAAGGTGTGCGCCACCACGCCCGGCTTTCCAGACAGTGTTTTAACTGCAGAGGGAAGACCCACCTTGAATGTGGGCAATGATATCCCAAAGGCAGAGGTATGAGACTGAATGAAAATGACAAAACATTCTGGTCACCAGCAGTCACCTCCTTCTGCTTCTTGACTGTAGACACAATGTGACCAGCTGCCTCAAACTCCTGCCACCATGCCCTCCCCAACATTATGGCCTGTGCCCTCAAACTGTGAGCTGAAAGAAACTACTCATTCCTTAGGTGTTTTCACAAGTATTTTGTCACAGTAATGAGATGACCTACTATTGCTCTGGCCTTTTCTTTTTCAATCATATTTTACTTAGAACCATTGGAGTTTAGGGTAAGCCAGTACATCCCTATCTCTGTCTTTGTTCTGTGAGCTATTGTCATTTTGGTTCTGACTGATTCTTTGTCTTACATATATTTTAAGTTAAGAGAAGAATTTTACCCTAATAAATAATAACACTTATATAAATGAAAGCACTGCCAGCTTGATGCCATGATGAGGTTGCAGCCAGAAGGACAGATTCTCATGTGTTTTCAGGGACTTAAAGTGGAATTGGTGACGTGGTGAGCAGAAGCAAAGAGATGAGAGTGGATGCTTTCTGAGAGATCCCAGTGAATCTGACCTGCTGGTACTCCTGACTGTGTGTGATCCCTTTCCAAATGATTCAAGGTGCTGACCACGGATGCTTCCAGATTGTTGACCATGGAGTCCATGTTTTGAAAAACAAGACAGATCTCCATCCTGGACATCTTGCTTTGGCGAGCCAGTCCCCTGACAGGAGGATGCTGGAGAATCCCTGTGCAGAGGCCCCAGATAGAGGAGAACTAGGGCCTCCTGCCAGCTACCAATGACATAGGAGAGAGCCCCTTTCAAAGTTCCTCTAGCCCCAGACAAGCTCCCAGGTCAGAATAACCTGGATCAGCTTACATAGGTTCCTGGCCTATAAAATATGTCACCATAGGCATTTCTTATTGTTTAAGCCACTGAGTTTTGGGGTAACAACAGGTAACTAATATAGTGGGTATACACACTGCTAAGGGAGCTGAAGGTCAAACCTAGAGAAGCCAGATTTTTTTTGCTTTAAATCTATGGAGTAAATATTTGAAGTTTTCTTTTTAAAACATGTTGCAGTTTATGAGAACTGTCTTACCAGAGAGAATAAAGGGGAAGTTGATCACCACCCAGGAGCTTGGGGCTCCAGCACTCCACCCCCTGGCATGCCAAGTTATAGATGTTATGCAACCCATGAATATAATGGAAGGCCCTGTGAACATGGCCTGTGGCCATCAGAGGTGGGGAGCTCTGTGACATTCAGATAGGGAAGGTCAAGCTCACCACGGTGGCAGAGGATGGGAGGGAATACTGGCCATAAATTAGCAAGCTTCAAAAGGCTTGGGGAAAAGCATATGGAATACATATCTTTGAAAGGAATCACCATTATTTGTTCTGTAAAGCATACAGGATCTCTCAGAGGGTGACATCCCTTGTCCAAGGGAGTAAAACATTAGAGATCTGTGAAGGGGTCATAGTCTGGGTTCAGCCAACTCAGACCCTCTGACCCTCATAAGCATTGAGACTCTTGACTTTTGGAAGATGTGAGATAATGTTCAATGGACTTCAGGATTCTTACCTGCATGAGGGCAGAAACAAAAGCAGCAGCAAGGACAGGACCTGGGCCCCCAGGGACAGGGCTCAGGTTCCAGTGAGGATGACCTCACAGTTGCTCTCACGGCAGCTGCTTGTATTTTTAGAGGGACTGTTAAGCCTTGGTGTCCAGGGCTAAGAAATTCTCTGTCGGTCTCAGATCCTTAGACCTCTTTCTCAGAAATCCATCCAACCCTGGGGCATGTAAAAAACCCCTTAGCTGATCCAGGGGTCATGGATATCATGCAAAGAAGGGTGCCGGCATTCATCACAAAAGATGAACACCCTTCTCAGGCAGCCAAGCGGGGTATCCCCATTCTCTTTCAAGGGCAGGAGTATTTCTTGCTTCTCTCCATGCACGTTCTTGTGTCATCATGGCATGTGAAGACAGGATGGAGGGTATCTGTCAGAATTATGACACTTAGAATTACTGTTATTTTTGAGGCATTAAGTCTTAGTACCTTTTCAGTAAGCTGGGCCTCTCAAAACTTTTTTTTTTACCTGATTGAAAAGAAAATACAAGCATCTGAAGAAATAAATGTGATTAGATGATTTTAAAAGGGCAAGGATGTCTTCATCCAGGCACTCAAAAATATGAGTAATTTTTATAGGTCTCCAGCGTAGGTCAAATGGCTATTGGATGAAGCTATTCAAAACTACTTAAATAGCAAGAACCAGAATTACACTTGACCTAAACAAACCAAAGTAGAACAAAACAGAGATTAAAAAAATTATTTCATCAAGCATACAAAAACAATGGAAGAAAAGAATGAGAACTGTATTCCCTGCTTCCAGGGGACTTTGAAATCCATCTTCTACCTTCCATGTTTCTGGTTTCAGATTCCCAAGGGAGAGAGCTGTGCTGCCCCAACGCAGTCACATTCTTTCCTAGGCAGGCAGGGTGGCATTGTAGGGTGGGGACTCTTGCACCTATGTGAGGCTATACAAAATCTAGGATGATATGGTTTCTACATTTAGCAAAGAAAATAATAGAAAAATGAAATTTATTGTAAGTATGCAATAATGCTGACATACTTAATAGCAAAAATTGACTTATTTTTCTGACATTCTCTTTTAACCAGGTGTCTTTGTTTTATGTGGTAACCATACTCTGGGGTTATCTTTCTCCATTCAAGCTGTCATTGAGAAATCTTGGGGAAATATAAACTCTCAGTCTCAAACTAAATTTTCCTTGCCCAGGGGCTGTTTGTGTCTTTGTCCTGCTTGGGCTCTGGGATCTCACTTCATGTTTATGAAGAACACGTGGGCATGAAGGAATGTAGCATCCCTCTCTAAGAATGGTGCAATAGCAGGACACGTCTATGGGCATATGGCACCCCTTTCTGGGCATGATGGGATGGTAACACTCCTCTTTGGGGTGCTGGATCTTCCATTCAGGAACAGGAGCTCGGCAGACCATCTGGCCCTGAGCTCCTCTATTTTCTGTCTACTGCTGCATTTCCCCTCTGCAGTCTGTCCTGTCCCATAGGGTCTCTGTGAGGGGCCTTCTTTGTGTTACAGGCAGAAGGTTTCCATATTAAATATTAAATGATTTTTTGTATGTATATAACATATTTTCTTGCCCTTTTGTCCATTGATGGGCATTGAGGTTGTTTCCATAACTTTGGCTCTTGTGAATGATGCTGTGATGAGCAAAATAGTGTAGTGCATACATCTCTGAGATACTGAATCCAGTGTCTTTGGATAACTTCCCAGAAGTGTTAAGTGAAATAAGCAAGGATTAGAAAGACGAGTACTACCTAACCTAATCTATATGTGGAACCTGCACCAGCCAAACAAAGAATGGGAACCTAGAAGGGTGGGTTGCAGGGACTGAAATATGGGCACATGGAGAGATGTTGGTAAAGTGTGCAATGTTTCAGTGACACCGAATGAGAACATCCTGAGACTCCAGTGGACAGAGCCAAAGTTATGGAAACAACCTCAATGCTGAGCTCCTGTTCCTGAGAAGATATATATGGAGAGAGAGAGAGAGAGAGAGAGTTACAAGGGGATTAAACTGACCTATATCATAGGGGCTGTTAGTCCAGCAATGGCCTTCTGCACTCTGCTGCTTTTCTAGGGCTTCTCTTTATCTGGGATGGAAGGTGCTGCACACATTGCGGGAGGGTTTTTCCTTCCAAATCCCATCTTCAGTCTTCTGTGGATTTTCCCCCACCCCATAAACACACAAGTGTATTTAACTAGTTCTACATATTCTTAATCCAGTCAGTTTGACCTCCAAGACCAACCATCACCAGAGGGGAATTTTAAGTGTTATACACACACACACACACACACACACACACACACACTACATGCATGTATTCACACACATGCAAACACACTAACTATATAAGGTGATCGATCTCTCTTTGATTATTACTTTGATTACAAGGATTATGTCACAGAAATACGCACATATATATATGTATATATGTACACACACATATAGATCATTTTAAATATTCCTTATTTATCCCTTAAATATATACAATTTGAATTTTTTTTAAAGATTGCTATGAGGTCTAAGTTCATGCAGATAAAATACCCAGGAGGGCACCAGACACATAGCAGTTGTCCAATGACCCACTGCCCCTCTTTCCTTTACAGACACACCAGTATCTAATATTACCTACAGAGAAGCTGTTGTTACTCATAGCAGACAGAGGACAGTGTGGTGTATAGGCTTTGTCTCTTTCAGTTCTCTCAATGATCAAGTTAGGGATCTGTTTGTATCCCCACGTGACTTAAGTGAAACCAAGGCTCAGGTTGGCATGAGAGGGATACTGGGAACAGAGTTCCTGAATGACAGGGCCTTGATGTCCGTCCTGGATGATGGGTGTCCAGAGTTCCTGCTATTAGCATTCACTCCTGTGCCTGTTTTTGCACTTGGCAAGCATGCATCCCATTGTGTGACATGTGGATCACTTGCAATATTCGCTCTACTCTCTGCCTAAGTGTGACTGGCTCAGCAACCACTCATTTGCCCATACTCACTAAGTGTTCATGCTGTTGCAAGCTCTCTTCTTGAGGAAGCAGTGATGGGAAATGTCTCTTCAATGGACTTTTTTCCTGATCTGGAACCAGGAAACAGACAGGTTAAACAGACAGTGTCATACTATGGTGCATGATGCAGAGATTAAACAGGGGAAGGAGAGATGTGACCAGGAGTAAGGGACAGAAGAAGGTTATTTTAAATAAAGGTGGAGGACTTCCCTAAGGAGGTGGCATGTGAGCAGAAAACTAAAGCAAGCATATGGTGACTCAGGCGGAGGACTGGCCACAACAGGGATGATCCAGGAGTGATGGGGGATCTGCATACGAGCCAGTGTAAAGCAGAGTGTGCAAGAAAGACAGGTGGTAGCTGAGGCCAGACGCAGAAAGGAGTTGGGAGCTTAATGATCAGTGAAGGTAGATGAACATTTCCCTAGGGCTATTCTGTTTGCAACTCAGGGCACCGACCACAGCTTCAGTAGAAAGCCCCCCCCCCCCCCCGCCATCTCCAAGGCACAGAAGTCTGTGTAAAGAAACCAATCATGCCACTTATCACCCCAGTTTGAAAAGTAATTGCAGACACATGCGTAAAGGGCAGGGCAATCTTTTCTGCCAATTACGTGCCCTGCTATTAGGCTATTAAAAGCTGGTACAGTCATCGTGTGAGGGATTAG
Source organism: Dipus sagitta (assembly GCA_036346955.1). Taxonomy (NCBI): domain Eukaryota; kingdom Metazoa; phylum Chordata; class Mammalia; order Rodentia; family Dipodidae; genus Dipus; species Dipus sagitta. Next base: position 260,877,185 of record CM070770.1, on the reverse strand, counting down.
CTAAACCTCCTTGGTGGCCACCTCTGCATTTTTGCTACTCCTGAGGGCACTCTGCTTCCTCACCGGAGGCTGAGCCCAGCTTGAGCTGGTGCTTGCCCAGATAACATCCCTGTCACCCACTTATCCGTATCTGCAAAGGTTTTTTTTGTTGTTGTTGTTGTTTTGTTTTTGTTTTAGTCTTGCAAGATTGCTTATAAAAATATACCTACAAAACAGTTAACCATGTAACAAACTCATTTAACAGCATCCTTGGGATCTTCTGGTCTCCTTTCCAAGGTTATGCTGGTCCTTCTTGCCCTTGTTTTGTTTGGAGTTAAAACCAGGGTCTTTCTGTAGCCCAGGATGGCCTGGAACTCACTGTGTATGTAGCCCAAACTGGCCTTAAGTTCTCCTACTAGCTCAGCCTCCTGAGTGCTGGGATGCCTCACTCATCTTTCCTTCCTGCTTTAATTTTAGTTCTTGCATGTGTGTGTGTATGTATGCATGGCATGGTGTACTTACAAGTGTGTGAAGGCCAGAGGTTGGCATCAAGTATCTTCCCTTGACTGCTCTTCCCTTATTTACTGAGACAAGATTTTTCACTGGACCAGAGCTTATCAATTCTGCTACTTTAGCTAGCCAATTTGTTCCACAGATCTGCCTGTTTCCCCAACCCTGGGAGCTGGGGATTCTAACTTGGACCCTCATGCACGCACAGCAGGTACTGTACACACTGAACCATGTCTCCAGCCTCTCCTTACTGTTAGATTTGGTTTTTGACTGTCTTCATCTGCATATTTTTATGAGGCTTTTATTCATCCATTTTTTTCTATCCTTTTATTCTCTAAACTGATGTTTAACTGAGTTGCTCTTGTTTACCTAGGATAGGGCTGCTTTTTTAGTTAACAGTAGAACCTAGTGGTCAGGGGCACTGGGGCCAAGCAGTCCTGAAGTCAGATCCCAGTAAAAGTTAACAGTGGAATCTAGTGGTTAGGGGCTTTGCTGTCCAACCATCATGAAGTCCAGTCCCAGTGTAGCTATTAGAGACGCCACGTCAGAATTCCTCTGATTCATGGAGATGGTGGCAGGACAAGGCAGTCTATCCTTCTAATCTTTCATTCATCCTCGCTCTCAACCCTAGTAGAAAGCACATGTTTAGCCTGGCATCCCATCCGTTACAGTGTGGCAGAGGTCAACAGTGGCAGGAGGGACTGGTTGATTTACAGGGATTCCACTCTGGAGGTGAAGAGGCCGTGGCCAGGCAGGTTTGCAGGACATGGTCTTAGGGGAGGATAGAACATGTGGCCTTGAGAAACTGGACAAAGCTATAAGGAGGGGAGGCAGACAAGAGGCTGGAGGAGAAGAAGAAAGTTGCTGAAGTGAGAGCAGAGCCATCCAAAACACGAGCAAGAGGAGAGCCTGTGTCCAGAGGAGAACTGGCTAAGCCATCCTGGGTCAAGTCCCCAGTCTGCCCTGGTTAGCTACATAGCCTTGTGCAAAGTAAGGATTGTGTCTGTGCCTCATAGTCTCATCTACAAAGTGAGCTGAGTATTATAACTTATGTAGGTGGGGATCAATGAGTGATCTATGCAAAATGCTTAAAATGATGCTCAACCCAGTCATCAGAGAACAATGTTAGTGAGTTTGGGATTTGAACTCTGCCCCAGGGTACTCTCCCTTCTACCTCTGCCTGAAGTTCTCCAGAACCCTTGCTCTGATTTTGTCTTGTATTATTCCTGCTGTTTGCTGTCCCCTCACACCTCAACCGGAATGCAAATTCCTTCGAGGCTGAGGTAGTTTGTCTGTTTGGTTCGCTGTTGTATTCCCAGCTTTATTTCCTGGGATGGTGCTTGCACACACAGGGGCTCAGTCAATACCTCTGAAGGGTGGATCGATCAAGAGAATGAACAAAGGAAAGAATGAGTGAATTATTATCCTGCAGATTTTAATTGTGTTCCTACCTGGCTGTATGTGACAAGGTAGAAACTGTGCTATGATACTATTAATACCAGATTTCTCTTTTTTTCAGATTCATTTTTAATTCACTTGTTTTTTAAAACATTTTCAAACAAAGATACTGCATCTTCTTTCTTTTTTATCTTATTATTATTATTATTATTATTATTATTATTACTTTGGTTTTGCAAGGAAGGGTCTTGCTCTAGCTCAGGCTGACCTGGAATGCACTATGTAGTCTCAGGGCAGGCTTGAACTCATAATGATCCTCCTACCTCTGCCTCTAGAGTGCTAGGATTAAAGATGCAAGCTACCACACTTAGCATGTACTGCATTTTGATCATATGCACCCCTATTACTCTCCCTGATCCCCCTCAGTACTCCCATACCCCTTCTTTCCACCACTACCAGTCGTCATGCCAAGAAGAGAAAGACTCTCCTTCCCCCAGCAACCGTTAAGTGTCCTTAGCTCTCAAAGAGGGGAGTGACCTCATTCATAAGCTCCTCCAACACCCATAGTGAAGTGTTGATTGGCCCTATCAGGTGTAGGTCTTGTGCAGGTAACCACAGCTGCTGTGGGTTCATGTGTGTAATGGCCTTGTCATGTCTGGATGAAATAATTCCACAGTGTTCTCCTCAACCCCAGGTCTTATATTCTTTCTCTCCTCTTTTCTGCAGTGTTCTCTGAGTTCTAGAGGACATAATGTATATGTCCTGTGTCAGGCCAAGCATCTCATTGGTAACTTCTTTTCAGCACTTTCATAAGTTATGAGTCTGTGCTTTGACTGCCTCCTACTGCCAGAAAAGAAAAAAAAATAAATAAAGAATGAATGAATGAATGAATGAAAAAGAAGAAAAATAATGTTTTTTTGACAAGGAGTGAGAACTGAATTAATCTGGGGGTGCAAACATAAATATTGAGGAGGTAGTCTGACAACATATCCAGTTAGCAAAATGACAACTGTAGGTTCTCCCTTAAGTCCTGTGGTCTTCCCAGCCTTGGACTTTTGACCTGATTTTTCAGTACCAGGCAAGATTTCCCTCTTGTGGAGCAGGCCTCACATCTAATCAGAGTGGTTGGTCTTGCCTGTGACAGTCATGTCACTATTACACCAGAGGGCATACATGGCTTGAGAGGTCAGTATGGGAAAATGTAACCTTCACTACTAGGTAACATTTTTGATGACTTTTCTTTGCAGGAGCATGCATAGCATTTCTGGCACTATGAAAATTAGCCAGCAGGAAAGAAACTTCCCCCTCAGTTCCAACTTGAACACCTATTTTTTGAGGATGGAAGGGCATGATGCTTATAAGAGGGTTTGTCCAGCCTGGCACAGAGTAAATGCCCAATTTTCTTATCTGCCAGTAACATCATTGTTGTTCAGGGTATACCCCAACTCTTTGTGCCACACAAGTAGCTGGGCACTTTCCAAGTCTTTCTGACTGCAACATGAGGAATCAAGTGAGACTATGAGTGACTGAGTGACAGGAATTTCACTTAGACTGTGCACTCTGGATCTTGGATTCACCCTATCTCACGTGGAGCAAAACCACATAGTGAGGCCATAGGTCTGGAGCTCCCTGGTAGTGGCTCCTGGAAACCTGGAAGTTTGCCATCTTTCACAAGTTACCACTGTATTATGCACCCACCATAGATTCAGCCCAAGTGGCTAAGTTGGAAATATTCAGACACTTATGTCCATCAGAATTTCCAACAGATGGTATATGTCCCCAGTTCCCATTCCATGGTGGAGTCCTGATCCTTGGGGACTCCTCTCTTTTCCCTTATGATGGTAATGCTTTATATACTGCTGAGTGACATGGGCATTGAGTTTGGGCTGGTCCCATGGAACACAAGGATTGTCAGGTGCTAAGAAATAACCAATCCAGTCTACAATATGTGGCTCACATACACCATATCATTTAATCTGCTAAATAGAAACTGACCACAGCCATCTTTACTAAAGGGTCATTGGAGCCTTAGGAGGAATTAGAGGTCCCACAAAGCAAAGGGCATGAGCTCTTGCTTTTTAATTTTTTTTTTTTGAGCTCTTTCTTTTAACAGATGAATGGGTCAGTATGGTAGGTAGATATGGGTGGTCAGGACTTGGGCACTTTCTTCATTAGATATATGCCTTAGTTTACCCATTTTAAACAAGGGTAGTAAATGATGCAAATAGGGTAGAGAATGACACAAATGGGCTCATAAGACTGTCATAAGTAGCAAGCAATCTGGTGCATAAAAATGCCTAGAACAATGGCTAATGCATTATCAACTAAGGTTGATTATTGATTAATTATATTTATGAGGCTTCTTTTATTAAACCTATGGCTGCTCCCATGATAGGCAATTGCTCTACCACCGAACTACATACTTATCCTTTTAAACATCTTTTTTATTTGAGACAGGGTCTTGCTACGTTACCCAGGCTGGCTTTGAGCTTCCAATCCTCCTTTTATCTGAAACTCCTGACTATCTGGGATTACAGGCCTCCACCATCATGCCTGGTTGAAATAATTAAATGATAAAATCAATTATGACAATATTTTAAATAAAAATAATAAGCCACTAAATTTAAAGATAAAATAATTAACTCTCAATTAGTCCTGGTTAGCACCAGTTATTACTTCTGTAGTTCTTGCCATGTGGCGCAGTCCTTGGCAGGTGGCCAGTGCTTAACAGTGATGAGCTAAGTAGATCACCCAGCCTGGTTTTTTCAAGTATCAGGGTGGAATCCGACTCCAAAGATAGCAAGAGGGAAGGCATGGCTTCCAAGAGGAGATCTGTTCATCACGGCTGCACAGAGAGGCTTAGTTGGCAGCTCAGCATCCAGGGTCTCAGACTTGCAGGCAAGGACCTAAGTTTCACCACTTCAGGGCAAAGTGGCCAGTCACCAGTCATCAGTGGAAGGAGTTTATCATATTTCATGTGGAGTTAGTGAGGACTCAGTGAGAAAAAACGTGAGTGTAAAATGTTTGTATAAATACTTTTCATTTAATAAACGACTTAGGACGTGTGTCTGTTTTTCATAAGTGCATTTACTGATGTATAGATGTTACATTAAATTCACATGTTTGTTTGGAACTGGGCTCATGGAGGCTGAAGATGAGAATCAGACCTGGTTCCTTTAGGAAGCTCCTGAGGACACAAACAAATTAATACCATGTTATAGGTATATTTACCTCAGCATGGGAGGATCAGAGGCTCTCTCTGGAGAAGGTGGCAGTTGATATGGTTCATGTGTGTGTGTGTGTGTGTGTGCATCTGTGTATTTGCAGGTACCCATGCACATGGGTGTGCTAGAGGACAACCTCAGGTATGATTTCTCAGGAATGGCATCCATACTTTTTGTCTCCCGTTGGTCTGAGCTAGCCAATAATGCAAGACTGGCTGACCAGTAAACCCCAGTAGTCCCCTTGCCTCTTCTTTCCAGGACTGGCATTATAAGCATGGACCACCACACTTGGCATTTTTACTTGGATTCTGAGGATAGAAATCAGCTCCTCATGTCTATCTCCCCAGCCCCCAGTGTGGTGCAGAGTGGTGATGTGTGGGCACCAATGGACCTTGGCTGACATTAGGGAAAGGTGATAAGGAGATTTCAAGGAAACAGGAGGCCCTGGGGAATTAGGTAGCCTCATAGAAGGTATATACAGAAGGTAGGGGACTGGCAGAATGTTCTGTATGGGCAGATATTTGAACTTTATTGGGGAAGGTGAAGAAAAATAGCTATTTATAGTCCTTATGCTAAGCATCATATGCCAAGCCAGACATTTGGACTTTAGCCCTAGGACAACGAGAAGCCGTCAAAAGTCTTATACAGATACCATGGCCTTTGCCATTATCTTTCACTGTTATTCACGGCTGAGGGAATGCATGCCTGGGTCATCGCTGATGCTTCATGCTTGTTGGTGAATTGAAAGTTATTCTGGCAGCAGTACAGAAGCCAGATCTGGATATCTGCAAACTCCAAACCAGTTGCTTATTTTGATTCCAGAAAAGCACTTCTCTTTAAATTATGACTTGATTCTTGTTATCAAAACAATTGTTGACTGAATGAATAGTTGTCCTACCTTCTTTGTTAAGAAAGAGACACTTTAGGGGCTTATGAGCCATGTGTACTAAGAACAGTAAAGTAGGTGTGTCAGGGAATAAGCAACCATTTAAATCTCTAAGGTGTAAAGCCCCAGCTGTGAATCTCTTCTGGGAATGTGCTAAGACTGTTTGCTCACCCACTGGGTTTCATGACAAGCCATGACAATTCTTTGTCTTCAGACATATCACTCTGTGGTCTTCAGAGTCCCCATGGGGACCAGCAGCCAATCAATAGAGTTAGTGAATGAACAAGGACCTGGCACTCTGAAGAGACTTGAGATAGATTCCTGACCTGTCATGAAATAGAAAATGGGATTGAAAATTCTTTTGCACAAGTGTGGCCCAGCTCACCTCATCCTCACCTCAGGGAAAAGGTATCCTCAGTTTATACCAGACCTGTTCCACAGCCCATGTGAGCTTGCTTTCAGCAGAAAATTGACAACATTCTCCCTGGCTCACCATCCAGGCTCATGCCCCCAGTCTAATGTTTCTGACTACAAAAGCCTTTCAAATATGTATTCTTATTTCTAGCCAGACTTTGCTGGTTGGTTTCTTGTGAAGGTCTAGCAGTCATTCACCACAGAGCCACTGGGGATTCCCAATGAGGCGGATGCATTCAGAGTGCCACCAGCCCATGAACTATTGGGTACAAGATCACCCATTTATTTGTCTCTTTACAAACAGGTTCCTGGACTAGGCACATGGCTCAGCGGGTAAAGTACTCACCATTGAAGCTGGAGTACCCAAGTTTGATTCCCAGACCTCATGTTAAAAGCCAGATACTATGGTGCTCTTTGTAATCCCAGCATGCTGACTGATACTGACAGCAAGACAGGAGGCAGAGAGGAGACTGCTCCAGAAGCTTGTGGTAAGTACAACAAATAGAAAATATAGAGCAAGGAAGTCTGCCTCAAATGGAACAGACAGATGACAAACAATCAAACATTGTGTTATGACTACAGCGCATGTGCCATAGTATGTATTCATCTACACTAATGTGAACACACACCTGCACAAAGTTTAAAAAATACATTCCTGAGTGCTTGTCAGGAAGCAGGCTTGGTATTAGGTGCTTGAGAACATCAAGCATTAAACTCACTTATATACTCATGAGGAAATAAGGTATAAAGAAGCTAACCTATCGGCTTGGGCGATAGCTCAGTCAGTAAAGTGCTTGCCTTACAAGCATGAGGATCAGAGTTTGATTTTGCAGAAATCACATTAAAAATAAACTGGACACGGGGTTATGTACTTGGGACCCAAGCTCTTGGGGAGATATCCAACAAATCTAGCTTACTTGGGGAGCACCATGCCAATAGAGACATTGTCTCCAAGAAATAAGAAAAACAAAGCCAGTGGCAAGTCAAGTAGTGACAAATGTCAGTTCCATGAAGGAACTGAGTCAGAACATGAAGGTTGCCAGGGTGAAGGACTATCCCTATTCTGGAGAGATGACCTGCAAATGGGTTCCAACAGATGGGAATGACCCATAAGGGATAAAGTGAACATTTTCGGTGGAGAGATAAGAATGCACAGGTCGTCTCTAGGAGGGAAGCACTTGGTGTGATGATGGCTGAAAGCAGAGGGCTAGGAGCAAAGGGCAGTGGATGCAAGTGAATTTGGGGAAGACTACAGAGGCAGCTTTGCAAGTCCTGAGGCTGTGGTGCTCACCCATTTTCCTTCATTTGCAAAGGGGGGATTTTATGAGCAAAGACATACTCACTGTAGAGTTTTATACTACAAAACCAGGAGAAGAGTAGAAAATCCACATCACCATGTGGAGTGTTGGGAGGGAGCACAGATTCTCTGTGGATCACACCTTGAGGACTACTGCAAGGGAGAGGGACACACTGTGGGAAAGCTCAGTTCAGCTATGGCGGATCTGAGGATTACACACAGCAGGCGTTCGGGGCTGGGCTGGGGAAGGTCCCTTTGATTGATGCATCTCATATCTATTGAGTGTTTGCTGTGAGCAGGCAATGTTCAGGGAATAAGTAGTCAAGGTGAAAGACAGATACTGTCTTTGACTTAATGCAAGTTGCACATCAGCCTTTTCAAGTCTACAGAAGCTCATCTGAAGAAACAAAAGAGTCTTGGCCTTGTCTTTTCTGGCACTCATTGGTTAAATTCTGGCAGCTGCCACATATTCACAATCATCGAAATGTAGTTTTCTGCGCTTAACTTGCTTCCACAGATTAACTTTTCTCAACTCATTATGGCGGCCCTGACCTTGGTCTATTCATAAAAGACCACAGAAATCATTAACTGGGTGGGTTTCTTTTTATAGGAGCAGCACAATTTTATCTACCAGAGGCATTGGCAGATTTGGATTACATTGTAAATGAATGTACCCGTTTCAAACATTCACGGATCTGCACTGCATTGTAAATAAATTTTCCCAAGTAATTGTTGAATGTGGCCTTACAATCCTGCCGGCAGGAGGAAAACAAGAGGGAGGGAGAGACATAACAGCTTTGTGGCACTGTGCAGAAAGAAACCAGGGGATTTGTGAGGAGACAGCAAGCTGGATTAAGTGGGTGAAAGGAGACAGCCACTGAGTGAGTTGATACATTACTCACAACTTGGATTTATGATTATTAAGAATATTAATTATTCAACATGCCCATGTAAATGTCTGTTCTGGAATTATGTGTTTAGCATCCACCCCTACCTTAGGCAACACATAGTCCTAGGAAGGTGGGTGGCATTATTTCCTTTTATATCTGTGTTTTAAAAATTCCTGGCTTGGGGCTGAAGAGATGGTTTAGCAGTTAAAGTAAAGCCTAGGGAACCAGGTTTGATTCCCTAGAACCCACACAAACCAGATGCACATGGTAGTGCATGTGACTGGAGTTCATTTGAACTGGTTGGAGGCCCCAGTGCACCCATATGCTCCCTCCCTCTCTCTCTCTTAAGTAAATAAAAATAAATTTAAAAAGAAACAAAAAAACCCTCCTGGCTTGACAGGCTATAGAGATGGCTCAGCAGTTAAAGGTACTTGTTTGCGATGCCTGATGGCCATCATTAGTACCCACATATAGGCAGAGGCACAGTGGCACATGCATCTGGAGTTCCTTTGCATCAACAGGCCCTGGAGCTCCCACGCTGTCTGTCTCTCTTTGTCTCAGTTTCTCACAAATAAATAACTGAAATATAAAAGAAAATTCCTGGCAGGGGCAAATTAAGGGAAGAAGGACTCATTTTGGCTCGTAGCTTTGGGGAATATAGTCTACCATGATGAGGATGGCATGGGGGCTGGAGCAGTGCTGTCCCTGGTGGAGGGAGCTTAAGGTACAGCCTGTTCACATTTATGTGGGTCCAGAAGCAGGAACTCATGTGCTAGCGGGGTTGCGCTACTACCTTTGAAAGCCCGCTGCCAGTGACCCACCTCCAGCAGCCTTGGTTTCCTCTGCAAAGGTTCTGCAGCCCTCCAAAGCAGCACCACCACATCCTGTTAAAACACACGCATCTGTGATGTACATTTCACACCCAAACCTTACAGGTCTTCACTTGTCTATTAGCTGTTTCTGAACAACAAATGACCATAATAATCTCTCTCTTGTGGCAGTCGACATTGGTTCCTATGGATTCAGGGATTGGCTAGGACTTGGCATTTCTAATTTGAGCTGCCCACTGTGATTTGTGCTGCACGTGTGGGCCAGGCTGAGCTGGGCTGGCTCAGCTTCACGTGTTTCTCATCATTTTTGAACCAATGGGACAGCCAAGGAATGCTCTTTGTATGCAGATGATGGAGTACAGGAAAGTAACCAAACACTTCCACATCATTCTCTTTACCAACATAAGCCAAAGGCACCAGCCCAAAGTCAAAAGAAAACAAGTTCACTCCCCCTTACATTAGGCAAAGAGTAGGTGTAGAGTGGGGTAGAGATCTAGTGTAAAGCTAGCCCACTGTATTAGTAAGTGTATTTTCATGTTCCTACTCTTGCACAAGAGCCTCTCCACAGTTGCACAAAGTCTCTCCTCAGTTCTTGCCCTCTATTTAGTCTTCTGCAAAGTGACTATAGTGATCTACCTGGAGTAGGAATGAGCCCCAGAACTCCTCTGTCTGAGTGGCTTCAATGATGCTTTCCCGGCAATAGGATGAAGGTTGACATTTAATCATTTAATTAAATGGTACCATCCGTTGTCATTCTTCTGGCAATCATCCCTTTCTCCAAATGCTCTCAATGCCCTCTGTACTAGGTCAGTGGTTCCTCATGTGGAGACCACAGGCAGGCTGGAGTTTGAAGCTTGGGGATCCTGGCATCATTGCAATAGGGCTTGCTTCAGTGCACACTGAGCATTGCCTTCCAAGTCCATAAATAATGACATGCATGGGCACACACATGCATATTTGCACTTGCGTGCACATGTGTGCATACACAGGGACTCCCATTTTGTAACCTAAATGGGATTATGAAGAATAAACTTCAAGTTCAGTTAAAAGGAAGTATAAGGAGGGGCAGGGACATGGCTCAGTAGATAAGTGCTTGCCACATAAACATGAAGATTTTTGTTTTGGTCCCCAGCACCCATATAAAGGACAGATATGCTGACAAGCACCTTAATCCAAGTGCTAGGGAAGCCAAGACAGAAGAACCCTAGGGCTTCCTGGTTAGCTAGTCTCATACAGTTGGTGAGCTCTAGATTTGGTGAGAGATTCTATCGCAAAATAAATAATAATAATAAGGTGTGAGCTGGGTGTGGTGGTGCTCACCTTTAATCCCTGCACATGGGAGGCAGAGGTAGGAGGATCACTGTTTGTTCAAGGCCACACTAAGACCACATAGTGAATTCCAGGTCAGCCTGGACTAGCGTGAAATCCTACCTAGAAATACCCTCCCCCCAAAAAGTGGGGAGCAATTGAAGGAGACACCCAACATCAACTTTTGGCCTCCAGGCACATGTGCATACACGTGCACACACACACACACACACACACACACACACACACACACACACACACACCCCAACACACATGAGTACACATCCACATACAAATATGCATGCAAAAAAAGAAGTGTGGAATTATGAACACTTTTGACTTTATTTAGTTTCTGTCAACAATTACACAAATCCCTGTCTCTGACAAGTGGAGATCCAGGATGGGTTTGGCAAATCTTGGTGGACTCCTTGCCACTTGTTCAGCATTTCGTGCTCCTCCATGGCTCAGGTTATCACAGGTATCTCAGCACCACTGATACCAGCTCACAGTGAATTGTGTCTTCTTTCTGAGAGCTAGTTTTCTAAGTGCACACACCATATGTTATCATCTTTTTCCCTGTTGCTGAGTTTAGTGGCTAATATGCAATAAGTGCTTTGTGAATATTTCTCAATGAAGCAGTGAGTGAATGCTTGTGAGTCATGGAGAATTCCCCAGAGAGGTGGTTCTCCAGGGATGTTGGCTGAGTTTTACAACACAGAATACTTGACACCTAACCCCAGAGTTTCCAGCGGAGGTCTAGAGAAGATGCCTGAGAACTTGCCTTAATGGCATGTTCCCAGGCAAAACTGCTGCCACTCTTCTGAGGCCACACTCTGAGAGCTACCACACTACTATCTAATGCTGTGATGGGTCTTTGTAGTAACAACCCCGGGCCACTAATTCTGGATAAGGGAGACACCTAGAGGGGGGTTTCAACTGTTTTTCAGTAATGGGATAAAACTGGTGTCTGAATGTCCAGTTTTGCTGTTAAGCAGAAACTGAAGTCTAAAGGCAGTTAGGCCAGTTTGCTGAGGTGGCCTAATGTTCAATCTGGCGCTCATCATGACTACTAGTGTGGAAGTCATGCTTGAGTTAGCAGAAGAAGATATGCATGTACACAGGGGGCATTCTTTCAGAGCAGAACCTAAAGAGGCAAAAATGTGCTTTTTGTCTTATCACTTGATGTGTGGCCTCTTCATATGCTGAAGAAATTCAGAAGATTGTCAGAGCCCTCCACAAAGATCCCCAAGTAACTGGAGCTTACTCGAGCCCCTGTGGCCTGTCCTTTACCGCATTTCACTGAATGTTCAAACCACTGTGAGGAGACCTTGCAGTGGGCAGAAGGTGATGTCCAGCTCAGAATCACACATTCTGCACAGAAGCCCTTCATTCGACTTCTCCCCCCAAACCTGTTGGGCATCTGTCAAAAAGTGAAATGGGGCTCATTTTCTAAGAGGGACCAATAGCAAGTCAAACCATGTAACGAATTGTTAGCTACTCCTGTGTAACAAATATCTCCTACACTTAGAACAGATATTCATATTTAACTCACATGCCTGTGCCAATTCATCTTGATGGGGCTTTGCTGAGCCTGCCCAGGCATCTGTTTCATATATATATATAAACAAACAAACAAACAAACAAACAAAAAATAAAACAACAAAAGCCCTCCTATCTCTTTCAGGCACCAGCAAGCCTACCCATATATACATTTACAGGGCTTGCTAGAGGCTACAGGGAACATATGTTGGCTACTTTTCTTGTCACTGTGACTAATTATCCAACAAGAAGCAACTCCAGGGAGTTGACGTTTATTTTGGCTCATGGTTCAAGGAGATGTAGCCCAGCATGGGAGGGAAGGCATGGCAGTGGGGAGCTTCCTAGCAGTTGAGGTGTGTGGGAGCTGCTTGCTCACATCTTAGCAGACTAGGAAGAAGATACTGGACAAGTAGTAGATTTCTGGGCTATAACCCAGAGATCCACTTCCTCCAGCTAGGCCCCACCTCCCAGCAGTTCTACAACCTCTCAAAACAGTGTTCAAACACAGGTGGGAGGAGGTGCATTTCACATCAAAACCCTAACAGAGAACAAGCTGAAGCTCAAAGGGTCTTTTGGGACTTGAGATTATCACTTGCCTGCCATCATTTCTGCCTCATTTCACTCATCTCACAAGTCACGTGAAAAACCCAAGTCCAAGACAAAGTACACAACAGAAGTTGAAGTGAGGAAATGAGGCAAGAATGCAGGAGACAACCTAGAGCACAAAGTCAAGCAGTGCAGAAGGCTATAAAACAGCAGAAAAGAACGTTCCAGCCCCTGGGTAAGTAGGGTAATTCTTTGGCCAGGATTTTGATACTGGGGAGAGCTGGAGGGGGTGTATTGTCCTGGGATAGCAGGAGAGTTAGCATTAGGGTATGGACTTTCCCCCATGCCTTTCAGTATATCCCTCCTTTCTCCAGGGGCATGCTGGTAGCTGATTTAGCTCATGAGAGCTCTTCTCGAAGGCCCTTATCTATTTTGTCACTGTTCTATATGAACAGCACATGCAAAGGATGATGCAGTTTGAATACTTAATCTCTGTCAGACTGTAGGAAGATCGCTTCCAGCCCTCTGTTCTCTGACTTAGATATACTTGCACATATATTCACAAGCATGTGCATCTCCCTGGCCATCTTTACTCATGCTGGAAAGTCCAAAATCACATCAGCTAAGGAGAGGAAACAGTCCCGACCCCTGACACTTACAGAAGGCAGCTGCTGACTGTTGGATTATTCCTCAGCTTCAAAGTCAAGTTGATGCACTTGGAAAGGGGTGTGAGTCTCTAGTGGGCATAAAGGTAGTTATGAATTTGTGACAGCAATGAGGGATTGCTGGAGCACTGTTGTGGAGGAGCGTAAAATGCAAATAGGTAGACTTCTGTATTTATTTGCTACCTACCGTTGATCAGTCCATCAACTGAAAGCCCTCTCCGCATTAGGGAGTAGAAGGAAAAACATGGGAAAGCACATCAACAAAAAGGATTTCCTCTTCAGAAGCCTTTTATCATCAGAATGAAGTGATTTTTCTCATGTCTTTGTTGATCAAAACTCAATCTAGTATCCTTTGGTAGAAATCACACTCTCTGAATGTAGAAGAAAGTAGAAGCAGAGGACTCTGCAACTGTCCTTGGAGTGTTACTGTATTTGGGTTCCCATTTTCTTGATGAGAAACTGAGGCATATGGAGGAAAAGCTATGGAGATCCCCTTTAAAGCCTCAACTTGCTGGTGAACATCTGTCTTATCTTCTTGGGCTTAGGGAACTGGGCACCTCTATGGGTGTGGAAAGGTTCCTCAAAGCCAGAACATCCAGTTCTTTACAGACCTGGCAAGCCAATACGTGGAGACTGAGGAGTGAAAGGGATAAGGGCAGACCTCTGTGGAATTTTTGGTACCTGGCTGGAGCCTTCCTGCACAGAACCACAAAAACCAGAGCCTTGGTGAATGCTTTTGGCCACTATGGTGATGTCAGTCAGAAAGACGTCAACTACAGCCAATTGCATCTGTTGTTTGTTTGTTTGTTTTCAAGTAGGTCTCACTCTAGCCCAGGCTGATCTGGAACTCACTCTGTAGTTCCAGGCTGGCCTCAAATGCATGGCTATCCTTCCTACCTCTTCCACCTGAATGCTGGGATTAAAGATATGTGCCACTGTACCCTGCCAGTTGCATCTGTTTCCATAGGTACCATTGAACTTATAAGGTCATCAAGGGAACCCTGCCTGAGCTTTGTATGTAGGTAATAAGTTGGAGATCAGACCAGAGGATGACCCTTGGCTAAGCCAAGCTACCTCTCCCAGGATTTAACCCCCTCCTTTGGGAGAATATCCAAAAACCTGCCAACTTGGTCAAAAGATACTTCCCCCTAACTCCATGAGGACATGTCTGCAGGGCTGTTCTGCCCGAATGGCCCCTGGAATGGGTGAGGTCTCCCTTCACCATTCAGTCTCCACCTTTGCTTCCCTTCTCTCGTCTCTCTGTCTTTCTCTTTTTGTTTTTTTGGAGGTAGGGTTTCACCCTAGTCAAGGATGACCTGGAATTCATGATGTAGTCCCAGACTAGCCTTGAACTCATGGTGATCCTCCCACCTCTGCCTCATGAGTACTGGGATTAAAGGCGTGCATCACAATGCCCAGCTTTCCCTTCTCTCTTGCTGTAGATGTTGCCCCAAGGGTACTCCTTAGTAAGCCACTTGCATAAATCCCCAGAGACTCCTATTGGGCCGGGGAAACAACAGGACCCACTCACACTGGCAGTGCAACACTCTTGCTCACAGCAACTTGGTTCCAAGTAGTCACCTGGCCTCACCCTCACCTGAGGGAGACAACAAGTGCAGCACAGCCACAGAAAGGCCTGTGAAGCCATGACAACAACTTGTCCCTTGGTTAGTATCTTACATCATGCACACCCCTTCTCATTGGCCCAGAACTTTTCTTCTCTAATTCTATCTTTGTCTAATATCCCCTAGTCTCAGGGAAGTCAGCCCCAGATGGCTGGATGGTTCTTTCCCTGGAGTGGAAACAAATAAAGAGATTTCAGACATCTTGATTTGAACCCTATTTCACTCCCAAGTACCTTTCTCTTTCCTGTCATTGTCAAGGATGTGGGTATTATTTTCTCAAGTAGGTCTCACTCTAGCTTTGGCTTCCCAACCATTGTCATCTATCATATCATCCATCAAAGACTATGTCTTAGAGGCACAGGGGCAGATGGGCCTCCTAAGGCAAGAAAAAGACTTGATGAGGCAGAAACACCCATGTTTCACAGTCTCCTCTGGGGTCATTTTATGAACATCCTGTCTGTTGGGTCTGTAGTCACTCAAACAGCCAGGCTTCAGCTAGCATTGCACTTTTACCATTGTCCTTGGGACCTTGGAACTACATAAGATGACCAGCCATATGACCGAAGGGCAGATAAGGAAAGAATTGTAAAAAGTGTATCAGTTGGCTGGGAGAGAGCCTTGCAAGCATAAGGGCCTGAGGTACATCCCAAGTACCCAGGCATGGTGGCATTCACGTGGAATCCCAGTGATGAAAGACCTGAGGCTCATTGGCCAGTCAGTCTAATCTAATTGTTAAGCTCCAGGACAATGAGAGACTCTATCTCAGAAAAGGTGATTGTGTTCCTGAGGATGCCACCAAAGTTATTCTCTGCTCTCTACACACATGCACATAATCCTACTCTTACATCTACACATACAGAAATGTGTTCACACATATACACACAAAAGGTCTGTCAAGTCTATATTTATTTTATTAGTTTATTTGAGAAAAAGAAAGAAAGAAAGGCAACTAGAGAGAATGAGCATGCCAGGGCCTGTAGCCACTACAAATGAACTCCAGACACATAAGCCACCTTCTGCATCTGGCTTAAGTGGGTACTTGGAAATCGAACCTGGGCACTTAGGCTTCACAGGCAAGTGCCTTAACCGCTAAGCCATCTCTCCAGCCCCCCCTTTTTTTTGCCAGTGGGCGAATGGGAATTCAGAGTATTCTGAGTTGTTTGCTGGTTAGGGGGCAGCTAGGGTTGCTGCTCCCTGGTATGGCTCCAGACTCTATACTCCTCCGTGCCTTCTGCTAGCTCTTGGTTGAGTCTAACCATTTGTTCCTTTAACATATACTAGTCACTCTCTCTCCATGTTCCAGGCTCTGTGCCAGATCTGGAAAACTGCCCAAGTCCACTGGATCTGGGCACAGTCCATTGCTCCATGTTCTGTTAGGATCGTTGTCAAAAATACATTTATATCAGTACTCAGTGTTTTGTATACACATATCTATAACAATAACTATTCGTCTTGTTTCTCCTATTACCTTGGCCACCAGGAAGCTCAAATCCAAACCAGAGTAAGTAAATTGCAGTTTGAAATTAGCATTCCAATGTCCCAACCTTTCCTCTGTCCCAATTTTTTTATTTTTATCTTGGTTGTTCAAATGTCCTTTTTGTCATCTACCTCAGATCCTTTTGGGAGGAAAGTGTCATGCAAATAAGGACTTTTTCCATCCCTCTGAGCAAGGCAGACCTGATGTCCCTCTTAGCCTAATCCCCACAGCTTCCTAACTGTCAAATTCCTTGAGCAGTGCCTAGTGCCCAGGGAAAACTCAGAGTTTCTGAAAGGTCCCATCCACATAGGAATGACAGAATTCGCTCAAGTCATGGCCCTGGCTTTGGTGCCAGATGCACGTTTGTGGAGTAGGCTGCCAGTCACTCTCACCTGAGCAGTTAATAAAATCTATTGCCCCTTGATGGATTTTTCCTGCAAGCTAGAATTGATCTGTCCTCTTTGTGATTTGTGTGATGGCAGGGAAAAACCAAACACCACCATGGCTGGGTCACTTTGCGGGAGGAGGGGATGGGGGGCGGTGAAAAGAAAGGAGAAAAGAAAAATAAAATTCACCACCAAGGCTTCCGTGGCACAGACAGGACTAGAATCGCTGGGGTCATTTGATTTGATTTATTGGAAATAAAGTGGGTCTTATTAACATTTTAATAAAGAGAATCTTTTTTGCACCGTGCTGGATGGCTGCGGATCTCTGGGTGCAATTCCAGTTCTCTGGGAAAGTGGAATGGGCTGGCACTGCCCGGCGTGATTTGTGAGGCTGGGCCCCAACAGTCCAAAACCAGCCAGCGTGCCGCCTCCTCAGGGGGGCTCGCTGCCGGCGAGGTGCTCGCCCCGTATCTGCCATGCAAAGCGAGGGAGCTTTATGAAGGAATCCGTCTTGTAAAGCCATTGGTCCTGGTCATCAGCCTCTACCCAATGCTTTCGTGATGCTGCCGCTGATCTATTTGGGAAGTTGGCTGGCTGGCGAGGCACAGCCTCTCCTCAAAGGCTGGCTCCCACGGAAAATATGCTCAGTGCAGCCGCGTGCATGAATGAAAACGCCGCCGGGCGCTTCTAGTTGGGCAAGATGCAGCCAAGAACTCCGCTCGCACTGTGCGTTCTGCTGTCCCAGGTAGGGACCCGGGCCGCGGGGCGCGCTCCGTACCCGCTTTCTGCCCTCGGTCACCTGGCGCGGCTCCGGAGCGGGGGCCTTCGGAGGGTCGGGGGAAGGGGGCGACCGATGCGGCCATGCAGGCAGCCCCGGCTGGGAAGCGAGCTGATCCCCAGCCCCGTGGAGCTTAGGGGTCCCTCTAGGCGGCTGGCTCCCTACGCTGGCGTGTGTGTGTGTGTGTGTGTGTGTGTGTGTGTGTTCCTTCCAGGGGAGGACGGAGCTCCGGAGTCCTTTTTTTTAAATTTTTATTATTATTTATTTATTTACTAGCAGGGGTAACTTTGGTCCTCCTCCCCGCGAGGCTCTCGCGCATCTGAGCAAGACTCAGTGGGAGCCGGCTCCAAGGAGTCGTGCTTTGCCGGAGCGCGGAGGAAGCGCCGCCTGGGTCGGGATTGCGGGCTGGAGAGGCCCGAGCTGGCACCGCTGACTTCCCGGGGCACCCGTCCCTCTCGCCCAGCCCGGCTGGCTGGCGAGCTAGAAGGCGCCAGCTTGCCTGTCGAGCGCCGCAACCCGGCTGCTGCTGTCAGTCAAAGCCCCGGGCACTGACCGCACCCGCATCGGGGTCCTCACGCTCTCCAACCCCTGGCCCCCGAAAGGCCTGAGCGAGTCCCCCGCCAGGGCGCAGGCCCCAGCCCCCCGCGCGCCCCCATTGTCCGGCCAGCTGGAGCTCCGGGGCCGGCCGAGCCCAGGCTGCCGCCTCTGTTGCCTTCGCCGAGCGGGCGGGCGGGCGGCGCGGAGCGCGAGGAAAAGTTCAAGCCTTGCCCACCGGGCTGCAGCTGCCTGTTAACCCTGCGAGCGCTGCGGCGGCAGGGCACGGCTCGCGGGGCGGGAGAGGGGCGAGCACGCCGGTGCCCTCCGCAACCTCGCTGCAGCTCAGAGATCGCGGGGAAGTTTGTGTGCACGAAAGCACTGTTTAGTAGCCAGGCCCAATGCTGGGGCAGCTGAGGGGTCACGCCCAGCCCTCCTCTGGGGCCGGAGGTTCAGGAGCACGCTGGCCCGTTCGAGGCTTTTCTGACAGCCTCTGGGGACTCTTCCTACCAGCCCACAAGTGGGTGGGTGCCCAAGAGCAGGGCCAGGCGGAGAGGAGGGAAAGAGACAGGGAGTGCCTGAGGTGCCAGGCATGAGTGTTGAGTTTCTGGCTGGGACTCCTGCGTGCCAGGGGAAGAGGGTCTGCCAGCGTGTGAGTGTGGGAGTAGGAAGGAGGAAAGGAGGACAGGATCCCAGGAAGGGCCAGGCTGTGTTGAGGTCAGGGGAACCGTCTAAGGGGAGATGACTGCTGGAGATGGGCCACCACGCTACAAATGCAGTGACCTTCATATTACTCAAAAGAAGTGGGGTGGAAGGTGCTGCCAGGGGGCGGAGTAAGATGCCATATGCTAAACCTGCTCCGGGACTCCTGACTTCATTACTAGAGACGTGGATGGTTGTCAGTCCTCTCTGCCCAGGGCGTTGTTGACCCACAATTCTGTTCAGGTCCTTATTGCCTTGGGTTCCCTCGCGTACAGATCCTGTGTCTGGCTGACAGCCGCTTTCCATATTTCCGGGGTCCTCACCACTCCCAAGGCTGCAGGTTTATTTCTAATGTCAGTGAACAAGGTGGCTCAGAGCATGCCAGAAATGGAAACAACAAAATTTAGACTGCCCCCACTTGTGATACTATGGTGGACAAGATTCTTACTCTCTCTGAGCTACTAGGTTCTCCACGGTGGAAGAATGCTTTGCTCTCCCTGGTCCTGGGTCTGTCTGGTGGACCAAGATCCATTCAACAGGAGGCCCAAGGCAATGCATTTCGCAAGGCCTGCCATCCCCAGCACTTGGCATCTGGGTCACTTACTGTGGCCTCACCCAGTGTCTTCTTACAGTGTGGCTGCATCTCCATCTGCTTTTTAAAGATCATGTGTTTGTGTCTCAGTCGAGATTCTTGGGCTTACCCAAAGACCCTGTGATCTCACAGAGAGCCTCTGGCACTGGGTGCTTCCCACATGGTGCCACAGAGCAGCTGAAGTCCTCCTCCCCTAGGGCAGTCTGGCAGAAGTGACTTTGAAAGCTTTCCTCAGTTATTTCTGAGTTGGAACTGTATCCCAGCCTCAGAAGCTTACTTCTTATATGTCCACATTAGGACAATAGCTGACATCCTGGTGGCAATAACACCTGGAGGGAAAGTCATCTCCACAGTGCAGTTGAGTTCACCAGGAGGAGGTTCAAGTGCAAAGTTGGTTCTTTGTGCCATCTGGAAAAGTATTTTATGCCTGGGGGGGGGGGTGGAGTCTCTGAGTCAACAAGCCAATCCCAAACTTTCCCCAGGCATAAAGAAAACAGAAGAAAGGGAAAAACAATGTAATAAAGCAAATTAGTCACTGCCTGGTGGAGCTAGGGCAAGCCTGAGTGTGTTTTTCCACCACAGTCAGAAGGCGCCAGGCCCATCTTGGAAGCCACTGGCCTCTGTAGGTTTATTGGCAGAGTTGCATTTTTTGGCATTTGGGTATGAGGAATTCTAAGCAACAATGGCTGGACGGGACACCTCACTTCTCTGGGAAAGACCATCCAGGAAGTCGCTATGGGATTTGGCGACAATAATGAATGTGTACCAAAAGAAGAGAAGCATGAGCAAGAAATTCCACTGCACATGGGATTGCCCGCTCCCCTGGGGCAGCACTTCCAACTAACCCAGCTTCTGACAATACATGAGTAACCCCCGAAGAATTAGAGTTTAGGGAGTGGCTCAGGTCTGCAGAGCTGTCTCTGTGGAGTGCCTGAAAGCAGTCCATGGAATTCTGTGACTTTGATTTCAAGTAGAAAGTTCTCTCTTGGAGTCAGAACCTGGTCTTTCAGGATTTTACTCAAGAATTTGTGTCGTCTTGCACTGTGGCCACAACTCCATCTGCTTTTTGAAGAGCATGATTTATGTGCAGTTTTTCTGATGAGGACAGAGATACAGGGTGTTAGAGGATACCCCCAGCCCACGGCTCCAACATGTGGCAACCTGTACCATCTCAGAAAAACATACAGGAAACAGATGTGAGGGTGAAATGACTTAAAGTGGCGTGGTTCATGTGTCTAAACATTTTTTTTTTTCCTGCAAGTTCCAAAAGAGATTTCATGAACTGCAAGGATGAATATGTGATCTGGATTTGTGTGATTTCCTAGTCTGTCACTGCAAGCATCAAATTCCTCTTGGTTGATCTTCCCAACATTTCCTCCCTCCCTTCCCCTTTCCTATCTTGAGCCCTCCTAATGATTTTCTTCTGGAAGTATTCTCTGTGAACTACAGTGAAACTGTCCAACAAAACACTCACTATCTGAAAATGCTAGAGCTTGAATTTGCCAATTGATCTGAAAGCTGATGTTCACGCTTGAAGTAAAAGTAGAGCTGTGGTCTTGAAAGTCTCGTTCATTCCGTCCTTCCAAAAGGGCAGATAATTTCTATTTTGTGAAAGGAATAGAACAAACTGTGGCTTCAATTCATATCCGGTTGACAGTCAGGACATGTGTAAATGTCCCAAGTGTTTGCATGTGTGCACACGTTCATCACTGTGTGTTTTTATCATATTTTGTACCTGTTGAAAAATTTCTCCAGAAGGGGGCTCCATCCACAGCCTTACAAAATTCTGAATCTACAGCTCATATTTTGAAGAAATTCACTATTCTCCATTTAAAGCAAACTCTTTGCCGTATTCTAGGTTATTTACTACAGCTCCCCCACATGGGAAGACCCATCAATTTCACCATCTTTCCATCCTATTTTCTTCCCTTTTCCCTATTTTAGCTGTTTCTGCTGTATTTTCTTCTTCGACTCTGGATCTCCTTCGAGTGCGACCAGAAAAAAATTCCAAAGGCTTTTGGAGACAATGTGATTGATATGGAATATGAGGAAGTCCGGAGATTTTCTGGCATTTGACTTTGATTAGACCTGACTTTATTCTTTAGGCAGCAAAGGCTTGGGAAGGGAGATAATTTTCCTCATGAGACGATAAGCCAGCAGAATGAATTCCCAGCCAGAGCTCCATTCCCCAATACCAGTTGAAAAGGAGAGGGAAATAGCTCTGTCATCCCATGATGATGATGAGTTGGACAGAAGCAAATCAAGTGGCTGGCAGTTTGGACACTGCTTCCATTTAGCTGTCAGCAAGGTGTCCACACGCCTGTGACAATCTAGCCTCCCCAGCGATGCTGCCAATATGATTCCCTCTGGCCTGTTTCCTCTGCAGCTGCAGGGACTGCCTAGGACAGAGAAGACCTTGCCCCTTCTGCAGACACTTAGTGGTGGCTATATCCTGGGCTTAGGCAAGACAGTTATCTTTCTCTGCTATGTTAAAGCTACACAGGAGGAGAAATAGAATTTCAAACTTGAAGTGCCCATTGAGCAGAGGTGGGTGGAGGAGATGGGCTGCCCTTTGGCTTAGCATGTTGAACTTGTTTTCATTTGCTTGATGGGATATAGCCCAACTCTGCAATTTGGGCTTGTGGGAAGAGATTGCCAGGTAACAACCATGGGCCAACTTTAGCCAGTGGAGGTGACTTTTTGACATGTCTTAGACAGCCGGAGATTCCAAGACCCATAGGAAACTACTCATGGAGGGAGATTTAAGTTCATATACTACAAAATAGACCATGTTATGTTGTGTGGCCCAAAGTTTCGAAAAATATAAGATTCTACACTAAGCAAACAACCCAGAGCTAGAGAGATGCCTCAGTGGTTGAGTGTGTTTCCTATACAAACATGAGGGCCTGAGAGGGCCCAGGTTTGACTTTCCAGAGCTCACATAAAGAGCTGTGCATGGCCACACATGCTTGTCACCTTAGTTCTGCATGAGGGCAGAGACCGGAGAATATCTGGAGTGTGTGCGCTGTCTCTCTCCCTCTCCCTCTCCCTCTCCCTCTCCCTCTCCCTCTCTCTCTCCCTCCCTCTCTCTCTCTCTCTCTCTCTCACACACACACACACACACACAAAGAAAATAAAAGAACCTCGGTCTCTTCTGTTTCTTAAAGTCAAGAGTCAGGCAACAGAATCTTGTCATTCTTACAGGGTGCTGGTTGGCTACAGTCACTACTGCCTCCTCTAGGCAAAACCTGCCTCTGTATTTTGCCACATATTCCCCTTCCAAGTCCCTGCAGCACCTTGCCCACTGCACTCGCTGATTCTACCCACTTTCCCTTATAGCTGTGTGAGTTTGGACCTCTGCCCTCATGGACTTGAAGCAGGGAAGAGTTGGTGTGGTTTTGATTCCTGTGATGGAACTCCACCCAGACATGCTTTAACAGAGCTACCAAAGCGAACATCACCATCACTGCTGTTGGGGGAATAATAAAACCCAAACTGCCACTCCTTGCACAGTAGTTATACACAGAGAAGTGACACTTTGCAGCTCCGAGTCACTATGGGCACTGGTTCATCAGAGGGTTGGAATGCCCTAAACATGGTCATGCCTCAGCAGCCAAGGGACCGTGGACCCACTGGGAGAAATACAGGTTCTGGTGCCATGTATACAGTGTATTTCAAAGAGTACTACTGCTCAGGACATTATTGTTGCAAGAGGGTTGCTCACTCACACGGTAAACTAACAGGAACGCACAGTAGTGTATTACATTTCCTCTTGAGCTAATCCTCCGCTTTGTAAGTTCAGGAGGATGCTGCATCACAGCGCTGTCACCTAGGGCTCTCATGCACAGGATGCTGTCACCTCCAGTGCTGTCCTACAGCCACTGTGGTGCTCTGTGTCTGTTTTTACCAATTAACACCCACTGCAGCTTTACACACAGTGTTAATGCCACAGTTAGTGCTCTCTGGCTTCATAAATGCTCCTGATCTGCCTACCTCTTCCCACAGCATCAGGTAGGTGAGCCTCTATGGACTCTTGTTTGCCATGGCTACAGACCCCAAAGACCAGGATAAACATAACATAACTACATCCATGTTCCAGAAAAAAAAAAAAGGTGATTGTTTTTCCACTGCCAGTTTCCAACGAAGTCAAATTCTTGAAAATTAGCATTAGCAAGAGACACGTTTTGACATGTTATGTCTCATTTCAAAGATACCAATGAGCGTCTGCAATCTGCTACCGTGGCACAAAGACCCAGTGTCTCCCATCTGAATGCAGGCCAGGCTAGATGGAGGGCAGTAATCTTGCCACACGCCTAGGCTGGAGGAACCAGAGGACTGGCAAAGGAATGCTGCAGCACTTATCTGTGCCTCAGGGGCCCAGCCTACTGTGGCTTCCCTCCTTGGCAGTAGCGGACCATTTTGGTTGTATGATGCAGGGAGGAGGTGGTGGCTGTAAACACTTGAGGCTTTGGCCCTTGAGAAAATCTTCCTGTCAGTCTACAGAGAGTTTCTAGACACCACCATAGAGCTCATAGCTGCCTTGTCTCAGGTAGGTTCACCCTCAACTGCCATGAGCTGTGAACATCTGGTGACATCTGACTCAGAGCTGGCAAGTTATGTCCTGTGGGCCAGTTCCTGTTACAGCCCAATTTTATAAATAGTTTCATTGGATTGAAGCCACACCTATTCATTTATGTAATTGTTATGGTTGCTTTGTGCTTTTTAACAACAATATGAAGACTCTCTGGCCCCCAAAGCCTAAAATATTTACTATCGAACTCTTTACAGAAAAAGCTATCTGGAATCTGGTGAAAACTCACAATGGGCACACAGCCAGGTGGTGGAGGAAAGGACTTTTCAAAAGGGTCATGCTGGGCTGGATAAGTGATTTAGTTGTTAAGGCACTTGCCTGCAAAGCCAAAGGACCCAGGTTTAATTCCCAAGTACCCACATAAAGCCATGTGCACAAGGTGGATCATGAGTCTGGAGTTCATCAGCAGTGGCTGAAGGCCCTGGCACACCCATTCTCTGTATCTGCATCTCTCTGTCTCTCTACCATAACAAAAGAAATAAAACATATATTTTTATATGAAAAGGGTCACATAACTGGTTTAACCATTAAGGATTGCCCTCTCTGGTCCTGATACTTAAGCACCCTGACAGCAGGGAAGTGTACCTGGAAGTAGAGCCCTTTAGTAGATCCCTTTGATATCTATGGAGGGCTACTGTGTTGCTTGCACCATTGTTGTGATCAGTATCTTGCTGCTAATATAGCAGACTTGGTCTCTGCTCTCTTGGGGCTGTGCTTGGCAGGGGATCAATATCTATTAATGAATAATTTAAACTTAAGACAACCACTGTGAAGGAAGGAAACACAGTTGTGTGAGGTCATGTCACTGTGCACATGCTCATCTGTTCTTTGTCCTTCTTCCCTGCTGAAATCCATGCTCCACTACAGGACATATTGTCACCTGTTTCATCCAGGTCTGTATCTGTGGGCTCACAATAGGACCTGGCATATTTTAGACACTCAGAGACATGAACAGATGAACAAATGGATAATGAAAATAAGACAGGTACCAGACCTAGATAAAAGGTCTGCAGGGGACATGCCCATAGCCTGATGCTGGAGCTCAAAGCTAGAGGAGCAGGGTTACAAAGGCCACCAAGAGGGTTGGGCTGGAGCAGACACTCCAGGGTGAAGGCCCAGCCTCTGTGCAGGAGGAAACATGCCAGTCCAGGCAGTGGAGTGAGCTGTGGTCAGGAGGTGGCTAGCCCTTGAGCCACTTTAAGGATTTTGGTGTTTGGTTCAGAGTAAGAGGCAGCCACTGAAGGTCATGAGAGAAAGGTATGGGGTGATGTGATCAGATTTCTACTTTAATAAGGTCACCAGCTGTAATGCAGCAAATCACAGAAGTGGGGGTATGGACACAAGATGCCAGTCTAGGCCTGAGATCACAGTATAAGGAGTATAGACCCAGGCATGGTGAGAGTATATGAGAGAAGCAGATGCATCTTGTTCAGTTAATCTGAGGGAAAGGGCATTTAAACTGAAGAGCTGGCAGGGCCAAACACTTAATAGTGGCTGGCATGGAGATGGCAGGCCAGGGCAGGGAGAAGAAGGCTGATGCTTCAGTTCTTACTCTTACAAATGGCAGGAATCTTGAGTCTGTTACTCAAACAGGAGCACAGATGTTGCGTGTTGTAGACAACAATGGTTCTGTGTCTGTGATGGTGCTAGCCAGATGTGGGTGGAGTGCCTAGGGGGTTACCTGAGGCATGGTACATGAGTGCCCCCAGACCCAGTCTGTGTCTGCATTGGGGATGGGCAACCAGTGGTGGGGGGAGGGCCTGAAAAAGTCCTTGATTTCAGTGACCCCAGTGCAGCCTCTGTAATTAGCCAATTTGTGAGACTTTTCATGCAAAAGATATTTGAGAGAAACATTGCCAAGTTCTTTTAATGGTTTCTTGAACATTCAATCAGCAGCACTAGAACTATTTCTAACATGAAGCAAATAATCTATGGCGTTAGCAGTCACTTCTAGGATACTGGCAAGCCCTCCATCTGCAATTGGGTGCAGTTTTGGTGGCATCCGTGCTTCAGAGCAGATGCTCAGAATATCCCACTGGGTATTGGACAATGGGTGCTGGTAAATGTTTAACAACTGGCTCTTTCAAAAAAAAAATATCCAAACATGGTTTGTGTAGTTTGCCAATTTCTACAATGTAAATACTCCCAACACAATTTCCATCTACCAACTTGCAAGTCTCCTACAAAATTAACAATGGTCTCTTCCACATCATGAATTTGCACCCTATTTCCAGCCCTCCAGTTACGGCGTCACTCTCAGCAAAGTAGCCTCAGTGTTCTCATCTATAAAATGGAACAGCTTCTCACCAAGTTCAAGTAGACACAAAGGATGTGAAGATGTGTCTGATAGGCTGCAAACATACCCACAGTTAATCAAGATCATGATTGACTTCAAAGGTACAGGCCCCCACAGTTTCTGTTTCATGCAAGATTCCCGTGTTGTGCCCTGGCCTCCTGTGAAAGTTCTTGGTAAATTCTAGGTATGAAACCCAGGAAGTACACTGATTTTCTCTGTAACTAAAAGGGCTACTGTATTCCATGGCAGCACAGACTCTGACCTTGTCCTCCAGAAAGCTCTTCCTGAGTGCCACACACAAGATTCTCACCAAGGTGCTTTGTGCTCAGAAGGGGAGATGAGCCCAGCAGAGCTGGGGTGTTAATGGAATTGGCCTGTGATAGTAGATGAGGTAATTGTGAGCAGAGATTTGAACCTGGGCCTGTGTATATGCATGATGCTCCTGTATCTGTCGGCATTCCCAGGCACTCATGGCGTACTCAGGGATTTCAGAGGAAAATAGAATGGACCTGTTCTCATGGTGCTTACAGTTCAGTATGAGACAAGTAGATCAACTGCTGAAATGATTATAAAATTGATAATTGGTGCAACAGAAAACAGTTGCTGAAACATATCTTAAGAATGGGTGTTGCTGAGTACTGCTTATTTTTCTCCCCTTCTTTGAGTCTCCATGAATTTCTTCTTTCCTTTTGTAGTGTTTAATGCACAGCAAGTACTAATCTTGGAACCGGAGACTAGTAGAATAGGTCTGCCCATCACAGGGGATGAGCTGGAGCAAGTGAAAGCCTGTTGGCCAAGCAGAGGCGCTGGGTCCTGGGACTGCTTAGCACAGTTAGGGAGAGTCAAGCTTTGAGAAGTGATATGAACCTTAGCCCAACAATTTGCATGTTGTGTGATCTCAAGTAACTTACTTATTTTCTTCTCCATCTTCTTTTTCTCATAAACAAATACGGAGGGACATATATTCATACACTACAGAAATTATGTGAGGATGGTGACAAGTGTCTGATAAGACCCTAAGATATGCTGGCTACATTAACTTTTGTATACTATGTTCCAAGGACATTTATTATTTGAAGGTACCATGGGGCCTTGGCCTTCAGGGTTTGATTAACACAAGGGAAGGGAGAGAAATGTTCATTCAAAAATGCATGGATATTAAAAATAATACTTGCTCCTTGGAGAAGTTCTCATACTGGTGGGTCATCAGAGATGTTTCCCCTGGCGACCCCATGCCTCATAAAATATTTGATCCAGTGAGATCTTTCTAGATATATCTGCCCAACAGCCAATCTCAGGAGACTTGGTCAGGGCAGCGTGCATGAGTGTATGTGAGTGTGTATGTGTTTATGTGTGTGTGGTACCCTTATCATGAGCACTTACTACTGTTATTATTTAAAATGCCTTGAAATAACCATAGTTTATTGTAACTTCTGTATCAATAGCACACATTATCTCAAATCCTTACAGAAACTCTTAGAGGCAGCTATTCTTATCACCATTTTCTAAGTGATGAAAAAATGTTGTGAGTCACTGACTCACTTCCCCAAGGTCACTCAGCCACTGAGAACTAGGACCAGGGTTGGAAGCTGTAAATTTTTGATGTGAACACGTTCATTTCCTCTACACAGTGTCTGGAATCTTTCTTCATAATTCATGCTCAGTTATCCCACAACCACCTGGGATGACCTCCTCATCAAGTTCCTGGACCCTCATGATGAACCTGGGCCCTAGACTTTCTGCCTGGGTGACCTGTTGTAACCTTCAAACTGGGTTAAGCTACTGTTTTTGTGTTCTTGGCCTAGGAGGTCTTGCTTCTGACCAGGGCCAAATATCCCACCCACATGATGTGTTTTTCCTAGCAAGAATAGCCATTCTAATAAGAATGGCCACATAGCAGCCAGAACCTAGCCTGGGTATGGTTCAGCTGCAACTTTCATCATCCAAGTGTGTCTTGTCTCTGCCAGCCCACTGCACCTCCCAGACCCATATATGTTCTCCCCAGGAGTGTCAGGAGCTCAGTGGTGGGAGCCAGTGCTTATTGGCTTTACTGTTTTCTCCAGTGCAGGGGAATTGAGGACTATAGTGTCCATGGCCACACAAAGACACAGAGGTCTACAGTGCCTTTCAGTTGGACTGAATCTCGCTCATAGTTGTGTTTAACCTTTAAAAATTATTTGTATTTAAGGACCTGGGCCATTCCCTTGGCAACTCTTAAGAGTTGACTGTGCCCTACAAAAAGCTATCAAGTAAATATATAGCCACTCCACCAATCACACAACTTTAGCAATGCAGTGTAAAACTGACAGAGACTCATATGACCAAATGGGCCAGGGTATGTTCCAATAAAACTTTATTTACAAGAACAGGTTGCTGGGGTTACTATGTACTAGGTTGGGTACTGTGTTCTTCTCTACTATTGATTCCCACTACCAGTCAGATGCTGAGGGGCAGGGCAACTGCAGAAATAAGGTTTAGCCCCTGGCCCAAACCTTTAGCCACCTCAGCAGTTGGTCAAACCAGGACAAGGCAAGGGTAGGACAGAGAGAGGCCCAGGAAGAAGATCACACATTTTCTTTGGCTTTTGTCACCTGGGCATGATGTGATTTCTTCAGGTCACATATTGCTGCATTATTCACTTGGATTTCAGCCAGGGGAAGGATCCTAGTATCATCTCTGGGTCATAGTTCTCAGACCAACTCTAAAGTAAGTGACAATTTAGCTTTTGGTGACTACCTGGATGGTAATCTGGAAGGCTTTGTTGTTATTTAAAGGCACATGGGTGTTAAACACTGCATCTTGGCTTAAGTTCCCCCAAATAATGATAGAGACACAGGCTTGTTGCTAAGGACTAACTTGGGTGATGACCCCATGTTTCAGAAATGAGGGGGTGGGGATAGAGAGACATGAAAGAAGTCACTAAACCAATAAAGACTGTATTACTGGACTGATACTGTCCTGGTAAACTGGGGACTCATGGTTCTGGGGTCTTATAAAAACTATTTAAAACTCATTTCAGAATGGTATCTATTTAAAGGCAGGTGGCTGGGGTAGATAGCTCCCCTGTCTACCCTCCACTGTTGATCTGCTCCTGGTGA
Source organism: Dipus sagitta (assembly GCA_036346955.1). Classification (NCBI taxonomy): domain Eukaryota; kingdom Metazoa; phylum Chordata; class Mammalia; order Rodentia; family Dipodidae; genus Dipus; species Dipus sagitta. The sequence continues at coordinate 260,847,620 of CM070770.1, read as the reverse complement.
TTCCTGCCACCATTCACTCCTCTGTGTTTCCCTGATGAGCCATTGCTGATATGGGGAACTATGCCTTTGTACAGTCCTGAGCAGATGAAGGGAGAAGCATGAAGGTACCTGCACTGCTAGTGTATGCCTTGACATGAGCATATGGGATCCTAGTGTAGAGGTGCACAGGCACCTGGACTGTTAGCGTGTGCCCTCACATGAGCATATAGGATTCTGGTGGGGAGGCACCCAAGTACTTGTACTGTTATGATTTGCCCCAGCATGAGTGTATGGGATTCTAGTCATCACTGTTATAGTTTACTGGAAAGATCCTCAGCAGAGATAATGATTACAGAAAGAGTTATGGTGGTAGGTGCTAAACCTTCTGATTTGGGGTGAGCAACCACTTGCAGGAATTCTCTCTCCCACTAGATGGTACCACTATGCTAATGCCCTGGAATGATCCCTGTGTCCTCATCTTTGTTGTAGAATGTATTCCCACTACTTTCTAACAACTAATGAATGAGCAAACTGAGGCCAGAAGAAGTGAACTATAGCTGTTTTGGAACAACAGATGGTTGAAAGGTAGAGTGTGTGAACAGTCGACCTAATTTATTCATTCATTCATTGTTGACAAGCAACCACTAAGGGCACAACACCCTTCTAGGTGCTAGCAATGCAGAGGTGAAAAACATGACTAGGCTCCTGGCCAGGCGAGATCACATACTAGTCAGAGAAGAGATAATACAAAATGCACACGTGGATATTTGACATCCGTCAGGTCACAAAGAGTGCAATGAAGTACGTTAAAGAAGGCAAGAGGGTGGAAGGGGCAAGGAGAGACCACAGCTCCTCACTGTCGTGCCTGTTGGCTCTATGGTGACACATTATTTCCATGTTTTCTTAACCCAGTTCTGCCACTCAGTGATGCCTATGATTATGTATTTTCAGAGTGAAGCTGTGAGCTTGTGAAGGGCAGAAATGGGGCTTGGAAAGTGGGTGTTGACCAATCAGAGCCAATTGCAGCTTCACACTCAACTCAGGGGATTGCTTGTTGGTTATTTCCATTCATCTGGAATGATTCTGTATTGTTATTGTTGATTTAATTCATCTGGAATAATTCTGAATTGTTATTGTTGACACACAATAGAGTTGAATTTTACTCAGAGGTTGGGTTATAAAGCCAGGGTTTAAAGCAAACAGAGAGTTGTCATTAACCTTGAAATCTTTTAAGTTGCCCACTAAAGTGCTGGATGCATGGTGTTGTACATGCAAGCCTGTGCTACAAGCAATATGGAAAGTGTATAATGCATGTAACAATGTACAGCGATAATCATGGAAATGTGCAGGATATAATTTTATAGCATTTCATTGTTTTTTTTTCTCCCTTGTCTTTTTTTCGTGGAAAAATTGAATTTACATTAGTTAAATGTGCATTTGATAAGACTTCATAGTACTAATTTGAGTTGGTTTCTGAAACATATGCCAGGCTGTGCACTAGGAAGTTCAAGAGCTGGTTCTTGTTGTGTTCTACCCCACTTTGGATTCCCATGGCTAGTCAAATGATTCAGGCCTAGTGTGGTGGTTTGATTGAGGTGTCCCCCATAAACTTAAGTGTTCTGAATGCTAGGTTCCCAGCTGTTGGAGATTTGGGAATTAATGCCTCCTGGAGGGAGTGTATTGTTGGAGGCCAGATTATGGGTATTATAAGCACCTCCCCCTTACTAGTGTTTGGCACAATCTCCTGTTGCTGTTGTCTACCTTATGTTGGCCAGGGGGTGATATCCACCCTCTGCTCATGCCATCATTTTCCTTGCCATCATGGAGCTTCCCCCTTGAGCCTGTAAGCCAAGATAAACCTCTTTTTTCTCACAAGCTGCTCTTGGTTGGGTGGTTTCTGCTAGCAATGCGAACCTGACTGCAACAGTAAAGTGATACCAAGGAATGGGATTGCTGCTAGACATCTGACTGTGTGGCTTTGGGCTTTTGGAGCTGACTTTCAAGATGAATGTGGAAGTATTTGAAACCTTGGCCTAAGAGATGTCTTGCAGTGCTGTAAGTACAGCTTGATGGACTATTCTGGCCAGAGTTGAAAGACCTGAATGCAGTAAGAACTATGGACTGTGAGGTTTGGCTTATGAGGGTGAGAGAGAGCTTTGCTTGGACTGAGCTAGCAGTTTGTGTGAGAAGCTTGCTGTTATGCCTGTGTCCTAAGAAGCTGTGTAGGGTTGCTTTGCATATAAATGAACTGGTGTGAGCAGAGGGATATGACACAGAAAGAAAAACATTTGGGTGAACTGTTGCCTGTTCAGCTGCAATTGAGAGATTACAACCTTTGAGATTGGGCCAGCTGACCTGCACTGGGACAACAGAAAGAATGTAGACTCTTTTGGAGGGGCCTGAGTGCTCAAGACGTGTCCTGTTCTACAAACTCTGCTATATTCCCCCTTACCCCCCCCCCAATTAACAAATTGACACCCTACATGGTATTGTAGAGTATAAAAAATGCAGGAAAGAGAGGGTCATTGAGTTTCCATCATGGTCTTGTGTTTTGGAAATGGCCATGGGCAGTGTGAAAGCAGGTTTGCTGGATGCCTTCATGGAGACCCCATGGGGCCATGAGGATGAACCATGGATTGCAGCGGAGACCCAGTGGATATGCCAGGACCATGAGATGGCTGCTAAGCAATGCTGCTGGCCCATATCAAGTTTTCCAGGACCGTGAGTCGCCTAGCTGGAGGAGCAGAATTGGAATACCAGAGACTTGTTATTGGTTAGAATTATCAGTTTTGGAGATTTGTCACTGGATTGAGTTGTTGGACTTAAAGCTACAGAGTTTGATGTTTGCTCTGATTGTTTTTAATCTTATATGGCCTGAATATTTCTTTGCTATGCACAATGCCATCTTTTGCAGTATGAATGTTTATTCTGTGCCATTATGGGATTTTGAGGTTATTTTTTGGTATTATGGCTCAGTTAAAAGATCTTGGACTATGGGGAAGTTTGAACATCATTGGGATTGAATAAAACTATGGGAGATTTTAAAGTTAGACGGAATGTATTGTATTTTATATCATGTATGGATATCAGTTTATGGGGGCAGGGGTAGAATGTGGTGGTTTGATTCAGGTGTCCCCCATAACCTTAGGTGTTCTGAATGTTAGGTTCCCAGCTGTTAGAGATTTGGGAATTAACACCTCCTGGAGGTGGTGAATTGTTGGGGGCAGGCTTATGGGTGTTATAGCCAGTTTCTCCTTGCCAGTGTTTGGCATACTCTCCTGTTGCTATTGTCCACTTTATGTTGGCCAGGGGGTGATGTCCACCCTCTGCTCATGCCATCATTTTCCTGCCATCATGGAGCTTTCCCCTTGAGCCTGTAAGCCAAGATAAACCTCTTTTTCCCACAAGCTGTTCTTGGTTGGGTGGTTTCTGCCAGCAATGTGAACCTGACTACAACATGTGGGGAATTGCAAAGACAGGAATAACAGTAGTAGTAATGGTGGCAAAATAGCAAAAGTGTGCAGTGCTGACTATGACCAAGGTCTCATTTCAGTACTTTGGATGTATTAGTTCACACACTTAGGTGTTATAATGATTCTACAAAGCCTCAATTATGATTCCAATTCCATTTCCCAGATAAGAAAATCCAGGAGATTTCATAAAAGCCACACAACTCTGGGACCTGGAGGTTAAGATTGAAACTAGTGTAGTTCCAGATGCAAAAGGCCACATGTTGGATTGTCCTATGTAATGGAAATTATTGTCCCTAGAGACAGAAAGCAAATGAATAACTGCTAGGGCTGCCTAGGGTTGCCTAGGGTGTGTGGAGGGGCAGAGGGAAATGATTGCTGATGGATATGGGGTTTCTTTGGAGGTGCAACTAGATAGTAGCGATGATCACAGACACCCATTATCGCTATGACTATGTCAAACCCACAGCATTGCATATTTTAACCACATGTGATTCATATTATGCTCATTACGCCTTAATAAAACCATTATAAAAACAGAAAACCCAGCAATTCAATGGCAGGGAAGTCCAAGCTTCTGCATATTCTGTCCTTGAGTGCACATGGTCCTTTCAGCAGGTGCTGTCCATGGGTGGAGCCATTCTATTTCATTTCCATGAATTCAGCTATATTAGTTACTTCTGGTACTGTGACTAATACCTGGGAAGACATGACTTAAGGAAGGTTATTGTAGCAATTTCCTTTTTGTTGCTGGGACAAAACCTCCAATCAGAAGCAGCTTTCAGAGGAAAGGGTTTATTTTAGGCTTCTGTGTGTTTTAAAAATATTTTATGTGTTTATTTATTTGCATGCAGAGAGAGAAAAGAGACACAGTGAGAGTGAGAGGGAACAGATGTGTGACAGGGCCTCTTGCCACTGCAAACAAATTCCAGATGCATGCACCACTTTGTGTACCTGGCTTTACATGGGTACTAGCGAATCAAACCCTTGTGCTTAGACTTGCAGGCAAAGTGCCTTAACTGCTGAGACAGCTCTTCAGCTCAAGTTTATGGTTTTGAGGGGAGGTTTCATCGTGGTGGAGAAAACATATCAAGCTACTCACATCTTCATACATCAGCAGCAGAGTAGAAAAACAAAAAATGAGCTCTGAATGCACAGCGGGATAGACTAATTAACCCCAAGGTCTACCCCCTGCAGTAAGGCTCCACCTCCCAAAGGCTCCACCAACTGGGAATTTAATAGGAGGCTTAATCACAAACACTTGAGGCTATTGGGGACATTATCCATTAAAACCACCACAGGTATATTTTGGCTCACAGTTTGAGGTGGGGAAGTCATGTATCAGGAATGTGAGGCAACTGGTCAGCTTTTTTCTGCACTCAGGAAGCAAAGCAGGGAGAGAGGAGTGCTTGCACTCAGCTAGCTTTCTCATTCTTACATCACTTGGGACTCTAGCCCATAGAATGGTGTGCCCACATCCAGGGTGAGCCTTCCTCAGTTTAAGCACTCTGGAAACACCCACACAGACACACTCGGAGCTTGTTATCATGATGATTCTGTATCTGACCGGCAAGGAAGATTATCCACCACAATTGCCCTCTCCTCCCTTCTCCTTTAGAGACCAGGAAACAGGCAGAAAGATGTGAGAAACTTGCAAGTGGCAGTGCCAAGATTTGGACCTAGACAGTTTGGGCCTGAGTCCCACTCTTGCTGGCAGTACTGAATTTTCTCAGGCTTGATTCATTCAATTACAGCAAGATGTGTGGTTCAATGCTGCAGGTAACTTCAGTCTATTAGTAATAATGCTGAGTTTCTTCACTACTATTTTACTGGTTTGTGAAGCACATGAATCATCTCTGTCTTACTGGTTATTATCCCAGCTCAGGTTCTGTGGTTCAGGAGGCTGCCAGTAAAGCCTGAGACTGTATGAAGAAAATGTGTGTTATCCCAAGTAGAAGAGAGTGAATGAGAGAGAAAGAGGGGGAACAAATGTAGTTGGCATGCTCACTGATTATGCTCAACTGATAGCAGATTCTAGAAGGATTTAGGATATACCCAAATTAACATGAATGTTTGGCACCCCTTGGCTGGTTCAGTTGAAGAATCAGACATCCTGGTAACGAGAAGGCAGTCTAAGATCCCAGGCCTCCTAGAGATCATTCATCTGATAGCCAGAACTTTTGAAGTTGAACAAGTATCCTCCACCCCAAGACCACTTCCCAGTATGTTCCATGGATTCCCATTGTGGAAGCTACTCTGTCCTCCTCACCCATGCATTAATTATTTTTGTTTTCTTTCATGTTTATATGTATAGTGACAACGTCATAAGCTATGCACTGGGCCAAGAACTTGTGACCTGACCAGGCCTAGGTCAGTGCTTGTAGTTTTGGGAAGGGAAAGCTGAGGAACTGTGTGCCTTCCTGGGTCTGCAGCCTAGAGGAATAGAGGCAATTGGGCTGAAGACCAACCATGGGAGACTCATGACATCAGAGCTCTGGGAGGCTTCATGTCTAGTCTCCATCAGGCTTCCCTAGTCCTTAAACCTTCCTGGGTGACAGAAGAGATCCATGGGAATGCCTGCTTCTGGTCTTCACAATCATTTTTTCCAGTATAGCACTGTTGCAGTGCATTCTGAAGAGATACGGATTCCATGGTGTGGTGGGTTGATTCAGGTGTCTCCCACAAACTTAGGTGTTCTGAATTCTAGGTTCCCAGTTGATGGAGAGTTGGGTATTAACATCTCCTGGAGGCAGTGTGTTGTTGAGGGTAGGCTTATGGGTGTTATAGCCAGTTTCCCCTTACCAGTGCTTGGCACACTCTCCTCTTCCTATTGTCCACCTTATGTTGGCCAGGGGATGATGCCCATTCTCTGATCATGTCATCATTTTCCCCTGCCATTATGGAGCTTCTCCTTGAGCCTATAAGCCAAAATAAAACCTTCCCCCCCAAAAAAAATCTGCTCATTGTCGGGTGATTTCTGTTAGCAATGTGAACCTGAGTGCAACACATGGGAAGTTGGTAAATATTGTAGAAAACATTGGTTGCATCATCAAATATTTTAGAAATCTCTGAGTTTCCCAGAGAAGTGAACCAGGTGGAGTTTGGTTTTCAATGAATGAGCATCTCTGAGTCTTTAGTGTGCATTTGAGTTTCAAAGAGGTGCTCCCCCAAACCTCTACACAGATTATGTCTCTCGGGGGAATTGGTCATAGGACACAATGGGATATAAGCTATATCTTGGATTGTGTGTCTTCAGTAGACCCTCCACCAGGGCCTGCACCATGTGAAAGTATCACAAATATAGATTTTTCAGCCTGAGCCCAATGAATTGAGCCACTGGAAATAGGTCCAGAAACCTGTGTTGCATCAGTCTGTATACATGAAGAAGCATCAGAATCTCTTTGGATTTTGGACCACCCAGAATCAATCTGTGGCTGTCATTGTGACTGTCAGCTGATCCCACTCACTCCTTGCCTGATGCTTGCAGGTGAAGGGCAGTCTAAACCAATGATTCTCAACCAGCGGCAGTTGTTCCTGCCAAGGGCATTTCATAATGTCTAAAGATAAGTTTGGTTGTATAATGGAGGATCAGAGTGCTACTGGCATGTAGTAGACAAAATATGGGGATGCTATAAGCTCCCTACATTGGGCAGGACAGCAAGGAATTATTCCAACTCAAATGTCAGTAGTGCTGAGGTTGAGAAAGAACTCCAAATGCCCTTAGACTCCAAATGTTCAGGGTGACATTGAACTCATGGTGATCATCCTACCTCTGCCTCTCGAATGCTGGGATTAAAGGCATGTGCTACCGTGCCCAGCTCAATTATTCCATCTTCTTATCATTAGGGGACCACAATATGAAGTTGGGCCACAATATGAAGTTGGGTCTGTGAAAATATATCTGGCATCAAGCTACTATTCATGTACCAATTTTCAAAGTGCTCTCAGGTAAAAGTAAACGTTGGCTCATTCATTTGTGAGGAAACTTGTAAGTTGATATGACTAGATCAAAGGGCAATTTAACAAAGGAATGACAGAAAGAGATGGCTGAGTAGGTAAAACTGCCTAAATCTTCAGGGTATTTGTTCTACTAGTTAAAACAACTTGCTTTGCTAGTGGTCAAAAATTGTCTAAATGGGGCAGGAGAGACAGCTCAGTGGTTAAGCACTCACTTGTGAAGCCTAAGGACCCCAGTTCGAGGCTCCATTCCCCAGGACCCACATATGCCAGGAGCAAAAGGTGGCACATGCATCTGGAATTCATTTGCAGTGGTTAGAGCCCCTGGTGAGCCCATTCTCTCTCTCTCTCTCTCTCTCTCTGCCTTTTTCTCTCTCTGCCTGTCTGTTGCTCTCAAATAAATAAATAAATAAAAACAAAAACAAAAATTTAAAAATCCTTTAAAAATATTTTAAAAAACATGTCCAAATGGTCAGTGAAGTAGCAAAGTCTCAGAGCAAATGAAGAGATACACTAAGAACTGCTCCTAGACATCTGATGTTGGCCTTGATGCTCAAACTATATTCAAAGGATGCACCACCAACCATGTGGGTCTTAGTTGAAAGATTTCGATCATCTTTCTGACACTTCAGACACCCTAAGGTAAAGAAGTGGAAGGCAGTACAGGTCTAGGTAGTGGTAGGAAAAGTTATAGAAGATACATACTTAGGAGGTGTAGACATTTTTGCACATGTATATATGTTCAGTATGCATGCTTGTGTGTGTATGTAGGTGAGTATACACAAGTGTGTATGATAGAGGCAGCCAGGGGTTGACATTGGATGTTGGCCTTCATCATCTTGTCTCATTTATTGGGACAAGTTCTCTCTCTTGAGCCGAGAATGTGCTGACTTAGTTATTTAACTTCCCAGCTTGCCCTGGGGATTCCCCATCTCTGCCTCATGAGCACTGACTTTACCAGACCATGTATGTGGGTGCTAGGGCTCTGAACTTAGGTCTTTATGCTGGCGTGGCAAGTGTTTTACCCATGAAGTCATCTTCTCAGCCTGAAGAGATGACATTTCTTCATGCCTGTGAAACAGGAGCTGTGCTGGATGCTTCTGCTCAACACTGTGAGGTGGTTCTTTTCATCCTGTATATAGATGAGTTGGGGGAATTAGGCATGTCAGTTATAGGTGTGGATAGAAGAAGGAGAAAGTCAGATAGAAGAAGGAGAAAGCAGTAGAGGATAAAGTTCATAGAGGGAGAAAGAAAATGTCATCATGGAAGGAAGGTGTGAGAGAAACCCAAGGCCAGTCATGGGGTAGGAGTAGTCATAGCATGTTTCTCACAGGAAGCAACACAGAGGCAGCTGTGGGAGACTATGAACATGAATGCAGCATGAAATGGGATCAGAGCTCTGGGGGAATAGCTATTAATAGTACCATGGCTATTTTTTGCCAAGGGACCTTACAGCGGTTACATGGAGCACCTGGCAGTTCACCATGACTATTAAGATTTGAGGAACTTGGAGGAAAGTACAACTACACTTTGAATCTCAACTCTGCCATGAGAGCATGTGGCTTAAATTCTCTGTGCCTCCATTTTCAGATCTATTAAATGAGGATAATGACATAAACCTGGTATCACTGGGATGGGATTTCTACACCTGTTCTGACAAACAATAAGGGAGTTGAATCTTTATTTTTAATTTATTTTTTTCCACTGTCATGCATGTATATAATTTTGATCTTATTCCCCTCAATTATCTTCTTTTATCTCCCTCTCTTCCCATTAATACCTTTCTCCTTCCTCATTAGTTCCCAACTTAATTTCACATATATTTTTTAACCAGTTGAGTTAAATTAAGGCTGCTTCCATCATCATGGGTGGAAGATTACCATGGAATGGGCATCTTACCAGGGGCTACACCACTGATGAACCTGGCTCCTTTCTCTCAGCAATCATTAGCTACTCTGGAAGTTCTGGGGTCTCCTGTATTCATTCCCCATTGATGGTAAAGTATTGACAGGTTCAGTCTTGTGCTGGAAACCACAGTTGCTCTGAGTTCATCAGTGTAATGGACATGTCATATCCAGAAAGCCGTGTTTTTCAGCCCTTCTCCATGTCTTCCTCTTCTTATATCCTTTATGCTCCCTCTTCCTCATGGCTTCCTGAACCCTGGAGTGGGTGGTGTAGATGTCCTGTTTGAAGATGAGCACATCGCACTCTATCTCAGCAATTTTGTCAGTTTTGCATCTCTGCATCAACCACTACCCATTGCAGTAAACCATTTTTGTGATCGAGGCTTCAAGCAGGACTAATATAAAATAAGTATTTAGAAGGCAGTTTGACATGCTGTCTGTTTAGTATAACTGGAGTAGTTGGTTTGATTTCTCCTTAGGGTCTATGTGTCCAGCCAGACTTTTGGCCAGGTTTATAGTACCAGGTATGAAATCTGTCCTGTGGAGTACACCACAAATCCAATCAGAAAGCAGTTGGTTACTCCCATAACATTCATGCCACTATTGTACCAAATAGCCTATCTCACCTGGCAGATGGTGGTTGAATAACCCCTGTTGTGAGTTGATTCATTCACACATTGATGAGGTGAACAGGCAAGACTTAATAGATGGTAGCTGTAAGCAACCTTGGAAGTGCCACAGTCTCAGTTTATGTTGCCCTGAAAGCAACTCAGAGGAGGATTTGACTGAAGTGCATTAATTTGGGAAGTGATCCAGGCAAGAATACAGAGTGAGGAAGCAAGGTATAAAGGGAGGGAGCCACAGAAAGAGCCGCCATTTACTGAGTTTCCTGTGGGTGCCTGGAACTGAGGATTCCCTGTTGACCTCTGGGAAGCAGGGTGGAACATCCATGCAAGAGTCATCTCAGCTGAGGCATATGTGGGCTCTGGCCTTGAGGCTACAGGTTTGAATGGGCATTGTTCAAAGGATGCCCAAGGTGGTGTTGGTTTTGAGGCTACTAGGGTGCTAAAGATTGGCTCTGGGCTAAGAGGAAGCACACAGCAAAGCAGTTATGTTTCATTTCCCTCTTAATTTAAGGTGGAGGCAGGAGGGAGGCTTATAGGAAGCTGGGGAAACTCAGGGAGTTCAGAAAGTTGCAAGATTGATGCTCCCTCCCCTAGGGTATATAAGGAGAAAGTAGTTTCCAGGGAGCAGAGACTCTCTGGTCGAGCTGCCTGCAAGAAGTGCAGGAAGCTCCAGGGATGCAGATTTCCTGAGTCCTCACCCATTCTGGGCTGGGAGTTTTGGTAGTGCAGAAGCTTTTTGAAGCACCCTTTCTCCTTTAAGTACCGCAGTAAACTCATTAGTTCTACCTACTCATGCAGTTTTTCTTTTGGTCTGTCATTATGCCCTGCCTGAGGTAATAGATGTTTACTCATGTGTTGCTAAGAAAAGTCATGCAACAGAGGTGTTGATTCTTGCAGCAGGATGTTTCCCTCCATGGAAAGGTGAAAGAAGATGTGGTTTGAAGGTGGGTGGAAGCCAATAGTGCTTGCTGTAGTCAGAATCAAAAAGCAGTACCCTCTTGGGCAGTAATCTATATCTAAACTGTTAAAGAAACAAGAGATGAGTATAGAAAAGGATGTGCAAAAATACTTCAGTGTTATGTTATAGGACAAATTGGAAATAGTGATAATAGCCAACATTTATTGAGTGGTGGCCTTGTTTATTTTGACTATAAATGTTCTACAAATAGGCTAAATTTCTGGCAAATGGAAGCTGGTTAAGCAGCACAATGGAATATTACACAACCATTAAAGGAGATGGCTATGAAAATGCCAATGTCAGGGACACAGAGAAATAAATCTCAGGCAGGAGATGCTATGTACAGTAGGACTCCTCCTAAGCACACCAAGCCTCCAGATATTGGAAAAGAGATGGAGTCTGAAGGGAAATTTATCAACTTTCTAGTTGCAGTTTTGATTATGTGATGGAGTCTGAGTGATTTCCCCTCTAGTTTATGGATTCCCATGGAAGTGCTTATATTGCATTCATCCTGAAAAATATCAGAGAACTGAAAGTGGAGAAAGGAAAAAAAAATCACATAACCCCTAAAAGCTATGTTTACAAAATCAGATCCAATGGAGGTTTCAGGGATCAAGAATAACATAAAGGAGAATGGTTCTTTAGAAAAATGAATCTGGGAGCAGGAAGATGAACTGGATCAGGAAAGAACTAAGATGAGGATCTAGCTTGCCAAATAATAATGATTACAAGGAGTCGGGATAAAAAGATGATTTTCAAGGTTTAAAGGTATAGTCGATGAAGAGAAAGGAGAGAAAAGCAAGAAGTAATTTTAAGATTTTAAGGCTGATGGAAAGGGTGAAAATCTGCAGCATTATAAAAATATAGAATAACTACATTCTTGAACCAGGATTCTTTGCATCTGTTCTCTCAGTTAAACCTAACAACAATCATATGTGCTACGCCCTTAATTTTTCTTGTTTTTCAAGTGATGTGTTAGAAGATTAGAGAAATAAAGCCACTTGCCTAAGGTAATGTAGGATTGGGGCTTAGGTGGTTGTTAAAAGAATTAAATAAATGGAAAAGTAGATGATGGATGGATGGATGGATGGGTGAATAGATGGATGGATAGTAGTTGAATGAATATTTATCTGGGTGGATGAATGGTTGGATGGTTGGGTCAATGGATGGGTATAGCTGAATGGATAGATACAATGTTGAGTGGGTGTGATGGATGGATGGATGGATGGATGGATGGATGGATGGATGGATGGATACAATGGGTAGATAGGTTGGTAAATGTATGAACTTATGTGTGGATGAATGAATGGATGGTATGTGATAGATTTACAGCTTTATAAATTGAAAATAATCCAGGATACTGTAAACTCACGTGGAAAAGAAGGAATTTCAAGAAGGGATTCAACAAGAAGAAAGAACTTGGCAACTGGTTGACATGGAAGAGGCCATTCCATTCCACTAATGAGAATTGGGCTTATGTGTCATGGGAGGGCTGAGAAGCCAGGATGCTCAGAAATGAATCTACACAATGACTGGTCATGCCAGGGCATATACAAGCTTGGTAACCACTGTTAGACTAAGACGATGTTAGGAAGGAAAGTGATCTAAGAGGGGTTGCTGAATGGGAGGGCAAGGAAACAAAAAGAAAATGAAAACAAAATAGCAATTACTCGTTAAGGATTGGTTGGCCTGGATTTCATTCAACTCCATTGCCACACAACCTTCAGAAAACCCCATAACTGTCTGATTCAGACTCTGCATCCATACAATAGAAGTGCAGCTTAGCCCCTACCGCATGGGGCTCTTTGCAAGGTGAGAGGGAGCATGTGAGCCTGCTTAGCACAGTGCCTGACACGGCAAGTGGGAGCTGAGCAGAGCTTCTGTGCCCAGTGCCATTCCCTGGGAAAAGTCCCACACTATAGAGCGAGAAAGTGAGGCTCAGTCACTTCAGAACTGTGACCTGAGAGGGAACATTGCAGAATAAGGGCTGCAAAAACTTAAGAGCCGGCGGATGGGAAGGAGGCTGTAGACTGCTGTTTTCTAGACATGACATGGCCATTGCGCTCTTGAACTCTCAGCAGCTATTGTTACCTGCACAAGAGCTATACAATATTGGACCCATCAGCATCTTGTCATGGATGTTGCCAGAGCTCATGAGGCCCTATCCCTCCCTGAGGAGTTACTGGAAGTTAATAGTGGCATGGGGACAGGGAAACATTTTCTTCATTGGTGTAACTACTGGTAAGTTGCTTGTGCTCTGGTAAATAATCCCTCACCCATGCTTGTACAAGCAACCCCGATTCAACTCAATGGGAAAAAAATAAACATCAAAATAGAATTGAGATTAGTGGAGAAGAAGGACTTCATGGGGAGTATATGAAGGATAAAGGAAGGTAATGGGAGATGAATATGATTAAAATACATACATGTATGAATTTTTTTCAAGTAGGATCTTGCTCTAGCCTAGGCTGACCTGGCATTCACTATCCAGTCTCCACCTGGTCTCAAACTCATAATTATCCTCCTACTTTTGCCTCCCAACTGCTGGGGTTAAAGGCATATGCCACCATTGCAGGAAAAAATTCCAATAAGTAAAATAAACTAAAAAAAGAATATTCCCCAATATTGTACTACCTGACACACCGAGTGCATATTTTGAGGGGAGGATAGATTCTGTGCAAAACATTACATATAGCTGTGTTACTTGGACACTAACCTTCTGCAATTTGCAATAAATGAGGCATGGTAGGTTGCATTTTCTTTTCTTTCCTTCTAATTTTAGATGAAAGCACTCATAAACAGAGACTGTTGATTATAGCAGAGTTGTGAGGTGTTTACCAGGCATAGAGTAGCCAGGAACAAGGCCTTGATGAACTTAGGAGACTCAGAGGGGGCAGATGAAGATCCATCAGATCCCAGAAAGTGCTGTGAACTCAGTGCCCTTGCTCCATTCCAGAAAGTTTTAAGCTCTTATAATTGATGCTTGGAGAAGCCTGTGCACCACCGACTCAGCATGAGGAATCCTAAAAGCCTTATTAACCCAGCCACTTGGCCTTTCTGAGTGCAACCCCTACTGTGGCTATTTTGGCTCAGGATTAGCTGGGCTTCAAGATGTTCTACTGTTGGGATGAAGAGGTTCAACTTAACACCTTTTGCTGCTCCCCAGTCCCCCAGTTTTTCCAGACTTGACATTCAGAAAGCCACCTCTGCACTCAGCTTGCTTCCTCCTGTGCTTCACTCTGTCAAGGACACCTCTTCTGTGAACCACTAGAGAAGCTGCCCACACAGGGGTGACTTTGACTTTGCATGCTTTAAAAGCCAGTGTGGTGTGCCTGGCAGCACAGATACCCTTGAAGCCTGAGGCTTGTACAGGATCCTAGTTCAGGTGTTTTGGAGACACAGCTAGACAGCTCCATGTGCAAATCAGCAAAAAGAGGCAGGACAGATGGGTGGAATTCAGATGTGCTTCTAAGAAATATTTATTTATTTGAGTGACAGAGAGATAAAGATAAAAAGAGAGACAGGGGCTGGAGAGATGGCTTAGCGGTTAAGCGCTTGCCTGTGAAGCCTAAGGACCCCGGTTCGAGGCTCAATTCCCCAGGACCCACGTTAGCCAGATGCACAAGGGGGCGCACGCGTCTGGACTTCGTTTGCAGTGGCTGGAGGCCCTGGCGCGTCCATTCTCTCTGTCTCTCTCTCTGTCTCTATCTGCCTCTTTCTCTCTCTGTATGTCACTCTCAAATAAATAAATAAAAATAACAAAAAAATTAAAAAAAAGAGAGACAGACAGAGAGGGAGAGACTATGGATATACCAGGGCCTCCTTTCTCTACAAACAAACTCCAGCTGCATGCACCACTTTGTATATCTGTCTTTACGTGGATCCATTTCTCCTGCCCCATGATGTGCTTTATAAGCTAAGATAGGCATTCTCTTTCTGTATTAATGAATGATATCTATAGCTCTTGTTATCTGCCTCATGGTTTAGGGAATAGGGCAGGGCAATTGTGAAAAAAAAAAAAAAACACTTAGAAATCTCCTAGTGTAAGGTGGAGTTGGAGGGGTGTCAGAATCATGATGGTGTCTGGAAACCACGGCAGCTTGAGTTGTTCCCCCAAGGATAGGACTTTAATTTTATTTGACAGTTGCCCTGAGAGCAAACATCTTCCTTTGTGCTGTAATAATTATTAATTTAGTACTGCTCAAATAATGATGCTAAAATCATTATTTATTGAGCACTGTTTGTTTCAATCACTCTGCCAAGTACTCACATACATAGTATAAGATTTCAGCCTCTGAATATTACTGACTTCACTGTATAGGTGAGGAGCTCATAGCTTATGAAGATGTCAAGTTTAACATCTTCATCATTACTCAATCCTATGAGACTGGGATGGGCATTTTACAGTTGAGAAAACTAAACCCCAGGAACCTGTCTTCTTCAGTGATCTGTTGTCAGAGTCACTATGTGAATCCAGGTCTCTTGACTCTCATTGATAGTACAGATTAGTGGTATATGTGTATTCATTAATGTCCTTCTGACTAAGTCCTGGAAGAAGTGTTCACAGTGCATTGTCTCAATCCTGTAAGGAAGTATTTGATTAGTCATTTCTGGGTTGCTGTGACAAAAGCAAATTAAGGAAGGAATGATTTAGTTCAGCCTACAGTTCCAGGAATCCTGTCCATCATGGTGGAGAAACCATGCAGAACCGAGAAGCATCGGCAGTGAGAAAGGAGAGAGGAATAAATGCTGGTACTCAGCTCTTCTTATTCAGTCCCAGCTTCTCAGCACATAGAATAGTGCAGACCATAGTTAGAATGGGTCTACCCATCTTAGTTAACATACTCTATAAAGTCCTTCAAGACATTTTCAGAAGGTTGTTTCTATGGTGATTTTAAATTCTACCAAGTTAGCAAACAAGATTGACCATCACAGTATAGTTTATAGGCCAGGAAAGCGAGGCGCAGAGAGGTTAGCCATTGGAACAGTACTGCACAGGGAGGGATGGTGAACATAGCTGGGCTTACCCAGCCCCATTCTACCTTCAAGGTTTTGTCTGCTTTAAGAATGATCTATAATACCTTCAGTAAGAGAAACAAAATCAAGTGATTGCCCATTAGGGACAGCATTGACCTTTGGGCTTAGGATAGACAATTGGTCTTGGCAATTGGCCAGATGATTAGAAATGGGGCCCTGACTGGCTACATCCAGGAAAGGATAGGAGGGAAAATCAGACATGACAGCATTTAGGATGGACCAGCCCCACCCACTGAGCACAATATAGGAGCCTTTGTCTTCTTTAACATCCCAAGTTCCACTCTTTGGTTTGCAACAACTTGCTGTGCTGATCTGTTGCCAGTTCCTTCCTCTGCCTGTCATGGTCACTGGGTGCTCTCGAGACATTCTAACATTCCTGGTATTTTCCAAGGAGACATTTGGTTCTGCTGAGGAGATACCAGGTTGTGAACTGTTGTACTGTGTAAAAGTATCATTGGCTTGTCAGCCTGGGCTGTCACAGGCGACACCCAGGCCCTGGAGAGTGACAGGAAAATAGCAGGCCGTCTGGCAGCTTTCAGAAAGCGTCTTTCTCACCTGGGCAAGGACTGTGCCTGGGCTTTTCGTACCTGACAAGATGAGCAAAGCTTGGTTAAATGAGATCAGCTGCTCCTTTCTACATCTTCTTCCTGATTGATGGCCTCAGAAAACCATTCATCTGGTCTGAAGATGGACAAGTCCTGTTCTTGATGTCATTACAGCCTATGCTTAGCTCATGCTCCAGGGCTGAGCTTGACCTTTGCATCCTACTCTTCATTTAACAGTCACAGATGTAGGAAAACATACCAATCCAGGATGCTGCTAAAAGGTGCTCAGGTTGGCTATCAAAGCCATTTCCCTAGCCTGCTTTCCTTAGAATTCTGATTAAAACAGGAGACCTTTATAGCCTTTCTTCCCCCCAACTGACAGTCTCTGGAGGACACTTGACCTTTTGTAAGTTCCAATAGGAATCCCAGAACCATTCCATGACTCTGGGTTCCAAACGAGAGAAGCCCATTTAGCATTGAGCAGAAGACATTAAACACCTCTGTACCCATCTAGCATGTGGATTCTTTAACCTTCTCACTTATGAAGGCACGGAGGCTGAGATAAAGATGTGATCAGAATGGAGTCTGTCTCCAGGGCCAGATAATTCTGAAGGAGAAATAGGCAAGACAGCATTGTTCAGCAGTGTGAATAGGCTTAGGAGTGAATTATCATATGAATACAATGGGCAGCACAACTTGGAGAGACACCACTGTTTTTTCCAAGTGCTGAAGAAGAAGACATGGTTTGATGACTTCTGAGGACCTGGTGATATTTTGTCCTGGGTCTCAATGCTGGTTACACGGCACCTTGTGGTACAGGTGGAGCTGTGTACTGGGCTTCTGTACACTACCTATAGTGCCTTAGTAAAATTTAAGTGAACACTAAATAAAGTGCAGTCAACCTCAGGAACTATGTGAGCACAATGGAGACTGGTTCTGCCTGGGGAGACAGCAGAAGGGAGAGAGAGAGAGACAGAGACAGAGAGAGAGGGACAGAGAGAGTTCTTGGGGAGTTGTGTGGCAGGTCCCAATAGTTCAAGAAAATAGAAGAATGAGGTCACAACATAGAAACCAATGTGCCTACGTAAAGCCTGCAGCAGCCATAAAGTCACAGAGTGGAGGGGATGGCAGTGAATGAGTGTGTGTTGGAGCCATGATGCAGGGGTGGGGAGTTGGTGAGGAAGTAGCAGGATCTTGTCATAGAGCAAAAGGTCAAATGCTTCAGGCTGAGGAGCTCAGACAGATTGTACACTGAAGGCAGTGAGGGCTAACAGGAACTGTTGTTATTCTTACTAAAAATTATTATTATTACTTCTTTTGAGACAGAGTCTCTTGTTTCCCAGGCTGGTCTGCAACTTGCTGTATAGCCAAGGATGATCTTAAACTTCTGATCCGTCCGTCCCTATCTCCCAAGTGCTGGGTATAAGTATGAATCACCATGATTGGTTTGTGCTGTGCTGGGGATCAAACCTAAGTCCTTGTACATGTTAGGCAAGCACTCTACCAACTGAGGCACATCTCCAGCTTGCTACCAAGGGATTTAAAACAACAGAGTGACACTACCAATTTCCAAAAATTAAACTGTGCCTATGTGTGGACCCAAGGTGAAGACTTTGTTAAATCCCCAGAGGGGAAGGTTGAAAGCCACATTAAAAACACCGAGGGAGAAAGGGAGGAGAGAGAGACCTCAGAGGTCACATGATACAATACAGCCCATGAGACTTGAAAATAATTGGTATAGGCTTTAGGGCAGATAAAGGGAGAAATTAGAGGGTTTCTTCCAGCCCAGACTATGGTCAGAACCCATGGAAAGAAAATTTAGGCACCTTAACTATGTAGAAAATTCTCTTTAGGCACTCTGGAAGCCTCTATTTTAGGAAGTGGTAGATACCATAGAGAGAATGGGCCAATTATTGCCCTCAACAAGCCACTGTAGAGCCAGCAGGCCCAGTTCCCCATGCCTTAAATCTCAGGATGGTATGTCTGGCTTGAGCTTCTGTGTTCATGCCAGTTTCTTACCTGATTTGAGGTTATTCTCCAGCTTTTAAAGTGTCAGCAATACAACATCCCTGAGTCTCTCTTGGAAAGGACCATTCTTTCCCCTTGAGTGGTTTCGAGCCAAGCATGTAACATTGCGTGAATGTTTGAAAACTTCTCCTGGTTCTCAGAATGCAATTCTGACAGTGCTGAAGGCTGCCAATTAAATGAAGATTTAGATAAAGGCTGTGTGGGAGAGGGAACACAATATTCTGAAACCTAATAGTGGTTTCCTTATGTCTTTTTGGGGCTCTGGAATAATCCTGATTGACTGGCTCTCTGCTTTGGGCATTCCCATTTACTGGACAATTTAATAACATTTAAAATGTTTGACAACCTTTATTTGAGGGAAGACATCCTTGGGGGAAGGGGGTGTGGGTGAGGATGTGAAATCTCTACTGTTAGTAGAGGAATCATGAATTTGGATAAGGCTCTCTTTACATTCAGGAGGGGAGAGCTGACTCTCAGCAACAGTAGCTGTATGAAGCATGTAACCACGGCATGTGCCTGCCTTAGGGCTAAGCCCTTTCCCGATGTTTGCACCTTCTGGAGTGTCATCGGGGCTGTGGTAACTATACCTATCACACAGGAGAAGCCTCCTGTAGCTGTGCACCTGACAAGCCACACTTCTGGTGGTCCCAGATCTCTAGTTCTTAGTCATCCTCTCAGCTTTGGATTCAGGGAGAGCTTTAAGAATTAGACAGGATGGGACTAGGAAGATGGATCAGTGGGCAAAGTACTTTGCACATAGCATGAGGACCTGAGCTTGGATCACCAGCACCTATGTAAAATGCCAGGTGAAGAGGAGGCAGTGAATCTTTGGAGATTGCTGAATCAGTGAGCTATAAGTTCAATGAGAGACCTTGTCTCAAAGAGTAAGGTACAGTGACTGAGGACAACTCCTGATATTGACCTCTGGCTTCTGCATGCGCGCGCGCGCACACACACACACACACACACACACACACACACCAGAATTGAGGAAAAATTCCAAGAGAAACCCAATATAACTTCTCTCCCAGCATATGAGGAGGTTCATGATGTCACTCATTCATCCGACATATTTACTGCTGGATTCTGTGTGCCACTATTCTAAGCCCCAGTGAGGGCGAAAAGTAGTGCAAAGAGGTAAGCCTTTGCCTTCATTTAGGTTTATGTTTTTCTTCTAGAGCCAAACAGCAAAAGAATTCCAACAATAATAAGGCACCATGAAGGGGAAAAACATGACAAGAGTACTCCTATAAAATTGGGATGGGGTCTAAAGAGAGCCTTTCCTGAGTTCTGTGGGTCTGTGGGGAAAGAACATGCCAGAAGGAGCAAAATTAAGTGTGGAGTCTTGAAGCCAGAAATAAAGTGGCTGGACCAAAAGCAGGAGATGAGATCAGATAAATGAATTTAGGCTATGGGGACAGTGTGCTTGTTATTCTGAGAGTGATGGGAAACCATGGAGGGGGGTTGTGGAGAGGACAAAAGGGTGACATCATCTGTTACTATGTGCAGCCAGAATAAACGAGAAGTCTGCAGAAGCTCCCCTCCTCCATATTCTACTCTTGCCCAGCTTATGTTAGGTTCATTTTACAAATGTGACTTGTTCAGTTTTTACAATGACGCAATGAAATAATTAGTACTCTTATTGTCATTATTCTCCATTTTATCAGTGGAAAAGCTGAGACTGAGAGCAGGCTAGGGCACCTAGATAGCAAATGGTAGAAACAGGATGGCTTCAGGTAACAGCACAATCTCCCAGTGTGGTAAGTTTCAGGTAGCATTTAGTCGATGAATGCTTTGTGTCATGGACTGAAAGAGGTTGAAAGCCACCCAAATGTACTGTTGACCCCAGGAGTCACCCCAGCAGAGTGAGAAAGACAGAAAATTAAGCAGAAAGTTAACATACAAAGCAGTAAGGGGTGGATTAATGGGTAGAGTTCTGTTCTTTAGATTAGGGAGTGCAAATGGAGATCTGGCTCAGTGGGAGTAAGCAGCAAAAAGGTGACATTTGAGCTAAAACTGGGTGCCAGGTTGGAGATAGTCAAAGATGGTGACATGGGTATTTGGGAGGGAAGTCCAAGCAGAGAAAGCAGTAGTTCAAGGCATATATGGTAGACAGCATGGTATCTAGAGAAGAGGCAGACATGCACTGTGCATTTGAATGGTATGTGTGGTTATGCACACAGGTACCTTTGTAGCGTGTGTTGATGATGCTGGTGGTGATGTGATGTGAGGCCAGAGAGGAAGACTTTTTTATTTGGAGAGACAGAAAAAGAGGGATAGAGTGGGAAAGGGAGAGAGAGAGAGAGGGAGAGAGAGGGAGAGAAAGAGAGAGAGAGAGAGAGGGAGAGGGAGAGAGAGAGAGAGAGAGAGAGAGAGAGAGAGTAATATGGATATGTCAGGACTTTCAGTCTGCTGCAAACAAACTCCAGACACTTGTGCCCCCTTGTGCTCATGTGCTACATTGCATGCTTGCATCACTGCATCTGGCTACATGGGACCTGGCAATTTGAACATAAGTTTTGGGCTTCGTAGGCAAGAGCCTTAACTGCTAAGCCATCTCTCCAGTTCAAAGAAGGCAACTTTATCCCTGATTACATTTTTTTCTTTTTCAATAGACTTTATTGTTTTGAATATTTTTATTTATTTACCACTTCCCCAGCCTGATTTTATTTTTAAAATAGTTTTCATTTATAGAGATAAGCCTACATTGACATTTTTTTTTGGTGATGCAGCCAAATTTAATAAGGGCTTACTACAGGAGCACGAGTGTGAGGTTATTTATATAAGCATGAGCTAGTGTATAAAGCACAAAAGGTCTCTTCCTCCCCCAGAAATAATTAACGGTCTGTAAATCTGTATGACGTGGTCGGGTCTCATGAGCTCCTTTCTCCATAATGGAATGTTGCTGTGCCTAATCTTGTTCAGGTCTTGTATAGGCAATTATAGCTGAGAACATGATTTTGCTACTATGTCCTAAAACAAACAAACAAACAAACAAACAAACAAACAAACAAAAAAAGCACAAGAAAACCCATTCTTGTGGGAACCTCCTTAGAGTCTAATTTACCTGATTCTCAAGTGTATAATCAAAGTAGGACTGCAGAATCTTCATGTTTATAAAAAGGAAGCATGTTGGTTTTCTTCCATAGTTCTTCTTTTTGCTGACTATTTTATACTAGGCACCAAAAAAACAAAAAGGGACAAAGTACACTTGGGAATACATTTATATAGAGAGAGACAACCATGGAAAGACAACTTTCCCTATGAGCTTGTACCAACTGTGACCTCCTTCCAGCCATCATTCCAGGCTGGTGATTTGCAACAGCTGTGAACAGAAGTAACATCAGGAAGGTGGGTAGGTGTTATGATCCCCATGTTATAGGAAATTATACTCATGGTTCCCAAGGGTTGAGGTAACACTTTGCAGACTCAACTGATTCCAGCACCTACTTCTCTATTTGATCCTAGTGCTCTCTCTTTGTTTCTCTCCCTACTTTCCTACCTCCTTCCCTTCTTCTTAAATAGAATCAGGATATTCACTACTTACCAACTCTAAAAAGTAACTCAAATGCAGAGTCACACAATTTGTGATCAGGCATGGGTAAGCATAAGTCTTAACAATGGGTAAATGGCTTGCCTTTGGGAAGGCAATGCCAGAAGCAAGGCCACAGGTGCATAGGACACTGCTGGCTCAGTCCATGAGTCCTGAGCGCACACATGAACAGCTATGAAAAACGGCAGCATGTCATTTACTTGCAAATTGAAATTAGCATAAGATGTAAAACTATAAGCAATAGAAAAGAGTGCATGCTCGCTCTTACAAACATTGAAAAACTGCATGTGTAAGCATACTCACCTGTTCATGATTATTTGAAGAACTGAAGTACCATGTGTACATACACACGTACACACTGTGTCCAGCAACTAAATATAGTAGAAAATCTACCACTCTTAGCTGCCATCTTCTGAAACCCAGTATGATCATTTGCATATCTGCTGGGGTTGCAGATTGCCAAGATGGAGCTCAAATTGGTGAAAGTCTGTCTTGGCAAGAAAGCTCAAACCAGGACCCTGGGATTAAAACCAGAGTAATGCCTTGCCAAACAGAAAAGCTCAGAGGCCAGGGGTGGAGTGGGAGGAATGAGAGGACCTCAGGTTCAGAAGATCTGTCAGAGTATTGCATCATATTTTATCATATTGTCTGCTTACCTGGATTCAAAGACATTGAATTGCTTCAGCATAAATTATGTATTCACACAAACCTGACAAAAAGGAATCCCAGAAAAATGCAAACAGTTTGATTTGTAGGGCTTTCAGCATCATAGGTAATGTCTTTCCGCTTTCTTTTCTTTAGAGGTCTGTGGATACTGCTGCAATTTTATTCTGGCAATAAAAGTAAAATATATGGATGTTAACAAAGATGAGCTGAGAAGAGCCTCTGAAAGGATGTAACTGGTTAGGATTTAATATTCATTAAGATTTTAAAAAATCTATTATGTGTATTGAAGAAGTCATAAAAGCAAACCCAATGCCACCACCCTCTTCCCTCCTAGGCACAGGCAGTGGCTACTTCAAAGCAGGACACAGCTCCGTGAAGGAAAGGGGATGTTGAGAGTATGCCTGTTGCCCAGGGGCTAGAGTGATGTGTGTCATGCTGGAGGGACACAGCTGTACAGGTCTTTTGCCTCCTTTAATCCCAATCCAGCGTGGACTTGGTGAGCTGGCTGACCCAGTGAAGCTGATGTTCAGTTCTCCCTCACCAGGCTGCAAGAAGAGATAGTCCTGACAACACACATGCCATCCATCTTGGAAGCTTGCCTCTTATCATAGCCTAATTATGCCAACTTCAGCCAAACCTCTACTTGTGCTTTTTTGGGGATGGGCAGAAACAGATAGGAATGGGTAATTGAGACATTACAGAAGGGACCAAAGTATTGCTGCTTTTCATGCTTTAATATAGATACTATTAATGCCATGTTATTATAAGCTCTGAGTAAAAGGGTTGCTGCCAGATCATTCTCAAGCCAGAAAGAAAGAAGACCCTTTTCCTCAAGGGGTGGAAGACTTGCATAGGAGCCTGCAAGGCAGAAACCAACCTGTCAGCATTATCACCTTCTGTGTCACTGTCCAGAGAGGGAGGTAAATGCGCAGGAAGCTATGCCTTAAGGCTTTTCCCCAGATAACTAGATTCATCCCTTCTATTCTATCTGAAATTAATGTGAATTCAGGGAACCTATCTTATTATTAGTAGAACACAGAGTATTGGGGGAAACCTCAATAAGGAAATAATGAGCCAGCACTCAGGCATTCACACTCATAGATATGCATCACATCAACATGCCTAATGGAGGTAACTGAGGAACAACAAATATATAATCTTCAGCTACATTACTCATTAAATCTGTACTGTCTGATACAGCAGTCACTGGGCACCTGTGTGACCATGCTTAAATTTCATTTAATCAGATGAAATAAAACTAGAATTTCAATGTCTCAGTTGTGTAAGGAGCATTTTAAGTGCTCAGTAGCCACATGTGGATAGTGGCTAATAGAAAGGGTAGGTCAGGGTATCTTCATTGTCACAAAGATATGTTATACAGATCTGGGTTAAATAAATTATGCTATGTATGTATAATGTAAAATTTTCCATCTTCTCAAAATAAGAGGTAGGTAGAGACAGTCTGACAAGGTCTCCCTAGTATATTTCATATCAACAAGCTATAAAATTTTATAATATTAGTTATTCTTTAAAAACAAGTTAAGTATATACATGTACATATTATACTATAGAAAAATGACTGGAAAGGAGCACACCAAATTTTTGCAGTGCTATCTTGAGGAGAAGGGGTTGACATTTATTTTTTACTTTCTCCACTTAAGTATTGTTTGAATAAAATGTTTCAGTGTGCATATGTTCCTTTTGTAATTCAAAAGAGTTTTATTTGATGAAAAGCTATGGGGATTATTGAGAAACATGAACAAAAGACTGTTATATTTGTCTCTTTAGCTGACCAGGGGCTTGTCATGAGGTTTTGTGGGGTTGACCAGTTGGCTTGTTGTTAAAGAGTAGGGTAGAAGAGGAAAGAGTTTATTCCTTTATGGTACACACTGTCATGCCTGCCCTGACTAGAATGTTCTCTTCTTGTGGAGGAGGGGGAGCACATATACATTATAGTCATTTTGAGGAGCCCTCTGTTAATCTTTGAGTCAATCACAGCTTATGTTACACAATGAGGCAAGGAAAACATTGAGCATAAATGTCCAGGAGAGCCAGAGAGGCTGAAAAACTGTGGATATATTGGTCCTAGAGGCTTCCTTGTCACTTTAGTAGAGAGCAAAGATGTCTCTCTGTGTGCTATGATTTGAGGAGTGTTGGGGGGGGGCAGGATGTGTGTGTGTGTGTGTGTGTGTGTGTGTGTGTGTGTGTGTGTGTGTGTGATATATTGTACCTTGGGGAATTTACCTGTTGGCCAGCTTCTATACTACAAAAATAGGCAAATACTCAGAGCAAATTCTTTCTTTCTTCTTCCCCATCAGAAAATCAATTCCGCTTTCCTTCTTCGATTCACCACAACATACTCTTGAGTGCCATGGACATCCTATTCTGGAGTGTCAATCACTGGATACACTCTTAGGACTCTTTTGGGTCCACTTCAGCTATGAAACACTGGGCAGGATTCCTTGACTTTGAAATTTAATTCCATTCTGGGGATGATAGGTTATTACTAACCCATATCACATGGTGAGAGACTCATCCAGTGCTTGGCACAAATAAGTGTTAAATAAATGCTTTCTTCCATTGAAATTAGTTTTTTTTAAGTACCTTGCCATTGCCTGTTCTCTGTGTGGCCTCATCCCTCTTTCTCAGGTGGATTGAAGGGCATTGGAAGATAGGATACATCTTGAATCTCCTCTGTCTATGCCTCCAGCCCCCTGACATTGGTGTGATTATTAATCCTTACCTGATGCCTGTGAAAGTGAGGGCCAAGGCACTTCAGCTATAGCTAGGAGCACAGCAGAGGAGGTGCTAAGGGAAGCTGCTAGCCAGAGAGCCCAGCACAAACCTAGGATCAGTAGTGAAATAGGCAGGTAGACAGGGCTGCCATTCATGTCTCTGAAGCATGACTTTATGAGGGAGAAGATCCCAAAACTGATATCAGGGAGGAAGTATCCAAGGTTTCTTATGTGTTTTCTTAAAACAACTAAACTGTCTTGCTGTTAACTTCTGCCTATTGACCATGCTTACAACTTCACCCTTACTCATTTGGTATGCAAAACCAAGGATTTTCTACTACTAGTGACAGATTTTAATGTGAAGCAGTACCAACATGGTGTGATTAGTATTTGCACTAATGTAGAAGCATATAGGTAAATACATGTGTACATATGTATGTGAACTAATATACACGTGTGTGTGAGTGACCCTTAATATTATGTATTCTGTACTTCTAAATTAGCCTACTCATTCAATTCTATTTGTAAACCCCAATTCTTGCTCTCTTTAGTCACTTGAGGATATGGATGCAGTGGTGAAACCTCAAGTCACCTCATACACAAGTTACCAGCCTTCATCAGATGCACAAGGAAACTTCCTGCCTCCTTGCTTCAGTTTTCCTACTGATGAAAAGCATCCTTTCCATGGGCCCATCAGTGCCTCATTCTCCCCACCTGGGGGCTTTTTGCTGGCAAATTTGCCATTTAAAATGTCCCCCAAGTGTAGAGCTAAGTGCTGTTGATTGTCCCCAAGTGCAAGAAGGCCATGATGTAACTTTGGAACAAGTGTATGTTAGATGAGCTTGGTTTAAGCATGAGTTATATTGTAGCTGGCAGGGATGTTAGTGAGTCAATGGTGTATAGTAATAAGGTTCAGCAGGAACACACCAAAAACATAGTTATGAGTGGTTGATTGACAGCAGTGTTGTGACCAGAAGCTTATAGGAACCTATCCTTGTATTGGTATTAGTAGCAAACATTTGCCACTTCAGTTATTTAGTTTAGTATGTACCATGACTTTACTAAACATAGCTACCAAGAATGAGAGTCAGTTTTATGTAGAAATTTTACTGTGCCTGTAATAGAAGAGGGAGTGGACTGTGATGTTTATGCTCATAGATTCTGGGCTAGCATCAAGGTGCCACTCTCTTCTGTTTTGCTGAAAACCATAGCAGCTTGGGAACCTGCTCAGATAAATCAGGATGGGATTTTCTGCAGGTGTTTCTTCATCTTTCCTAGCCC
This sequence comes from Dipus sagitta, assembly GCA_036346955.1. Taxonomy (NCBI): domain Eukaryota; kingdom Metazoa; phylum Chordata; class Mammalia; order Rodentia; family Dipodidae; genus Dipus; species Dipus sagitta. The sequence goes on along the minus strand of CM070770.1, from coordinate 260,820,881 downwards.
TTGTAGCCAGCTGCACACTTAAAGAAATGACTAATTCATATTTCCTGTGCCACTTGGGCCACAGATAAAACATTGCTGTGTGTATTAAGCAATCCAGCTGCCTCTTCAAGGCAGCCAGGAGCCTTTCACAGGCAGTTTTCCACATCCCAACACAGAAAGGATGTAACTAGTCCTATCTTGGGTGAATAACTGGCTGCGTTCTGAGATATTCCTCACTCAAGAGCAATCTCAAGTGGAGACCTGGTGGACACCTTGATTAACCCCAGTGTTTTTGGATATGCAATGGACTATAAGAGAACAGCACAGTTCCCAGCTCAGTCTCACTTGCTCTGGAATCTGGGGTCTACCATATGCAATATCCACAGCAATAATGATTTAAATCATTTGTTTAGTTATGATAAGTGGGTCCCATAGGGAATCTCTGACTATCACACACATTACAACTACATGAGGGTGTTTCTGTGAATGTACCTGTATTAAGCAGGGTTCTCTAGAGGAACAGAACTGATAGAATGAATTGTATTAAAAGGGAATTTATTGGATTAGTTTATGGCAGTCCAACAATAGCACTTTGCAGGCCTGAGAGTCAATGAACCCAGTAGCTGCTCAGTCCATGAGGCTGGATGCCTCAACAGTCCTAATCGAGCACTGAAGGCCTGGAGGGTTCCTGGAGAGATGTTGCTCTTCAGTCCACACTGGGCTTCAATCCACAGTGGAAAGCAGCAAGCAGCAAGCAGCACTGGCAGCAAGGTGGGAGGGGGGATACTTTCCTTCCCATATCTTCCTTAGATAAAGCCCCCCCCCCCAAGGGCCATCCACTCTGGGGAAGGTCTCACCCTGGGGGAAGGATTCCTCCTTTAATTAATCCTTCCTGGAAGCTACCTCAGAGACCCCCTTATGAGGAATGTCTGGATTCCTAAACAGATCAAAGTGACACAATACTTAACCATCACAGTACCTATTCTGAAGATGAGAAAATAAGGCTTTAGAGGGGTTGTGTGGTGTGCCTAGAATACCAGATCGACACTGGTAAAGCCAGAATCTAAAAGTAGTGGTTGGGGCTAGGGAAATGGCTCATTGGTTAAAGGTACTTGCTCATAAGCCTGCCAATCCAAGTTTGATCCTCCTTAATACCCATACGAAGCTCAACACAAAGTGGAGCTTGGGGCTGTAATCCCAATGTGCCTATGACCATGGGAGGCAGAGATAAAAGCATGACCTGGAAGCATACAAGTAGCAGCAGTGGTGGCAAGAGAGGCCCGGTCTCAAAAGAAGGTGGAAGGAGAAGAGAAACACCCCAAGGTTGTCCTCTGACCATTTCCATGACATGACACCCATACATAGACATATCATACACATACATACACACATAATGATAAAACATTCTTAAAAGTGGTTCAACCTTGGAGCCAACCTGGCTTGCTGCCAGCCAAATCATGCCATTCCATATCCTTGCACAAGATAGGAGATAGTTCCAGCAGAGAAGGGTTGTAAGTGCAGTATGTGGTTTCTGTCACGGAGTCAAGTTCAGGCACTGGTCTTTGCTCCTTTCCTAAACTCATCTTCCTTGTCTTGCCTCAGGCCAGCTTTGAGCGTTCTGCCATTTCCCTCCAAACTGATGTAGACTGGGCTGTTGCTTTTGAGAGAGGAGTACTTGACTTGTGTGTGTTGAACTGATCTTGGGCTTTTAAATACCTCATTCATGTGGATTCTCTTCTCTGTTGGAGCTGGAGCATGAAGGGGGAGGTAGTATAATTTAGGAGATCAGTCTTTCTTCACTGACTTAACCAGGTACCCCACTGAGCAGAAGACTTATATATTCCTATTGTGTTGGGAGCATGATTGGAGGGAAAGGAGCAAGGCAAGCAAGGAGGGACAACTGTTGTAGCATCCAGCTATAAGTGCAAGAATTGATAGTCTATAGAAGTGCCCCAAGAAACCGCCTCCCTAGGAAGAATGTATCTATCTACTCATTCCTATCTTGTGCTGGTCAAATGTTTGCCTCTGGGGCTTTTCTTCCCTTGTACTTTTGGATGATACATGTACAAATGGGTCCTGTCTCAAGAGTCAAGGAGGAAGCCCTTGGGCAAGAGGTGAGAGGCTCTCAGACCAAGAAGGAGCTGTCAGACCAATCAATAGGCCACTACATTGCTGTATCTGACATTGGATAGGACTCACACAAAGCAGAGAGAAGACTCAGGGAAGGGAGGGAGGCTGTGAAGTGGTACCTCCTTGGAGTGAGAGGCAGTCACAAACCCATAGTTGCTTCTGTGAACCCCCAATGTTATAAGCTTCTGTAACTCATGCCTGCTTACTGTGCCCTGGGCTTTTCTGTCCCCACACCTTGCCACAGCATGCATTCATGACTATTTTGTTAGCGAACCTTTTCAATCTTTTTATGCTCCACTTTCAAAGCTGTCTGGAAATGAGATAAGTTAAAGCCTAATACAGTTTTTCAGAAACACCTGTATTTGTCAGACTGACCTAATATTAACACAGGTTCTCGTCTCTACTTGAACGTTACTCCATCTATTGCCGTAGCATTTCCCAGGGCTGTGCTAGGAGTCTTTAGCGCTCATCTGTGTGCCTGAAGCCATGAATACCAAGTAGACAAAGTAGGGTGGTTTCCTCCTATCTCCAGGCAGATGGGGCTAGAATACCCAGCACGTTAAAGGAGGCTTACAAGAGGCTGCATACCAGTCATGGGTTTGGAGTTTGCTAGCCTGTAGTTCCCTATGTCCCATAGCCCTGGTCACAAGGTGAATAAAGCCATCCAGGCTGGAGAAAAGTTGATAAGAACTGCCAAGTCCAGAGATGTGTGTCAGACCTGGTGATAACTAGAGGATGCCTCAGACACAATGCCAAGTCTATTATTGGTTTTACTGGACTTGACTTTGTTCCACAGGGGACAAAAGCAGTTGACAGGGAAGTATTCAGACTATACTGGTAAGCAGTTCCAGTACCTCTCTGGTAGCCTTGCAGCCTTGTAGATTCTTACCCCAAAACTTCACCTTAGGGCTAACCATATGGGTGATGTTTCTGCAAGGAAAATGAAGAGGCTCTGGGGCTCTGCCTTTGACCTATATATTCAAAACTCCTTGGGGTGAGTGGATGAAGCCATCTGTATCTGACATTCCTGAGTGAGTGTGCTGTTCCTCTGGGCTTGCTGCCTAAGGGATGGTTAGCCACTTGGGTTCCCAAGGTGCTCTAAACTGTGTCACGATGAAGCCCAACTTTGGGGACAGAACAGGGAAAGCCAAGGAGTGGCTGTGTCACACAGGGGTTATCAGGCTTCACTTTGCAATCAAACCTGTATCTCTTTGGCAAATTTGCAGCCTTATAGATCTTTCCAGAGGTGGTTTACCCATTGTGCTGACTGGGCTATAAGCTCTCTCATACTGATGCCTAGGACACAGCAAGTTCTAGGTCTTTTGTGACTAGGCCTACCCTCCTGGGGAATGTAGGGATACTAACAGGCATTTTCCCATGGTGTGCACCTGGATCAGGGCAGTCCTGCTTATAACATTGTTGCTCCCATTGCCATCCACATATAAGGGGTCCAATCAACACCCACAGATTACAGATGTGCCACAAAACAGAGAAGCTGCAAACTAGCTTCCACAGCTTCCCTGAGGCTCAGGAGAAGGGTGGGAAACCTCTTATGGCTTCTGGGAATCCCTGGGAGTTATTATTCCTCTCTTTGGGCCACTAATGCATAAGGGGATAACAAATGTAAAAATGGCCCCTGTAGATGCAGGGTATATGGCCCTGCTCTGGCATTTCAAGCCTGAGAGATCTTATTAGCCTACCAAACTCAGTGTAATGGATCTTCATATGATATATCTTATCCAGTACCATGTAGATAAAGTCTCCAGAGAAAATAGCAGCACTTTTAGGACTCACCCATTGTGTCTTTTATTTTAAGTGACACATTCTAGTGCTGACTTAATTGTAATTCTGATAACATTTCTTGTAAGACTGTCTCCAGTCCTAAGAATTAATTTGGCTGGAAAAATTCCAGAAGGACTTAAATGTTTCTCATTAAAAGCATTATAGATAACTTATTAGACGTTATAAGTAATTGTAAAACCGTGCAATGTAAGGCCACCCAATTAAGCTGCCGTTTCTTTGCTTGTGATTAGTTGGCAAACCTTTTCCATAGGAATATGCCCTCTAGAACGTAGATCAATTAAGCATATATAATTGGGCTGAACCATTTGCTCCCCGATAATCATTCTCTCTGGTGAAATGTACCCCAGCTGGGTCAGAAGGCTTCTGAAGACAAATGCCCTGACCTCTACTTAGGGGGTTGACAAATGGATCTCAATAAGGTGGCTTATGTGCTAAATATTCCTCCTGGCCACATTGGCAGACATGGATTCTGTTTGCTCAATGTGGAGATTTTTTTTCAATTTGCATATCTTCCATTGAAACACTAAAGTGAAGTCACTACCTGCTCTTTGTTCTTGACCTGTGGTAAGCAGCAGAGAGAGGTGGGAAGGTAGCCCACTGCTGAATAATTTCTCATTGCCTCAAAGTGGGTTGGAGATTTGGTCTGGGTCTTGAGTACAGTACTTGGGCTTTCTAGTTGGGCCATGCTCTCCCCAGTCCTGGGAAATCACTGGGAAAGTTTAACAAAGCAAATAAGGGATTTTCCAGTTGGCACCAAAGCTTTTGACCTCTGCAGCATTGAAAATCTCTCCTGGCTCAAACATTTAGGAATCATTTAGAGAGACTGGGGCCTAGATAAGGTTTGCAGGAGAGTCAGAATAATGGCTGCAGTGGCCTGTTGTTAAGAGCCCATATCTACAGGGCTGGAGAGAGGGCTCAGTGATTAAAAGCTCTTGCTGTGCAAGCCTGATGACTAGATTTAGATACTCAGTAACCTCGTCTGCTGACATCCCCAATCCAGACATGCTTAGGGCAATGTCAAGTGGAGACAGGAGAATCCCCGATCTTTCATTCAGCTAGTTTGCCCTTTGCAGAGGCAACCAAACCAAACCAAACAAACAGAAAAAGGGACTATCTCACACAAGTTGGAAGGAAAGGACCAACACCCAAAGATGTCCTGTAACCTCCATAGAAGTGGTGTGGTTTGCACGCATAGGTATAGGCATGTGCATGTGTGTGTGCACACATGCGTGCGTGCACACACACATACACACATTAATAACACAAAAGAGGCAACAGCCAGGGTGTCTAGGTGGACACAGTGGCTTGTGCCTGTAATTGAAACACTTGGGAGGCTGAGGAAGGATAATGCTGAGAGTTCAAGGTCATCCTGGACTACATGAAGAGGTCCAGGACAGACTGAGACCTTATTTCAAGTAAGATGTAAGAAAGACAGCCATTGCATTCTTCTTTCTCTTGACCTTCCTCACTGCACTTTCTGGCCACCTGTGGGTACCAAATAAGAATTTAAAAATCATCTGAAACAAAATAAAAAAAAATCATACTGGCTGGGAAATCAATTCAAATTCACCTCTGTAAAGAGGCGTGGGTTTTTAGGTAGGGTGACCTGGGTTTTCAGTGCTTGATCATAGCAGAGAAGCTATACAGAGGACCCTCCAACAGGACAGATGGGTCCATAATCAGGACATGAACCTCCAACAGATTCTCAGGATGGGCCAGACATTGGCAGTGCTTAGAGAATATAGACTGGCACATTGTCTGAGATAGTCAAGCATGAACCTCACAAACACATCCATGGATTTCCCTTCAATAAATCATCTACGTCGTCATTTTTCATCAGTGGGCAGTTCAGTAGATATTGGAATTGAGCATAATGTTGCATATCATTTCAGAACATCTGGTTGTAATAGGAGTAGCAGCTGTTTAGTACCTGGGATATAAACAAAACAGTTTCTCTGGCTGTCACTGTTCATCCTCCTGGAGGCACGGTGTTGTCAAGGTGGGTTTGTTTCCCGGCATCTCCTGTTACAGTCACACAGGAAAGCAAAAGCAATGCCAATGATGCAATGACACTTACATATTGTATTGCCATGTGCCGAGTTGTGCCTAGTATGTTCATATGAGGAGACAGCATGATATCTTCATGTCCAATTTCAAAGGTGTTTAGATGGGAGGAAAACAAAGGCATGAAAGTAGAGGTTTACTCTTTGGGGCTTGCAATGCAAGTCTGTCCAAAGCCAAGGCTAATCTTCTAATGTGGCAATAACTTGCCTGCAAGCTTGTCAACAATAAAGAAAAAACATTGGTATAAGTAACAAGTGAGGAAGAATAGAAGGGTTTTCATTTAATGTTTGTGGTCAGGTTTCAGGATATAAGACATCAATTTTGCTGCTATATGATAGTGAGTTCCCTGTCACCAGGTGGCAGTACAATACCTTGGTCACATGAGCCAATCAGCAAACACAGTTCTTTTCCTAATGTTCTAGGCAGGTAGTGAAACTAGCTTCACAAACATACTTTCCCAATCTTTAATCAAAACTTTAAAACTCAACTGTTTAGGCAATGAATTACACTTATCCACTTGATATCAGAGCTGGTATGTCTCTAGAGCAAATTTAATAACATGGTGGTAAGATACATACTTAGTAACCTCTAACCATAAGTGTCATACAGTCTACTCCATTCTTCAAGTTAGACTGTGGTGAAAATACTGGTCCTTCTGAAGCCAAATGAAATCTCAGTTGGTTACCCAAGCTTTCCCCAAATTTGTCTTTCAGATAGAGATTCAAGTTTTTAAGGATTTAGTCATTTAACTTTCCATTGTTTTTCAGGTTTCTTTTCTACTCATGACCTAGTGTTTTATGTAAGTGAAGATGTGCCATGAGTGGGCATGCCCAAGAATCAAAGGAAAAATAAATTTGTCCTTGGGGGTATGTCCCCTTTCGGTGGCATTGCTTTCCATGTTCCTCCCCTCAGTCCTCTGCACCCTTTCTCCATGCCACCACTGTCCCCTTGCCCTGCCTCTATGTCCTGTTTTGCAAATAATCCTTCCTCATCCCAGGAATCATGCCCATCTTCTCCTCTCCATTTTCTCCTGCACACTGCAGAGCTGAGGAGAACCTAAGCAGATCTGTGTTCAGATTCCAAGTTTCCCTGGGTGTGAGTTTGGGCAGATGAGTTCAACTCTCAATCTTCCATACCCTCCATTTTTTCCCATGTGTAAAGTTAAGATAAATGAGGAATAATAACAATTGCCTCATGGATTCTTAGAAGGCTCACCTGAGAGCTTGTATGTAAACCACTTAGAAAGAACCTTGCACCCAACCCTTAGCATATTATGATAGGAGTGTTGAGTTATGGGTAGATGCACTACTCACACCTACATATACACCTTCACCCTAAACTCAGTACATAAGTGTGCTGTGATTGCCTCTCCAAAGTTAGCATTAGCCCTGTCCTCAACCCCCATCCCTTTGTCCCACATTGTCCTGACTCCACCTCCCACCCTGAGGTACTCAGTCATGACCCTAAAATTTCCTAGCCCAGAGGCTTCTGTGTACTTCTAAGTCTTGAATTCAACTTTCTTCTTGATGCTTTCTTCCGGCCTACTTATCTAACCTCACTGACAGTACTTTCCACTGGTTTCTTATAACTTTCCTAACAGGTGTTTCTCTTAGAAAATGAACCATTTTAATTTTTTGTGCCCTCATTGGTGTCCCATAAAGATCCTGGCCTCAAGTGGGAGCTTAGTCAATATAGATCTGTCTACTAATTCTGCTTGGTCATGTTTTTCTTTTCTCGTCTTTCTATCATTCATTCAACAAGCTTACCAAACTTCTCATTCCAGCATGTTGTTGAGAATAATAATACAGCAGCTCTCTGGGAACTTGCCCACAGGAAATCAAGTATCTCTAAGGGGAATAGCTGTGGAATTAGAAGTTTCATAGCAGCAAATGGTTCTGAGCTCTGACCATAACCCAGGCACTTCACTGGGCACTGGACTTTTGGTAGTGAACCATATAGCCTGTCCCTGCCTTAGTGGAGCTTAAACTTAGCTGAGAAGATAGGAGCAGAATAAATAATTCTAGGAGACATGTAGAGTACAAAAGGGTGACTGCAAAGATGGACACAGTGAAATCTTGTCTGAGATGGGACGTGTCTCCTTACTGCAAGGAGCATGTTAGGGGTAGTGTGGCTTCTCCTCCTTTGGATTTAATCCAGAACCTCACACATTCTAAGCAACCTCTCTACCAAAGAGTGTCACCCCCAACCCTGACATGGGCTCTTTAAATATTCACAGAAGCTCCTCAGTATGGGAGTCTTGGTAACAAAACAAGGGCAACTGTACAGGCAGCTACTTCTGGTTTCTTCAGGTTGAGGGACTTAAAATTTCTTCCCTGGAAATGTGCTTGCTTATTTATTCCTTGTTGGTTTGTGCATTCATTAAGCCTATGGAAGGCAAGTTTACTTTGTTATCCAACCCATGGCCCAAGGAGAAGGAGCAGAGTGGATACTGTGCATTCTACTGCCCGTGGTTCTGGTTCCCCTTCAAGCAAAACAGAGGAGGTGCCATTGGAAAGTTCTTCCATGCTGACTTTCAGGCACTTTCAATGGGAGGAAAATCAGCAGAAAAATTCACCCTGGATCCCTGTAGGTGGCCTGGTGCCCACCTGGTCTTAGCTCTCAACATCTTGCTTGGCAGGAATGATGGCTTACATTTCACCCCTTCCGAAATTGGCTTTTAAAAGACCACTTTCTTCAAATGAGACTAGAGATTGCACCTTCAGCTAATATTGGAGTCGGTTCACTTGGTTTTCATCTTCAATTTATGGTATTTGAAATGAGCACGAGGGTGAGGCAAATGAAGGACCACGAAAAAGCATGAGTAATTCTCCAGACAGGATGATTTTCCTCTCCACCTGTCTCTATGATGTCAGACACAAAGCCTGCAGGGCAGTCGCCTGGCCTGGAAAACACCTTGATTCTTGTATCCCTCAGTGTCCTCTAGAAATGTCCTAGTATCAGGTATCTAAGACCAGAAGGGAAATCTCTCTGAGGTTCACAAATGGTAGATTTTTAAATTTGAAATGTACTTTTTTAGAAATATGAGACATGCCAGCCATCTCCTGTAGTAACATTTTTTTTCAAAGTGAATTATTTTGTGGATGTTCAAGGTAGGACCTAGTGGAAAGTAAGACAGAATTATTTATAATTGTGATATGTGTTGGCGGATGGGGGCTGCCTTCTGAGACACAAATGGATGACAAAAAAAGAAATTATCTCTTTATAGATAGAATGTGGCAATAATTGCACAGTTTCTGGCTTCAAAAAGTCATAATCTATTAATTTGATGGATATCAGAAAGCCATAATCTGTCAATCAGGTGTCAGAAGAAAGAGTGCCTTGGAGCTTTGAAGCATGACATTTAGAATACTGATGGATACCTTTATTTTTATTCTGATAGTAACAGGGAAGAAGGATTCAAACATTCATAGCAGACTTGGGGATTGAATATCATTTTAGTTGTCTTAACAATTTTGAAACTTAAAAGTGGTATTGGTTCAGTACGTAGTATGGAACAAAAAGTGTGGAAGTCACCCTGCAGTGAATTACAGGGAGATAATTTCATCCTCCAATTTCACTGACATTAGCTATTATGGCATTGCCTCCTTGGTTTCAATGTGAACCGAACCTAAGATTATTTTTTTGTAAATTCCTGTGGCCCATCTATTATTTCTATCTACTATGTGGATATATTCTTGAAACATACCAATGGGCATGGAGGAGAATGCTCTAGTCTATCAGTGAAATGTCAAATTGATGGAAGGAAGAAATTGGAGATGTCACACACAGAGAAAAATACAGCTTTTTTTTTTCTTCTCAGATCTGGTAAGCCAGTAACAGTGAAAGAAAACACTACCATTCTCTCTGATAGAAAATGAATTTGACTCCCTAGCTTCTTGACATCAGAGCATGTATTAAAAAGTGGAATGCAATTGCATTTGTCTTATTATGATTTCCTCTGTGAAAGATGATCTTCCAGGTATTTCAGAAATTTTATGGCAAGATCTTTCCCATAGAAGAGATTACCACACCACTGTCCTCGCCTTTGTGGTTCCTGTAAGTACCATAAAGGCACCTTTTGCGGACTCTCTTCCGTTTCCCCTGAGGTCCAGGTGCAGCAAATAAGCTCATACTGACAGGGGCCTATTCTGTTTATCCAGGTTGGCCTCTGTGTCCTCCATCCTTAGTAGAAACACCTTCCTAAAAGAGAATAGAAGAGTTAGGAAAATGGCTCACTCAATAAAATTCTTGCCATGGAAGCACGAGGACCCACGTTTGGATGCCCAGCACCTACATACAATGTTGGATGTGAGGCCATGCACTTGTATTCCCAGCACTGCGGAGACAGAGACAGGAAGATCCATGAGGCTTGCTGACTAGCTAGGATAGCCAAATCTATAGGCTCCAATTTCACTGAAAATCCTTGTCTCAAAACAAAACAAAACAAAACAAAAAAACAGGTGGGGCTGGAGAAATGGCTTAGCTGTTAAGCGCTTGCCTGTGAAATCTAAGGACCCGGTTCAAGACTCCATTCCCCAGGACCCATGTTAGCCAGATGCACAAGGGGGTGCATGCATCTGTAGTTCATTTGCAGTGGCTAGAGGCCCTGGCATGTCCATTTTCTCTCTCTCTCTATCTGCTTCTTTCTCTCTCTCTGTCACTCTCAAATAAATAAAAATTAAGATAAACAAAAAAAGAAAGGAGGAAAGCCCTTACCTACCTTAAGCTGCTTGGGAACATGTATTTATTCACAGCAATGAGGAAGTAACTAATATAGTCACTCTTATTGGATTCAAAAATAAATTATCCCTTATTCCTTTGGATTTGAGTGCTGTGCTTTGGGGGGCTGGTGGATTTTCCACGTCTAGAATCCCCTCCGCACTGAGGAGCATGTTATCCCTGCTTTCTTTTCCTTTTACTTTGAAATATACTTTTTTTCAGTATTACGTAAAAAAATAAACAAAATTTAAAAAAAAAGGTGAGTTACTCAGAAAGACACCAACGCTGTCTTCTGGGCTACATATGCATGTATACATGTATGCCTGCACATGCATATATGCCCACATATGAACATACACACCACCCACACAAAAGAGCATAGAGCAGGGAGATGTGCTGGAGCTCAAAGCCAAGAGAAGGGGGTTTGATTTGTCCTGGACAGTGCTGCTTTGGATCCGAATCCTGTCCTCAGGAAGCCATAGCCACTGTATACATCAGGCTGTCTTCCTCCCCCCTCAGGAACTAGCCTCTCTGAGGTTTAAGTCAAACTCACTCCGTATCCCATTTTTCAGGGTACAGGGAAGGAAGGCAGGGGTGAACTTCATGAAGCACCCTGTCTGTGCCCCCACAGCCCTCTAGGGGCTCTGTCTATGGAGCTTCATTTTATTTTCATAATGATCTCATTCGAGCTCATGGCTTCCAGTTCATCTACCTGACCATCAGTGGCTCACTGTTTAGTCCCTCTAAGCTCTAGAGCTATCTATCCACCTGATATCTGGGGAATATACCCACTTCTCTTTTCTCCATAACTAGCATCCAGTTTGAACCACCATTGTTTTTGTCTTGAATAGCAATATGGCTCCCAGATAATATCACCATAGCCATTCTGATATGCTCTCATCCCCAGGGTGTCCCACTGAAATGGTCAATATGATGGAGGTGACACTGTCCCTCCATTGCTTAAAATATTTAAATAGTTTGTCACTGCTTTGGGGATTAAATAAAAACAAACCCCTCATGGAGCTGCATGCTTTTACAGGGAAGCCCATGCTCATTTTCATTTCTTCTCATGCTACTTAGGCCTTTGCACTCGAGCCACATGAGACTTTGCTCACTAGCTAGACCATCCTGCATTGTACCTGGTCTTTGCACACATGGCCTTCTCCCTACCACTTTACCATGAGTCTTTCTCCAAACTCAGCCTCATGCATCTGCTGGATTTCAACTCTACTGTAATTTTGGGGGAAAGGATGACCCTCAGTCTATACTGAAGTCTCATCCTCTCTTTGTTTTGCTTGTGTGTGTGGTATGTATATATGTGTATGTGTGGGGGGTACACATGTGTGTGTAGTGCATGTGAATATATGCCCAGAGGTCTATGTAAGGTATCTTCCTCAGTAACTTTTCACCTTATCTTTTGATATAGGGTCCCCCTCTGAACCTAGACCTTACTGAGTCAGCTAGACTAGCCAGCCAGCAGCCCTAGGGATCAATCCTGTTGTCTCCATCTCCCATCTCCCAAGTGCTGCCATGGTTGGCAGTCACTAATACACCGAACAATTTAGATGGATTCTGAGGATCTGAACTCAGGTTTTCATTTTTGTGTTATAAGGACTTTAATCACTGAGCTAATTCCCCAGTTTCTAGATTGGTTCCCCTCTTATTCCTGTGTAATATCACATACCGCCCCCCCCCCCGTGAAGTCCAGGTGATATCTATTGTTTTCTGTTTATTATGATGACAGTATGATTAGTGCTTGTCTCCTCACTGAGACTCAAAGCTTCACAATAGAATACATTGAGTACCTCTGCTGAGCAAAATGTTTGGCAGTGTTTAGGTTATTAATAAATAATGACTGAATTAATAGGTGCCTGGATTAGGTAGACAGAATTAGGCCTTTTTAATGGATCAGGAAAGCAAAGCTTATTCTGAGTAAGAGCTTGGAATTATCAGGTACAGGATTCAGATTCAGGTCTCCAAGATCATAAGCCCTACAAACTGTGTAATGGCAGTGACAGTTTTAGAGGTTCCTCATACTTCATTAACACGACCGGTTGTCATTTTTGCCACACCCATAGAGGTTACTAAAAGTAGGAATTAGACAGTCTTATTGGAACATGTCATTTCCTAGTTGGTTACTGTCTTTATGTTTTCATTCTTTCTCTAAGTCTTTGTGTATGTATGAGTGTCTATGTGTATGTACATGTATATGAGTGCAGGCACAGGCATGCCATGGTGAATATATGGAGGACAGAGGACAGCCTTGGGTGTTGGCCCTTGCCTTCCATCTTGTATAAAGCAGGGTCTCTTGTTCGACACTGTGTATGCCAGCCTAGCTGGCCCATGGGCTTTTGGGGATGCTCCTATCTCTGTCTCTGTTCTTGCTGTAGGTGCTCTGGGATTAAAGATGCATGTATTGTGGTGTCCAGCTTTGTGTGGGTTCTGGAGATCCAAACTCAGGTCATCATGCTTGCATAGCAAGTTTTTTTTTTCACCATTGAGTCTTCTGTCCAGCTTTGTCTCTATGGTTTGAGTATGACTGTTAATCCTTTCTGTAAATGTCGAATCAAACTACTCCAATTGAACTTAGCCTCTGATCTTGCTCTCACAAATTAACCATCTCTAAATGGTTGATATCTCATTGATACCTGTTGCAAAACTGTCTGAAAATAAGATCCAGGAGACCTACAGTCACATATAAATGATAATTTTAACAAGTCATGCTCAGAATAGTAAGAAGCATTGTAGGGAAGTCTTGCATGAAAAATATTCATTTCCTATAATTTTTGACCCTTTATGTTGGCCTCTCAAATCTCTGTGTTAGGCACAGCATGAGAGCCTTTTTTTCCCCTCTAAGAACTATATGAACGAGCCTGGAAAGATGGCACAGTGAGTAAAGTATTTGACACAAAATTATGAGGACCTGAGTTTGAACTCCTGGTACCCATACAAAATGTTAGGTGTAGTGGTGTGCGCTCTGTAATTCCAGTGCTGTAGAGGCAGAAACGGAAAATCCCTGGGGTCCACTGAATAGCTAGTGTAGCCTAATTGGGGAGATCTAGGTTCAGCAAAACATTTGTCTAAAAGAAAGACTGTAGAGCAATTAGGGAAGACATGTGAAATAAAAATCTGGCCTCTACACAGGCATACACATATGAATGTGCTCACACCCAACACCTCAAAATTTAAAAAAAAATGCTGTGTAAGCATGCTGTGTATTGAATAGATGGGTGCATGGATGAATAGGTGGATGATCATCTATGCTATATTCTCATATTTGTGTAATTCCGGGGCTTCATGACAAAGAAAGAGTGGGAAAAAATCCAACTACTACTTTTATAGAAGCTGGTTTAAACACAAGTATATGTTAAATAGAAAAGTTTTCTATTCCTTATTGTTGAAAGCTCAGTTCCCTGTGATGTGATTGTTCCAATTGAAGTACTTTGTTCAAGGCACGAGCATTCCCTGTTCTCTTATCTTATTTCAATCAAGACTGTTCAGTTCTTAAGGGCAAGTACTAGGTTCTGTTTGTCCTTATCCCTGGAAACTCTTACAATCCTGGCTGGTCCTACATGCTTAAGACTTTTCGTGAGTGAAACCAAGCCCTTTCACGATGACAGTTGATCCTGGAAGAGGCAGAGATACAGCCAAGGATAGGAGGGCGGATCTCTGCTTTTTTGTTAACTGAGAAATACTGGAGCCTCTGCTGAGGCCAGGGCCTGTTGATATGCAGTGTAAGCAGTCTGAGTTGCCTGTGGAGACCCACAGTTTATAGAAATAGAAGTGGAAATAGTCACCTCATTAAAGATTTTAGGCTACTCTGTTCCTGAAAACAGTGCCAAAAATATCTATCATTTTGGTAAAGAGATTCTATTATTCTCAACAAAACACACAACAGAGCAACTGTCTCATCATTCCTGAGACAGACTGCACTCAACCCAGAAAGCCAAGCCCATATGAGGCATTGTATAATTCTAGTATACAGGACAGTGTGACAAGGATTCTGTAGTAGGGGGCCATGGACAGTCTGCTCAAAGGCTACGACTATCAAAGGATTAAACTATAATTGGACCCTGCTAAGGGTGATGGAGAGTCTCTCTAGGGCCCACCCAAAAGGGCCATAGGTAGCCCTTACAAATGTTGGTCTCTAGGAGATGGTTCCCAGTGCCACACTGGTCAAGGTTTTCCCAAAGGATGTCAACTCCTTTGTGCTCTCCAAGCATATCAGAATAAGAGACCCTGTGGGATCCCCCAGGCATTCCATTTAAAGGTGTCTGAGAAACCACAGAGCACAAGGCAGAAATGAGTGGCATAGCTGAAACCACACACTATGTGTTCACACTAGTGAGAAGCTGGTTGTCAAAGCTGTGGCTGTGAAGCAAGGGAGCAGGGAGTGATAAGTGTCTAGCACACATCTTAGTTTAGATATGGTTGTTAAAGTCAATTTATAATCATCTGCATCCTACCAAAGTGGGTTTGTAAGCCTGAACATTCACAAAGTTTAAACCTTAGCAGAGATATTAGGAAATCCCAGCCTGCTAGGATGCCAAAGTGTGGAAACTGAGGTAGAAGACAGTTGCATAGACAAAGACAGCATGTTAAGCCCAGTATCAGACTCTCCTGCTTTGAATTCTAGCCTGGCTGTTTCCCAGTGTGAACTTAGTTTGGTTACAGGTTTATCACCAGGAGCATGTAGATATGAATGAAAGTCTCAGAATATTTAAGTTTTGGGTTTTAAAGAAATTATTTGTGTGTATCTGTGTGTGATGTATATGTGTTCATATGGGAGTGCTACTATGGTATGTATGTAGAGGTCAGAAGACAACATTTTTTTTTGAAGTGGGGTCTCACTCTAGCCCAGGCTGACCTAAAATTCACTATGTAGTTTCAGGCAGGCCTTGAACTCACAGTGATCCTTCTGCAACAAAATCCTATACAGAGACAGTTTGAGGGAGAGAAGGTTTATGTTGGCGCACAGTTTTGTTTCACAGTGTTTTGGTCCATCATGGCAGGAAAGGCATAGTGGAACAGTTCATTTCATGGTGGTGGCAGAAGACTGTTCACATCATAGTTGACCAAGAAGCAGAAGGCCACCCATGGTGAACTACTTTTCGCAATCAAAACCCACCTCCAAAAGGTTCCACAGCCTCTCCAAATAGCACAACTAACTTGGGAGCAATTGTGTGAAAAAAACATGTGCCTTTGGAAGGCATTCCAGATTCAAATCATAAGTGCTGTATTTGAACATAGTTAAAAATGGATCTGACACAGATGTTTAAACATTGGAACCAATGTTAAGGAAGAGACAGTACCTTAGAAAGTTGTGAAGACTATTAACTGGACTCTGGCTAGCCCAGAGCACACCTTCTATGCATGATGGAGTTACTGAGAGTGGAGAGGAGAAGGAAGGAAGTCACAGCCACACAGGCAGGGGTCTTCTTAGGGAGGAGGGTTGGGTGGGGGACATGCTTCTCTCTACATCCTCCAGTCTCCCAACTGAGGACACTACTCATTGATGCGTCAGCTGTGGGAAGCATCTGGTAGCAGTACGCATTCATGAGTATTTCCAGAGGAGCTGCTGATGGCCAGGCGAGGGGAGGGAAAACCACGGCTGATGAGATTAACACCAGAGCTGGCATTTATCAACTACTTCTAATACATGACCTTGCTTTAAGAACTTTCTGCATTTGGTCTATTAGTCAACGGAGGCACCACAATCCACATTCGGCACATCATGAATCTGAGGTGAATAGAGATGAGGTAATATTCCTCAGTGATACTGCAGGAGGTAGGGAGCTGAGATTAGAAGCCAGAAAGTGTGACTCCAGAGCTCATATGTCTAAGCATCCTACTCCCCTGTCTTATAGCAATTGCTCTCTGTTCACATTAGGTCTGGAATGTGGGATAGCACACAAAAACATAGGATATTTCTTGGTCCTGATATTAGAAGCATGAAACATGCAACATTGTTTTTTGATTTATTTATTGATTGATGGGTTACTCTACCATCCATCACCACTGCAATAGTCATGGCTGCAGCAGGAAAGAGAGGCACCCACAGATTGCGATGGCTTGAGGGATGTTTAATGGACTGCTTACCAAGATGTGGGGGAGTTCAGGAGGAAACTATTAAAGGACAGTGCTGTAACTTCTCCACTGCAGGATGCTGTCACTACCTGTAGGCTAAACAGAAGACAGACATATTGAACCAGGGTTTGGAACTTTGGGACCAGATCCAGTATGGAAGAGCTAGAGGATAGGGTAGTATCTTTTTTTGTTTGTTTATTTCCTATTTTTTCCTTTTTTATTGACAGCTTCTATACTTACAGACAATAAACCATGATAATTCCCTCCCCTCCCCCACTTTCCCCTTCACAAATCTCAAAAATCATGCTGAAAATCCCCCCAGACTGCACTTTTTCCACCACCTTCCCTGCTCTATTAGTACCCAGTCCTTTAGAATCAAGTTTGGTCCTCGGCCAGAATTTCCCCTCATACAATCCACCTTCTTCATCACTGGAACAGGATTCCACATGACCAAATCCTTCACTGAGCACCATGTGCAGGATGTCCACATATATCCCTGTTAGTTTCACCACGTCTTCACGAGAGGCTTTCTTCACATTGATTTCATGGACGGCAAATATCTGGTCTCTAGCATGGGGGCCCACACAGTCGGCAGCGCTTCCCCTCATGACACAGCTGAGCACACAGGGAGCCTTTCCAGAGAGGGTGAAGTCACACAGCCAGCTCTGCCTCGGACCACTTCCACACTCCACAGCAAGGGGGCCCCAAGCCTCTGCCCTGGCTCCTGCCCTCTACATCCAGGTGGACCACCAAGACCATGAGCATGTCGCACTACTCCAGGAGATCTATGTTTCCAGTAATGTTTGAATGTAACTATGCCCAGGCACCAAGTATAGTATCTTAACCTCAGATGCTTCCATCTGATGTCTTGACAGGACCTTCCATGAGCCAAAGCCAACAGGAAGGCAAGAAGAGAGGGAGAAAAGAAGATAGCCCCCACAGGTCATGAATTTGGAACACAGAGGAAGATAGAGATGAGTGGAGATTACATTGAGCAAGTTAGAACAGAACATGTGGTGCTGCTGTAATTCTGAAAAGAGATACTTTAGGGAGATCTCTGTGATGTCCACAGAATGAGCAGTGTATTTCCACTCAATGGAATATTATTCAAACAGAAAAATAAAAAGAATGGGGTACTAAAGTGTATAATTACTTTTATGTAACTGTGTCAAAACAGAAACAATTTCAAGGAGGAAAAATGTATTTTGGCTCATTGTTTTTGAGGGTACAGTTCACCATGGAGGGAACTACATGGCAGAGTTCATGGTGGTGGGAGGGTAGGTCTGGGAAGCAGACAGTGGTACACTTCCTCGAGCTAGGCCCCCGCTCCTAAGGGTTTCATAACCAACAGACAGTGACACCAGCTGGAACCAAGTGTTCAAAAATATGAAACATATGAGCCTGTTGGGGGCAATTGCCACTCAAATGGTAACACACTCCATACTGCACTGTGCATGGACTTTGGAAACATGTTGCGGAGAAAAAAAGCCAGACAAAAAATGATAAACACAGTATGATTACCATTACATAAAAATTCCAGAACGGAGAGAAAAAGTAGATGCCAGTGATGGGCGGGGGTTGGGGGGGGGTTGTGGGAGTGACTGCTAATGAGTAGGTCCTGGAAGTAGAGAGTAGTGATGGTTGCACAATACTGCAAATGTAATCAATGCCATCAGTAAATTGTATGCTGTGTTTAATGCATCACAATTGAACTAAGGAGCAGATGAGCAGGAACTGCCTTATTACCAGACTCATTCTTGCCTCATTTTATGAGCAGGGCGCCCAGATGCGCCTTACCTCTGAGAGTCAGGTGGGGAGTTGGTAGAAAGACTACAGGTGCCCTTAGGGCTCGAGATGTGCTCCTCACCTTCGGACAGCTCAACCTCCCCAACCGGACCTGCTCAGATTCCCTCCAGCTGCCGGAGCCACTGTCTGCACACAGCAGTGCTGGAGGTGTGCCAGCTCCCAGTAGAAATGCTCAGGCAAGGCCTAACAGGAGTCAGAGGTGGTGCGCTGGCCTGCACTCTCTGCTCTGAGACTCCAGATGCCTGCAGGTGTTTACTGACTATAACACCCTACTGTGTCCCTTCTTCCTCTTCTCCCACTTTCCCATTCCCCTCCTCACTCTTCCTTAACCTAGAATATCAGCTACTGCTCCCAGGCTCTTGTCTCAGGATTTATAATAACTATAAAGTAATGCTAGATAACATTTATTAGATTCTTATTATGAAAATATGGGTGAGAAGACACTGGCTTGTGTTTATTTTACCTCTCCTGCTTCCAGTGATAAGGTTGTCTTCATGTGTCAGGCAAATGACTCCCACTGGGACTCAGACATCAGTATCAACAGAATCCTCTAGAGAGGGTGTTTCAAATGCAGATGCCTAGGCTTCTCCATCAGAATACAGATTTATTTTATGCCAGGCTGTGGCCTGGAATCTGCTTTGGCCAAGCTCTGCCAGGTTCTTCTTCTTTTAAACGTCTCTCTCTCTCTCTCTCTCTCTGTGTGTGTGTGTGTGTGTGTGTGTGCGCGCGCGCGTGTGAATGTGCACATGAAATCCAGAGGACAACTTTGGGTATTGCTTCTCAGAAATGTCATCCACCCTTTTGAAACAGGGTCTATCATTGGCCTAGAAGTTGACAATTAGGTTAGACTGGCTGTCCAATGAGCCTCCTATCTCTGCTTCCCCATTGCTGGGATAACAAATGTGCTCATCATTCTCAGCATTTTTATGTGGGTTTTGGGGACCAAGTTCAGGTGTTTCCACTCTCACAGCAAATGTTTTACCAACCGAGCTACCTCCTCAGCCCCTGGCCTTCATTTGTAGGTTAGAATAAAAACAGAAGAAGCAAAGGAGAGGCTGTCTGTTGGAAACATGTGTGTGTCTGGTCAGATAGTCTTTCTACAACTGTAGTCCCTGGAATTCTGCAAGGAGAAACACTCCTTTTTACACTTATTTTCTCTAAAACTGATGGGATCCATAGGCACAAATGGAAGCTAATTTCAGTGTCTAATAATCATTAAGTAAAGGGAGTGAAATATCTACAGTAAGTAATTACATAAAACGTGCTTCTGGCAATATTTTCCCCCTTGGAAATTCAAACAGGAAGTCTCCAAGGACCAAGGTTGTATTCTTGGAGGTGGACACAAAGTAATTGAGCTTAGCTAATGGAGATAATTAATTAGGAAATGGATGTGCTCGCTTCTGAAAAAAATATTGGAAGAATCTCCCAGAAGGCTTATCCTCTCCTCTCTGGCTGGTTTTAGATGTCAGTGGCACCCATAGGGTCACAGCCCAGCCACTCTGAAGAAGTTAAAGAGCAGAGAGCTGGGTCTAGTGCACAGGCCTGTAAACTCAAATACGTTGGAAATTGAGGCAGGAGGATAACAATTTCAAGGTCTACCCGAGCTACAAATAATTTCAAAGCCAGGTTGGACAGCTTAGTAAGATCCTGTCTCAAAGCAAAAAGTGAAAAAGAAATTGGGGATATAGCCTAATGGTACAGTAATTGCCTATCATGTATGATGCCTGGGATTTAATCTACAGTCTGCTAAAAAATAAAATATAATAAATAAAAGCACAGGAACAGGGTTGGAGAAAATATAGGATAGAGTTACTTTTAGCCCTAAGAATCCTGGTTTTAGGAACACTCTACCTACAGGAAACAGTGCTGGGTTAGGCCATGGTTCAATCAAGTCCCAGCCTCCATGTATAAGCTCTCTGAACTTGGCCATGCCATTCAAGCCCCATGGGACTTGGTGCTTTCATCCTAAAATGAGGACTTGTAATAATAGAAACAGTAACGAGCATCCAGTGAAACTGCACTGCAGGAAAACAGACTATGAATCAGAAAGCCTGTTCTGGAAGCATCTTGCTAAACCCTCTTGGCCCCAGGTCACATGTCTTGTTTCTGAATTTCCTGTTTGACCCTTTCTGCCCAAGTTCAAGATGAAAGAAAAACCTGCATTTTGACCTGATCTTTGCAACTTGATTGCTTATCAGTTATTTCCGTCCTCTCCTCTTTCTAAATGCTAGCCTCCTCTTGCTCGTCTGGTTCCTGAGACCACTCCTGGTGCTGAAAGTGGTCATCATTAAATCTTACAGCCTAGCCCTCCACTCTTCTCTACAAATAAGAGCCAAAGATAGATACTACAGCAGTAAGAGATTTCATTATGGCCCTTTAACTCCATCTTCTATAATCATATCACTCTAGGATTGAACAGGCCAAGGCATGCACAATATGTTTGGAGTCCAAAAGCCCACACATATCAGTGGATCAGAAGGACCATGGGTTCTTGAGGGGCAAGAGGATAGGAGCCAAGCCATGAAATCACAGGCAAGGCAGGTGAGCACTCATGGATGGAAGCATACATCTCTCAGCCAGGCAGGGCCTTTTTTGTCTTGCCCACCTGCTATCCACACCATGTAGCCAATTGGTCATTATTGAATGAGGGGGAAGCTGAGGAACAGGCTAAGGAGGCACAGACTTAACATGGATGATGGTTTTGCTTTCTGGTAGGGGAAGATGTTACATTACATATCATTAGGACCTGGTATAGGAAGGCATTTGTTTTCTATGTTGATGAAAATTGTGTGCTTTGCATTTTTTTTATAGAACCAACACAACCATAACACATTTATCTTTCACTTTTCTCTCTTCCCTTCTTACTAAATCCACTCAAGGAAGTTGGGTGGGAAATGCCTTTCCTCCTGTCTGCCCTTTCCCAAAGACTATTTATACTGAGGAAACCAAAGTAGACAAGGGAGAATTCAGGAAGTTCTGAGATCAAAGGGAGTGGATGCAGGGAGTTGGGGACTCAAGTCTTTAGGGGAAGTGGTCCGGTGATGGAGAAAACACCCAATTCTAGACACTGAAAGATTCCCCTGGTAGCAGAGATTAAAGGCAGATCCACAAAACACAGGACTAGAATTCAGATCAAAACAACAACTAAAATAATGAACCACGGTGACCCATGTAGATAGTTCTGTGACCTATTCTATTTCAGGCCAGAGATAAATGACTCTGAGCATCAAGTACTTTAGAAATGCCCATGTGTCTACATCTGGCATAGCACATTTTGAGGATCAACTCTTTGTGGTAAGATTGTGAAGCTGCAGTCTGTTAGTGATATCTGCCACAGACAGGCAGTTGTGTGGTATGGACCACAGAATCACCATCTTGGTTTAATGGATGTGCAGTAAAGTTAAGATTCAGGGAACTACCTCAATATACTGAAATTCTTCTAAAGTTATTTCTTGAAAATTTGTGGATACTAGACCCCATCTTGAGTTCTGCAGAATGGAATAACTTATCCCAATGATTGAGCTCCTTGGCATAAGAAGACAAGGACCACAAATTATCCTCTATAAGCCTGCCTGTAGCCAGTCAGAGCTCAACCTCAGTCCAGCTCCTAAGACCTGCTTTCCTAAGACCACAACCCCCTTCTCAAAGTTGAGGATGGTAAGGCTAGAGGTCAAATAACATGTGTTTCTAAGAAAAAAAAAGTTTAATTTTTTTCTTCAAAATGATTGAACACAGCTGAATATTTTGCAATATTCTGGGCTGAGACAAAATTTCCAAGGTGGGCACAACTAAGACCAGGGCCAGAGCTTAGAAAAGAATAAGGTATGTGACAGAGCTCAAGACAGAGTAATGTGTGTGACAGAGCTTAGGAAAGAGGAATTTGCATGGCAGAGCTTATGATAGAGTAATGTGTGTGACAGAGCTCAGAACAGAGCGATGTGTTTGACAGACGTCAGGATAGAGCAATGAATGTGACAGAGCTTAGGATAGATCAATACGTGTGATGGAGCTCAGGTCAGAGTGATGCATGTGACAGAGCTCAGAACAGAGCAATGCGTGTGACAGAGCTCAGGACAGAGCAACACATGTGACAGAGCTCAGCGCAGAGCATTACGTGTGCTATCTTGCAACCTTCATGTGTAGCTCAGAGGGAAACTACTCACAGCATGGCTTGCTTGGGAGAAATGACCCAATAAGGGCAAAATGTTTCAGCTTTATTGGAAAAGTCTTTTCGTCTGACCAGGTTGGTATGACAAAAGTACGGCAGAGCAAATGGCTCATAAACGATGAGCACTTATTTATCACACTCCTGGGGCATCGGATATCCAGGTCAGGTCTCTGGAATGTTCTGTGTCTTGCATGGGCTGCCTCCTCTTACATGTCTGACTGTCATTATACCCTCACATAAGGGAAGAGAAGGGAGTCTCTGTGGTCCCTTCTTATAGGGGCTCTGTTCCTATGTATGGGGATACTTTTTTCATGATCTAATTACTTCCCAGAGCCTCATTCT
This sequence comes from Dipus sagitta, assembly GCA_036346955.1. NCBI lineage: Eukaryota > Metazoa > Chordata > Mammalia > Rodentia > Dipodidae > Dipus > Dipus sagitta. Next base: position 260,797,783 of record CM070770.1, on the reverse strand, counting down.
GCTTATATGATCACATTGGGGGTTAGGGTTTCAAGATTTGGGTTGGGGGGACATTAAAATTGTAGCAAAGGTCATCGGTCATATGTATTAGATCAAATGTGATGGATAGAGCAAGAACTATCAGCTGTCAACAAAGATATGTATGTGTGTGTGTGCACGTGTGCTTTCATAAGTGTGTACATGTTAGGTGTGTGGACATTTGTATATGAGGCAGACATCTCAGTCTGAGGCCAGACTTAGCTCAGGGCATTTTTACCTCTATTTGCTGTCATTATTCACTATTGTGTCTCTCTTCAGACCTTGTGTCACAGGAAGAGATTTAACCAAGCCTAGAATGTCCTACTAATGCCTAGGTACCATCTCAGAAGTCTGCCACCAAAATCTTTGTTTTAAAGAGAACATCATTGTGTGTGTGTTTCATTAAGACATTTTCATACAAGTTTAACATGCACTTTGATCATATTCATACCCTATACCTTCTCCTATCTTCTCTTCCCACCTCCCGTTACTCCCCTTCCTTTTCCCCAGATAGCCTTGCTTCTATTTTCATGTCATGTATATGAGTAGTTTTCATGTGAGCCTGTTGGGAATGATCTTTGACCTCTTATCGTGGCGCCCCTTCATGGTTATGTGAAGAACACGCTCTGAGTGTTGAGAATGAAAGTGGAAAGGAACAAACAGTATTTTTCTCAGATGTTGTCCCTAGTGAATTAGAGTGAATCTTTTCTTCCTAACTGCAAGTAGTACTACAGTGACCCTTGACACCACCCTTTCACACCCTTCTCAGAAATTCAGGAATGTGCAATCAACTTAGTCATCAACTTGGATGGTTTCTATTTGTGGAGGACATGTGTTTTCTGTTTGTAGGATCCCGTGTCCTTTCAATTTCTGGTTTAAATAAGAACAGCCCTGAGAGTAAACCAAGACTTTCCTCATGGAACCACAACATGTATCTTTGACTGCTTACCATCCAGGCTCTGCAGAGGACCATGGGAAACAGAACAGGGGTTTCTGTTTCCTTTGTATTGAATAATGTATAACTGTAAAGGGTCTGAGATTGTTTTTGCCTGCTAGCTTCCCTGTGTGATTGGTTGCTGATATGGACAGAGACTAGAGGTTGGGAAGGGAGACTAAAGAACACAGCTCTTATCCTCCCTGTGTTTCCCAGAGGCAGCAGTATGGTGCAGGGGATCAGACAAGGGTGCTTGGAAACAATCAGGTCTGCTTCTTTCTTGCTGTGGCCCCCTGGGAAAAGCAGTGAATGGCTTGGACTTTTAGATTTTTACATCTATTAAACAAGAGTATTTGTGTTCTCCTGTGATTTCTGTAGGCTTCCATGTGATAGTGTGTCTGAAATATTCCAACAGCCAGGGCACTTTTCTTCTTCTGTTGACAGCCCAGAATGTCACTTAATGCACAGGGAAAAGGAGTGATCTAGAAGAACAGTGATAATGAGAGTTTATTCATAGGTACTATTGAACGCTGGCAATGCCTGTGACTATAACATACCCCATGTGTGGAGCAACGCAGGCAAGACGGCTTCTTGCTCCAGTTAGATCCTTCTTATAGTAGGAAGCTGCTGGGAAATTATCTATTTTGTTTTTATTAAAAGGTTAGAAATAAGAGCTCAACTTTAGGAAGCTTCTGGTTAACTAAATAATGATCTTGCCTGTGGGGCCACCCACAGCTTCTCTTTCTTCTTACTTGTGGGGATCTGCCTCAAAATGGTGTATCTGGCTTAGTATGCCAAGGTCATCACTTTGTATGTGACATAGATTCTCTTGTTCTGGCTTCAAAGTGGGTGTCAAGGAGAGGGTAGCAGCCATGAACAGTGCCAAGGAAGGGGCATACAGAGGAATAAGCAGGCTCTGGGTAAAGGCATGGCTCTGTCCTTAGTATGTGGGGCCCTGGTTAGTGGGATTTTACTGTTCCAAATATATAGCAGGTGGTGTTGGTAGGAGGACAGCTTTACTGTGGTTGCTCTTTATTCTGGTCTTACTCCATCAAAATTGGAAGATGCTACTACAATGGTGGACCAGCAAGGGCCACCATCCACACTGGCTGTCCTTAAGATGGGAGCAGAACAAACACAAGCTGTCAGGATCTCTGCAAGACAGGCTTCCTGGCAGGCATTTTTTTTCTGGCCACAGATGGGCTTGGGATCAAGCTGTAGGGTGACTTCACTTGTTCACTGCAAGACTGCAGCGGTGCAATGGGGAGTTGGGTTCTCATGCTGATCTATATGCTACCAATGGTCCAAACAGAGTAAGGAGGCCAGTGTTTGGCTTTAAATTCAGAGAGGCTGTGTGCTATGTTTTTGAACTGGAATCTTCAAAGTACAGACCCAAGGCAGCTGCCTGGGGCTTGGCTCAAATAGATGAGCCAAAGGTTCCTCTTGTCCAATGCCAGCATAGCCTGTAAGCACCTGCTTCCTCCAGGCTGGGTGCTGCATGCACTGCTGTCTGAGAGTTTGGTTTCTGCCTATAGATTCCAGAACCCAAGTGAAGGCCAAGTGCATACTGTAGACAAACTTGAAATTGAAAACTTTAGAAAATGTTGTTTATGAGTCAAATAATGATTATCAGACATTTGCCACTGGTCATTATTATTACTTAAGACTCTGAAATCCATCAAAGCATGCCCTGCATTTCTCCAGTTCATTTCCTAAAGTTGGTCTGTGGTGAGGACTGAAATATTCACCCAATAAAATATTAATGGAGGGCCAGGCACAGTAGTGGTATACACCTGTAATACCAGCACTCAGGAACCTGAGGAAAATGGATTGGGATTTTGTGGCCAGTCTTGTTAAATAGTGAATACAAAACCAGCCTGGGATATATTGTGGGGTCCTATCTCAAAATATCAAAATCAAAATCCAAACCATATTAAATAAAAACAACAGATCCATTAACTGACAACATTTAAAAGACTAATTGAAAAGCGTTATTCATTTGATGGCAAGTTTTCATAATCATTTTTGGATATTTCTGGGAGTATCTGTAATAGGAAATAAAAATGCAAAAGCAATGTGATTATTCAACCAATATACTCTTCATTTTAGTAGTTTTTCAATTCTTACAAATCAATAAAGATGAAAAGAAGAATAGAGAGCCTGGGCTTGTGGTTTGATGGCCAGGCAGATAGACAACTCTAAGAGATGGGATGAGGGTAACCAAGTGACTATTTACTTCTTGGAGCAAGGACCATGATGGGAGAGAGAGGGCCTTGTCCAGGTACTTGGGTGGCAGCTCATGCTAAGAGATCATGGCTTCGTACCCCACTGAGAGCTAAGGATCCAGGATTTAATCCTGCCAAGACTGTGTGCTCAATTTAAAAACTGGGTCAACTGTCTTCCACACCCACTGAGTTCAAGCCAGAGGGAATGGCGTGCATAAAGTAAGAAGTGCTTTTCTGGTAAGGCTAACACATTTATTTAAGTTTATTTCTCTAAATTGTGTGCATACAGGCATTTATTTTCAAGCAAAATGTGGGATATAACACTGTTTAACTGTTATTTCCTAGTAGGTCTAAGAAAATATCTGAATTAGGAGAATCATCTGAGTTAGAGATGGGCCCTTGCAGATTCCAGTGAGGCTGGCTTTCTGAGTAGGTGTGATTCACTGCTATTAAAAATTTATCCCAGGGATATGTTACTGGTGAGTGATTGTGTTCATGTACTCTTATTTGAAAGCCAATTTTGTCATTTTAGTCCATTTTTTGAGAGCATCATTATTACAGTCAGTTTAGTAATTTCCTTTCACAAAGTGTAGGTTGCTTTGTTTTCAAACCTCTTCAAAACTGAATCTTGGTGCTGGGATGTATGATGGCCTATGGATCACAGGTATGACTTTTCTCACTTCCTTGCCACCTTCTCATCCACTGTTTGAAGATTGCTGTCTGGTCTACAAATGGCAAGTATGTTTGCTGCTGTTATTGGTAACACGGCAGAACCAGGTTGTGCATAGCCGATCCATTGCCGTGAAACATTGTAAAGGGCCTCATGTTCTTAGAGCACCCTGCTTTCTATTTACATTCTGCACAAGCTTGGCTGCCTGTTTGAAGGGCAGACCTACCAGACACTGAGCAATACATCTCTGTCCCAATAAATCACACCCAAGATCTGTTCCTAACCCAGGTGGGGTGGGTAAAGGGGAATAAACATAGAAGAATACAAGAGGTCAGTGGGTGTAGGGCCTATACACTTTCCAAATGCTTTGGCAAGATGTCACAGGGAATTCTAATTTTAAGAAAATTACTTATACTTTTAACATCTAGTTTTGAATGAGGAATTTGACTTACACACAGGAAAAGCAACTTTTAAAATGTAATATCCAATAGTAGTATTGTCAATGGAATGATGCTAGGGGTGGTCTTCATTTACATAATTATGAATGACTTGAAAGAGGAAGATCATAGCTTTGTGGATTTGGTGGTAATAGTCTAGACAGAAGACATACAGCATTCAACACAGCCTGTGGGCAAGAGTTCACCTCAAGAGATGAGCTAAGAAGCACTCTATAAAGCATCTGATCCCAAGAACTTTACCCAAAGATGGCTGTTGTGGCTACAGCGATGTTCCTAGGCCAATGCGCCCTGGAAGCCAAAATGCACAGCATGGCTTAGGAGTAAAGGAAGTAAACACTAGACGTCTCAGTGTTGATACAAACATGATATACACTTGGCCTGTATAGCCTGCTCACACATCTAGGAGCCAGCTGGATAGTTGCTGATCCAGCCTGGCCTTGGCCATCCTGACGGGTGGTTCTACATCTGTATGCCTCACCATGGTACAAGAGCAGAGCCAGGGATGAGGGGGGATGTTTTAGTTGTATGTGGCACATGAAGAATGAATTGCCAAGGTAATGGCTAAGAGAAAAGCCTGAAAAGACACAAAGGGCATAGCAGAGTCAGGAGACACAGTGTAAGAGAATACCTAGACTTGCAGTCCATTCCTGCATTTAGTGATAGACAATGCTTATTGTGCGTCTGAGCTGTACTGGAAAGTGTTTTGGATCTGAAGATTGAACAAGCATGGAGGTGACAAGGAGACTAAGGTGTCCTTTAGGGACTTGATTCCTGTGTACTCGGTATACACAGGAACTTGTAAACAAAACCTTTTGTGATCCTTACAGTACTATATAAGGAAGGGAAAAACTAAATGTAAGCTAAATAACAGAATATAATAAAAATCTTTTTTGCAGAAGGAGAACCTGTAGCAAAGAGAGATTGTCAGTTGTTCAAGGACATGCAGCTGGCAGAGGGTAGAACTGTTTGCAGATTGTACAAGCATAAATGAGAGGAAAATAAGGGAATATGGTTCTATCAGTGATTCTCACACAGCTTTCTGGCAACACCCCTAGCTTTTCAGATTCAGTAGGTCTCACATGGAGGCTGAAAATTGTTATTTCTAGCCAGCTTTCCCTGCTGATGCTGTTGTAAGCCTGACCTCACTGGAGGTCCCACTCTGAGAAGCACTGCTGTGAGTAGAATGGTGGGTACTATCTCACACCACCCAGATCCCCTTTTCAGACCAAACCTCTCATTCTCCCGGGTTGCCATCGTTCACAGTGGTCTCTTACTCACTGCTCTCACTCACTGCCATGTCCCAAAGCTAAGCTGCTCTCAGTGGGGGCCACTAGGTGCCAAATTAGCCTCCACAGCTCCATTCAGAACATCACTAAAGGGTCTACAGAAGGTTTAGGGCCACCTTCCTGTGGGTCTGTTTCTGCCTGTGCCAGCCCTACCTTCCAAAACTGCCTTGAGGGCTATCTCAGGGGAACAGTTCCTTTAATCCTTCTGGATACAGCTCTGTCTCAGAGCAGGTTTCCTGGGCAACCAGCCCATGATGCAGGGGACAAATAGCACTGCCTCTCAGCATCCCTGATGCTCAGGCCAAATCTTGATGGGGTTCTGAGAAGTCCTGAGAGGAATTCACCCACAGACAGAAGACAGAACAGCTGAAAAGATCCAGAGGTCAAGGGTTTCAGGGAACAGGATGTGGGCCATAGTAGCCACAGTGCGGAAACTCTGGACAAAGTACCAAGGCTAGGTTAGACATGACCACAAGAGGCAGTTACTATAGGGAGGACTTACGGTCTCTTCAGATAACAGTGGACTTTGATTAGCGTGGTAACAACTGCTGTTTGACTCATTGCAAAGGAGTTCCTTGACTCTGGAAAGTGAGTTGTACCTGTGTCAGACTGAATGATGACCTCCAACTGTGTTCATGTCCTCACCTGTGAGCATCACATTTCATGACAAAAGAGACTTTGCAGAGGCTGGGGATATGACTCCATTGGTAAATTGCTTTCCATGAAAGCAAGAGGATCTGAGGTCATCTCAAGCACCCATGTAAAAGACACACACAGTAAGGCATGCCTATAATTCCAGTGCTGGGAAGGTGGATACAAGAGGTCCTTGGAGCTTTTTGGCAACATAATCTAGCCAAATTAGTGAGCTCAGGGTTTAGTGAGAGACCCTGTTTTAAAAATAAGATGGAGGAGGGCTGGAGAAATGGTTTAGCAGTTAAGGCACTTGCATGAAAAGCCTAAGGACCCAGGTTCAACTTTCCAGTACTGAAATAAATCCAGATGCACATGGTGGTGCATGCATCTGGAGTTCATTTGCAGTGGCTAGAGGCCCAGTGTGCCCTCCTCTCTATCTCTATCTGCCTCTTTCACACTAATAAAATAAAATAAAAAAATAAAGAAAGAAAAAAAAAAGGTGGAGGGCTACAGATATTGTAGAGTGGTTAAGGTGCTTGCATGCAAAGCCAAAGGACCCAGGTTTCAATCCCCAGAACCCATGCAAGCCAGATGCAAATGGTGGTATATATATCTGGAGTTCATTTGCAAGTGGCTAGAGGCCCTGGGAAGCCCATTCTCTCTCTAATAAATAAATTAAAATTAAAATTAAAAAGTTTACTAAAAATAAGGTAGAGAGAAATTGAAGGATTCACCCAATATCAACCATTAGCCTCCACACATATGCATATGCATGCACAGCACATGTACTGTGAATATACATGCACAGTGCCACACTACATGAGAGAGAGAAAAAGAGAGAGAGAGGGAGATTTTTCAGATATTATGGTTCAGAATCTGGAGATGCTCCTGGATTAATGAAATGGTCAAAGTAGTCACAGTTTTCTTCTGAGAGAGAGCCAGAAAGCCAGAGTTGGAGATATAATAGCGGAAGCAGAGGTTGGAGTGGTGTGGCTATAAGCCAAGGCATGTGGGGAGCTTTTAGAATCAGGAATAGGCTCTCTTGGAGACTTCAGAGGGAGTCAGCCTTGCCAAGCCCTTAAATGTAGCCTCCTAAGACACATTGGTATCTCTGATCTTCAGACCTGTAAAATAATGAGTTTAAATAGTTGTGTGTTGTTTTACTTTGGAAATACTTTGTTATAGCAGCCATAGGAACTTGGTGGGCCAAGAGTCAAAGTGGGAGACAAAGCCAGGAGGACATAACCATGGTGGCCTGGAGGTGGTAGTGGCACAGGTTGGGTCATTCATTGTCAGATGTAGTGAGGGGTTGGATGTGACTAAAATCTCAAATGGGCTGTGGTCATAACTCAGCCTCATATCTTGCCACTGAACAGTTTAGCAAATGCTCAAATGCTTAGATTTCTCCTCTGTGAGAAGATGATAAGACTGACCTTAAGAACAAGCTAAGGGGAGGAGGTTAGATAAACCAGTGTTTTTCATGAGACTTGACATTGTACCTTCCCTTGCCCTCTTGCTTCTCCCCCATCTGAGAAGTGGGAGGGGCCGGACTTCTTTGCCCAGCTCCTCCCCCATTCCTTCCAAAGCTCCAGTGAGTGAGGGAACCTTGTTAGCTTCAGCTTCCTGAATCCCCCAGTCCCAAAGGTGGTCAAAGCTCATTCTCTTTTCTTGTGCTCCCCAAAAGAGCTTAGATGCAGGTAGTACTGCCCTCCCAAGTAAAATAGGATTTGATTCAGGGAACAAAGAGATGTCAATAAATGGTGCCTTCATGGATAGGGCACAGCAGCTGGTTTCTCGTATGCTGGGGACCTGACCCCATAAAACAGTACAAACTTCAGGGTTATCTTGCCATAGGGCTGGGACTCTGTGGGCCTACATCTGCTAGCTCTCACCTTCAGGGAATAAAGATGACTCTTGGGTCTTAAAGTCAGCTTCCAGTGCACTTGCTTCTTGCTCTGGCAGTGCTGTGGTCCGAGAATGCCCTCAAGCAGGAATAGGCTGAAAGCCATTGGCATCTACGGAGACTGTCTGCAGCTGGGCCCTGAGGTGGGCCTAGTGACTATGGCTGGATACTGTCAGTATCTGATGCTTAGTCAGAAAACATGAGTTATGTTATAGAAGCAGAGACATCCTGGGTGTTGAACGAAAATCAGGTATTCAGAGGTATAACCTACATTAGAAAATACGCAAAGCATGCTGAATTGTCCACCTAACCTGGTGATGTCTACATTCTTAGGTTCAAGTCAGCTGTATCCTTTCCCAGAATTAAGTCATTAAAACCCTTCTGAGGATTCCTTGAACAGGTATTGTGTTGGTGGTATGGTCTTTAGAGAGCAAAGGTGGGAAGAGTCCTCTAAGAATGGCTCTGTACTCCTAGTGCACATGGAAGACCTGGTCAATTCTCAGTAGCTGGGTAAGAACCTGTGAAGCAATGCTTTTATTATGTGTGATAGTTAGACTCCAAGGTGGTCCCAGTGATCCCCACCTCCTGGTACTCATGGCCATATATAATGCTCTTCTCCTGAGGAACTAACTTCTAGTTAATGGAATACATCAGCATTGCGGGAGGACCCTTCTGTGATAAGATCACAAAAGTCCTTCTTTCCCTTCTTACTTCTTTATGCCACACTAGAATTTCCCTCACTTGTCTTGATGTAACTGGTCCTCATTGTTGGGACAATCCATGCACCAGGGACTCAGGGAGGCCTCCTGCTAACAGCTAATTAGGAACTGTGGTGATCATTTTAATAGCCCAAGAGGAATAAGGTGTGCCAACAGTCATGTCAGGACCTGTCATGGACCCCAGCCCTGACTTATCCCATGACTGAGAGAGTCTGATGCATACGAATAGGCTAAGATAGGCCCAGATTCTTCTTCCAAAGAAACATTGTGACATAGATGTGGGTTATTTTCAACCTCCTAGTTTATGGAAATTTGTTGTACAAAGACAGATAACCAAAACATATGTCAAAGTCTATGAAAGGACCATTGAAAGAATTCTCATTCAGGACTATGCAGGTCTGTAGGACATCTCAATGCCCTGAGCAATATTTTTTGCTCCAGGAGAGCCCAACCCAGAATGAATGAAGACTTGAGTTCCATACATTTAGGTAACTCCTCCACATTAATATCTTGTGCATAAGGGCTCCATCTTCCTACACTCAGTGCTCTGTAAGAGTCTCCAAACAGGCAGTGATGTAAACATGCCAAAACACAGGCTCACATCTGAAAGATCTTGGCTGTCAGTCAGTCATTAGTGAGCACTATTTTGTGCCATGTGTTAACAGGCATAAGTCCATTCCAAAACTTCTGTGAGCTATTGCCACTCTAGGCATATTTCATGAAAAACATGAATAGAAGAAGCCTGAATAGAATAAAGGCATTTGTTTTGTGTCATTGATCCAAGGTACTGTTGGAGTCATAAAGTCCCTACTTAAATTCCAGTGGGATTTTGGATTCTGACGTCCCTTAAAATTCTCATTACTTTTTTGATTCAAATCCCTCATGTGTGACTCCATGGGATATGCCAGGGTACTATGAAGACCTGGATTAGAGTGTTGTCATTCACTAACTACATGGTCTGGAGTAAGTAGTTAAAACTCCCTCTGAATTTCAACCTCCACATCTCGGAGAAAAAAAAAGAACATAAAATAAAGTATATAGTTAGTATCATAGAAATTCAGTGCCTGGTATTTAGTTTGTGCTCACTGACTCTTATTCCTCAACCCATTTATCCACAGGAATATAGAACTATTTATGCAAGAAAGTTTATGTGGTAACTACAAGTTTTGGATACTTTCATAGAAATTGTCTCATCCTTCTGCCTTACAATAAAAAATAATGTTTGGCTCCAAGTAGATGAGACTGAACACTTATTTGAGCTACTTATAATAAAATGTGACAGGCAGATTTTGTATTTCACCACCCTGAGTTTTCTTTTATGGACTGCTTACTATCATTGCAACATTCAGCACTTTTTTCTATGTCAATGTGATAGACAATATTCATATTCTTCTTGGGTAATTGCCTTTTCAGCTGAATCAATGGCTTGCAGGCACGAGAAGGAGGCTGTTTTATCTCAACTTTATTTATCCTATGATTATACTAAGACTATTAAACTGAATCTCCCCTCCTACCAGGCCTGTCCTGTATCATCTTTAAAACTTCTCTCAACGCTCAGCTCTTTTGTGAATTTTCCCACTGCCATGCCTCACATTCCCAAAATATTCCCCTTTGCTGGAAGAATCCCAAACTTAAATAAAGGATCTGCTGGTAGAGTGAACTACTCCTCTGAGTCACTGGGTCACTCATTCAAGAAATATTCTTTGAGGGTTTATTTACAGTGGGAAGACTCTGGGGTTACATGAGGGAATGCTGAGGATACCATTATCCCTGCGTGTAAAGGGGATACAGCTGTGGTATATTCTAGAAAGGAGAAATTTCTACAATGGAACATTCTTGAGTATTCTTAGGATGTATAATAGATGGGAGAGACTGGTGAGGAGTAAATGTGATTTGATCTTCAAAATAAGATGGGAAGGAATGTCACATCAAAGTGTGTGCGCGGGAGGAGAGTGGAAGCAAAAGGTGATGGGGGAGTAACATATCCCAAGGCAGAGGAATAACATGTATGAAGTCTTGATGCAGCTCACTGGGAAGGATTCTGAATGGGATCTCAGTTTATCTATCTGAGCATCCTAGCTCCATGCCTGTGAGAATGGGGAGCCCATGAAGGGTAGCCAGGAAGAGAGCATTATGAGAAATGGGGTTGAGCTTCACAAAGAGCTCTCTGGTTGGAGGGTAGAGGATGGATTCAATTTGAGTGGACCAGTATAGATGGAGGGGGATGTTGCTTTATACAAGATGTGATGGAGGCTGGGACCAATATAAATGTGAACTAGAAACATGGAGTGACCCAATATTGAAATTCAGTATGACACAGTAGTAGGCTTAACAGGGGAGATGCTGGGGGGTGGGTTGGATGGACATCTAGGATAATGTCTCAGTTACTGGCTTTCCTTATTTTCAGGCTCATATTGCCTGTTATACCTGAAACACTGCACAATCACTTCCCAAAAGCACTAAGGATTTTAGAATATCGATACAGTTAGCAGGCTTTAGCTGTTAGAAACCACTGGAAGAAGAACAGATTAGGGGAGACTGAGTAGGTTCCTCTTAGAGTGGTGTTAATTAGTTTCCTAGAGTGATAAACTTGAAGCTGCCAAGGTTGACCTGGTTGAAACCATTTTTAGGAAGCATAATTTTATTGGCTTATTTTTCTGCCTTCTCCTGGAGATATCCCTGCCCCGCCCCAGTCAAAGAGCAGACATTTCCACACCATAATAGCCTACACGTACTATACTGTCTTTGCTGCATTAAATGTTTTATTGAAGGTGATCCAAATATCAAGTACAGAGGTCTGAGGTCTAGTCTTTCTCCTTCTTTGGAGCTGAAGGAGCCAAGTTGCTATTTTCCTATTTTTCCACCACAAAATTCTAACCCTTTTTAAGTATGTGGTTTCATCTACACTCTTTCCTATTACTTGCATCAATATTTTAAAATACTTAGTGCCTTGGGAAGTGATTGTATAGTATTTCAGGATCCTCTAACCCAGTGAATTGAGGATGGCTTCAGTATGCCCAAGGCCAAGTGGTAGTGACTTCATGGTTGTTGTATAGAAGGAGATTCTAAAACCATATGTGGGCTCAGCAGGAAGAAGTTCTGGGGTTAATTAGTGATGTCTGTCATGGTCTCAGGTAGGGAAAACACAGTCTTATGAAGCTTACCAATGTTCTTTCTACCTTAGCCTTTGCCAGTTGTAAGAACAGTCATTGATTAATCTATATTAATTTATAAAATCTCAAATTATCTCTCTTTTCTGTGTGTTGTTCTTTGGATATTTCTGAATTATTCCTCAAATACAAGATAAATTATTTGACAGAAACAAGACTGATTTGTCTGTCTTTAATTCCTCCTATCCTACTCAGCACTTGGCTGCCCAGGATGGGGGTGGGGCTGGTAAATCATTTTTAACTCTACTTCTCTCCACTATCTCTACCTTGCACATCTTTCTCTAGTACCATGGCAGAGTTAGAATGGTGCCCCCATTCTGAGCAGGGGGATGACACCTGCCCCATTCTTGGCCTTGTGTTCTGCTTTCAAATCACTCTGGAATTAGAATGAAGAAGGACATCTGACCATGTTGGTGGGTTGGCCATCCTTTCTCCAGGCCCACACAAGCTTCATAGCAGTATCTTTAGAAACAGGAAGCATTTTTGCTGACCTTCAGGAAAACAAACAAACAAGAAAAACTTTATCTGAATTCTTGGGAGAAGTATGTTTAGTAAGCAATTGAATGACTCTTGAGTTGGACAAGCAGGAGTTCTGAATGTAAAGAAGTGTGTGATGCTTCATGGTATAATCTGGTAGAGTTGAGATCACTGACTCCTGGATTTATAAAATAGTACATTTAATTTTTAACAGATTATATACACGATGTTGGATGACATTAAACACAGAGTTAAATCTGCCATAGCCCATTTTAAGCAGCCTTGCAGATAAATGTCTCAAATCTACTAGCCTGTCCAATGCATTTCTTATCTACACACATCTGTCAATGACTTCCACCACACTGAGCCTTTCTAATGTATCCCTGAGGGTTATTTTCTTTGCCCCAACCTTGAAGTACAGGTGACACCTACTGTCTATGACCTGGATGGCACTGACAAGGGAACATCTTTAGAAGTGATTCACAATTTTTGTGATCACAGACCCTTCTAGGTCTCTAACAAAATCTTTTTACAGCTTCCTGATTGACAAAGAAATTATCTGAACATGTGCAGACATGGTTTGCTCAGTGTATTATAGTTCATTGATTGTACTTATATCATAGAGCATTAAATTGGTTATTCAAAAGTAATATGTCAACACAAGACCTTAGTATATAAGAAGTGATGTGTATTATTCATGCATGGAAGTTCAGTTCTGCTGGTCTTCATTGAGCTGCTCACATTTCTGGAAATGAGCTGACCCTTGATGGTCTGTGCTGTCACACTTTTGGAAAGGAGATGACCCTTGCTGGTCTTGGCTCTAATGACAGAGGTGATAGGCTTTGCTCTGTAAGTCTCAGATTGGAACAGGCCCTATTGGGCATGATCAGAGGAAGAACGGAGGTACAAGAGACACAGTCTCCTTCCTGCAGGTGTCTTCTGACCTGCTTACAAACAGCCCACTGGCCAAGCATCTGTCAAAGTGGAAGGGTGCTACTTAGGTATAGGCAGAGGAGAGGAAGCAGAATTGGGGAAATGTTTGCAATTTATTATAAGAGAGAAAAAGAATGGCTAGTTTGTTTATCTACTTAAGGTAGATTCACAACCTTTTTCAGACAAGGCAATTCTTATAAATGTTCTAGATTTTGCAGACCACATATAGGCCCTAACCTGTATTCTTTTTTTTGTCTTCCTTATTTCTTTCATTCCTTTGTTCCTTCTTTGTGTTCTTCCTTTCTCCTTTGCTGCTTTTTTCTTTCTCTCTCTTCTTTCTTTCTTCCTTTCTTTTCTCAGTATTTATCATTTTCATTTTTGACACTTTCATGCATGTATAAAATATATTTTGATCCCACTTCCCCTAGTTACACTTTCCTGTCTCCTATCCCTCTAGCTAAACCTATCTTCATCCCATTTAATCCTTCTGAAGGGCTTCTGAAGGCCCCCTTTATATTCTTTCTGCCCCCTCTTCTGAGAGGTTTCCTGAGTTGTGGAGGGGTTGGCTTACATTTAATTTTTAACACATTACATACACATTTATAGATTATAAAACCAGATTATGTATATGTTTAGGGCTGAGCACATGCTAGTCACTTACTCTTGGTAACTTTTCCAACTATGCATCTGGTTTTGGTGGGCAACCATAAATAACGGCAATAGCCAATATTGTCTTGGGGCCTCTATAACCTCCTTGAACAACTCACTGGGTGGAATGTCATCACTGTCACTGGAATTTTCAATTAATACTCTAGGACTTCTGGGAACAGCATTATCTTCCCATGTAGGGGAGTATTTTTTATACACTTAAAAAATTTCTCATGTTTCAAATTGTCTCACCAATAGTAGGTTTCTATGTGACTTATTCATATGTGCTTTGTTTGGATTCACCCCCCAACCACCCATTCTCTCCCTCATTCCTTACCCCATCCCTGCTTAAGCCATTGCTTCTGATTATTACCACCCTCTCTTTCACCTCCCATCTTTTCTACTGTACCCCTGTGTAGCGGACAGCTTCAGGTTCACTGAGATGAACTTCCAGACCAGGCACAGTTATGGAGGAAGGGATATTTATTGAAGCTTACAGATCCAGGAGAAGTTCCATAATGGCAGAAGAAATTGGCCTGCCTTCATAGGACCAAGCAGAGAGAGAGAGAGAGAAGCACAAGCCAAAAAGCCAAAAGCCACAGCACACTTCAGGAACTCCAGCTAGGTACACTTTGCATATCTTTAGATTGAAATCTGAAACCCACCACTACACCTTAAGATCCACCCATTGACACTGCCTCCAGCCAGGTGGCTGCAGATACAAACTACAAACAATAAAAAACTGAATATATTGGGGGCCATCTGTTCAAACCACCACACCCTGTTAAACCTGCCCCTTGTGGTCCCTTTCTAGTTTCTTGGCCTCTACACTCATTCTGACTTAAACCCATGGATCTAGAAACTTGAAGCCATTGTCGGCACATGAGAGAACTTGTTTCTCTTCTCATCCATTCTTTTCTCTTTTAACAATCCTTTAATAATGTGAAAACACTTTTTGTTTGAAAATTGTATCAAAATGTGGTGTAGGTCACATTTGGCACCTGAGCTATAGGTTGTCAAGCAGTGATTTGAAAAGAAGGAAAATGTTCATATGACTAGTAATACACTATGTTCTGTTGACAAAAGATACCAGACACCTGACATTTAATTTGATCTGCTCACCAGCTGGATTTTTACAGGCAGATGTTACTCAGTGCACCTTTTACATGGGAGAGATGCTAGCGGATTCGATGCGACTCTATGCAGGTTATGGCAGTCTTGGAAGGGAATGGGGACTTGCCTATGGTTGGGCTGTGTGGATTGTTTGTCTTCTCTTTGGTGGCCAAGCCTCCTTGAAGAATAGGCCTGAGGAGGGTTGTGCTTCAGCTATTGAGAATACATCTTTCTGTGGGTAGAGGGAAGACTTCTCACTGTGAACTCCAGCCCAACCCAGGCTGATTTCAAGGCATGAAGGTGAGTTAGCTCGCCACAGGGCCTACTTCCCAGGTTCGATTTCATCACCATGGTTTCTCTTAACTTAGCCTTCACAGGCTTCTCTAGAAAGAGCCTTTCAGATGTGGTGCCTAACCCAAGTCTTCATGGTGAGTCTGGCACAGTTTTCTCTAAACCAAAATGTAATCAGAACGTGCATTTTGAACCCTTCAACTTCATCCACAAACACAGGTTTTACTCTTTTCCTTTTACAGCCCACAAACCAGACAATGTTACTAAACAAATATAACAGGATATTAAGCTAGTCTCTGTCTATGCCAAGTTCATTTAGTTATTATGTGGGGAACATCTAATTTAGTCCTCACCAACAGGAAGTAAGCCAGCTTGCACAGGTTCATGTGGGTGATATTGATGGGATACTCAACAGCCTTCTGAAAAGGAGGTTTAAATAAAATGAGTCAGCTAATTATTTGTCCTTACCCATGCTTGCTAGTTACTAAACAGGGAGCTTTGTTGATTTATTCCAAATTGGCTAAGACTGGCTTTATGTAATAGGCATGTCCAACCGTGTGTGTGTGTGTGTCTACATGTGCGTGTTTGTAGTTGTGTATGGATGCACATGTGTTTATGTGTGTGTGAAGGACAGAGGTAAATGCTGGGTTTCTTTCCCAATCACTCTCTGCCATAGTTTTTTTTTTTTTTTTTTTTTTTTTTTAAGGTAGGGTCTCAATCTAGTCCAGGCTGACCTGACACTCACTCTGTAGTCCGAGGCTAGCCTCAAACTCACAGTGATCCTCCTGCTTCTGCCTTTGAAGTGCTGGGCTTAAAGGAACACTTAGACTGTGCCATACTTTTTGAGATGGAGTCTTTCACTGAACCTGGAGTTCATCAATTTGGATACACTAGCTGGCCAGCAAACCCCAAGGATTCTCCTGTATCTACCTTCCCTGCACTAGGATTATAGGGGTAGGTCACTTCACTCAGACTTTACATGGCTGTTGGGGATCTGAACTCAGGTCTTCATGCTTACCAGGCGAGTACTTGAAACTGAGCCATCTCCCCAGCCCCCGGCATACCTACCATTTTAAAATGTGACCCTATTAAGTTCATACCCAAGAACAATACAAGTTACAAAAAATTAAAAATTTACATATTTTTAGTTGAGCCCCATTCATAGATATCCTTGGCCTATGCAGCTGCATGTGGCCTGTGAGGAGCAGATTGGACATGCCTATGGGTCTACAGAAGGGCTTACTTTAGAAGTTTGTCCAAGGGCAGTCTTTTCTAGACCTACCCAAGATATATGATTTATGCACATTAGTTAGAATATTAACATATACATATAATGCTTCTATGTGTTATGAGTTCAAAGGTACATCTGTCCAAACAAACTGGAGAACACTAAGGTTAAGGCAATTTTTTTTTTTTCTGTCCAACTCCTCAGAGTCCTTCCTATGTAAAGGAACATGCTCCATTTCTAGGATTTTCTAAATCATCTTGACCTGAGAATCCTTCTGTTCATACAGCAAATACCATGAGTTGATTCTCTGCAGAACAAACTTTGAGTATCATGACCGCATTTGAAATGTCACTGATACTCTATACCTGAGAGTTCTAGTAGCACTCTGACTAGGGCAGAGTTATGGTATGTGTGTGTGAGCAGGCCTTAGAATGCCTTTTCAATGCATCACATCAGACTTCATTGTTTTGGGAAAATGTATAATAAAAATCAGGGCTGCTAATTGTACAATGTGTATGTCCATCTCTAATGATGAACACTATGGGATGAAGGGCTAAATGCATTCATTGCTAAGACTCTGAAAACATAAGTTCTGTCCTAGGATTTTAGAGAATGCAATTGCCAGAAAACTCATTGCTCCTCATCCTGGGAGGTTTCATCCATAGTGCTGCTGACAGGATACATTTTAATTGCTTTCTGGTATGAGTTAGCAGTGCTTCAAGCCTTGTTCCCCTGCACCACCCCCCAGCCACCATCACCACATATGGTGACTGCACATAATGATTGCGAATCAGAGCACTATTCCGATCCTGAGGAAGACAGCATGAGGCTGTGTGTTTTGCTTCTTATAGTAGCCCATCTTTTAACCTCATTTTGAGCCCCCCATTGGAAATATACCACTTCCCTAGTACTGGGCACCTCTAGCCAGCTGTTCCAGGGGCAGCAGCAGCTCACTGAGGCCCAGAGGAAACTCGTAACCTGAGTCATGTCCTCCTTCTGTTTGTTCTGTCCTCCCAGCTAATGATATTACCAGCCCCATCAGCCTCCAAAGTTAGAAAGTTGTGAGTAATTTTTTATTTCTTCCTCTTCCTTACACCTATGAGCTGGTAAATCCTGTTGACGATACCTCTGAAATATATCTCAAATCCATCTCTTCCTTTCATTCTTATGCCCACTGCTATAGTTCAAGGTCTTACTTTCCTTAGATGGATTATATGGCCCTTTTGTCCTGATCTCCTTCTCATAAACTATTTCTATATTGTAACCTTGACTTCCAGCACAGTTAATAGGAACTTTGACATTTTGTAGGGGCCATGCTGTGTGCTGGGGATGGAATCCAGCGTGTTGCTTATTCTGGGCAAATATTTTGACACTGACCTTGCTTATGTCAGGCAAGTACTTTAGCACTGAACTTGCCTATGATATTCAAGTACTTTAGCACCGGCCTTGCCTGTGCCTGGCAAGTACTTTACCACTGTGCTATATTCTAACCCCAGTGTATTTCTGAGTACTGTTTTTTATTCTCCTTATACTTTTTCCTCCTACTCTTTTTTTTATTTTCTATCCTACTTCTCCTGTTTTTTTTTAAATATTTCATTTGTATTGTCATTCAGTCTTTTCAGCAAAATACTTAAAACTCTCACAAACTAACTTAGGGAAAAGTTAGGCTACATAATTGGATAACTTGGAATTTATCTCTCATCATGACTAATCCTTAAGCATTGCCAGCAAAAAAAAAATGTCATATTTGCATCCATTATCAGTGATCCCCATCTTTTGGCTCTATTCTAAAGTAGTGTCTCACAATGTGGTAAGAATATGGCTTCCCCTGAGCAACAGACAATAGAAAAGGGGTTCTCTCTTCCCATCACAGTTCATACATAATTTAGAGAGGAATTTCATTGGTTTATACTAGGACACATGCACATTTTTCAAGAAAATGCTATGATGAAGGGGATGGTATACTCAGATTAAGGAGTCTTAATCATATGATGAATTATGTTGTCATTTCCACCCAGTTACCTGGATTTAGATTACAGCCGGAGCACAGTTTCCCAAGAACATTGGGATATTGTTGTTGGGAACAGAGAAATGAGTGAGTGGCTAAACACCAAATGATCCTCCTCACTCCAGGCATTCAATTTGTTCTAGTGCAACATCTCATACCCCTTTCCAGTATGATTCTATGTAACCATAATAGCTCACTGCTTCTGAATATGTCCTGAAAGTCTCCTACTCCTGCCAATGGCCATGCTGGCCTCTGGTCTGTAGCACACTCTGGGGCTATTTCAAGGTTGCCTACTGCATGAACCCAGATCCAAGTTTCACCTCAAGAAGTCTGCTTTAACTAACCCCTGGCCCCCAGCCTGGATTCACTGGTCTTTTGGCATGTTGCTTAACCATATTTCTGCCATGGTTCTTAGCATGAAATGAAATGTATAATCTTAGCACTAATTTCCTATGATTCCTTCCTCTGTTAGATACCAATGCCATGACTGCAAAACCACTATTTTGTTCATCTGAATGCTTCCTGGAGCCCGAACGTGTGCCTTTTACACAATGCGAGCCACATAAATACTTATTGATTGGTTCTAGACCTTCCATCCATTAAGAAAAGCTAATGGAGGTTTTCTGATTCCCATCAAATGGCCTATTTTAGAATGCCCTATCAGTCAGATTTCTAAGAATCAATAAAATGTTTGCTCAGATTTATTCTCCTCACTCAAATTATATTTCAAAAATAAGTTTATTATGTATTTTGTCTCTCATCTTACTGATATGTAGACATTTCATAGTTGCAAGTGAAAAAGAAAACAGATGACTAAAGGTGTTTTCAAGCACTTGACTCTTGCATGTGTTATTTCCTCCACCTGGATTCCCTGTGGTCACCATATGATCTG
Source organism: Dipus sagitta (assembly GCA_036346955.1). NCBI lineage: Eukaryota > Metazoa > Chordata > Mammalia > Rodentia > Dipodidae > Dipus > Dipus sagitta. Next base: position 260,778,177 of record CM070770.1, on the reverse strand, counting down.
CTAGCTAGTCTTTGGCACAACCCACCATGAACTTCACCTTCACCTCTGGACCTCCCTCTGCTTCTTGGTGGTCTTCTAGTGCTGGTTCTGGTAAATGTGCATGCTCTCTGATGACTTTTGTGTTTGTGTTTTTCTTTCTCTGAACTATGCTATAAACCTTGCATAGTCAGAGGCCATGTTTCGCTTGGTGGCTGTGTCTCTACCACTTCTGGAATAATGCTTGGCACCTATATGAGTATTTAGGGCCTCAGTTCATAAATGTCATTGTGCAAATTGAGGTAACCATTATGTACAATATATTTTATCTTTTTCTATTTATAAAAACACATATGCAACCAGATATCTATGAATACATGAGCATATATATGTACATATACATACATATGTATGTATGTATATGTACATATATGTATGTATATGTACATATATATGCATACATATGCATACCACAATACTGTGTATACTGCATACATACTCAAACACTATATATAAGTTGTGTATAACATAACTTAGAGTTGCCTTACACCTTCTCAGCATCCTCTTTCTGTTCCCACCTCACCATTATTTTTCTGGAAGCTTCTCAGTGCAAATTCTGGACACACAGAGTAGGCCAAAAGTGCCAGGGAACCTGTATCAACCCTTTAACTAAGGACAAGTGGAAAACAAGGATAGGTACCAGAGGTCCTTCACCAGGGCCACATCATTCCAGAGTCCTCCTCAAAGGCATTGAATTCCAGTCACATTGTTGGCAAGAATGATAAGCTTTAGAAGCTGCTTTGTGTATCACTCAAACTGATCCTTAGAATTTGTTATCTAAGACTAGGAAAGCCAGTAAACACATTTTTCCATGTGTATGTGTGTGTGGTTTATGTATGAATATTCACATGTATGTACAGTTACACATGCACTTGTGTGAGTATACATGTGGAAACCAGACACTGACATCAGGTGTCTTCTATAACTCTCCACTTTATTTATTGAAGCAGAGGAGACACCCTGACTTTACCCACTGAGCAATCTCCCCACCCTTCAAGGTGGTTTCATAAGCTGCAGGCAAATGGCCTTTTTCTCCTTTTACCTCCCAGCCTATGGATGTGGCTTCTGGCTTCCCTTCCTCTCTGCCTTTTGCACATGGAAGGTAGGTATCCATTTATAGTGACATTTGTGCAGTCTTCTTTAGGAATCCAGTTGGACAGAGCCCCATTGATGACACCCAGAGCAGTAGCTTCAGAAATTCCAGAGGCTTCCATGTGCATTGCCATTCAGCTTCATTTTTATCTGTTTTCAATTTCTCTTTCAAGGCATTCTGTCATTCTCCCTTCTCCTACATCCCCAGCCCCTCCTCTTCCAAGGCACCAAATGAAAATCCCATCACACTGCTGGAGCTGAAAGAGCCTTTGAGAAAGGCAGCCAGTGCAGCTTGAATGTTTCTAAACTCTGAAACTAAAACTGCAAGTCACAGAGAGAGCAGAGTGGGGGCTGGGGACTCTCGGCCTGGGGAAGCTAGCAATCCTCAGACCACCTCAGGCTCTCAGCCTCCTGATGCCTTCTAGCACAGTTTGAATGCCTTGATTGGGCATCTGTCTTTCTGAATTTGACTTTGAATTATACATGTTACAGAATGAAACATTAAGGCTGTATCCACTGAGGTTGCTCTGGCTCTTCTGTCTGTTAATGTCCTCAAAGCAAGCTTTGTTCAATTTATCTAAGCTTACTTCAATGCCTTAGGGAGGATGCTCTTCTTTATTTCACTCATTCATTCATTCTTTCATTCAGTGACTATAAGTGCTCTGGCTCCAATGATGTCCATGGCCATTAAATAATGTAAATACTCCCCCAGATTTCAAAATCTAAGGGACAAAGGGACACAAGACAATTACTACAATCCTTGTAGTCGATCCTATCCTCAAGTGGAAGTGGCAGTGGAGCACTCAGAAGTAAGTGCCCACAGGATCAGGATGTCCTGATCTAGGGGTACAGGAAGGGTTTCCACAGGAGAAAGTAGGACTCAACCGTCAAGAGCTGACTTCATACCCTTAGCCCATGATGGCTCCTTCCAATCTGTTTTGTATTAAATTAACTATTTACCTTTCTGAGCTTTAGTTTTCTAATATACTTGGCTAGAACAATAGCTACCTCATAAATTATGTGACATAAAGGGGAGGATGCTTAAAATATGGCTAGCATGAGCTACAACAATAGCAGCTTAATGTTTGTTATTTTTGTGTACCCATTGTGCATGTAAGTGTGTGTGTGTGTGTGTGTGTGTGCTCACATGTGTGTGGGATCATATTTGTGTGCAGGTGCATCTGTATATGTATGTAACAGCATGTGGAGACTGGAGGTTGACGTGCAGTATCTTCCATGATTATTTTCCACTTCATTTTCTGAAGCAAGGTTTCTCATTTGAACCCAGATCTTGCTAATTACTCTAGTCTAGCTGGTCAGCATGCCTGGGAATTCCCTGCCTCTGCCTGCAGAGGACTGGGATTACAGGTGGACTACCCTGCCCATCTGGCTTTCATGAAAGTATTGGGGATCTGAACTCAGGTCCTTATGCTCTTACCCACTGAACCATCTCCCCATCCCTTCATTTGTTACTTCTAACAATTCAATCAAGCCCAGGATATTGAGATAGCTCATGTGGATTTGGGAGGTGGAAATGGATGTGCTGGGTCATTCCATGTCTTGCTGCTTTGTCAGGAGAAGGTGAATGACAGGGTGTTGCTGCTGCACAGGTAAATAAATGGTTTCCTCTTTCTATTCTTGTGGGCACCAGTGAGACCTACCATATCCCTATGCCAAACCTGCAATTTATCAAAAATAAAGCCAAGGATAGTAGCAATCTTTCTGGCCATGAAAGCAGCAGGATCCAGGTAAAAAGATTGCTTCTGGGGCCATTATTTCATGATGGGGTGTCAGCTGTGTATCACGGAAGAGGGAGGACAAGGTAGGTCTGTGCTTCTCCAGGTCCCATTGAGCTGGTGAGATGTCCTGCGTATTTTTATTAAAATTTGATTTCTGCCTGCCTTCTCTTCAGCAAAGGGCTGTTCAAATATGTAACAATTAGAATTCAATATGCTAATACAATGTCTCATTAGTGGAGCCACACAATCGCCCCCAGTGCTGCATGTGCAAAGCAACATGGGTTCCCGGAAATTAGCTCGGCTTCCTGCTGTCCCCATCTGAATCTTTCCTCAACTACTTTTTGATTGCGAGGAGCCAAGCTCATTTCAGCAGTGGGAATTTTGCTGGACTGCTGATCCCTAAACTCATTCAAAAGATTAATAAAAGTTTCTTTCCTTCAAATTTTTTTGGTAGAAACATACTTCATGACATATACCTGATTCTTCCTTGCAAATACTCCATTTAAATTTAGTCCTCAAGTTTTCAAATTTTAAAAGGCTACAAAGGAATCGATCATAGCACAAAAGCATGAAGCAGTTTTGGGTTGGTTGGCTCCAGTTAATTGTGGAGAGAGCACAGACATGACTGAACTTTTCCCATGGTTATGGTCCTATGAGGTAGCAGGCATCCACTCTGCTGTGAATTCAGGCTGTATACGAAGGTGGGGCTGTTTTCTGCAAGGGTTTTACCACCTGGAATATAATTAGTAGGCTCTGTGTGGTTTCCTATATGGACTATGGTCCTAAATAGAGCCATGCATCAAATGTCTGCTCATGCTGTCCTCTTTTCTCCCTCTCTGCCCCCTTTCTCCATCTTTTCACCCATCCTCCATTTTTTCCGCTTTCTGATTCCTTTCTTCTCTCTCTTTCCTTTCATCCCTCTCTCCTCCTTTGAACAGGTACTATGGTAAGCACAGGGGATGCGCAGATGAACAGGGGCAGATGTGGTATTGTGATGATGATGATGGTGCTGATGATAATTTAAACAAAAACAGTTAACCACAGAGAAGTGATTCTTACAAAGTGATCGCAACACATAGTGTCACATGTTGGGGAGTCACATTGGAGAGCTGTATGGCTGGAGGTATAAGAAAGGCCAACCCTTTCTAACCAGGCAGGACAGGGGACCCAGGAAGGCAAGGTGCTAGCAAGGTGATGCAGTGGAAAGCTGGAAGGGGGAACAGGTCAGACTGTAGAGAGGTGATGAGAATTCACAATTCACCATCATGCTTAGAAGCATAGAGAGCATTTTTTATTTGAGTGTTTTCGTGAATTAGATATACGTACAAGCTGACCATGGTTTTCAACACAAATTTGAGTATTTTAATTTAAATCTCAATTCTCTCTGTCTCTCTCTCTCTCTTTGTGTGTGTGTATGTGTGGAGGTGTGTATTTGTATGTGCAGATGCAAGTGTGTATGGCTGTGCATGCACAAGTGGGTGCATACATGTGGAGGCCAGACAACCACGGGTTTGTTTCTTCAGGTGTTATGCACCCTTTCTTGAGACAAGGTCTCTCACTGTCCTAGAAATTGTGAAGTAGGCTAGACTGGCTGGTAAGTGAACCTCAGGAATCCACCTGTCTGCTCTCTCCACCTCCTGAGAGCTGGGATTATATATGTGTCTCACCACACCTGGCTGTTTTGAACTTGGGTCCTGAGGATCAATCTGAGATCTTCATGCTTGTAAGGCAAGCACTTTATCCATTGAGCTATATCATCAGTCCCTCAGATCTTAATTTTTTAAAGTTACAGGGTTTGCTTATATTCAGTTCTATGCTTAGAGTCCTCTTTCATCAATAGGAAACTGATACTTCAACCAGTCACCAATACAGAAGCTGGGAATAGAGGACCAAGGTGCACCATCCTATTTCCATGGGGAAAAGCTTTTGCACAGGTGGTTGTTTTGCTTGCTAAAGCATACACTTGGAGGTACAACAATTTAGTCAAGTAGTTGATTCAGTTACATCCTGCTTAACTAATTAACACCAATTCCACGCTTGGTTTTTTTTCCCCATTAACTGAACAAAAGCCATTACTAATGAGGCCAGCATAGAAAATCATCTGACTTAATTTGCTACTTTGCTGGGGAGATTTCAAATAAGAAAAGTTATAAAAATTCATAGAGAATACAGAGGAGTATATAGGGTACTCGGTATGCTTAACAGCAAGTGCATATAGAAAACCAGAGTGGACAGTGCTATGTTCATGCCACCAGGATATCTGGAGGACAAGGATGAAGATGTACCACCCAAACACAGAAATGATGAGGTACATGGCCTTCAAGCGGGACTAACATGGGCAGCAAATTGTCCATAGTTTCAATAAATGTAAAGAAGGAAAGTTTGCATAGGAGCTAAGTGTGTGCCGGGTAAGAGAGGAATTACAGTATGGAGTGTGTGCAGGGCCTGTGGATTTCAGTGGCAGCTGGTGCACTCAGGCAGAATTAACTCAGAAGTAGCTTTGGTAACATTTCAGTTTGATGTCTGTCTTTTCATGTAATCAGCATAAAGTAGGTACTCACTGAATATCTGTGAAGAATAACTCATCCCACAACAGCCTTGTGGGCTGCCATTTGTGCAGTGTTCAAGATTTTTTTCTTCTTCTTCTTGGTTTTAGAGAATAGAAACTCAGTGAAAAATATTCAGTGCAAAGGAGCACGTGTGTTAGGAGAAGATTGAACTCTGTAACAGACTCCCAAATCCAATAAGACTGACTTATATTTCTCTCTTTTGCTTTGGTCCCTTGGTGAGTGGTACCAGCTAGTGACTGACTGACTTTGCCTTGTGTAATCATCCTACTTTGTTCTGTCCAATTGGTACTCAGACATCCCCTTGGGCACTGTTTTTGTCTTCATGGTGGAAGTTAGTTTTCTTGTGTGTCTGCTTTTCAGTGCATAGCCAGGGACAAGCTGTTTGTCTGCTGGTAAGGGATGACAGGATACTGTGTATAGCCTTCCTCGTTTGCCTAAACTTTGTTCTGTAGGAAGAGGATAATGCACTTTGGTGGACCCACAGGAAATTTGTATAAAGATTAAAATGGGTTCAAGGCACCCAACAAAGTATCAGAGGAGGGCTGGAGAGATGGCTTAGCGGTTAAGCGCTTGCCTGTGAAGCCGAAGGATCCCGGTTCGAGGCTCGATTCTCAAGGACCCACGTTAGCCAGATGCCCAAGGGGGCGCACGCATCTGGAGTTCATTTGCAGTGGCTGGAGGCCCTGGTGCACCCATTCTCTCTCGCTCTCTCTCTCTGCCTCTTTCTCTGTCACCCTCAAATAAATAAATAAAAATGAACAAAAAAAAAAGCATCAGAGGATGGGAGCTGTGGGGATGCTGGGGAGCTCTCTTCTCTCCCTCCCTCCCTCTCTCTCTCTCTCTGTCTCTCTCTCACTGTCTCTCCTCTTTCTCCCTCTCCTACTTTCTCTTTTCTATGTTTCTTCTCTCCTGTTTCCTAGCTACCTTCTTTGGGTCTCCCACCTTGGAATGGTATGCTCAGTGTTTCTGAGAGCTGACTAGCATCTCTTGGTTCAAATTATGTAAAGAGAAGATCTGACTGGTCCATCCCCACGTAGTCAAATACCAGAACACTGACCATGACCACCTTGCAGGGAAGGAACCCTAGCCATGGGACAGGATAGGCAGAAGACATGGACATTTTCTGAGCCCTCTGTTCGCAAAATGATGTAAGTATATGGCTCAGTCAGCACAGATATTAGGGTAGCAAAGGGGAAAGTATGTGTGTAGTTTGCCCCATCAGACATTTTTCCAGGTGGATCCCTTGAAAACTGATAAATTGTTTCTCAGTCTTTTCTAAACCTGACTGCCATGAATCTGTTCTTCTGAAGCTAGAGTCCCGAGTGCTGACTTCATGAATGAGAGGTCCTCACACTGTTAAGTGGGAACAGATTAGGGGTAAGACATGAGTGAGCTGCCACTTCCCTCACGCTTAGCCTCTTTCACTCGATTGGATATAAAGGATATGGCATGGAGGTAAGGCTGAGTCCATCCCATTTGTGAATGAGTTAGTTTGTGAATATGTTTTCTGCTCTTTTCCAAAGATGATTGGCATGACAAGCCCCATCATCTCCCACTTACTATCCGAATTTCGTCAAGAGTGATTTCACTCCCATGAGCCAAGACAGATGAAATTTCTGGGTTGTACTTGCAATTTTCTCTCATTTTGTTCTATGCCACAGGAGTGAATATATAATTGTTTTAAACAAATCCAGTTTTATGCCCTCTTCAAGGCAGCACATATGCAACAGTCTGTGGTTGACAATTTGAACAGTTCAAGTCCAGACTTGGGATTTGAGTTTCTCATTTTGAATTCTATTTCCTCTGCTTGCTAGCTGTACACCTGCGGGTTGGTTCTTCACTGCTGCAGTTTCTATTGCCTCATCTAGACACATTGATGACTCTGATAGTCACTTTGTGATGATGTGGGAACTAACACTTAAGGTGAGCCTTGGCAAGCTTTTTTCAGGGGAACTGGTATAAGGCAAGTGTTTGTATCACATGACAAGAACAAAGTTGAAGGAATTTAGGAAATAGCCATCCAAACAAGGTATGTGTTTGACAGAAGTAGATCTCTTTTCCCCAGAGTACCTAAGTATGGTACAGCAATGCACAAAGTTGTGTCTTTCAATCAACACCACTTTTTTTGTGATTGGTGACATATGGGTGAGATCAGTGTGAGAAAGACTGCCCTTAAAAACTCTACATGCTGTGACTGGAGAGATATGCATCAGTCCATCAAGTGCTTGCTGTGCAAGAATGGGGACCTGAGTTTGGATCCCCATCATCCATGTAGATTCTGGCCATGGCAGCATGTGCCTGTATCCCAAGTCTTGGGAGGTGGAGACAGGTGATTCCTGGGACATGCTGGTAAGCTAGACCAGAGGATTTAGTGAATTCACTTAAAGACCCCATCTCAGTAGATAGGGTGGAGAATGACCAAGGATGAAACGTGACATTGGCATTTAACTTCTCATTGCTGGGATGACGCTCCTGATCAGAAGCATCTAACAGAAGATAGAAGAAAAGGGATTTGTTCTAGCATACAGCTTCAAGGGGAAGCTTCATCATGATGGGGTAGGCATGGCAGGTACAGGAAGCTGGCTACCATCATCACATATCAGCAGGAAGAGAGCAGCAAGAGTGAGCTCACTAATCATGGCAAACAGAGCTAGATTATACAATTCCGAGACCCACTTCCAGCCATGCATATCCTCCAGTAAGGCACATCTCCCAAAGACCCCGCATCTTTCCCACATTCTCACTAGTTGGGAACCAAGTAATAAAAAAATACATGAAACTATATGGATTATTTTACATTCAAACTACAACACATGTGCACCTCCCACACATATAAATATGCATACACAAAATCACGTGTACCATGCACATACCCCACTTCATACTAGGGTTGGGGATGATGGCTCAGTCAGCAACACTTGCTGTGTAAGCATGAAGATCTGAAATTTGTATCCTCAGTACCCACGTATATGCTGGGCATGTGGGCATTGCAGCATATGCCTGCAATCCAGTGCTGAAGAGTTGGAGACAGAAGGATACCAAAGACATGCTGACTAGCTTGTCTAGCTGAATCAGTCATCTCTGGGTTTGATGGAGACCTTATCTCACAATAAGGTGGAGAATATTTGAGGAAGATACTGTGATTAACCTCTGTCATTCACATGTAATTCATACTAATACACACATATGAACACACATACCAACAAACTATACATACATACAAAATAGCCAACACACACTTCATGTGTTTATATATTGTATGTATATCTATATCTATCTATCTATATATATATATATACACATATGATATTTATATATTCATCTATATTGTTTGGAATCAACCTGTCTTATTATATACATGCATGAAATAATACTGTGATGTGTTAAATCCTAGAAGTTGTCACCTTTTTTTTCATATTTTTTTGGTGTATGAATACTTGTGTGTGTGTGTGCATGTTCATGTGTGTGAATATGAGTATGCTCACGGAGAGATAAGAGGAAAACTTTCTTGTGTCAGTACCCACCTTCCACCTCATTTGAAGCAGGGTTTCTTGTCTACCAGGCTCACTGGTCCACGGGTTTCTGGGAAACTCTTCTGTCTTGTCCTCCCATTTCTCTGTTGGCATATTGGGATTATAGAAGCCCAGCTTTTATGTGGGCTTTTAAGATCTGAAATCAAGTACTCATGCTTACATGGAAAAAGTTTTATCTACTACGCCACCTCCCTAGCCTATATATATATATATATATATATATATGTGTGTGTGTGTGTGTGTGTGTGTGTGTGTGTGTATGTATATGTTTTTTGAGGGAGTGTGTTGCTCTAGCCCAGGCTGATCTGGAATTCACTGTGTAGTCTCAAGGTGGCCTTGAACTCATGGTGATCCTCCATCTCTGCCTCCCGAGTGCTGGGATTAAAGGCATGTGCCACCATGCCCGGCCTTTCTCATATTTTTAAGTCCAGCTTGAAAATTTAAAAAAAAATGAAAATAGCTGGTACAGAGAGTGGAAGAAGGAACCACTCACCCCCGTCTAACCCCTTCCCACTTTAGTGGAGAGATACCTTGCAGCTGAAGATCAGGTCAGGTTCTATGCCCTACATTTTGTCAAAGGACCCCTTGGCACTTCTCACTGCCTTCTCTGAGACTTCTAAACAGGAATTATTGTGAAAGGGCAGCATGGAAGTGATGGTGTAGAAGTTAAAGAACAATCACAATAGGGACAAGGGTTACATAGAGATAGTGAAGGGCTATCAAAGAGGGGATTTCATCTTACCATCAGGGAGCCCAGATCATCTTCTTGTCTCCTGAGGATAGGATAGTAGACCCTCAGTGATGCTAAAGGACCCTAATCCCACAGTCATACAACTGTGCACCATAGCAGTTTAGTACTGAGAGTGGGGACAACTTGGGGCCCAGGATGGAGAAGGAAAAGGACAGACTGAGGTAAGCAGCTGTGGATGAAAGCTCTGGAGCATCTCCATGCAGGGAGCTTTGTGTGTCTCTGGTTTAGGTATTAGGGTCCAGGTATAGAATTTACTTGAGCAAAAGCAGAGGGATATAAAGATTAGGATTCATGGGCTGAAAAGATGGCTTAGCAGTTAAGGCATTTGCCTTTGAAGCCTAAGGACCAATATTTGATTCCCCAGGATCCACATAAGCCAGATACAGTATGTGTCACATGCATCTGGGTTTGTTTGCAGAGGCTGGAGGCCCTGGCATGCCCATTCTCTCTCTTTCAAATAAATAAATAGAAATAAAGCATTTTTTTTTGTTTTTTTAAGGTAGGGTCTCACTCTAGCCCAGGCTGACCTGGGATTCACTATGGAGTCCCAAGGTGGCCTTGAACTCACGGCAATCCTCCTACCTCTGCCTCCTGAGTGCTGGGATTAAAGGTGTGCACCACCACGCCTGGCTAATAAAACATTTTTTTCAAAAGAAAAAAAAAAGAGAAGGCATCATGTTTTCCCTAATGGAAAAATGTAGAATTTAGCATTCTAATACAGACCTGCCTTCCCATTGTCCAAAGAAGTTGAGACCCAGGAAATGCTGAAGGTCTTCCTTGGGAAAATGAAAGTACTAGCTATGAATATGGCTTTTTTTTTTTTTTTTTTTTTTTTTTTTTTTTTTTTTTTTTTTTTGCTCTTTGTTGCTGCTGTAAAAGCACAGTTAACACACTCAGGATATACACTGTGGTGACAGTAGACAAACGATGCCCTTATTCCACTGAACAAGTGGGGAAAATAATGTCCCAAGAAGTTATGTTGTCTGTTCCTCATCACACACCTATGAACAGTAGGTGCTAGACTCGAAGTCAGATGGTCTCAATCCAGAGACCTCAGCCTTTACCACTCTGTTCTCTGGCCTTCCTGTGTCTCACACTCCAGAGGACTGATACCATCTTGTTATTCCATCTAACCTGATCATCTACTGAGGTAAAGACTTAACAGCATAAAGAGCATCCAACAGCACCTCTTGTACTACACAATCTATTTCTACAGTATGATGTCATTGTCTAGCATGACCTTGATGAGGATAATAGTCCTGCTTATAGGACAATGGTCAATATTCATTACCTTTTTTTTTTTTTAACAAAATAGTTAAAGGCTAGTGTAATTTAAGGAGAGACTAAATTATAGAATACATTACATTGCTTTAAGATACATACCTTAACATACCTGTCCCCTATGTGAGTCTATACTCAATCATGTTAAAAAAAGAGATTAAGCATTATCCTCTCCATTCTCATGTATTGTACCCAATAACCAATGTCAACAGCTTCATTGCCTTATACCAGGCTTCCCATCGTGACTTCTAAGCTCTCAAGCCTGTGCCTTGCCCATCATGTCTTTCCTATGTATGAACCTTTCTTAAGGAAACATGGATGGCAGTCAGAAAGTCACGATCCATGTGCCAATATACTTACTTAATTGCCATTTCTCCTTCTCTCTACCATGTGCCATGAGCCCCAGCTAAGAGGGCTGTATAAATTTTTACTGTGAACAAATTCCTGGCCAGAGAAACAACTTAAGGAAAGAAAGGACTTACACTAGCTTACAGTTCCAAGGACATACATTTCATTATTGGTATGAAAGCATACAGTTGGGCCGGAGAGATGGCTTAGCAGTTAAGGCATTTGCCTGCGAAGCCTAAGGACCCTGGTTCAATTCCCCAAGACCCATGTAAACCAGAAGCACAAGGGGGGGGGCACATGCATCTGGAGTTCGTTTGCAGTGGCTAAAGGCCCTGGCGTGCCCATTCTCTCTTTCTCTCTATCTGCCTCTTTCTCTCTCAAGTAAATAAATTAATTAAATATAAAAAAATAAAATAAAAGGGGACAGTGACAGGAGCAGGGAGACAGCTTATCACATTATAGTGAGGAAGCAGAGAGCAATCAGGAAGTGGGGCAGATGACAAAACCTCCAGGCCAGCTCACAGAACCTCACTTCCTCCAGCAAGACTCCACCTCCTAAATGTTCCACAATCTTCTCAAATAATAACATTATTTGGAGACCACATGTTTAAACATGTAAGCTTATAGGTGACATTTACATTCAAAGCACAGTCCGATTGATTCCCTGGTTGCTCACCTTCTTGGCTGTTTGCTTAAGTGTACTAGGATAATCTCTCTCAAGACCCTCTTGCCCCAGGTCAGTCCACCACACAGGCCGTCGCTTTTGGGTCCATATCGGATCATGTCACTTTTTCCTTTAGACTCTCCTTAGGGTTTCCCTACTCTTGGAAGCCACCCTCACTGTCAGTTTTATTTACTTGTGTTCTTTGAAAGATGTTGAGCTCTGTGATGTTATCCAATGTCATCTTCATGTGCCGATAGGTATAAGCACACTGGGCCACTACCTTGGTAGAAGTGTGTGTGTGTGTGTTTGTGTGTGTGTGTGTGAGAGAGAGAGAGAGAGGTGTTTCAGTTACCTTTGTGTTGCTGGACAAACAACCTGGTCAGAAGCAGCTTATTGAAAGAAAGTGTTTATTTCAGGCTTACAGAATCCAGGGGAAGCATCATCAATGGCAGAAGAAGCTGGCTCACTTCCATAGACCCATAGCAGGGAGGAAACAACTATAGCAAGTAGCAAACACCAACAGCTAGAAAACACAAACAGCCAGAGCTCCAACTGCCATGAACAACCCTTAGGGCTGGACTACAGGATCCACCCCCAGTGACACCTCCTCTATCAGGCTGCTGGAGATTTAAGTTGCAAGCTTAATCAAAAATACTTCAGGCTATGAGGGACATACATCCAAATTCAAACCGCCACAGGAAACAACAGATATTTGGCAAGAAAAATTAATCGACAGATGGACTTGAGACTCAAAGGCACTGGACATCAATTTAGGGTCTCAGAATCAGCCATGTTAGAACCTTAGGGTGCTAAATGAACATACAGATTGTACAACCTAGTCAAGATGCATCCAAAAGTGCTTCTGAGCATGAGCTCCAAGGCTCTGGCACTTTCTTCAGTGCTTCCTCTTTCTAGAAGGCAGAATGCAAGGAAAGTGAAAAGTATGGCCTCTTGGGCTAGCAACACTTTGATTGATGACTGGACTTGTGACTGCAGTGATGTTACCTATACAAATAATATGATGGGCTCCAAGGCTTTACTATATCCACAGTGCAAACAGCTACAAAATAAGGTGATGTGAACTTTTAGAACAAGAAAGCCCTATTCAGATTTGACCTAGGTTCCCTATTACTCCTGTGATCCTGGACAACTTTGTCAGCATTTTGTGGGCTTTTGTAACTAAAGAGGGAAGGTTTCTCCTGCGTAGGCATATTATGAGAATGTTATCAGGTAATGGGTGTGCTCAGTCGAAGGGCCCTGCATGGAATGGGTGCTCGCTAATGCTGTTTGTGATGAGCAATTTCTGCATCACCACTATCTTAACCACACTTTATTGATTGTGCGATTCCAGGACTTTGACCCGTGTCTGTTCTGAGGTACAGAGCCTAGGGTTCAGAAGGGCCAGGATGTGCTCAATATAAGCCATGTTAAATGAAAAACAGACTCACCACAGTGTAGACTAATACAACCTGGGAGATGGAGAAGATGACTTCTTGCCATGTTGTGACTGCTTCAAGTAAAGGTATACCTCTCTGGAATCTGAGTGGCATCCTTGTTTCCAGATGACAGAGACTCTGATTGCCCCTCCTGACTCTCAATGCTCCCCATGGACTTGGAGAAGGAGCATCTTGGAGTGTACATCATAAACGGAACCTTGAAAGACCTCCACTCCTAACCGTGGACATGCTTTTCTGGATAGGACTTTAGATGGGCGGAGACTAGGCTCATGGAAATGGACTGGGCATATGGGTAACTCGCATTTCCCAGCAAAAACGAATCCCTCTAGAAATCCATGCAAGTGTCTAATGATTTTAAAACTACTAGTAACCCCCTCCATACCCACTGTCCCTGCCAAATGGCTGAGAGTCCAAGCCAGCTGGGTGTCTGCTTATTTACATAATTAATCTAGTATGAAGTCTTTATATGTCCCTCCTCAACCTTCTCTTTTCCAGGATAAATAATTCCCAATTCCTCCATCCATAAGCCCAATTTTACAACCTTTTAATCATTTTGGTGGCTCCCTTCTGGATTTCTTTTGGCTCTATTTAAGCCTTATCTAAATTTAACAGACACACTACAAAGGCAATTAGAGATGAATCCATCAGAACCTAGACTGTCTCTCATTTGGATCCCTGTCATCCTTTCTTTCTCTGTAAAGCATGACATGGACAGTTCTCATCCCTCTTCTTGAAGAAACATGGGCCAGGGGTGGGCTGTCCATTCTGATGCACATAGTATGTCATCTAAGACTCTGAAAAGCCAAGTCCTAAGATGTGGACCAAAAACATACTTAAGCCCAAGAGGGAGATATTGTATGTATGTATGTATGTACGCATGCATGCATGTATGTGATTTTAGTGTATGGGTATAATAAGAATTTGTTGCAAAGAGGTGTTCAACAACTCTAATTCTGTGACCTTGAGGGTGGAGGCAAAATAACTGCTCACAAAATGTTCTTCACAATCATTATTGTCAGCATCAATAACTATTTAAATCATGCTCTTAGTCTTATTATTGTTCATGCTGCATGTCATTGTCCTCTCCTGGGTCTACTCTGTCCTGTGCTACATTTTTTTCCTTCCATGGTATGGCCCAAATTTCATAGGGACTCATTTGACAGGGTGTAAGCAGTGGGATGGATATTTGAGTAAGGATTTTCAAATATAGACATTCATGTTTGGCTACCCTGTCAACAATTTCAAGGTGAACCCCCACCTGCTCAGCAGCTAATTTGGCGAGGGAGATTATTGTTCTGTGAAAAAATCAAATAGAATCCTTTGGGGCTTTTCTTCAGCAGCCCTCTCACATCACTCTGGTCTGGAGATCAATAAAGCAGAACCTGCTCTTCATTACTCGTTAATAATGCGTGAGCAGAAAGCAGCGCATAGAGTAGGGCCTCATGCGCCTCCCTCCAGAAAGACAGTCTGACTTGGTTGTAAGTAGTGCAGGATTGGTGCTGATGGTGGCTGAGTGACTTCTCTGTGGCCACATTTGACTTTCACCCTGTGAGATGTAGGTGGAGGGGTCTTCTGCAATATGACAGAGCTTCACATGATGCCCAGGGCATCTTCCTGAAAGGTGCATCCTGCTTAAAGTGCTTTATCATGATTGTTAGCTAGGCATTTACTGAGTTAACCACTGACTAGTAATGGAAAGAGAAAAGAGAGAGAGAGAGAGAGAGAGAAAGATGTGGTAGTGAAGGGATGAATATATCTAAGAGCTGTCATTTCAGTATCCCCCAAAGATCCAGAGATTAGAAGCTTGCTTCCCAGGGTGGTGTTATTGGAAGATGGCAGGACTTTTATGAGTTGAACATGGTGTATGAGTTAAACATGGTGAAGGTCTTTGGGTCATTGGGGGTGTACCCTTGAAGAGGATAGTGGGACCTTGTCCCTGCTTCTGTTTCTTTCCCATCCTAGCCATAAAGTAAGTGGTTTTCTCTGCCACACAGTTTTGCCCTGATGTGCTGCCTAACCACAGACCCAGGGCAACAGGGTCAATATCATAGACCAAAACCATCAAACTGTGAGATAAAGTAGATATTTTCCTCCCTTTAAAAATGTTTAATTGGGAGCTGGGGAGACTTCTTAGTGGTTAAGGTGATTGCTTGCAAAACCTGACTGCCTGAGTTCTATTCCCAAGTACCCACATAAGGCCAGATGTACAAAGTGGTGCATGCATCTGGAGCTTGTTTGCAGTGGCAAGAGGCTCTGGCATGCCCATTCTCTCTCCTTGCCAATAAATACATTAAAAAATTAAAAAAATTAATTGGTAGCCAAGTGGTGCTGGTTCTGGAATAGTTATAGCTGTTCCTAGTAGATAAATTTGCTTGGTAAGGGTGAGTGTGGAGGGAAGGATTCACTATGGGCAGCTCTGCCCCAGATCTCCAAGGTCAGGACACCTCCGGATTGCCACCTGATGACATGGATTAAGTAAGCAGTCTCAGGGAAGAGAGGAGCCAGTATTAAGGAAGAAAGAATGCTCACCCCTCAGGGGGCTAACCTGGTCCAATCTTGCGTATGAAAGTAATTCAGCAATTCACACAGACTCGGGGGCCAGCTAGTGTGCCCTGGTGTAGCAACTGCTTACGTGGTGTGAGTGTTAGTGTAGATTGGTTGGTGCCAGCTGTGGCAATTGCTAAATATTTTGAATACCCTCTGTGCTGAGGTCAATGTCTCTTTTGAGGGTGTCTGTGAGGATTGAATTAGAGATTATATGTGACAGCTGCTGGCAATTTGTGATATTGCTATTTTGTTGCTGGGGCTGTTATCAGAATGAATTCTGACAGGGTGGAGAGTTAAGTCCTGACACCCATGCTTAGGGGTTGCATGAGCAGCACATTGCTAAGTCACTGTCATTTTGGTCAGAGGCTTTTTCAGGCAAAAGTATAGAAAGACTCAGTTCCAGTTACCTTCTTGTTGCTGGAACAAAGCATCTGACCACAAGCAGCTGATGGGAGGATTTTTTTTTTTTTTGGCTTACAGTCTCAAGGGGATGCTTCATGATGACAGGGTAAAGCATGACATGAATAGAGGCTCCACATCACTTCACTTATGCCACAGCAGGTGGAAAACAGCAGCAGGAGACTGAGCTGAAATCTGGCAAGGGTCGCTGGCTATAACACTCCTAAACCTGCCCCCAGCACTACTCCTCCTCCAGCAAGGCTCCACCTCCCAAATTGCCATCAGCAGGAGACCAAGCATTCAAAATGCATGCTGTAGGGGGACATCTGATTCAAACTACCACAGCCACTGTTACTAAAGATGCAAAATGGAAAAGGCCACATGTTCTCAGGATCCAGGAAGTCCTTGGTTGAAGTCCAGCACTATGATCACCACTTACTGTCTTGGATGAATGTCTGGGTCTCAGTTTTCTCATTTGTAAAGTGAGGTAACCATACCTCCATCAGTTTCCTGAGTACTGAATGCAATAAGGAGCTGAGAGCGGGCCTGGGACCTGGTCTGTTTCAGGCACAAAATTAAATGCCATTGTTTTTTATATTTTTGTTCATTTTTATTTATTTATTTGAGAGTGGCAGAGAGAGAGAGAGAGAGAGAGAGAGAGAGAGAGAGAGAGAATGGGTGCGCTAGGGCCTCCATCCACTGCAAATGAACTCCAGACACGTGCGCCCCCTTGTGCATCTGGCTAACGTGGGTCCTAGGGAATCGAGCCTCGAACCAGGGTCCTTAGGCTTCACAGGCAAGCGCTTTACCGCTGAGCCATCTCTCCAGCCCTAAATGCCATTCTTACTGTGTTTATTGTTCATGCAGCTGGGTCTCTCTGAACTGCTCTGAGTTAGTTTTTAAGAGACACTTACTGACTTAACTGAAATAACTATTTTCTGATCAAAAGTCTGTTCCTCCCACCCCTAGCTTTTCAGAATATCTTTTTAGTCATGGAAGCTGGTGCAGGCTAGAAATCAGCTCCTTGGCGAACTTGTCCACCTACATCAGATGTTATAAGGATTGTATACCTGACCAAACCAAGCTCGTTGCCCCTCTAAGACCCACCTCCATGCCAAGGTGAGAATTCAATGGGCTGAAATAGACAAAGCCAGTACTTTAAGGGTAATTGACGTGTGGACGTAGTGAAAATTAGCCAACATGAATGGTGGAGTAGATGCTTCAGGAGGGCATGAGTTTGGGCAGAGTGTTGGGGGCTCCTGTTTGCAAAATAAGTCTTAGCAAATACTAGGTGCTCTGTAAACAAGCATTGAACAGGCAAATAAATAAATGATTAATAGGGCTTCCTAGAAGTGGGGTGGAGTTTCTGCATGTTGTAGCTCTCCTGTCATGATTATGGGTTGAAGCCATGTTTGAGAACTACTGACACCGAGCATGCAAGTACACATGATAGAGCTGAACCAAAGGACAGAAGGGACTCACTCCAGCAGTTACTGATCAATTCAACTCGCAACAGTTCCTCCTCTTTAATGAACATTCACTGAATGCTCGCAATGTGGTCTGTGATACTTAAGGCACAGGTTCTACTAAATAGCCTATGGTCAGCAGAAGGCTTCAGAAGTATAAAAAATAACCATACTACAATGTGCTAGGATCTAATATTTTCATCCGTGTTGTGTTGAAGGCTAACAGGAGGAGGGGTATCCATTCTGCCTCAGGGCCAGCTGAGGCCAGCTGGGGATTTATACCTATATGACTTGGGAACAGAGAGGACAGGAAACTCTCAGGAAGCTGAGGGTATAGAAAGTACAGAAGGCACAAGAAGTGCATAGGATGTGGAAGGGCATGGAAGTGGATTGCCTTGGAGGTGGAGGGCAGGGCTAAAGCTTCTGAGATGTTAATCTAGGCTGAACGAAGAGTACTGTACATGGACACAGCAGCCCCAAACCAGGATACAGCAAAGAGTTGGGTGAGTTTGAGGAATTGAAAGATACAGTAACTATGTAAATGGAGGGGGAGCATCCTGAAAAAAATGCTCTTTGAAAGACAAGACACGGGCCAGAAGCTTCTGGTCTTTGGAGGATGTGCAGAGTTCAGATTTCATTCTGAAAAAAAATCAAAGCCATTAGTTGTTGCAAGCAGAAGACATGTGAAATTTTAGGGCTAGTCTTTTCACTGTGGTGGAGCAGAGAAACGTATGCGGGAATGACAGCCATTGGAAGGCAGTGAAGGTTGTCCATGTGGGAATGCCAGCAAGAGTGGCCTAAGCTGGTGGCAGTGGGGATGGTAGGAAACACATACAGGCATGGTGTGCCACCTGCTTGAGTCTGAGACCCTTGTGCTTGGCCTCACCCTCAGCAAGCACAGTTGAAAGCTGGCTCATCAGGAACCAGGGATGTGACATCAAGGTGGCTTTCTTGGTTTGGATTGAAACACAGCAGGGTGTCTCTATAGAGAAAATTTTCCAAGTGTTATTTCAACTTAATTCCCTAGTCATTTTAAGATATATTTCCACAAATTTCTCAATTTTAAGGAATTAGCCTCCAACTCAAAATAAGAAATATACAGTTTACTTACCCCAACAAGGCTTGAAAGCCCTGCTGGAGGAACCTCTAGTTTCAGGGGCATTAATGTTGTCATAGGCAGACCTCTCTTTGACAATGTGGCTCTGGTTTCTAATATGGTGTCCCCACTCTCAGACAGCCTCTCCCCATGAGGGACCAGCTGCTGTCAGGCCTAGATTTAGGGTCATTGCACAACCACAGCAGAAAAAGAGCTGCTGTTCCCCAGCTGTCCCTGAAAAGAACTGGCAATCATTCCCCCAGCTTGGGACCCTTCAGCATCTCCTAACCAGACCCTGTGTCAAGTGAACTGCCAGGATTGGCTGGGCCAGTGTCACATGACCAACTCTGTGGATAGCAGTAGACTCATCCTGAATTTTATGGAGCAGATATGGAGAGTGAGGTGGCTGCTGAAAGGCAAGCTGGGGCATGGAGAAGCTGGGAGTAGGTAGGTGACCAAAGGGACAGATGTCACTACTTGTGCTTACTGTGTTATGCAAGATCCATCTATCTGGCTCTCTTGTTGGGGAGGTCGGAAATGGGTAGCTCAGTTCCTGCCCTCCACATGGTCAAAACTATAGACGTGTGTATAAGAGCCTCTTTAACATAAGCTCATCCATGATACATGTCTTCATTTAATGGCATCATCAGCGCCATGAAGCTCCTACTGTTTATTCAATTAGCATCTGGGGCTTGGTACGTAAGTGAACTTCCTACCTTATCTGTTGTTCCATGTATTCCCGCACCTCCCCACCTTCCTGCAGGCACTCACAGAGCACGTTGGGGGTGAAAAATCTTAACCATCACTCTGATGAATGCTCAGCAGAATGAGCTGTTGGGCTGAGCTTCAGAACTACAGCTGCATTGATATCTCCCAGAATTCTTGGAATGGCCTCATCCATGGGTCCCAGCCTGAACATGGTAGCTTTTGCAACTTGAAAGATTCTTAAATTTTGCCACTAAGGAGCTTTATTTTATTAAATAAAACTACTTTTCCCTCTCATTTTTACTCTGAAATCTGTGATTGGTTTTTACTTTTTTAAATTTTACTTCTAATCACTTACCACTCATAGATTTATCCACCCATATCTACGCGCTGATGTATTCTTCACATCTGTCCCTGCAGCTGTCATCTATCTGTTCTGTCTATCTGTCCATCCACCCATCTGTCTCTCTATTCTACCTAGTTCTATAGTTGTTCTTTATTGTTCCTTTGCCAGGTGATACACACAAAGCTGTTGATAGAAATATTCCTTTTTTAATTCAATTGACAATCCTCTCCTACAGACCAGGCGCCATCATTGCCACTTAATAAATTAAGCAAACTGATGATCTGAGACCTGATTTGTCTAAAGCTGCAGAGTGGATAAGTGGGGAGTCCAGGCACATGTGTGTCTTTGGTATAGCCTGTGATTTTAGATACCATGTTGTCCTTCATTCACATCTGTCAACCTACTCTCAAGTTTTGTGCCTGATGGAAGGTTTATATGAGATACATGGTTTGACATTTTATGTTCTGTGTGTACATATGGATGTGCTTTCATGAAGCTGGAGTGGCTAATAGAGACGCTCACATGAACAGAAGATGTAGTTGGAAAGATTCTGAAAGCAGTGATTAAGAAAATGACAGGCCCATGTGAGACCTGGAAGACATCCTGATCTCTGAGAAGAGAAATAGTGGTTAAGGCTCTGTACCAGGGAGTCAGGGATAAGTCAGGATATAGTCTGGAGTGAGCTGACCTGATACCCTCTGAATTCCAGGTAAATGTCCTGCTACGCGTTGCCTAATAGCTGTGTGACTCAGTACTCCTGTAAAATTGAGGCAACAATTTACTTACTTAACATGGTGGTTTTAAGGATCAGGTGAGGTATCCTAAGGATTAGCAAGCACAGAGCTTGGCACATGGAAGAATACTGATACATATAGGTTTCTTTTTGATGATGGGATTGAAAACATCCACCCCCTTACAAGGAGGCATTTTAAAGGCTTTTGAAATTATCCACACATGCTATTAGCCTAGTCCCAAGCACATGGTAGCCATTTAATGGAGGCCACTGCACATGTGCATTAGAAACCCAAGAGGCACTTTCAGCTTTGCTCTGTGGTTTCTGAAAATAATTGCTTTACCTTTGTTTTCACTTGGGCAAATTGTATTCAGGTCTCCAGGCAGTGCATTCCTGATTTCTGTACTAATTTTGACACCATCTTCATTCTAGTGAGTTCTCCAAGAAAGACTCCTTAGTGAGTACAGTGGCAGGATTTACCAGGTTTATTTGGGCAAGAGTGGTTTTTACATCATTACCCAGATAATCATTGTACTTCTCTAGTTGTCTCTCTGTGTATAGGCTTAATAAGCTCTGAGCATATGCGGTGGAGCATTCCTGGCTGAGACAGGGAAATTATTGGAGCTCTTGGGCAAAGTTGTGACATTTTGATGTACCAGATAAGCACAGCAGTGACAGGGCCTAGGTGACTTTGGGAACTGGTTCAAGAATTCGTTAATCACCTGACACTTCTACACTTCTAGCATGCCTGAAGAAGTCATGTATTGAAAAGATGTCCAGAAATAAGCATGTGTGTGCATGTGCACAACCACGTGGGAGGTTATACAACAGTGGGAAGCTGGGACCTTGCCACTTTACTTCGTCTGCTCAAGCCCCAAGGAGGCTGGTGGGCTGTCTCTTATACTGGGTTACAGGATGGGTGAATGGACTTTTTTCTGTAATTATTTTCACCTTTTCTGTCATGGCTGCTCAGTTTTGGTGCTGGAGTGTGAAAGCAGTCAAAGAAAGCAGGTGTGGCTACGTTCTAAACAGAGCTTATGGATGCTGAAATTTTAATTCCATATAATTTCTTTGGGCCACAATTATTTTCCTTTGGAGTTTTTGTTGTTGTTGTTGCCATTTTTAAATGCAAAAAGTTGTTATCTTTTCACAAGCTATACACAAACAAGTGGGGCCTGAGGTCTTGCTGGCAGGCATAGTGTACCAGCCTTTGGCATGCTGCACACACCTGCATCTCGACCCTTGTGGCAAATTCTGCCTATTCTTTCTGTGATATACTGTGTGACTTTGGATATTGTTCTTAACTCCTCTGTGCCCCTGTCTCATCTATAAAGTAGAAATAACTATAATAGCATCTTCACAGGGTTGTAGAAAAAATGAAGGGTTAACAGAGGTGAAATGTTCAAAATGATGCATTACATGGCCTTGAGAAAGATTAGCTTTTATCTCTGTAGTTGAATGAGTTCTCACAACCACACAAGAAGGATGGTAACAGTCTTATATCTACCTCATGGGTGAAGAAACTGAGGCATGGAGGTGTTGAGTCATTTGAAACCAAAATTAGACAGACTTGTTTACACAGCCAGAGACCCAAAGTGACTAACAAAACAGAAACCTAGATTGGTACCAAACTACCCTTGTTTCCCTTCAGATGATGCCCAGGACCCACGCGCTATCCATCAGTATCACCCTATGGCTATGGGAAGCTGCCTTTCTGGGATGAGGGTACTAGAGAGGGGGTCACATGACCAACAGGTAGTCCTGAGAAGGAAGAAGCACATCAGATGACAGCAAGCAGTAGTGGCTGTGATTTTGCATTTCTTTCCCATTGTTCTTTTTGGACCCACCCTGGAGTTTGCATCAGGGGTGTACCTGTCGAGTTTGCAAATTGCTGAAGGTTATACTTGTGAAATGTGCACTTATCCTCTTCGATCACATTTTTCTTCCTCCCTAATGCACCAAATTAGAAGATTGGCTGATTTTCATTTTCCCTAAAAAGTAAAATTTCAGCTTAAATCACAAATGTCTGTGAAGCACTTAGCAGCCATGACAGCTTCTAACAGGCATTCATTCCTTCTTATTCCTTCTCTCCCCAAGAGAATAATCAGATCTATTGTGATTTAGAGATGCATTAGCTACACTTAGAACGAAGGATCAACTTTAACTTCGAGGAAAGCTTCCCAAGATTTAAATGTTAGAATCCATCACATGTAGAATACGGCACACCTTCTTCTTTCCCACCCCAGTCATGTCATTTATGAAAGTTTCAGAGTTAAAAAGAATCACCTGTGGCCAGTAGCTGGCAAGGTGTGCATGTTCCCCAGTGGTCCAAGGTCCTCTTGGGAGATAACCCCAACCTATAAATGCTGCCACCCCAGACTCCGCTCCCCATCTTGATTATTCAGGTCTGCAGCTTTGAAGAGATCTATTCATTCTGTGTCCTGAACTTCTTTTTATTCTCTTTCTGTACATGTGTGTGTATACGAGCACGTGCATGCGATGGCATGCATAAGGAGGTCAGAGACACAGTAACTATTTTTCTCTACAAAGCTAGAAAGGAAACCTCTCAGGCATGTTTGGACTTTGTTCCCGGTACTCCAGGGCCAGTCCTCACCTTCCGCCTTGTTTGAGGCAGGCTCTCTTGTTCACTGCTGCGTAGGCCAAGCAAGGTGGCCTATGAGGTTCCAGGGATTTTGCTGTCTCCAACTTCTGTCTCATTTTAGTCATGCTGAGATTAAAGATACACATTTATTAAAGGCCGCACTGAATCTGCCCTTTTACATGGATTCTGAGGATCCAAACTCATGTCCTCACACTTGGATGGCAAGGGTTTTTACTTATTAAGCCATCTCCCCAGCCACCATGAAATACTTTTGTGCACATTTGGGAAACTTCCCTGACTCTGTGTAGGTTCCATTTCCTTTGAGTGAGGTAAAACATTGTCCCACATGATCTCAGCTGTGTTGCTTACTTATCAAGCCTTTGGGCAAATGGTTGAATTGCTTACTGTCCCCATCCAATGAAGAGATTGTATTGATATCTGATATCTGAGCTCATGAAGTTGTTGTGGGAGTTAATGTTTGTAACATAGATAGAATGATTTCTTTTTTTCTTTTTCTTTTTCTTTATTTTTTATTTTATTTTTTGGTTTTCCATGGTAGGTTCTCACTCTAGCTCAGGCTGACCTGGAATTCACTATTTAGTCTCAGGGTGGCCTCAAACTCACAGCGATCCTCCTACCTCTGTCTCCCTAGTGCTGGGATTAAAGGAGTGCACCACCATGCCCGGCAAGAATGATTTCTTGACACATGAAAAGCACTCCTGAGCTGGAGAGATGGCTCAGCAGTTCAGCACTTGCCTGTGAAGCCTAAGGACCCCGATTAAAGGCTTGATTCCCCAGGACCCATGTAAGCCAGATGTACAAGGTGGCATGCATGAATCTGGAGTTCGTTTGCAGTGGTTGGAGGCCCTGGTACACCCATTTTCTCTCTCTCTTTCTCTCTCTGTCACTCTTAAATAAATAAATAAATAAATAAATAAATAAATAAATAAATAAAAATAAACAAAAGGAAAAAAGAGCACTCCTAAGAAGTTTTCTATATCCTTAGCTGTTAGGAGCTGAGAACAACCACACTACTGCTCAGCTTCAGTGGCATCCTGCTTTCTAGATGATGAGTCCTCATCTCCTGAGCCTTTTGGGTAGGCCATGCTTAGCTCTCCTACGTAGCCTTAGTCCATCCATTCATCTCTGCTCCCCAGACATAGGACATACATTAGATATACAAGATGTGCCACCCTGCTACATTTGGGGGAATTTTGCAAATTGATGGTTATAATTAACATATTTTAGCCATATTAAAATGAACCTGTAAAAACTTCTAACTGAATATTCTAACTGAATACCATATTAAAAATAAGGTAATACTAGGTCAGCCTAGGGCTACAAAATGAGTTTCAGGTCAGCCTGAGCTGCAGTGAACCCCTGCTTCAAAACAATAGCAACAAAAAAATAAAGGGAATAAATGTCCCCAACTCATTAATTCCTAATTACTTTTACAGCCACATTTTGCTTTTGAAGTTGTTTAGTTATTTCTGCATGGTGAAATTTAATGGGAACCTCCTACATATATATCTCTTCAATACCTCACTTGGTGAGCTTGGTAGCTGAAATTGGCCATGGAATATTTATTTATACTCAGGCATCAGCAAGGGCTTCAAATCAGGGTTTGAACTCTTGTGTTGATGATGTTGACTAGTAGTCAATAAACAGTTTTATACACAAAACTAGAAAAGAAATATCTCAGGTTTTGTGAGTATTGGACTCTGTGGCAATTACTCTACTCTGCAATTGCAGAATGAAAGCAGTCTCATAAAAATACATACATAAATGAACATGTCTATGATTCAATAGAACTTTATTTACCAAAAAGGCAGGCTCATCATTTGCTGATGTCTAGATTTATAAAATCAATGGAAAAAAATAATACCAGGAATTGGGGCTATGTCTGGGTGGTAGAATGCTTGCCTAGCATATGCAAGGGCCTAGGTAGTATCTCAAAAAGTGTCACATTTAAGAATGTGTTATGCTTAGATGATGTTCTATTGTATATAGCCACACCAAATTGAGGACATATTCTTTCAGCATTTCAAAACAATGATGTAATTCAGGAAAGAACATTTTCATGTCACTGACAAACACATGGAGTTCTGACATACATTGCTATTCAACTTTTATGATATATGTTTTTTTTGTTGTTGATTCAAGGTTGGGTCTCACTGTAGCTCAGACTGACCTGGAAATTATTATGTAGTTTCAGGCTGGCTTTGAACTCATGGTGATCCTCCTACCTCTGCCTCCTGAGTGTTGGGACTAAAAGTGACACCACACCCAGCTTATATTTTTTTTTAATTTAAAAGAATCAATCCCAACATTGATTAGGGTGCTACATTTGATCATCAACTATGATATTAGATGCATAAGAGTGTGACAAAAATCAAAACTGGTTGGTGAGAATCAACTAGTTTATATGTAGAATTTATAATGGAGAATGTTACATATCTCATCATTATTTGTAAATTATGTGTTACTTGTCTTTGATGTCATCGTTGTTTATAGCAATGTATATGTGTCTAGTGATGCACATCATAGTTGTGGTTGAATCAGTTGTTGATGTTTATTAGTGCACCCCTACGTGGAGCGGACAAGTTCTTGCCGCCATCTGAGCTGGTTGCTCTACCCAAAATGAGCTCTATTTCTTTTTTACTTTCCCACCTAACTCCTTTTATTTACTGCTTAAATGTGCCCTTTTAAAATGTTACTTTTTAGACTCCCTTTCTCCAAGACCAAGAGAGTTCACTCCATGAAGCATACATTTCTTCACAACACTTGCCTTAATTGTAGTTAAATGATGAATTATGCACTGGATTTTCATCTCCTATTATCAAAAGAATGCAAGTGTCCCCAGGCAGAGGTGCTCCATCTTTGTTATCATTGTATCTTTGGAGCCTCACACAGTTTATTGAAAAATAGTTGGCACCCCATTTAGTTGTAGCTGGCTTGAGATGTGATTTTTCTTTAGATGAGGCCTGTATTTAAAAGTTTTTGCATCAGCTGGATCTAGTCAAAGTTAAGTGTAAGTTCAGCAAGTTATGTAATCAACAGTTATGGCTGTACTAGTGTGTATCTGAAATTCACTTTTGTGGCTCGGGTAGTTGCTGAAATCAATGCCCACTTTCTCCAGGTCTAGTAATTATTTCTCATATTGTTATTGACTGTCTCTTTAAAGATCAGCCAGGATAAATCTATTTCTCAAGCTGTTGTAAATGATGTGAAGTAGGAAGATGAATGGAATGGAATGGGGGCTGCTTAAAAGAGATTTATCCCTCCTCATCTTTGCTGTAGAAATGAGTGCCCAGTCGCTCCAAATCCATCCCTGCTGAAAGCCAGGACTGGTTAATTTTCTAATCCATGTGCTCCTTTCCAAATGTTTATTGCAATCCTGACAAACAGCCCAGCATTTCAGGTACATTTGGGAGTCTATTTCTGGTTTCATTAAGATTAAGGTGTCAGGTTCTGTGGATGAGTAGGGATCCCAGAGTGGAAAAAGCCGTTTGGTTAGGAGACTCCAGGGGGCTCCTATCAGGAATTTACATTTAAATTTGTGGTTCTGGAAGGAAGAGGGTAGGGTGAGCTGTCTTGAGTAGGTGTCGGATCTCTCTATTTCTGCTTTCCCTCCTGGAAGGAACTGTCAGTGGCGCCTGGTGCCCAGGTGTATCCCACAGGCACATTTCACTGTGAGTGAGTAATAGTACCTGCCTATTGTGACAAGTTCTTCAGGGGTGGATCAAAGAAGTTTGCATCTCAACTGTGTGTCTGCAGCAATGTTTGCCTTTCAGAGATGAGTCCTCTCACTGGCTGCTTGCAGGCATGGGCACGTGAGGACCTGTGGAAAAGCCATCCTCCCACTGGTCCCCAGTGCATTACTAACTACTATGGGGAGGCCAAGCATGCGGTTGCCAGCCATCAGCAAACACAGTGTGAGCACCCAAAACAGATCATGATAAAGGTTCTCCTTTTCCTTATTTGCACCTGATTTTGCCGTATGTCAAAGGAAATGAGCTAATGGGTGTGTATGTATGTTTACTTAAAGGTCCACAAGGACCATGATCTTTGTCCAGGGAACAACAGTAACTAGACTCACTGATAGGTTGTTATACCTCATGTACTAAATAATTTCTACATGGGTATTTCCTGTGAGATTGTCAATGTCATGTATCCAACTTACAGGTGAGAAACAGGCAGAGCACTGTTTTGTGTAGGCCCAAAGATACAGGAACAATGGGTGACTGAGCTGTGGTCTAAAATTCAAGGGGTAAAACTGAAGGGCTTGTGCTTTTCTTCATTTATTTGCTTGTTTCATTTTTGTTGTTTTTTGTTTTGTTGTGTTTTTGGTGACAGGATCCAGCCCAGGCTGATCTCTCTACTTGCTATATAGATCGGGTTGGCCTTAAATTCCCCAAATCCTTCTTCCTCTGCCTCATGAGTATTGGGATTACAGGCATATACTGCATGTCTGGCCAAGACCTGTCTTTTAAGTACTATACTAAAGGTATTAAAATTAAAGGGAACCTTTTAGCATATGATGAGAATAGAGACAAATACATGTTGTACATATAAAACAAAACTGGAGAGAGCAGAGAATACAGACTCACCTGAACGTTAATTTATTTAACAAGTAGCTACTTAGCACCTATTGTGAATAAGTCAGACTGTGGGAATTCCAGTGGAAAGAAGCCCTGACTGGATAAACTTACCTCTTTTTTGGGAAAGGGAGTGGCTATGAATGAAGCAACAAGTGAAAACAGCCAAATAACACCATAGGGAAAAATTAGAGGAAAAAGAGGGAATCCTAATGTTGGGAGCTGGATATTCATTAGGGAAGGGCAGGGAAGAAATCCTTAAGCCAATACCTGGAGGATGTGAGGAACCTTGTAACTGTATAGGACAAGTGTAGGAGAACTACAGCTAAAGAGCCTAATGTGGCCCCTGGCTTGGGTCATAAAATTATATTGGGCTCATCTGGGGCTATTCTCCCTCACATTGTCTGTGGCAGTTTTTAATGTTAAAATAGCAGAGTTGATTACTTACAAACAGATTCAGTATCTGTCCCTACCCCAATGAAGCCTGAAATACTTGATATCTGGCCTTTTGTGGAGAGTTTTCTGTGCAGAGAAGTAGCAAGTTTCATGATGCAAGGTGACTGATATATTTGAGGAGACGAGTGACAGAGTGAGCCAGGGGCTAGTGGGGAGAGGCAGAGAAAGGGCAGTAATGAAAGCCTCAAAAAAACAAGTGGGAAGAGAGGGAGAATTTCGGAGGAAGGCAGAATCCTGATCTCATCCAAGGTTAAGAAGTGATTTTGACTCTCTGAGATATGGAGAGCAACTCTGAAATGGAGTTTAGTGGTTAGAGTCCAGAAGTGATGGGAAGCAGGGACAGAGAGCAAGGGTAGGCAGAGGGAGAAATCCAACCAGGACACATCTCCATGGTTCTCTGTAATTCTCCCTGTTTGGTCTGAGAAGCAGGTCTTTACACTCTAGCATAATCAGCCATTGAATGCAGCTCTTTCACTGAAAATAATGATAACAAAGAATGAATGTACCTGAGTGATGGTCTTTAAGGGGATGACCACCAAGAACTTACTGTGACTAAGCTCCCAGCAAGCAGCTGGTGCCCTGTCGCTGAAGTAGGATGCCAGTAACATATCATAGTGCCCATTGCATACAGGATAAGAGATGAAGGAAGACCAGTGTCGGCTACTCCAGCAAGCTGAGAAGAAGCTGGTTTGGATCAGCTGGTGGTTAGCAGTAGGGAAATTTGGAATATCTTTTAAAGGTAGAATTCTTATGTATTTTCCATGGCATAGATTGCTTCAGAGGAGCAAAGCAAGAGGAAATCAGATAAAAAGGGGAAAGTTCCAAGAATTTGATCTAGTTAGAAATCTCCTGATCCAATGACTACTACCTATGGAACATTTTTGGTTCAGTTTAACCTGAGCTCACCTGTTTCCAAGGTGTGGAGAAAAAGAATATGATATCATCACAAGTGTCAGAAATGCTTCAGTGACAAGGGTAGAACTTGTCAAGGGGGAAAGGGCATGTAAGCCCCTGTAACATGGCCAGCTCTTTCCTAGCAATGACTGTACTGTTTATAGACTAGCCTATGAGACTGTTATGTTGCTAAACTTGGAGTGAAGCACTAGTTATTTATGCATTTTTATGGCATTTAGTAGTGCCATGTATTTGAGATTCTGTTATAGCTACAGGAGTGGGCAAATCAAGAAATTATATTCTATAATTTATCTCCAATCTGACAGTGTTGCGTGTAATGGGGGAGTAAGCGTGTCGATTTTAGCACATTTATTGCAGCGTGATGTGGTTTGACATGGTGTCTATGAGCCGTGTGGGGTGAAATGGAAGGTTTAAATGGATTCCAATTTCATTATCCCACTGTGATCTGAGGAAAGCCCAGACCAAATTGTTGCCACCCAGTAAAGCACTTTGTCAAATTCCCTCCTGGGCTGAACCGCAATGCTCTGCCAAAGAAAGCTATTTGCTGGGTAGACTCTTCAGCAAGTTACATTTTTAACTTGGGTTCCCAGCCAGCCAATGAAGTCTTACAGGCTCTGCTTACGACGTGCATGGCTTGGCTATTTACACGGGATTGACAGAATGAGAAAAAAACAGACTCTGTGCTCCCCAGGCTGATTTAGAGGTTTCTCTGCTCATTTGAATTCAGCCGAGCTGGTCAGTCTGGCCCTGGGAAAACTTGCAGGAGGAAGACGATAACCAATGGGAGTTACTCAGGAAAAACCTGAAATGCATAGGAAATGAATTTCACTGCATTCCTAAGGCTGTCAGCCACATTGTGGTTTCTCTTCCTGTCTTTTTCCCTTGCTAAGGAGCTGGTGAGAAATCCAGAAACCACTTGTTGACTTGTTTTTCTCCTATGGAGACATATCTAGGGTATGATGGGTGCTAGTGGTGGGCACCTCACTCAATCTTCGTGATTGAAGGAAATTTCCTGGAAGAAGAAGCATTGAAGATTAGACTTGCCCTGATGACCCAGGATCAATTTCCCAGTATCCAGTACACAAAGTGGTACATATGTCTAGAGCTTGTTTGCAATGGCTGGAGGCACTGGTATGCTCTCTCTCTCTCTCTCTCTCAGTCTTTCTCCATTTCTCTCTCACTCAAATAAATAAACAAAAATATTTAAGGGTAAAACAAAAAGATTAGGCTTTTGCTGGGCCTGGTGGTTCAGGCCCACAATCTGAGCACTTGAGAGGCTGATACAGGAGGTTTGCAATTTCAAAGCCATCCAGCATAGGCTACAGATTGAATTCAGTACCAGCCTAGACATATTAATGACACCTTGTCTCAAAATAAAGAAAAAGTGGTCGAATGATTGCTTGCTTAGCATGCACAAGGCTCTGGCTTCAATCCCTAGCACGGAAAACAAAAAGAAAAGGAAAACAGAAAAGAAAACAAACAAACAAACAAACAAACAGATTGGACCTTAAGGACAGAGCAAAGACAGATGAACCTTTTATAAAACTAAAACCATGGTATTTGTGGATCCATAGAAGTTTACAGAGTCTATCAAATCCAGACACTGTCAGTTTCCATGGACACACTGGAGAACAAGCCCTTATTCTTGCCTGGCTGCACTACTAGCCTCAAACCATGGTGTAAAAGTTCAGGTCTTCTTCAAAATCGTAATCCAGTGTCCGCTAAGCACGTATACTTGTACACATGCTTGCACACGTGCACACATCTATATACATATCCACACAAACCATTTTGGGTGTTATGAAAAACACTACTGCTATGCAATAGGAACTGACTAAATTTTTCTTGAAGTTCACTCTATTACCATATTTTTCTTCTTTGTACTAATTCATTATTTCTTGCCCAAGTCTTTCTTAGTTAATCCTCTCCCAATACTGTTATTCTTTCATAGTTTTACCAACAAATCTGTAGAATTGCGCTATGCAGTCAACAGCCACTCAGTCATTTTTTCTACTTCCTGATGATACAGTCACCCTCCTTCCTTTATTCCTCAGGCAATTTGACTGGATGTTTTCCCACATCTCCGAGGGATACATTCTCATTGGATATCACAGCTCTAGATGCTATAGAGTGAAATAACTTCTCTCAGTTCTCTTCTACCTCTTTAGTGGGGTCCACTTGCTGGTTCTTCTTTTTTTCTTATTCCTTCTGTCTGCATATTCATGCTTTACCTCTCTTGATTCCTTATTTATTATTTTCCCCTAACATCCAGAGTGGTTTGTGTGCATGTATATACAGGTGTGTGTGTGTGTGTGTGTGTGTGTGTCTGTGTGTGTGTTGGCATATAGAGGCCAGAGGGCACACTCCAATATTGTTTCTCAGGTGCTTTTTCAGCATTGTTCATTAGTCTGGAACTCAGCAAGGGGGACTAGACTGGCTGACCAGTGAATTCCAGGGACCTATCTCCCCATCCAGTGCTGAGATTGAAGTGCATGCCACCATGCCTTGGTTTTTTTATGTGGGTTGTAGGCATCAAACTCAGGTCTTCATGATTGTCAGGCCAGTACTTTTATCAATTGAGGTATCTCCTCAGCCCTAATTTAAGAAAAATAATACTCTAATTTCCTATGCTTTTTCCATTAGCACTGCTTTCAAGTACCCTGTCATAGGTACATTGAGGGTATGATATCTAACCTATAGCCCTGAGCCCACTAGAATGGTTTTGCTCATGTGCTGTGTACCTGGAAACACCATAGGTAGAGATATGTGTCTAGTTGGGACCACAATTAACTCTGACTGAAATTTGCTTCTGAAGAACTTGCCAGATTCCAGAGCAAATACCTCCCCAACACTTTCCCTTCCACTCTTCCTTAACAACTTTGAGTTCTTTCAGTACATTTCTTTTTTTTTTGAACCACTTTAGTGAAGTGTGCTTGACACACAAGAACCTGCACCTATTTGATGCCTAGTTAGGTAAGTTTGAACACATGTGAAATCACTGTCACCACAGCCAAGGTAGTAAATACATCCTTCACCTCCCAAAGCTTCCTCAGACCATTTGGTTTTCATTTGTTTATTGTAGTAATGACACATGACATGAAACCTGCCCTCTTAAGGAAAAAATTTCAGTGTACTATTTATGATAAGGACTGTGTTGAGTGACATATCTCTAGGACTTACTTCTTGTAACTGTCCACTTGACACACATTCACTAGGAGCCATAAGAGTCTGTTTCTGGGATGGTCTGAGTTAGTCTGCTGTCTACCAGGCTCTTTCTAGGACATGATGGGTGTCTCCTGGTGAAAAATGAAATAGTGATGAAAATAACTTCATCATGTCCATAGTGGAATAAACAAAACTGTATCCCTAATACCTTATTCTAAATAGTATCTGGCTTCTTACTTGGCTTGACTTGTATAGAGTCCCGTATGCTTTGCTTATTGCCTATCTCTGTGTCTGGCCTAACATTCTTTTGACTATTAGGTGAAATCGCTGGGATATATTCTTAGCAGACCACTAGCTTCCACCAACTCCAAGCTAAGAATCAGGAATTAACAGCAGAGATCTACCTGCTTTGCTTTAATAATCTGCCTGTCTGATGTTCCCACTTATGTATTTGGAAAACACCTTGAGTTATGACTTCCTTTTTATTCTATAACTGTGAAACATTCATGGAAAAACTTCTACTTTGTAACATGTTATTTGAGATACCCTGATTGTGTGTTCCTGGGTGTGGTTACTCCTATTTGGCGTAGAATAAACTATCTCGTATTCCCTTTAGAGAACTGAGTTTTTATTGACATGGCTCACATCATTGTTTCTGAATACCTTAGTCTGGTGTTTGTCACTGTCTCCATCCCACTTTTCATTTCTCCCCTGTGTTGGGGAAGAAATCCAGGACATTAGGCATGCTAGGTCTGTGCTGTACCCCTGAGCTCCCAGCCCATGCCTCCTGCCTTTTCTTATTGCCCTTATTCAAATCCACCTTCTACTTTCCCTCACATAGAAGCTAAATACTACCTACACCAGTAGAAATACATCTTGCAGGTTCATGACCCCATGCCAATAATATCTACCATTTGTTCTCCCCACTTCTCTTTCTTTACTTCAACCCTATTCATTCTGTGGTCATTGGGAGAAAATGCTATCTTAAGCAATCCATACCCTGAAATTTTATATAACTTAGGTGATGCCTCCCATCACAAACTTATCACCTATGTTACTGACTGACATTATTCACGAGCATATGATATTTTTCCTCCTACATCTACAGTTCCTGGCAGGCAGTGACTATCTTATTAATTTTTGTGTTCCTTGGGCCTCTCATATACCAGACCTTTTGGACTTTTTTTGATGGACAAACTCATTGTGTAGAAATGAATTAAGAAGCAGTTAGTGAAATATGATTCCTTTGCAAATAAATCTGTGCCATTCCCACTTCTAGGAACTCTGCACTGCCCTGGCTATTGTTCAAAGCAATAGTAAACTACCCCTAATTCTTCAGTATAGTGCTAATCACATAGCAGGTTGCTCTTTGCAATAAAGATAATTTCTTAATCACCTAGCCAGATGTGGCTTGGCTGTTATATTTGGTGGGTAATTTTATATACCAGAGGTAAAGAGCCCCTTAAAGATGATGTGCCCTCATAGTTAATTTAGACAAACTGCTTTCTTCCAGACACTGAAATCATCCTCTGAGATGATGCTGGATGTCCCAGCCCAAAGCCTACCTCCCAGCTATAGGAAGCTATGAGTGACTTTCTTAGCAAGAATTCCCTTTAAAATGTATATTCAGGAGCAGTATTAATTGCAGGAATCTTGCCATCTCAGACTTTTTGAAGTTTACATCATGAAACATACTTTTACTGTTTCTACAAGTTGAAAGAGTGAGAGACCTAGTCACCATTTACAAAGGTAGGAAATCATCTAAGCCTACATTAATCCCTGTTAAACAGTGAGGAAGATTCTCTTTATTTCTTTTACAAAATGTTAGAGGAAGAAGTGCTACTTCAAGGTAATGAGAGGCACAGAATTTGCCTTTGATTCTTGAAAATAGTTTTAAATCTTGGTTCAGCTAGACCTCACATTGTCCTCAAAATGAAAAGGAAATTCAGACTTTTGTCAGTTCTTTCAAAATATTAACAAGTTAAAAAAACTGTGAGCTAAATTTATGTCACTGTAATATTTACCTGAATAGTGTGTTTTCTGAATGGAATATTGTTTAATCTATTTTAAGTTTCAAAGGACCTTTCTTTTTCCTGAAAAGATACTTGAACTTTTGGTGTTGACTACATGCGAAAATATGTCAAACACACAGATTCTACATCTCCCAATATTCAAACTAATTATCCCTTAATTTGAATTTGAAAGCAAATTTCCACCTAGTAGATCAGTTCCCTGGCAAACCTTTCTTTACCTTAGTGAGCAAAATGGGGAGGCCTACCAGATTGAAATCCTCCATGGCACTCAACAGGTAACTGCCTACATGTAACACACTGGGAGGAGGCAACAAAGATGTGAGTATCCTTATGTGTAACATGGGACCAAGTGCCTATCTACTTAGCATGTTATTAAAATGCATGTCAGACCTACAAAATCAATAGTCAAGTGATTTCTTATGTAAAATGTGAGTATTTTAATTCTGGATGGATGTCCACTAGCGACTTCAAGTTGCTGAAATGATTTTCCACAATTAGGAGATTTGACTTCATGGAATCATTAAATATTTATTTATTTATTTATCTTTATTTTATATTTATTTATTTGAAAGGAAAAAAAGGAAAGACATAGAGAGAAGGTAAAGAAAGAGTGGGAATTCTAGGACTTCCAGCCACTACAAACAAACTCCAGATGCATGTGCCACCTGTGCATCTGGCTTACACAGGTCCTGAGAAATTGAACCTGATAGTTTGGCTTTGCAGGCAAGCGCCTTAGCCATTAAGCCATTTCTCCAGCCCTAAATATTTATTTTTTTGTATGCATGTAATATGCATGTTTGTGTGTAAGACTTCTCATATGTGTGTGGATATGTGTGACTGGGTGCATGTGCACATATATATGCATGCATGTGAAAGTCAAAAGTCAACATCAGATGCCCCCCCTCCCAGTTGCTTCCCACCTTATTTTCTGAGCAAGGGTCTTTTTCGGAACCTGGAGTTCATTGATTAGGGTTAGACTAAGTAGTTAGCAAACCTCAGTGACCCTCCTCTCTTTGCCTCCCCACTGCTGGGGTTACAGGTGGGTGACACCACGCTCAGCTTTCACATGAGTGTTGGACGTCCAGACCCAGGTCTGCATGCTTTCATAGCAAGCACTTTACTGATCTGCCATCTCCCCAGCCCCTCACGACATATTTCAGTTATCTGATTGCACTTTCTAGATAGTGCACAAGATTTTGATCCAACCATATTTCTTTAGAAGTGTTATTAAACAATTACATGCTGTATCTAGGAAAGAAGTTGATTATGTCGGCGTGCCAGTTAGATTTTACATGATAATGCTTTGTAACAAACATGCTAAAATTCAGAGGCTGAAAGAGTTGGCTGACTTAGCGTGAACTTGGCTCCAGATTATGAGTTTTTTTTTTTTTCTTTTAGTTGCGTGTCATGTCTGTCTCATTCTTCTGAGAAAAGCAGCCCCCTGGTCGATGTTAAAAATTTCCCAAGTGGAATATGGAAATACAAAATCCCTTTTGGAATTGAGAAGCAGGACCTGATATACAGTCATGTTCACCCACTGGATGACACAGACCACCTAGTCAAACCATCTCCCGTGGGGGAATATTTGGTTTAGAAGAGCTATTGAGTCACATGTCGAAGGGCTGGCTATGGGGAGCAGTGAACACCTGGGAATCATCCTGTGCTCCATCACAGTGACTGCTTTAGGCACTTTCACTAAAGGCCAGCTTTTCAAAAGGACTTACCTCCTCCTCATGCCTGTATATATTTTAAAGTAAACATGCTACTCTACCTGAACTAAGCCATATTAGAAGTGTCTGGCGCTGGTCCTTGACCTGAAGCATGTGTGCTCCTCTGCATACATATATTCTTTCTCTCACTCCTTTTCCTAAAATTATTCCACTTATCGCTGTTTTTCTACTTAAAAACCCAAAACTTAGCATGCCTATTCTCTGGGCAAAAACATGCCACCCAGTCCTCATCTGTCACTGATATATCTTAGACTCTTGGTGACTTCAGAAACACCAATGTGTTTCTTCTCCCATAGTGAAATCACATCTGTCTTTTCATGTCTGTATTCTTTTCCTGGACAAAGTTCCCCTCTTCTACCTGCCTGCTTATTGAAGTCATATACATGTGTCAGTGTCCAGCTCAAGCTCCCCACCTTCTACACTTATTTGGAGAGAGTACTTGCTCCTTTTATCTGTGGTTTCCCATCATGTTGTACATATGTCCATATCTCACTTAACATATTGGATTGGGATTAGTCATTTGCATATGTATTTTTCTACTTGACTGAAGTCTTTAATAAGGGGCTTTCCATCTCACTCATTTGACATCCTTAGCACTATCTCTCTGTCTACAGCATGGTGATTTTCAGATTAAACTGGAGATGGTTAAAAAGAATAATTAGGCTGAGACAGGAGGATTGCTGCAGGTTTGTGTTAGGTTGACTATATAGAGAGTTCTAGTCCATTATACAAGTAGATATGTTCAATTTTATGATTAATTAAGAAAAATATAAATAAACAAAATTGTAGGAGATACTATTTTCACTTTAGATGACCAATTGTGTTTTTACAAAGATAAAATATGAGTTAAGGATATAGCCCAGTGGTAGAGTGTTTATCTAGCATACTCAAGGCCCTGTGTATGAGCCTCAGCAACACACACACATGCACACACATGCACATACACACAACAACTCTACTAGAATATAGATAATTATGACTTTTTTATATTTCTGGTCACTATTTTTCCC
Organism: Dipus sagitta; assembly: GCA_036346955.1. NCBI lineage: Eukaryota > Metazoa > Chordata > Mammalia > Rodentia > Dipodidae > Dipus > Dipus sagitta. The sequence continues at coordinate 260,740,905 of CM070770.1, read as the reverse complement.
AAAATACTTCAAAGAAAAAAAACTCACTTATGCTAACCCATAAATTTGATTTTAAATGATTCATCAAATGAAATAAAGATGTGAAAAATTCATGTAGGGTTATCGATTGTACCATCGTGTATAATTGGAGAAATAGAAACATTCCTTACTGAGTGTGATGAGTTAGTTAAGTTGTGGTGTAGATATAGCATTTGGCAGAGAAGTCTGCTGTGCTTAAGAAGGGTGGTTAGTAAAATGGGGGTAAGTTTATTATACATTTCTTACAAAGAAATCAGTTTATAAACCAGAGGATTTCAATCTATTGTACAACACTAATTTTTAAAATTTAAAAGGCAGTAGATATTTTACATCCTGTGTAAGCCGAAAGAGTAGACTCAATGGTAACATAGGAAAATATTAACAGTGATTACATCTAGATGTAGTGATCATGGGGTGGTCTTCACTTATTTTTTCCCTTTTTCTGGTTTCCAAATATATTAAAATATGCTTGTATAGCATTTACAGCAAGTGAAAACATCTAAAAATACATTTTCTTAATATGTAATTATGATACAATAACTTGTATTGTTGAGTAGGCATGTGAGAACCCTAAATTATTGATTATGCATAGTACTGTATGTATGAGTCCTGTTACTTTTGAGCCTGTGACCATTGTTTATTTTTAGATTGGCTTACTTTTTTTTCTCTTGTAATTAACCAAGAACTAAAATGAATTTTCTAAATAGAACTGTTCATATACATGCAGAATCTTGTTTCCTCCAATGTAATTGTACCTGAGTGAAAGTTACTGCAACATGAACCATAAAAGAAGATAAAATGGGAATTTGATATATAATTTCCCTCTGCATAATTGTAGCTCCATAGAACCTATGCTCTCGGCAGAAAAGTAATTTAAATTATATCACAACAAATGCCATATTTTAAAATGGAAACTATCCATCATGCAGAGCAAGGCTGGTAGCAACCTATATGTCTCAAGAATATACTGAAAATTTTTCCTCAAGTCCATTTAAATAAATTGGCTTCATTCCAAGACATATTGAAGAAAATGTAAATGATGTCATGCCATTTCTAAGGGCATAAAATTACTAATTACACATTTATGATAATATAACAGAAATAATTAAAATTATTTGTATTATAGAAATGTTGACACCCTTTAAAACAGTAATACAACAAAGGCTATATATCCATACACTATGCAATAATTTTCCAATTTTAAGCCCAATCTTTTGGGGGAGTATTTTAAATGTCCAAAATTTAATATCTAATGAGATTTTGTCTTCCTCTTGTGAGCAAAGGTAGTTTTGAGCAATAGTGGGCATTTTGATTACCATGGACTGCTTGCTCATAGCACATATTGTGAAGGTGTTATTTGGAATGTCTTGGAACAATTGCTCTGGCAAGGACATGAAATGATGTTTCATCTAGATAAAGAATATATGCATCTTGGATTCATTTCCACAATTTAAAATACATTTCCAAATACTTGGCATTCTTTGCCTTGGTCAGCATAAAGTGTAAGACTGTGGAAAACATGTCTAACTTTGTTCCTCCCAATGGCTAATGTTCTTGCTTTCCTTTCCAGAGATCCTTCTCTATATCTTCAACATAAAATATTCATTCCATGTACTCTTCAGAATGAATATATTTTGTTTCATAAATATAAAGTGCCTGGTAAAATATCAAGTTATTCAGATAAATATTTTAATCCATACCTAGTAAATTTTGAAATCATTATAGTAATTAATTGATTTGTTCCTCAAGCATGTATTATATACCTGCTCCGTGTCAAGTATTCTTTTTAGGTTTTGGAAAATAATAATGAACAAAATAGAATGGGACTCCATCTTTGAAGTATAGTTTCCTCTAATTATTTTTTAATGGTGAGGAGATAAGAGAAACATTCACCTCAGAAAATTCTCAGCCCACTCCAACACTTCCCTGATTGTTTTTATTTTTTCATATGAGCTCTGTTGACAGGGAGGTCTGACCACCCTCTCCATCCTCATTCCAGTCTTTAGCTACATCTTGAAGCTTCAAGTAATATCTAGTTGGAACAACTCCCCAAAGCAATGCTAATGGGTACCTATTATACCATTTAATTAGAGTGAACACTGAAAAATGGTGTCTGCCTAGGCTCTAATTTCCTCCCCTGACCCTTGAAGTCATTTTTCACAGGTTGAACTTCTTATTCTCCAGGAAATAAGCCACCACACATATCTATCTGTGACTAGCAATAGCTTGAATTTAGGGTTGCTCTTCTGCTTCCTGGCAATTTTATTTAAACCCAGGCATGGATTATCTGAACTCATTAGATCAAGTTGATGTAAGTATCACACTTCTTCCTTTTCAGGCATAAATCTCTAAGCTGCCTTCCAGAATATTGGGTCCTTTTCTCCGTCAATCTACAAATGGGTGAAAACAATGCCCCCCCCCCAAGACAGGTGATCAAACTTCAATAATAGCTGCGATTAAGTGTTTTGCATGTGCTAGCCACCCCCACACCCAAGACTCTTGATTAGACTGTCAGTAATAGCTGCAATTGACTGCCTTCCATGTGCTAGGCTTTGTGGTAATGCTGCTGAACATGTTGTCTTATTTAAGACCTGCCCATTTCATGTGAACTTGTTTTCTTATGTTTCTGATGAAGAAACAGCCAGCCAGCATGGACCACATGCACAAGGTGCAGAGCTTGTAAAATGGTAGCTTAGAGGGATATCCAGTTGTATCACTCTGCTGTGGTTTGTATGTGAATTGCCCCTTATAGAGTGAAGTGTTTGAAAACATGGTCCTTAGCTGGTGACACCTTTTGGGAAGCTGTGGAACTTTTGGGAGGTGGACGCTCCATAGAGTAAGTAGGTCACAGGGGCTATACCTTAAGGTTTCATACTGAGACTGAACTTCCTGATTGCTCTCTGATTCTTGACTGTAGTCACAAGCCCTGTTGCCATGCTTTCCTCACTGCACTGGACTGTATCTCTTCTTAGATTACAAGCCACAGTAACCTCTTCTTCCCTTAAGTTGTCTCTTCTCAGGTATTTGGTCACATCCACAAGAAAAAATAACTAATTCCCACACTAATCCTGAGCCTCCAGGCAGGCTGCTGCTTAGAAGATATCTAAGTAGCCCTGCATCTCATCAGCAGTATCAAGAGTTGATAGAGGGATAAGGAGATGGCTTAGTGGATAAAGCATTGTCTAGGCAAGCATAAGTATTTGAGTGCAGATCCCCAGAGCCCACATAAAGTTGGACACTGTAGCAGGCATCTGTAATCTCACTGAGCCTCCCATCAAATGTTATAAATTAGAGGGTGGCCTTGTTTCCAACATGGTGAAAGGCATGAGGTTGTCATTTGACCTGGGCATGCACACATGCACATAGATGTGCATGCACACCAAGAGTTAATAGAGAGCAGTGAACATTATTATTTTAAATCAGAAATGCAGTCCAGTGGTAAAGCCAAGATTTAAATTCAGAATCTCTGAATATAGTATACCACTTCATCTACCGTGAGTTGAAAGTGGGGTGAACAGGAAGATGTCATGGCTCTGGGGACTGGGTTGGACTAAGGCTGCACTGGCATCCTATGGGCAAGACAACACTCTCACAATGGCAGGAGCTTAGTTAATGAGGATTTGAGAAGACTATTCAAGTTCTAGTGACATTTTTCACCTTTGTGCATTGCTTAGTAAAGATACAATGTGTAGCTAAGGACTGATTTTGACATTTTTCAACATGATTTTTCTATGTTAAGAGGGCAACATAAAACCAGTACTAGTACTACTACACAAAGACTAGAAAAGAAGACAGAAGCTAGAACTAATCCATAAAACTACTGCCCTGATAAAAAAGAATTTTTATTCTTTATCACAGAATTTTCTACATGGCCCTGTCATCATCTTTTCTTCTCCTTTCTTATACTATCACACCTCTTCGCACATGTGGTGACACATGTCAGTACATTAGTAAATCATAATTTAAGTATCCATGTTTGTATCTCTAAGTATTTAGTTTGTTCTTTTATTCCCCCTGAGTTTGAAGCTACAGGCATTAAATTTTTCCTGTATTATTTTATTTCTGTTAAACAATTTTCTAGAAATAAGATTGCCAGTTACTAAGCACAAATGTTGATGTTTCTTCATGCATGCATATTACCAACTGCTTCTACAAACTATTAAAATATTTGATGACACTATCAAAATGTATCCATTCACAAGTTTAATTATAGTGTCCTCAGCATTAGCCACTATTACTTTTAAGCATGATTGCTAGCACAAATGGAATATGTATATTTAGAAATGCATCCATAAATATATACACATATCATGCTTATTTATCTATCATCTATATTCTGCATTCATTCTCCAATAGAGTAGCACGTTGGCATTTTCTATAAAATCTAGGTATATCTGAAAAGCTCCCATCGATAGAAGCAGAGTGTGTCCCCTTATTTGCAGAGAAATAGCCTCAGGAATTTAGGATTCTTCTCAAGACGCTGAAAATGAGGGGTAATGAATTAATAATATGAGACATTTTTCTCTATTATTAAAGCAAGTGTTATTTTAGCATAAATATGACCTTTTGCCTTTAAAATTAATTACAATTTTTTATTTATGAGTAAAAGTGTCTTAGCAAATGATGAGTGTTTGAAATGTTGTGACAGACTAAAGGACATTATTGCACTTAGGATTTACTTATGCAAACATGACTATCTATCTAACCTCACTCTTGAAGACACAGGAAAATTTTCCAAACTGCTGTCTTAATTCTTTGAAAAGTTTTATAGTTTTCATGGCAGTTTCAAGAACAGAACCATGTTTTAATCTAGTCTTAATCATTTGTTTTGTTGTGCTATGATAAAGATTTCCTGAAACATCCAAAACTTCATTGAGGACCAAACATTGTGATGAAGCCTGACTCATCTTTGTCATGCTTTTATCTCTGATAGTGAAACGTCACTGTGCAAATAGGAGCTGATCAATCCATTTGTTGGATTGTTAAGCTCCATGTAATGCACCTTCCAACAGAGTTAATTGATAAAAAACAACGTTGAAAATATGTCCCTCCTACAAAGAGTTTTGTTTGCAGTGGGACTGTTTAATCAGAGTGAAATACTGTGTCCCAGAAGATTGACCTATCCTTAGATGACAGCTCTTTCATTATGGAGAGTCCTGGCTCTCACAGCAGCAACCCCACATCAACTGGGAGTGGAATGAAGTATAAAAACAGGTTCCCCAAAGAATGAATTGGAATCTGCATTTAACAAGTTCCCCAGGAGGAGTTCCCAGGTAGCTGTGATTTCCTTTTATATATCCTTGAGTGCAAGGAAAGGGCTGGTTTTTCTCACCTGTTGAAACAAATACTTTATTTTTCCACACAGTGCTTTTCAACGTGGGGTCCATAGAGTAACCACATCATAATCACTCAAAAACTTGTTAGAAATACAAATTCTTGGTTGGTTCGACTTAGAATCACTACTGCAGTGTGGGCTTGATGTGACTTTAGTTGTTTACCAGAAATCTTAGATGGTTTGTATCAGTTCACAAATTAATGTCTTCAAAGGTATTTGTGTGCATATGTATGTAATAAGGATGTGTACATGTTTATGCATGTACATATGGGCACACATATGAAGGTCAGAGAAAATTTTTAAGCATCCATTCTTACCTGCCACTGATTTGAGGTCATTCTCCTTGTTGCTCACCTGTGCTAACAGGTGAACTTCTAGAAAGCTCTCCTGTGTTTTGTCTACTTTCCTTCCCACTGTGGATACTCTTGAGATTACAGATGTCATGTATAACATTCAGCTTTTACATGGGTTCTGGTAATCCAAACTCAGGTATTTACACATGAACCTCAAGTATTTGATCCACTGATCCTTCTCCCCAGCCTTCCAAAGAGTCTACATGATATGAATATGTGAATGTTGTGAATTGGGTCTACTCAGAATTTAGTTAGTATTCTAAAAACAATTGCAATTATCTTTTCCACTGGGATACCTCCCAAGTGATGAAAGGCTATGACTCGCCAAAGGAAGACAATTTGTTCTATGTAAGACATGGCATTAAGTAATGGATAGAATCTAGGTTAAGTTAAAGCTCAGGTTGAACACATTAGTTCCACTTGGCTTTTCTTATATTTCTCAGATGCAGAAAAGGCCAGTTCAAATTTTTTTCTATAGATCCAGGGTTCTCTGTGCATCCTCTTTACCTCTACCCCAAGATACCTGACCAGGCAGCTGGACCATAAGTGAGTCACTGGCTTGTGAGCGTCACAGCTGGGGGCTCTGCCACAGCCTGAGCTGCTCCTGCATGGTGTGATGGTACAATTACTAAGAAAAGAGGTTAGTTTCACAAGCGCGCAGGAAATTACTCTCATTACTGCAACCCAATTCATGTTCCCATCCAGGAGAGGGCTTCACTTCTCGTAGCTGTTAATTCATGAAGCAGAGTGTGTTTTGCTCAGTGTTGCCTTTTCTTCTGATTTCCAGGACAAGATGATCGCCCTTGCCCTTAATTCTCTGTGCATTTTGACAGTCAAAATGGCTTTGAGTAATCGCGCAGCACTGTCATCAGCACAGGCACAATTCTTCTCTGAATTGAACTTTGATTCCATGGGATAAGTATCTGTGCTTTTTTTTTTTGTTTTGTTTTCTTGTTTTTACTTGGATTGTGACCCCAAAGTGAGTCAGCAGTATGATGCAGCTGCTAGAGAAACAAATAAGTGACATATATATATATATATATATATATATATATATATATATATATGGCTGGTGTAAATTGCTAGTGATGGTACATTGTAGGGAAGTAAGAAACACTGGTCCCACTATTTTGTAGAAATCAGACAACCGGGTGTCCAACCTTTTGACATTGCATGGAGACATTGTCATCTACAAAGTTCACATTCAAGAGACTTGTTAGTCAAATTACAAAAACTGCAAGAAATCCCACAGTATTTTAGGTTATTTTATGTCCAATCATATTCATAGCTATCCTGGGATACATACCCTACATAAAATAATAATAATAATAGTTGATCCCCTCCAAAAGCCCATGATGGTGGAAGCCCTATGTACTAGACTCCAGCTGTTTTTGTTTACCTGGCACCTTCTTTCTGCTAACACCCATCTCCAGTAATGCAATTAGAAACTACTGACATGTGCCTCTGTCACCCAACAGATATGTGTACTGAGCTGGCTGGTCATACTGATTGTCTGGATTGAGTCATTGGTCAAGAGAACCATTTGTGCCCACACAGGGCAGTTGAGAGTTGTCTGGGGAATTGATGAGGATGCTGAAGTGTTAACCTATTTTTATTCTCTGATATACTTAGTTCCAAGGACCAGGTGAACTTGGCTGTGGGCTCCAAACTTTTCCCACAGGGTTTCACTGGGTTAGATTAGAGGCCTAACAGAGCCAAGAAATGGAAAAAGAAAAAGGAAGGGACAAAGAGGTAGAAAAGAGAGATCAATGAAGGAAAGATGTGATGAAATTACTCAAATTCCTGTAGCCAGCTGGACCTAAAGCCTATACCTTAGCTTTGTACACAAGCATATTTTCTAATTACTAACATTTTTGAAAACAAAGTTATGTTGCATTTGAGGAGCCTACTTCACATATCCTGGAAATCCGATTTTAAGGAATATAGTTTAAAGATAAACCTAACCATAGCCAAGAAAAAATAATAATATTAAGTTAGATGGGGGCAGAGGTAGGATAGGAAAATTGAATTTGTGGGGTGTGAGATGCAGAAATATGTGCTAGAGCAGCTCAACTCCTGGTGGCAGGAACATGTGGCCAAGGTTACTCACATCATGATGGACCAGGAAACAGAGAGAAAGGCAGGAACCAGGGACCAGGTATAACCTCTGAATCCTGTTCCTAGTTACTTCCAAATAGGCCCTATCTCCTGAAGATCCCATACCCTTCTGAATAGCACCACCAGCTGGAGACCAGGGATTAAAACATGAGCTTGTGGGACCCTTTCAGATTTAAACCATATAGCAGCTATCCTTTCCCCAGGTTCTCTATTCATTATATGTATATCATCAGCACAGTGCTTTGCAAAGTGGGGTCCACACAGTAGCCACATGATACTTTCTTAGAAATTCATTATCAATCTTAGTTGGATAGAGTTAGAATCACTACTTCAATGCCAACTAGACATGACTTTAGTTGTTTAGTAGAAATCTTAAGAGATTGTGACTCAGTCCACAAATTATTGTCTTCAAAGGCATTTATGCATATATGAACATGATATGTGAGTGCATGCATATGCATATAAATAAGGGTGCACATATGGAGGTCAGAGAAAAATTTTGGGTGCCAGTCCTTACCTTCTGTCTTGTTTTGAGGCAGGGTCTCTCATTCTCCTTGTTGCTCACCACTGTGTTTGCCTTAACAAGATTGCTTTTCCTGCCTTCCCTCCTGTTCTTTCCTCTTTCATTTTCTCTCATTTATTCTTTCCTTCATCCCTTCTTTTATTTGCGCTTTCACATGACATATTGGTAGATCCATGGAAGCTGTTCTGTAGTATTTTCTCCAATGACAAATTAAAAGAACTAATGTGTACTAAGAACTTTCTGCCTCAAGAGATATAGAATTAAAGGCTTGCAGGTTTCCTTTCAGGCATTATGGGGAGGGTATACTTGTTGTGGGTCAAAAATTGGCTGTTTAGGGCTGGTGAGATGGATCAGTGGTTAGAGGCAGTTGCTTGAAAAGTCTAATGGTGTGGGGTTTGATTTCTCAGTACCTATGTAAAGTCAGATGTATAAGGTGGCTCATGCATCTGGAGTTCTGTTTGCAGTGGCTGGAGGCCCTGGTGTGCCCATTCTCTCTCTTTTCCTCTCTCTGTTTGAAAATAACTAATAAAAAATTTAAAAAAAAAGCAGCTGTTTTTTAAGTACTGGGTGTTGAACCCTGGGCCTCACCCAAGCTAGGCAATTACTCTACCACTGTGCTACATCCTCAGCTCTGCGACAAAATTTGGATTGAAAATTCTCAACACCCCTTTTTTGGCAATTCTCCACAGAGATGTTGCACCCAAAGAAGACACTTAATCTAAACATCTGTGTGTGTGGTTTTGAATAGGAGTTGAGTATAGCAAATGTAGGTTAATTCCCAAGGCAGCAATGTTTGGGAAACAATAGCATATAGAAATCAGGAAGCAGATGGTGAAGGTAGCTACGGCCAGAAATAAGAATATCTTCATTGCCAAGTAAACAAGGCAGGTCCTGATCTAAATGACCAGAATTTTCCTGAACACTCAGGAAGGATGTCTATTCTTTAATCTGTTTTTGGAAAACCAACCTAACAGATCTGAGCCCAAGTGTGTTTCTTCCCCACTCCAAATTTATCCTGCAGTTTTTGCTGCACTCTCTCCTTCCCTGGGGGCCCAGCTGGGTTTCCTCTGCTGGATCCTACGTGAGAAGACCAAGCCACCTCTAGCAGAAGTGTTACGTGTCTAGCGCTCTGGCTCAGAACCAAGGCTGTGGCCAAGGACTTGCCCTGAAGCTCAGCTCATTTTTGTTCACCACTGTCTTAAGATGGTCTCGGGTGGTGAAGGAAGACTTTACATGATATTCTTTTGGTGTTTTGATAATGAAAGGGGGAAAATTCTGACAGAATGCTTCCAGCTGACTGGAGTTGGACAGGACTTTAAGGAGAAATTCTCTTCTAAGTCCACCTGGAGCTTGTTAACATTGAAAATTGCAAGAGAGTGGCTTAAGCTGGATTTTTTTCCCCAAAAGCAATCGCAAAGACTTTGATTTTCAAGTTTCAGTTATGGTCAAGTGCAGTCTTTAAAAAAATATTTTATTTATATACTTATTTTGAAAGTGAGAGAGGCAGATAGAGAGAGAGAGAGAGACTGGGCAAGCCAGGGCTTCCAACCACTGCAGAGTAACTCCAGATGTACATGGCACCTTATGCATCTGGCTTACATGGTTCCTGGGGGATCAAAGTCAGGTCCTTAGGCTTGACAGGCAAGTGCCTTAACCACTAAGCAATCTCTCCAGCCCCCAACTGCATTCTTTTAACAAATATTTAGTGAGCACTTTGTGTATGTGTGCATGTTTATGTGTGTGCTGGTAAGTGTGAGCAGGCGTGCTTGTTCATATGTATGCTGGTGCATGTGTGCTTGTCTACATGTTCTGGTGTGTGCTGGTGGATGTGTGTGCATGTGTTCTTGTGAATACTGGTTGAGTGTGTATATGTACGCATGCTCTTGTGAGTGCTGGTGAATGTGTGTATAAATACATGTTCATGTGTGTGCTGGCAAGTATATGCGTGCATGTTCTTGTGTGTACTGGTTAGTGTGTGCATGTGGAGGTATGAAGGTAACATTGAGTGTTGTTACTCAGGTATCACCCACTTTTTTTTGAGACAGGCTCTCTTTTTTGACCTGATACTCACCAAATAGGCTACTCTGTCTGACAAGTGAGTCCCAGGGATCTACCTGCCTGTCTGGTGCTTCCTCGGTGCTGAGATGACACATTACCACCATGCCGGGCCCTTTTTTGTCAGGTGGGTTCTATTGATTAACCTCAGGTCCTCATGCTTGCATGGAAAGCATTTTACCTACTAGGCTATCTACCCAGGCTCAAGTGAGCACTTTTAATGGCAGCATTGTTCACATAAAAGAAGTTCCTTCACATATTCATTTGGACACAAAAGCTTCAAGCCATAGTGGTGAGGAAATATCAACCAGTCAACTGCTATCTGCAAATACATGATTCTGTCTTCAGCCAACTCCCCTGGGATGCTTCTTCCCCCACCCTTTTCCTGGCTTCCTTTTTTCTTCATTAACAGATTTCCAGTCCCCTGCTTGACCTTGTGAAATCTTGAATCCATGCTATTCCACAGATATCCTGGTGTGTACCATTTGACATCTCTGTGCTGGACAAGATTGATCAGTTTACAGTCAGGAATGGCTTTATGGGTGCATGACTCTTACAATTGTATAATATCCTGTGCTCATGAGGCAGACCTGTACTTGTAGAGTTAATGCTCTGTGCTTTTCTACTTGAAATTCTTAATGTGCTTTAAATTGCATTTTACAAATGAAGGTCAGTGTAACAATGGAGTAGCAGGGATTGGAACTTCATTTCATAGAGAGCCCTTCTCTGGGACAGATTCTTGGCCACCTGTTCCCAGATTCTGCCTAGCATCTCATGACAGAGCTCTGGGGCTGGACCCGTTAATTCAGATATAGGTTCCCCACAAAGACAATCACAGGACATAGGCTGGGAGTATCTATACTCACCTCTCTGATTTCTTATATAGCAAATAAAAATACCAGAGCTAGTTGAGAGTGAGATGCCATGAGAACATGCCAAAACGTTGTGCCATCTTTTAGGACAAGAAACCTCACATTTTCATTTTATTTCCAGTCCTGCAAACTCTGTGGTTCACTCTTGGTACAGCCTTTAATGTTCATCAGTGTACAGTGGAGGAAAAATGCATCTACACATGGGTCAGTGTGGGGAACCACTCTCAGGTGTGAACACACTGAAAACAGCTTATGTAAGCCAGCACCACTCCGAGGGTGAGCGTATTGGTTGGTACCCGTCTCCCCAACATGTACTGGCTAAAGCACCACAGAGTAATGACCACATGTAACCATGAGAATTGTCATCTAAAAACCTTCACTGCCAAACTGGGAAATAAGATGATAACTGAAATCCACAGAACATTCCTCAAAGCAGCAGCTTGGGAAACAATGTTATTTACAGTCTAAACTAACAAGGCAGGCCCATGACAATCAACACATCCCCCTCCTCTCCAGCAAATTCTCTTCTCATTATGCAAACAGGATGGCCCGAGGTGTGAGCACATTGAATGGAATAATAAGTGGAGATGTAATTGAGCTAATAGTGAATTTCTCCGGACTGTCAACTCCTGTTCAAAGACCTTGACAATGAAGGATGGATAATGTGTGCAGAAAGGACGTCTCCTCTCTTCCTGCTTTGGTGTGATGCCTTGTGGTGATTCCTTTCCTCCTCCTCACCTGCCCTACACACCTTGCTTTAAGGGTCTAGAACCTTCTCCCCTACCATATTTCAGGCCCTAAATTACTCTTTCTAATGCTTGGCTTGAAATAGGCACACCTTTCCTTATTTGCTGAAGACATCATATGCTGTCAGCATGGACCATGGAGAGACCTGGCTGGAATCTGGAAGCAGCCAGTCCCCAGACAGCTTGTCTAGTACTGGAAGGTGCTATATGAGCTACTGGGGGAAAGTGGTCAACAACTGTCCAAGCAGCTTGAGGTCTGAGCTACAACCTGCAAACAACCTCTGGTGGGTAGTCAAGTGCTCTGACAAGTCTGTCTTCTTTTGGGAAAACCTGTAGGACTCTCTGATCAACAGCTGGTTGTGGGTGTTAACTGCATCCTGGTACTGGGAGTTACAGGCCAATGCTAAGGGAAAGGAAAGAAGAAAAAGAAAGAAAATATTAAAAAGAAAGAATAAAAAGAGAGACAGGAGAATTTTAAGGTTAGGCTTCATCTTACCCTCTCCAGGGTCCTTTGATTCAGGTGTTCCCTCTAGGGTCCTGATGAGAATTCAACCTTTTAGTCTGTCTTCCAGGATATAGGATTTTATGGTACCAGTTCCACTGGTGTCCATTTTTGTGTTCCTCCTACCCTTACCCTCCCCTCAAGCCCTACCCTCCCTATTATCCAGTCCTCGAGATGCCTACAGTATATCAGCATCTTGGGCTGATGGACATTAGTAGATGCAGATGAGTGAGACCATGTGACAATTGTCTTTGTATGATTGGGTGAGTTAGCTGAGTATGATCTGTTCCAAGTGGGACCATTTTGCTACAAATTTCATTGTGTCATTTTTTTTATTACTGCTGAGTAGAATTCCATTGTGTAGATACACCACATCATGGTTATCCATTCATCCAATAAGGGGCATCTGCATTGATTCCAGTTCTTAGCTATTATGAATTAAGCAGCTATAAACATTCCACTTTATTTTTTGAAAGAGTGTCTTTTATTGAACCCAGAACTCACCAATTTGGATACATTAGGTAGCCGGCTGGCCCTGGGAAGCCTCTTGTCTCTGCATCCCCAGTACTAGGGAGATAGACAAGTGCCACTGCACCTGTCATTCTACCTGGGTGTTGAGGATCCAGTCTGTTTGCACTACGAGCATTTTATCAACTGAGATATCTCCTTAGCCTCCAACTTTCTGAAATTTTCCTAATCCTTTCCTCCTTAGGAACAGGGCAGGTTTTCTGGGTTGCATAAGGGGCCATCAGGGAATCCAAGGAGACCACAGGCCAGAAGGAAGTGTCTACCATCTCTACTCAGTCTCTTCTATAGATGTCTGATTTTAGCCTACTTCAGAATGATTATCTCACCCCATCTCAAAAATAATATCCTGATCTTTCCTTGTCCTCATTTTCCTCTGGCTCTTCTTCTTAAACAGAGGCCTTCTGTCTTACGATAGATATCACTAATTCTCCTTCTAATGACATTGTCTACTGTAAGGAATTTAGGTGGTTCCCATGCTGAGCCACAGAGCTGGGCATGTAACTGCTTCCTGCATATTGCCACAGGGCTATCCCACTATCATCTCCCACTCAGCACCCAACACAATGCTGTATCTAACAATCCCAAACAAACATATCCATCCAAATGGCAACATGTAGTGGGAAGAATAGTCTTTGAAGATAATGTCTAACTGTGTCCCATATTAGGTGCTGTGAGCTTGGGTAGGTCACCATTTCTCCCTCATGTCAGATTTACCATCTATATCAATAGAAGCTTGACCTTGATTAATGTTTTTTGCTCCCAAGCCTTTGATTCTGTGGGTTCACCTCAGTAACTGCCCAGGGAACAAAAGAAGGGACCTATTCCTGGGTACTTCCATCTTGCTTTCAAGCTGGGGCATCCTACATTCAATTTCTTTACATATGGCAGTTCCCTAAAACCTTTCTTTTATGAAATTACTATTTCATGAAAAAGGAAATTCTCCGTGTGGATGAATTAGATGATCTCTCAGGTCTACTCTAAATGCAGCATGTCATGATTCTTCAATTAGTGCTTAGGCTTCTAGAAGAGAAAGGGCAAAGCTACAGGGACATTTGTGGAGGGTTCAGCATAGCCAGCCCTGCCCTTGGTGGTTCTCTCAAAGGCATGGCACTAGAACAATTGCCAACACTGAACAAAGTCCACAGTGACTCCTGGGCCTCATATCGGATTCACATTTACTGTTCAACAAGAGCTTCCTATGTCAATTTCTTCCCCAGAGTCCAAGAACATTTTTTACATTCCATTCTTCTCCTTAGCAATTGTTCCCAAATAGAAATGGGTCTACATTAATAATCACTGTCACACGAATGAATAAATTATTTTCTTGTGAAGTGCCAGGTAAATTTTATCAGGGAATATAACTGTAAGGAATTCATCCTGGAGCCTGAACTTTCAGGGAATAAATATTTGTTACACTTTTAAAGATGCCAGCTGTAGAATCTGCCTTTGAATCCAACTTCCTATTTTCTGGAAAGTGAGAATTATTTGGGTCCTTAAAGTTGCCACAAGTGTACACTTTGCTTCCTAAAATGAAGCCTTATCACACTGAGCCCAGGCTGTGCACAAAGGGAGACAGTGGGGTACTCTGTCTCTCCAGGGCAGCTGGATCAATATCATTATAGCAAGACTTATTTATTAATTTATTCAGATTTCTAAGCAGCCCTACCTTTTGTTGTGGCAATGATATGGCAAAATGTAAAACAGCTTCCCACAGGCCTTTGCTATCTACACTTTTGATAATGATCTCTATAAGCCAACTCATTTCATCTGCATGCTTTTATTAATAATACAAAAAAAACCCAAGCTCTACTAGAGCTTGTCATAGTCAGTGGATTCTTCTCCAGCCAAGAGTATAGGGGAAGGTATTTTGGGTTCATTATTTTTTTAATTGAAATGACGTTTTTTGAGAACTGTCATATATTTTAACCAGAAACTCAAAGCAGCACAGTAGTTTCAAAGTACTTATTACTATAGCCATGAAAAATAGATTCATTAGAAGTGTATGTGTGTGTGCAAATGTGTATGTATGCATGTATGCACACAGTCTTGTATATACACCAGTGTGCATATATAATGACATGGGTGAACATGAGAAAATAGAATTTGTTCAAATCCAGCTGTTCTCATAGGGATGGTACAATCATTCAACTGCTAACTGCAGTCTGGCTCCATTTTTCTCTCTTTTCTGCCACTTGCATCTGGCATGCAAGGCCCATGTGGGATGCAACCAGTATTCTTAGGCTTACCTGATGCTCATGGGATGCAGTAGTTGTATGACTTCCTTTCTGTCCTCCTTGTTCTAAGGTGGTGATTGCATTGAAAACAGATCAAAGAATACAAAGAAAGACACCTGAAGTTCGTTATGTTGGGAAGGTTAGAGAAGAGGCACAGACTGCTTAATTTGGAGTCTGTAAGGAGGCAATCTTTTTCAAAACATAGTTTTTCATCCCTTCTTAGTCTAGCTATTCCTGTTTTGTTTTGAGGTCCATCTGTATGTGTGATGGGTGTTCTTCATTTGAGTGTGCTTGTTCTATCCTGTGTGCTCGTATGTGTGCGGGCTCACAGGGGTGTACAGGTGAATGTGGAGGCCAGAGGTTAACATCAGGTGTCATTCTCAGTTGCTCTCTACTTTATTTTTTAAACCGAGCCTCTCATAGAGCCGAAACCTCACTGATTGCTCTAGCAAGCCCTGGTAATCTTTCTGACTGCTTCACCAGTGCTGGGATTACAGGCTGTGCCACAACACTTGGCATTTGACATGGGTTCTGGGGATCTGGAGATCTGAACTCAGGTCCTCATGCTTATGTGGCAAGCACTTTACTCACTGAGCCATGTCCCCTAGCCCTTTAGTTCATAATAGTTCATGAATAAGTTCTGTTAGGGAAAAGCTCTGTGGAAGATGGCTTGTGAATGCTGCTTATTTTAGAGATAGCCAAAAGAAAACAATAAGAAGGGGTGAGAAATGGTGAAAGAGAAGGTCCCATGGTCCCAAGAAGGACAAGTGACAAGGAATACCTCCTGACAAGGGAGAAGTTGGTTGATCCATGAGTTCGGAAGGCTGTAGTTATGATAACAACACCATTTGTTGAGCACTTCTTACCAGGTGCTGTGTTAAGTACTTCTCATTGACTGACTGTGTCCTTTAGCCTGCCTGGTAACTCAGAGTGATTGGATAGTACTAGCCAATTGGGGTCATGGGGCCATGATAAGGCACATGAAATGAAGCCACATTGTGAGGTGCTCTGCACAGTGAGGCAGGGAGCAGCAGGCTGGTGAGTATTAGACAGTACCTGCTATCAATGCTGCTTATTTCCATGACTGTCTAGGTAACAGACACTCAGCAAATCAAGGGCCCGTGGGCACCCTCAGATCATGCTTTTGTACATGACATGTAGAACTGAAAATTGTCTGATGCTCACAGTGGCACTCACATCCATGCGTGCAAATCTGCTTGCTGTCTTGAAGTCCACATTCTGGAGGAACTCCAACACTCCACGAAGAAGGTGATTTTGGTCCCAAATTGTATACTCCTCTGTAGCTCTGGCTGGTACTTTAGTTATCCTTTTTGACCAAGCAGCATTTTGTGTATCCTTTGTCTTTTCCTGGAAAACTCATACCCATCCATCAGGACCCAGAGGCTTTGACTTTCCTCTTCAAACCCACATCAACTATGTAGAACTCAGTCATTCTATCCATTTCATACAACTCTTGGTCATAGGACTTCCACACTACATTGCCACATATCTACTTTCTCATCCATCACTACTTGTTGAAGAGTCCTCAAGGTCCCTGTTCAAGGTTGGCAGGCATTTCACATAATAGTTAAATAAATCAATCCATAAAATCCATTTGTATCTGAACAAATTTCTTGATATTTGAATTTCTCACCAAAATCCCAAACCAAAAGAACTGTGTTGTGAGCTTACAGGTTTTCAGAGAAAGCTTTACCTAGGGATGGCTTTTACATGCCTAGGAGGAAGGCTTGGAGCAAAAGCAAGGCCATAGCTCTGAAAGAATTATGTCACCATTTAATTGCAAGAGATAGAATGCTCTGCCCTGAGGGCTTCCAGAACAACATAGGTTTTGGTTTAAAGCTCAGCTTCTAAGTATTTAACCATGTAGAAGAAGTTCAATGATTACTAGGGCAATGCAAGCTTTGGAAATTTATTCATTTGAGTGGGGTGGGGGTGGGCAGGGAGCATGAGAATGGGTGAATCAGGGCCTCTAGCCACTGCAAATAAACTCCACACCCATGTGTCACCTTGGGCATCTGGCTTTACATGGGTACTGGGAAACTGAACCAGGGTCCTTAGGCTTTGTAAGCAAGCATCTTAACCATTTAGCATCTCTCCAGGCCATCATCACTTCTTAGACTGTCACTGTCAGTCCATCATGGGCCTGGATATCTCTCTGGAAGGTTGCGAAGGCCAAGGTAATGACTTTGTCTTCTGGCTGTTCTTGATGAGCTATATCTTGGGTACTGACCCTACAGCCTAAGAAAGGCAAAAAAGGTCATACCTATCTCAGCAATGGCCTGGTGTGAGACGCCAGCACTGAGTACTTTGTCTCCAGTGGATATTTTTCTTGTGCTATGTAGGAATGGACCTGGACAGAACTGGAGATTGGTGAGTATTCTAACAGGTATCAGTTGAGCTCTTCAAGCTGCAAGGAAAGGGACATGCTTGGGTTATAGTGAAGCAGCAGGGATGGAGAAGTAAGCGTGATGAGAATTTCAGGGAGCTTGCTGGACACTCAGACATCCAGATGATGGAGGAAGTACTTGGAGAGTTCCAGTCTCAGCCCTGGTAACGGGCCTGTGTATCCTCCTAGCTTCTGCTTCTCCCCACATAGGCACATGGGCTTTCTTTTAGCAGTCCTGGGAGCATATTATGCAACAAGAAGACAGATCCTAGAAACATGTACTCAACTTCCTGGGGTCTCCCCCAAACTGTTCCAGTCTGTCCTCCAATCCATCAGTCTTCTATGAGACAGTCTTGAGTGAAACATCACCTAGATTCTAAGAGGAGCTGAGACATCCCCCCAGCCCCCTGCCCAGGAAGCTACATGTTAAGACAGTTTTGCAGTGTCTCCCTCCCTGGTCTCATTTTTCCATTTCCTTACTTATGCTTCTTGGGAGAAATTCCCCAAAGTATTACCTGTGTCCAAATACTTGTTTGGTTTCTGCTCTGGGGGTGAAACATAAGGACATAAAATAGAAACAAAGACAATAAAATGTCATTCCTAATGCACAGAAGATCACAAGATATTCTTCATCTCCATGGGATCTGTTCAAGGCTGAATAATTCTCAAAAGAAAATAAATTTGGAGGTAACTGATTAAACAGGGAATATCAATATGGCATGGAAATACTTCAGTTCATAGACAGTACTGCTGAAAACATGGATGTTTTTCTCCACCAAGAATCCTGGGCCTAAGGAAGGTATAGCAAGGTACAGAGTGCCATGTGTTGTCCACTCTGTGCTCGACCCTGACACACAGTGACTTGCTTCTCCCAGTCCTCCATGCATCGTGCTGGTTCCCAGTGATCCAGCGGCCTTCACCTTTCCTTTCAACCCTCCTTCAGTCTCTGTACACTTTTTTGAAAAGGAAAGAAACCTTTTCTTTTTATCTTTTTTTGGTGAGTATTTATGGTGTGTATGTGCTTGTGAACATTGTATGTATGCACGTTTGCGTGGGTATGGTGCATGTGTGTGCACATGCATATGGAGGCCAGAGGTCCATATTGGGTATCTTCCTCAAGTGCTATTTTTTGAGATATGTCTCACTGAACCCAAATCTCACTGATTTGAGTAAACTAGCTCATCGACAACTCCCAGGTTCCCTCTTGTCTCCACCTCCCTTGTGTGGGGATTACAGACATGTGCTGATTTGTCCAACTTTCTAAATGGATGCTGAGGTCCTCTTGCTTAAGGAGCAAGTACTTGACCAACTGAGCTATCTCATCTCCCCAGCCCCCCTTCATCTTCAGTTATTAAGAATGTATCATATCATTTCAAATGTTCTAACCCCCCCACTTTTTTTGTCTTTTCCAAAACCTGTGTGATCCTACGGCACACTTCTGATCACAGGGTTTTCCTGGAACACAAATATTTTCCCTGGCTGTTATTCATGGTTGCTTCAAGCACAGGAGCATGGCTATCAGTGAGACAAAAGCACCCAGCTCACCACTGGCACTTACCCGAGGGATACAAACGACCGGGACAATGGCCCATATTTAGATACGATGGGATGGGCTGTTACCCTTGGGCTTCTGCCCAAGCTGTTATCAGAAGCAGGAGTGTTGAATGCTTTTCTTCTGTTGGGAGGTGGAACAGAACACTAGATTCAGGAAGGTTGACACTATCATTTAGGAATTGTCAGTTGTATCCATTGTTAGTGATTTTATGAGTGTATAAACTGACTGAAAATCTTACATTTTTATCAGCATTGTGGCCTTGTAACTGTAATGACTCCTATTGTAGACCTTTTGTACAAATGAATGCCAGATTTTACAGTATGAACTAATCATCTCCAATATACAGTGAAATCTTACTGGGAAGGACACGTATCATTTCCACGGGATGTGGGTTCATTTCTCTGGTGAGAACATTGAAGCACAGAGCTTGCTGGAGAGCTACCTAAGGCCTGACATTCAAAGACAGCCCTATATGAACTTGACTTTCATGTTCTTTCCACCCCAAGTGGCTGCTTCTCAGTCTGAGGTGTGGGGACATTTGCTTCCTCACATGGCATTGTGTCATGAATATGCCTAATGAGCACCAAGATAGATAGTAGCCAACCTGGAATTAAAGGGCTTGCAATCTTTGTGGGATTAAAAATGCACAAAAACTTTCAAAAGATATCTTCTTTGCTTGTTTTGCCTACCAGTAACTCCCATCCACTTAAGGCAACTCTTTTCCAAGTTGCATCATTGTGAGGAGAAAGGAACATAGTTCTGAGGGGGAAAATGAGAATGATTCAAAGCTATGAAATTTGGAGTGATGCCGAAAAGATTTTCTTTTCTCCTGAGTTATGAGAGTATATATGTATTTTTTTCCAGTAGGAAAAAATATCAAAATACAATAACTTTAGATAACAAGAAAGATGGTTTGTGTCTAGATCAGATCCTCACAGGTGAGCTCTGCACCAAGGATGCAAAAGCCAACAGACAAAGAGAAATGGCAGCTCAGTGCAGATGAGAATCTAGAAGGGAAGCAAGCCACTGGGCACTAGGAGGCGCCCTGGGCTGCCTCGCTTCTCTGCTTTTCCCCAAGTGACCTGCACCTTGGACTTGGTCTTCATTGCTCTCTGTTTTCCCAGAGGTAACACAGCAAGGATGAATGCAAAGACTGTGAAGCCTGTCTTCTCCAAGTGTGCACCATTTCCCCACACTGCCCAGGGTTCCCTGCCATAAGGGTGTATTAGTTCTTAATTGTTATGTACTTTTCATAGAAAGAAATTACTCAAGCTTGTACTTTTTGGCACAAAATACGCTCATGATTTTTAAAAAAATATTATCTCTTAATGCACAAAGTTCTCAAGCACAGAAGCTAACTGGAGTCACCACAGACAATTAATAGAAAATATATATGAGAAGATGTTATTTAATAAACCCCGAAGTCCATAATTCTAATGATTCAAACCAACTTCAGTTTTCCACTAATGAGAAGCCAGACTCTCAGCTGTTCTCCGTTTATCTGTGCCTCCCCCTCCCTGCTGGCACTGTGCAGCTGTGCAGCGATGGCCGGTGTTCACCACCGCCCCCCACCACTACGTCTGCAGACAAAGTCTCTTGAGGCAATGGTGGGCATGGTGATTCTTAGAGGAAGGATTCCCTGGAGGACTTGAGTGAAGCATGGGCACTGACAGGAAGGAACATGCTCTGTTCACTTTGCATCCATTTGCAAATGCCTTTCTGGTTGGTAGGCTCTCAGACTTTGGTGAAACTAGGGGTGGTTTGTCTGGAAACTGTTCATGGTCAAAGCTATTGTTGTGGAATGATTAAAGCAAATTAATTTTGTGTGTTTGTGTGTGTATGTGCACGTGTGCAGTGTGTGTGTGTTCTATGCATGTGGGTGCAGGTGTGTCTGTCCCATGCACACATACGTGGCTGCTGTATGTAGACTAGGAAGGACCCTCCCTCAATGTGTGCAGCACCTTCCAGCCCAGATAAAGAGAAGCCCTAGAAAAGCAGCAGCCTGTGCACACCCTCCCTTCTTGTTCTCTATATCAATCTATCTGTGTTGCTGTGATCTACTCTACTGACATCCAACACCAGATGCTTCAGTCTTTCAGTGGGAACACAATGCCAGCAACTCTCAGGAGAACTTTCAGGGCTAGATTCAGATAGTTGAAGCTCTTGGTTTCTGGAACTGAGCAACTACTAGGTTTTACAAGGTTCTCATTTTCCCTCTCCTCCTCTAGGTTGTATGTCATGTGCTCTTTGCCTATTTGATCTATAGCCTTAGGATGCATAGAAGACCCCGTGACTATTTTTGGGAAGGAGGGAGGAAAAGGGAAAGCAGGAAGGAAGGAAAAAAGAGGATGAAAGAAGAAAGAGTGAAGGAGGAATGGAGAAAGGAAGGATGGAAGGAAGGAAGCTAGTCGTTCTCCATCCTCTCTCTTACCTACTAGACAGGACTCTGAGCTCTGGCTTGCCCATGAAGTATCTTCTCCTCCCCATCTCCAAGCAGCATTCTTTCAGCTCTTTGTGAGGCAAAGCTGGGAGAGACAGAAAAGCAGCTCCATGTTCAGTGGAGTGAAGGGCTAACCCTTAGCATGAGAAGGAAGCAGACACAACCACAAGAAGTTTGAGTTGAGGCCCAACAAGTGGGTCTGTGGGTCTAAAAAATGTCAGTTCAATCTGTGACTGCTGTGGTTTGAATATGGAATTTACTTCTTAGGCTCCTGTGTTTGAACACTTGGTCTGTAGCTGGTGGTTCTGTTGGTGAAGGTTGTGAAATGTTTAGGAGGTGGATCCTTGCTGGAGGACGTGGGTCACTGGAGATAGGCCTTGAGGATTTATAGCCCAGCCCCACTTTCTGTTCATTCTCTGCTTCCTGGCTTTGGATGCAATGTGGCCAGCCAGCTTCTTACTCCTGCTGCCATTCCTTTCCTGCCATGATGGACTGTGCTCTCTGGGACTGTAAGACACAATAAAGCCCTTCCCCACTAAGCTGATCCTTGACAGGCCACAGGGCAACAAGTAAAATAAGTAATAATACTCATTTATTTCAGGGACATATCCAAATGCATGACCTCCTGCCAGGTACATAGTATGTGCTCAATAAATGTGTATTGAGTAATGAATGATGTGAGCCATTTGGGAATTGTTTTTTGTTTGCTGATTTATGCCCCTTTATCCATGATTTAATCTGTGCTCACCCTCACTTCAGTCATTCATTTCTTTATGGAATGCTCTCACCTCCTCGTGGTCTATGGATGTAGCTAATCACATTGAATGTTACATTTCTTTCCTCTTTAAAGAGATGCATACTTGTGTCTTTTGATTCATGGTACATTTCAGATTTCAGTCAGCCATACCCTCCTGGAGGCCCTGGTTACTGCAACTACAAACCCCTGGGGTAGCACAAGGGTTTTCTTGTAAGGATACTGCTATTATGCATCTGCTGGAAAGCCCCCTCGTCTTTAGCTCAATTCAACAAGTTTCCATTGAATGCCCAGTGCTAAAAGTCTTAAATGGAAGTCATTCCTGACTCCTTCTATTTTAACTGTCAAAATCACAGACCGTATTATTTCTGACTGAAAACCCACCAGCAGCTCCTGCCAACTGCTCCTTTTCTCCATCCCGGGTGGGCTCTGATGATGCCAGTGCCAATGAGGATCTATATTGTGAGTGGGTATTATTTATGAGAAAATCAGGTGGCATAGAAAAGAATAATTGCCCTCAAGTGTATAATTTTTATAATGGGAGCTCCTCCATGGGAAGGTATTTGAAGGGAGGTCTAACCACTAATTCCTGGTGTTAAACACAACTCTGAGGAGTGTTTCATGAACCAGCTCTCTGACTGTCATTTCTTCATGTGGACCAGAGGAAGGAATGGGACAGAAATAAAATTTCATGGAGCCATAGGGCCAGACCTGTGGTTCCCCTGACATTGGTTTCTCTTCATAACACTCAAGAATTACATGGAATTATCCTCATTACAAGAGGGCATAGATATTCCCAGGACATCAGTAACTTCTCATAATTTCACATCTTAGAGTTTGTGAGATCAGAATGCACATCTGGGTGATGCCAGCCTCTGAGCTTTGAAGAGAATATACATGGACTCTAGCCTTTGCTGATATGTCCTTTTTGTCTGTGTGTGTGTGTGTGTGTGTGTGTGTGTGTGTGCGTGCATGTGCCATGCATGGTGTTTGTGTGTACATATATGTGAGGGTGCATGTGTATGCAGGTGGACATGCACACCTTCCTCAGGTTTCTGTTAAAATGTCCTGTGCTACTTAGACCATCCAGTGTAATTTCACTCTGAAACCAAGGAACATTTGGAAGATTTGGGTCATGATGCACTGAGAATCATTTGCAAAACCCATAAATCCAAAACTGATATAGTCAGTACTAGGTCCAGGCTATTTCTGAATGGCTAGACTCTTCCCTGAACTCTGATGAAAACTGAGGCATGACCCGGGGTGAGGATGCTTGGTCTTTCCAAGGCTAGCCAAAGAGCATTGTGGAAAAGACAGATGCTACATGGATTATGGATCCATCAGACCCAGGTTTAAATCCTGGGTCCTGCCAATACAGTATCTTCCCTTGTGTACCAAACCCCGTAATATATATCTAAGGTAAAGTTAAATTTATAAATTAGACAAAGTTTGTGATCAACAGAAACTAACAATAAAACTATAACAATATAATAAATATTATTTGAACTTACAAATTATTTATTTCTGGAATTTTCCATTTAATATTCTCAGGGTACAGTTGACTAGGAAACAACTGAATCTATGAAAAGCAATAATATGGAAAAGGATGGGAGAATTACTGGTTAATTTCAGGCCAGTTAATCTATTCTGATTTCCTTCCTCTCAGGTCTTCATAAAGATTAAATAAGACAGTGCCTAATGCTGAACACTGTGGCAGTGGCCAACATACAGCAATAGCAGTAGACCTCATTATTATCTTTACTATGCATAGTTATCCAATAAATTTCAATAGTTCTGTTAAATTCCACCCCCAAACCCTTTGCTTCACAATATTCCTCAATGCAAAATGTGAGATATATTTTGGCTGTAAATTAACATATTCTAATTTGAATGTGACATGTCCTCCGCAGGCTTGTGTGTTTGAGCCCTTGGTTCCTGGCTTCCAGTGCTGTTTTGGGGAGGGGGGGTTTGTGTGACTGTTGTGAGATAGGGTCTGACTAGTGGAGGTGGATCACTTGGGATGGGCTTTACAGGTAGTTTCCACTTCTGGTTCTGTTTGTGCTCTCTGCTTCCTGGTGGATCTTCCACCATGTCCTCCTACCTCCCTAGAGCCATTCCACCATGTCTCCTCAATCATGGTAGACTGTGCCCTCTGTAGCAATGAGCCAAAATAGATTTCACCTCCCTTCAGCTGCTTTTATCAGGCACTTTGTTGTAACAGTGATAAAAGTAACTCATACAGCCCACTGTGCCCAATAGAGTTTAAAAAATATGATGCACCATACCTGTAGGAAAGTCAACTTTTTTAGTGTCCATTTGCATATCCACCACCTAGACTCAACCAGTCATGCTTAATCCCCCTACTTTACCACTTCTTTGTCCACTCATTACTTTCACTGGCATTTCCTGATCTCAGTTTGACACATTGCAAATTGCAGACCTTGGTATAATTCCCTCTAAGTAGTTCACCATACATGTTATTAAGCAGACTTCAATATTTACGTATTTTTCTTCCTTTTGTATATGTATGTGTGCATATGTGTGTGTGCATGCTCATATGAATGTGAGTGTGTGTGTAGGGGGGTGCATATGTAGAAGTCAGGGGTTGACTTGATTGCCTTCCTTGACCACTCTCCACTGTCTACTGTGTTTAATGAGGCCCAGAACTTCCAGATTCAGTTTGTCTCAGGGACCTGCTTTCTCTGCCTGCTGAGTACCTGACACACTCACCTGACATTTGCATGGGTATCAGGAATTCAAACTATGGTCCTCATGCTTGTGTGAAAGAGCTTTATCAACAGAGCCATCTCCCTAGCTCCAAGATGCAGAAATCTTAATCATGTATTTTTGAATTTTAACAAATGTGCAAACCTAGGCAGTAGCCCAGACTCTTGTCAAGACCAAGTATATTCCTATTATATCAGAACCTTTCCCCAGGACTTTTCCCTGCGTATTCCTTCTTTCACATTCCAAAGGTAGCCACCACACAGAGAATCCTCTGTTTTAGAACTCTTCATCCTGTCATCACAGAGCACATGCTCTTTTGTGGAGCGTCTCCTTCACTCAACATTACATTCTACATCTCATTCACATCGTTGAACCAACAATCCTCCTGAACTACTGAAAAGCAAATGTATGTTGTGCTTACATGATATTTATATCATGTTTGTCCTGACAGCAGAATTAAAATTCCCTCAGCCAGCTACACTGTGTGCCCCCTTTGCCTGACCTGTCATGTCCCCAGCTCAGGGATTCTGCTTGTACTTCTCCCCATTACACTCTTGTCTATACCTACTTTGTATCCTGTCCTTTCTCCAGGGATCAGCCTGTGTTATATCATCTTCCTGTGTCTATTTGAGCACTCTCTTTGGAGTGCTGAGCGGCCATTCCCCTCATTAGGGATTGTAGTAGTAGTCAGTTTCACATTGATGGGATGAGCATCCAACAAAACACAGTTTTATTTGAGGAAGGAATTTATTTCAAGCTTACAGATCCAGGGGAAGTTCCATCAATGGCAAGAGAAGCTGGCTCCCTTTCAGACATTCAAGCAGAGAGACAAACCACCACCAGCCAGCAAACACCAAAAAGCAGCAAGTACAGAATCCACCAGAGCTCAGACCTCTCTGCATGCCTTTGGGCTGAAATTCAGAGAAGCCACTAGTGAAACCTCCTCCAGCCAGTTTGCTGGAGACCCATGTTACAAGCTTTAGTAAAACACCTGAGTCTATGGGAGACATCCTTTCAAACTAACACAGGGATATTGCTATTGGAGTTCTATTTCTGCCCACTGTCTGAGGATCATGGGGTACTAGTACTGAGGATCCATGTTCTGTCTTAGATTACCAAGAGATGCCTGGCCAAATACACCCATCACCCATGAAGCTCAAAGAAATAAACCTTGAATGATAACCTCCAGACCCCTGAATGAAAGAGCAAAGAGTAAGAGAATATGAAGGGTTAAGATGAGAGTAAGGGATCTGGAGAGATGGCTTAACTGTTAAGGCATGTTAAGGCATTTGCCTGCAAAGTCAAAAGATTCCAGTTTGATTCTTCAGGACCCACGCAATCCAGGTGCAGAAGGGTGTGCATGCATCTGCAGTTCGTTTGCAGTAGCTGGAGGTCCTGGTATGCTCTCTCGTTCTCTCTCTCTCTCTGTGTCTGTTTCATAAATAAATAAATAAATAAAATATGTTTTAAAAAGATGAGAGTCAGAGGATGATGATGAAACACAGAGGGAAGCTGTCAGGAATTATTACTCTCATGTGTCAATATCCTGCATGCAAAGTAAATAGATTGATGGTCCTCTTGGCTGGTGGGAATGCCACACATTTATGCACATATGTTTCATTTTCTCAACGACATTGCAATTTAGTATCTTAGTATTGACAGGGACAAAGTTTCCTAAGGTGTTTGTTTATTCTGTTCCCTTCAGTGTTCTGCTTGTGGGAGACACTGATAGATACTTGCTAATTGCCAGTAGCTCCTCTCACCTGGACAATCATTGTAGCAATTAGTTTTATTGATATTTTGAGACTGGACTTACTGTGTATTTGACTGAATTGACCATTTCTACCTTTGCAGCAGTTGTCTCTGTCAACTTGCCCTTCCCAAAGAACTGGGGTATGTGTGATGGAGACTTTTCATTTCCTTGCCATTTTACTACCATAACATGGGGACACTCAGCTCCTAATATTCATAGAAGGTATTTAATTTTAAGTGTAGAGGTTGGAGGACAGCTTAAAGTGTAGTGCCTTGGAAACACAATCCACCTCATTTTAAGACAAGGTCTCTCAGTGGCTTGGTGATTGCTAGAGAGATGGTTTAGCCATTAAGGTACGTGCCCATGAAACCAATGGTCACAGGTTCGATTCCCCAGTACCCACAAAAACTAGATGCACAAAGTGGTGCATGTGTCTGGAGTTTCTTTGCAGTGGCTAAAGACCCTGGCATGCCCATTCTCTCTCTATATCTTCCTCTCTCTCTCTCTCTCTCTCTCTCTCTCTAATGAATAAATTTTAAAAAAATCTTTAAAAAGTGATTGCCAAGTAGGCTAAGTGAGCTATAGGGATTAGCTTGTCTCTCTCCTCAGCTACCACACATGGCATTTTTACATGAGTTCTAGGGAGAATATTCAAGTCCTCATGTTTGCATGGCAAGTACTCTGTCAACTGAGCTATCTCCACAGTACAGAAGGTAATTCTTATGTCTTCACAATGGGAAATAATATTACTATCTGTCAGGTTCCTCATCCCCACATCGAAGTCCTTGGTGAATGGAGGGCTAGGTGTGGCTTCCTATCAGATTTCTAGTTTAGTATTTTATTTTTAGTCAGTAACATTGACATTGAAAGGGTTTTAGGTACAGTTCTTGAACATTGATTCACATCTTCCAATCCAGCAGCCTATCCTCAGCTAAACTGCTCTGTCTCAGTCCAAGACAGTCCACACCATCATTATTTTGTATTTTGCAAACATTTCTAAGGGGAACTTGAAGGTCTCTCACTTTCTCATAAGGGCTAAGTACAAACATTCAAGAGTGATTGTTGTAATACTATCTCTATGATTGAAAAGACAGCTAGAGAAATTGAGATAGAATATCACGTTCAGAAACATCATTAGCAGGTTTCTATTTTGGTGAGGTCTAATCTATTGTAGGGTCATCATGTTGCCTTCATTGAGCCTGACCATTTTACATCATTTAGATTGAAATAGACCCATCATGTCACAGGCAAATGGCTTTATCATATTTAATTAACCCAACACCATGTAATAATCTCCTTGGTAATTATCCCCCACCAGTGCTTGAAAGCATGCTGCAACAAATAAATCATCAAAGTTGCAGTTAGACTTAAGCTGTTATTTGATGCCATGGAAAAGGAATATTGACAAGTTACCGTGCAATGCTAATTATACTAAGGAACGTAAATGGCTTCATCAAAACCAGAAAGAGCCAGATGGCAGGTTTTATATACTGTATGTTCTTGTGTTAAGAAATAAGGTATTAAAACGGCATCATGCCCTCTGAATCAACAGTAGAGGAGGAAAAGGAAGATACCTGTGTCTTGATAGATGGTGACCTAGACCTACAATCACAGAAACCGTCCTGGAATGGTTACATTAAAGTCCTCCCTAGCATCATTTCCTTCCCAATGGTGCTGTGGTCTTCTTCATCCCCCCCAAAGTGTGTGCTTGTGTGTGTGTGTGTGTGTGTGTGTGTGTGTGTGTGTGTGTGTATGTGTTTGTACATGTGAGCAGGCGTGACTTCCATATGAGAGAAGACATGTAGTAGTTGTCTTTCTTTACTCCTCCACATTACTCTATCTTGTTCTTCATTGCCCTCTCTGTATAGACATCTTCCTCCTTCCCCCAATGCTTCCCTTCTACTTTCATGATATGTGCATGTTTTAAAAATATAGATTCTCTTTATGAAAAAACATATATTTGACTTTAGACAAATATTCAGTGGTAATGGCTATTAAAATTTACATCTCATAGTGCCACTCTGAATATAGATGAGTGAGTATTGCTAGGATAAATGTGACATTTCCCCTTTGGTAGCAGGTGATGGACAGGGAGAGGAGCGACTTGTTCCACGGTGCTGTAGCCTCTCCTTCCTGCTTACCAACGAGGCCTTGTTCATGGTATGACACACTCTCCCCAGGTGGGCATCACTAGGCCTCCATTCAACAGTCTTGCTAATATGTCACCAATAATGTGCATATCTCAGACATTGGAACTGAAAGGCAAAATTCCATGGGAAACAATGGACTGAACCCCATGGAATCTGAGTCTAAGTCAGAGAGGAAATTAGACTTCCAAGGTGAGGCTCTGCAAACCTTTGAATGTGCATGCATGGTACAAAGTGCAGGAAGGCTAAACTGGATTGTCCAAAGAGCCTGGAGTTCTGAGTCCTCTTGCTTTTGAGCTCAGCTGCTGTCCACAGCTAATTTTGACAGGGCTGAAATGTCAGCCAAAGCATCCACCATGGCTTGGAAAGTTCCCCTGAGCCAGATTTTCAGTGAGGTGCTACCATCCCTTTCCCCAGACAAGCCTGTGATGTAGCCTTCTGAGAAACAGATTTGGAAAGCTTTGGAAGAGAGGATAGTTAGAATAGTAATGTTATCTCTCTTCCTTCTCATTCATGTGTGTGTATGTGTGGTGTGTGTGGTATGTGTGTGTGTGTGTGGGCTGGGTGTGTGTGTGCGTGTATGTGTGGTATGTGTGTGTGTGGGCTGGGTGTGTGTGTGTGTATGTGTGTGGTGTGTGTGTGTGTGTGTGTGTGTGTGTGTGTGTGTGTGTTTGGTTACACATTGCACTGTTGTTATTCAACCAATCAAAAATGATGCTTAATGTAAAAGTAATTCTCCTTAATTAATGAAAATTTGGGACATAAAAAAGGCAAAGAAATATTTCAGGGTTTGTTGTCCAAAAATGCTTAGTCTTTACAGTTTGCTTTAGTTAGTTTGAGTCATATCCTTTTTTATACACTTCTTTACGTTGCAGTTTAGTTTCTTTCATAGTTTGATATATCATAAGCCCTGTATTCCTGATCATGCTTAAAACTTACCATGGGTTTAGTCTATATAATTACATGTGCTATAATCATACTTTGAGCTTTATTGTCATTCCACAGATAGAGAGCATTTCATAAATTTTACACAGTTTCAAATTACTATGTCTTATTTATCTGCTTTATTATACTACATTTTATTTAAATATTTCTTCAGTGTGGCATGTTTATTTGCAATATTTCCAGCACTTTTTGTTAAAAAAAGAGTAAGTTGTGACCTTAGTAAGAGTAATTTTTTTTAAAATTCTAGTTTTGTCGTATTCATAAACTTTGGTGACATTGTTTTAGAATTTGTTATATACATTTTAACAGCTGCATACTTTTCCAACAAATGTCAGCCACAGAACATTTCTCTATTGCTTTGTGTCAAGCCATGAAGTATGAAGGCCCTTCCAAATTTGTAAATAATACTCTGAGGGATGAGTTCTTAAGTAATTTCTTAATTAAATTGTATGTTGAATATACATACAGCACTGAACTATAGTGACCATCTCTGTACACAAGTCTAAGCTTAGGATTCTTTCCTTAGGAAGGATGTGTATAACTGGTATCATAGATTCAATGTGATCATGACCAGTGTTGTTGATGGTCTAGGTGGAGGTCAACTGATGGCTTCTATAAAGGATGATACTACATGAGTACTCATTTTACCACACTTTTGTAGAGTCAGCTGATCCCCTACCCCTGTCAAAAACATGGAGACAGAATAGTGAAGGACTTCAAGCAGGGTCAGAGAGTTCAAGGAAATTTGCAGAGTTTTTCAGTTTATAACATGTATTAGTTACTTTTCTCATTGCTGTGGTGAAATACCTGACAGATGGAAGGGAGGGCTTATCTTGCTCACAGTTTGAGGAGAGTCCATCATTGTGGGGTGTCATGATAGCAGGAGCCTGAGGTAGATGGTCAAATTCAACCCATGGATGAGAAGCAGAAATAGATGATTGCTACTGCTCAGCTTGCTTATGCCTTCTTATCCAGTCAAAGACCCCAGCCCATGGAATGGTGCCATTCACATCCAGGGTAGGTTTTCCTACCTCAGTCAACCCAGTCTAGAAACACTCATAGACACCCTCAGTGGTGCATCTCCTAGGTCATTGTAGATCTAGACAATTTGAGTCAATTAACTATTACATGCCAGAAGCAGCCTTTGCATATAAATTGTTAAGCACTCTTTTCCCACTGTGAGGAGGAGTTGTGTGTACCGTCTTACTAGTGAAGCCTCCAGGTAGCACTAGTAGGAAACTGGATAAGTCTGGGAAGGACAGCAGCTTACAAGGACATGACTATTTTGGCTCATTCCTCCAGGGAGACCAGAGCTGGGTGCAGGCACACTTCATTGTTGATCTCAACAGGAGCTAGGGAACACATGTACCCACACGTTTGAACTTTCCAGCTCTTGGTTAAGGGCTTTTGGAATTTTGGAAGGAGGCATCCATTTCCAGACACTCCTGTACTTCTTGGATACAGAAAAGCAAACGCAGACAGCTTCCATTCAGTTTTTCTAAAATAGAGACACAGATACCCTTAGTGTGTTGGGGTAGCTAGTAATGACTTATGAGTGCTGGGTGAAAGTTATTGGGAATTTTGTGAGCTGGATGATCTGACATGGATATCATGCAATCAGGCATAGTGGGAGTATTTATACCATGGCAATTGGCCAGTGCTCAAAAGTAGGACTTCCGCCTGCTAAACAGAGAGGAAAGTTAAATATTTACCAGTCTACCACTGCAGGTGCTGTCTTCCAGGAACAAAAGCACACTGGGATACTGTGATCAGCAAAATGGCAAAGAGATTCAAGGAGATGGGCTGTGGATGGAGTGTGATAGCAGTTGTGGCAACATTAATGTATATTGGCTATGAATGTAACAGGAAACCCAGACTCAGCCATCTGCACAGGTGAGGCAGGGAGAAAGAAAAATAGTAGAAGGAAAGCCTGCTGGATGTTGGAGCAGAGTCTTTGAACCTGAGGTGGCCTGGATATGAGAAATGCTCAGGTGATAAAGCTAGGGAATCCTCAGATGCTAACAGCAACTAAGCCATTGGACACATGGTGCCAGGAATGGAGAGAGCTGCTATACTTGTTACTCTTCACAGGAAGGGGGCGACATTATCATGATCACCATCTCCACTGTAATCACTGTCTTTGCCATCCCTCTTTTACACATGATGGGACTGAGGCTTTCAAGAGGGGGATGTGTAGAAGAGTTGACCTTTGAAGCCCTTAAGTCTGATTCCAAAGGTTACACTCTTAATAACTAAGCCAGAGCACCTTCTTTGCCCCACTTCTTATGGACTGCATCCTTGTGATGGGTATAGGACACCACCAGTATGAGGTGAGGGTACCCAAATCATAATGTGGTTCTGGATTCTTTCAGGTGGTTGCCAGAAAATGAGGCACATATAGGGATGAGGAGACTTTGCCACACAAGCATGAAAACCTTAGTTCAGATCCCCAGCACCCATATAAATGTAAAAAGCTGAGTATGGAAGACTGTGCCTATAATCCCAGGTCTGGGGAGGAGAAGACAGATCTTTGAGGCTCGCTGGCCAGATAGTCTCAACAAATAGGTGAGCTCTGGATTCCGCAAGAAACCTTGTCCCAAAGTAAGGTATGGGGTGATTGAGGAAGACACCTGATGTCCATCTCTGGCCTCCATATGCACATGTACACCTGGCACACATGCATACATGTGCACAAAGGAAATGATGCAGAGGGGACACGGGAGCCCAGGATTGGTGTTGGCTGGGAAAGAATATTATTCAGCTTGCCTCACATGAGCACTCTGGGCAAGCCCCTTTGCTCTCAGGATCAGCTGAGGACAGGCAAAGCTGCAGAGACTCAGAAATGTGTCTGAATGTGCTGAGCCAGCAGAACCCCTTATAGTCAGGCTGAGCAAGTGTTTGTGGCTACTAGGTGAGCATCTCTTTTCTCTTTGTGGTCTTTCTTGGCCATAGAGCCCTTGCTTTGTGCAAGTTCCATTTTATTTCTTTAGTTTGCCCACTTGAACTGATGTAGTGGTCAGCAGACAGGATGGACAGGGGGTCAAGAAGGCTGCCACACCAGTTACATTCCTGAGCTCCATTCAAGACCTCCAGGAAGACCTATCAGTAGTAGTCTTTCAGGGGAAGTAATAGGAAGCCTTGTCCCTGGAAGTATCCTATGATCAGGAGGCAGGTACTACTATGTACTTCAGGTACTTTACTTTGTGTCTATTCCCTATCAGTCCAGAGCCTTCCAGAAGTAACAAATCTCCAGCATGCTTTGCCTTTTCTTCTGTGTATGTATGTGTGTTTGCAAGTATGTGTACCCACTAGCCACTATGGGGAATGTCAGTCCCAGTTACACAGTTTTGCTCTCAGTGGCTTCATTTTTTCATGGTCACCTGTGGTCTAACCACTGTTCTATTTTAGTATCAGTTAGTATTGCTAAACTCTTTGTTTAATTTATTAATTAATCTTCATCATAGGAAGGTGTGTCCATGAAAATCTTAGCCCATGTAGACCTCAGTAAAATCTCTAGTATTAGGTACCCACTGGGGGTCATGGGGCATGTCCCCTAGAGAAAGTGACCACTGTCACAGAGCTGAGGCATGCTGAAAGTAAAATCTTCCTCGTGTTGCCAACATCGCCTCTGTCTTTTGCTTAAATCACCCATGCATATTACTTTTTGCTTCACCCCCAATGACTCAATGGTGTTGTCTCTCTTCAACAATTCATGCCCAGTATTTGTTCAGGTAGAGGCATCAAATCACTTATATGGGGTAAAGAGATCTCTCCCCAAAATCTTACCTGCCTGAAGAACTGAACCATGCCCTGATACCCCTCTTTCAAAGACTCAAACATCTTAGTTTGATTATCCCAGCATAATATCCAAGCTTTCCTGGGCTAGAAAATTTCATTCTCTTTATGTTGTCTTTCTTCGATCTGTGAAGCAGAATCCAAATTTTTCCCTAAATTCTCAGTGGAGAGGGCATTTTTGTGGTGATGTTGAGGGTGCTCATATGTTCTATAAAAATAAGGGTTGATCTTTGATCTTTGAAGTAATCTCCTTGGGAAAGCTTTATGTTCATTTTGATGCAAAGTTTGTCTATGACCTTGTAGCTTCTTTCTTGGAATGACCTCTGAAATCTCATCTATGTCTCTAACTCTGTCTCTCTTTCTCTCTCTCTCTCTCTCTCTCTCTGTACACATGCACACACACATGAGCCAACACAGCTTTTTTTTTTTTTTTTTTAAAGATGGGATCAACACAGAGTTAGTTATCACTGTTAGGGAGGCATTTAATGCCTTACTGATTATTTCTGTTGTTTTAAAATACTTTTTATTTATTTATATTCACATCAGTGATGGGAGAGAGAGAAAGGGAAAGAGACAGAAAGAGGGAGAGAGGAGGAGAGGAGAGGAGAGAATGGGTGTGCCAGGGCCTCCTGCTACTGCTAATGAACTAACTGCAGATACGTGACATTTTATGCATCTGGCTTTATGTGGGTACTGGGGAATACAACCTGGGCCATCAGGCTTTGCAAGCAAGTGCCTTTAACCACTGAGCCATCTTTCCAGCCTCTGATTATTTCCAAAACAAATGGATTTGAATTGAAACCTATCCAAGATTTTCATATTTATTTTTGCCTTGCAAATATTTCCTAAGATTTCTACCACTCTACCACAAATATTTAAATTGTATCTTTTCTATCTTTCATAACATAATACACTTCAACACTTTATTTATGCTGGTCATGGTGGCACACACCTTTAATCCCAGCACTTGGGAGGCAGAGGTGGGAGGATTATATGAGTTTGAGGCCACCCTGAGAATACAGAGTAAATTCCAGGTCAGCCTGAGCTAGAGTGAGACCCTACCTCGAAAAACCAAAAAAAAAAAAAAAAAAAAAAAAAAAAAAGTTTATTTAATTTAGCTTGATGCTAAGTACTACCACCTTTATGATTTAGGCAGAATAACAATAAAAGCAATTTAAAATTTAAAAGGAAAAACATTAATCAAAATGCTCTCAATTTACCATAAAGTTTTTCATTGATATCTATTGAACCGCATTTTAACATCAAGCCATTTGTAGCTCTTTTTCTTCTTAATGTATCATATAGATTAACACATGGTCATTACCATTTTTAATTTCTCTTAAGCATGATGCATTTTCCTCATTTTGTATATTTAAATCTGTTTCCTAGGTCTTATTGTTTGCTTTTTGAAATTAATGTTTATTTGTTATAATATTTATATAAGTAGTACATATTTAATACATTTTATTATTTTTACTTAAAGTATAAAAAATCATATGTTAGTTTACCATGGCATTACCATAAATAGAGGGCTGTCATTATTACAAAATATTTACATTACACAGTGATAGGAACCCAAATATAATCACTGCCAGACAAAATGCAGCAAACACTACTAAAACTTTCCACAGTGAGCCTGGAGTATGCTTGCTCTTTCATCATGAAGTTTTCAATACAAATGTAGCTCAAACTCTCTGAAAAGAGATTGATCAGGAGTCAGCCCTGGAGGTACAGTGTGTATCAATCCATTTCAGATACAATTGAGATTCCAGCAAGTGGAGAAAATGGCTACATTTTGTAGTAGAGACAAAGAAAATCTTGCTAGAATGGGGCCAGAGTCGGTCAGGCTCCAATCACCAGCTGAATTTATATCATTATTTAATGTAATAAATGCATAAAATGAATTTATACTGCTCTATGTACTTGGAAAATTTAATCTCCAAGAGGTCTGTGCTATCCTCCCCTCATCATTTTATAGGTGAGGAAGCTGTTATAGTTACCTTCTTATTGCTGGAACAAAGCACCCAACCAAAAGCAGCTGATGGGGGAAAGTATTTATTTTGGCTTAGAGTCTTTAGGGGGAGCTTGATGGCAGTGGACAGCACAGCCTGAGCAGAGGCTGGACATCATCTCTACCACAGCAGGTGGAACACAGCAGCAGAAAAGTGAGCCAAACTGTAGCAAGGGGAAGCTGGGCTATAGCACCACTAAGCCTGCCCCCTACAATACACCTCCAGCAAGGCCCCACCTCCTGAATTTCCATCAGCTAGGGACCAAGCATTCAAAACAAATGATTCTATGGGGGCGGGGGGCATCTGATTTAAACCACAATAGAAGCCAAGGTTCAGGGATGTAGGGGGTGCACCTAAGGATATCTAGCCAGTAGAGACAGTCTTCCCTCAGACTATGGTTTCTAAGACAGTGAGGACACAGGTCTGTGAAGCAGCAGAGGCCATGGAGAATCCCTTCGCAGCTCCATAGTGGGTGTCACATCAAGACTGTGGTACCGCAGGAACGGTGGCCTGGTGGCCTGGAAAAAGAAAGGGTTTTGATCCTTCAGGACAGGAGGAATGTGAAGCATCCTATCGTAGAAGACAGACTTCAGAATGGGCCCAGAAGGATGGCCAACAGCTCCAAAGATCAGGAGATGGCAGAGACAAAAGAGAAAGGCAGTGGAGAAAGCGGAGAGAACCAGCTTAAGGATCTGCTGTGCTCTGGAATGTACTGTGTAGAGTAACCCTGCTCCATGAGTTCATCTTCTCCTTGTGACACAGGAGCCAGATGGTTGGAGTTGTGTAGATGGGCATGTGATCCTGGGTTTGTCTGGGGTGGTGGTTGTGTATTCTAGGCACAGTGGAAGGTGACTGCAGCAAAGGGAAGGCCATGGTTCTCATCCTGCTTTGTTACCCAGGCTC
Organism: Dipus sagitta; assembly: GCA_036346955.1. Lineage (NCBI taxonomy): Eukaryota > Metazoa > Chordata > Mammalia > Rodentia > Dipodidae > Dipus > Dipus sagitta. The sequence continues at coordinate 260,704,183 of CM070770.1, read as the reverse complement.
CTCTGAGGGTCTCTGAGAATGGATCAATCCCCAAGGAGACACATGCATCCACATATGTGTAGCATGTTGCCTCACCTTTCCTGGCAAGCACACATTCAGGGGATGCTCTCTCTTCCCTTGGATACCAAGAGGAAACCCATCTGCCTGGTTTCAGGTGCACAGGAATATGGGCAGAGCATAAACCTGTGATGTAAAACCAAACAAAAAGTCCAATTATACAGAACCTTGCTCCCTTTTCATTTATAGGAACAGGAAGCAGGGAAAGGTCAGGACCATATATGTAGGAGGGAAACTACCTGGTAGACCCCAAGCAGCCCCAGCAGAGTTGGTTTATTTGAAAGCTCTGGGTCCCTGCAGAAGTTCAGCAGAGGATCTGGGTCTTCCAGAAGTATATTTGTGTGTGGTAGGGTTGGGGGTATGGAGTTGTCTCCTCACCAATCCTTCCCATACTTCCTGATAAAGGAGGTTGCAAGCAGGCTGGAAGTGACTGCAAAGGGAGTAGGGGATATAAATAGTCAATCCTATCAGTCCCCAGCAGATACATGACAGTGGTGGTGACCCTTGCAGTGTGCCTTCTGCACATCTTCAGCCAGCTCTTTTCTGAACCTGAGCTGACATATGAGTAAATTGATTCCAGGTGATGCTGACATTTTGTAATTATCACTATCTATAATTTTCGTCATATTCCATTGAATATTTTGATCATTTAAAATAGAGTAGCATGCCTAATAGTGGCCATTAGTTTAGCTCAAGGGAAAATTCATGGCATAATAAACTTACTTTAGATGTAAATTGTCAAAATTATAACTGGCATGATTACTGTCTTCTGATTTTTAATAATAAATAAGAAAAAGCAGACTGACTTTACGCAACCTTACGGCTCTTCTCTCTCAAACTGGCTCATTTTTCTGTTGTTACCTTTGAGGAGAAAAGACATCTATAACATGGTGGTAGTAATAAAAAATGTAATAACCCAACACACAAAAACAAGGGTTATGTTTCATTGTACATTTGACAGAAGCTGAATACTGAACATGCACTTGCTTTCTGACTAGATATGAACTGGACTGAGAAAAGTATGATGGCTTTGTAACAAGGTCAGTTTGGGGGACCCTGCCCTCCCATGCTATTCTATAAAGAGGATGTTCTATGAGGATTGCTAAGAAGCCAGGAGGTTCTGGAATTGACTTCCTCATTTTCCTCTGTACCAGTTTCTGATTTATGCCTGTCCTCTGCAGCTTGCTGCTGGGCGCATTTTAAAGAATAAAGGATAAAAGAGCAGTACATAGAAGTAATGTTTTTGTAACATAATGAAAAAGATTTGATTATTGCCAAGGCATTGATATCTGATTTCCACTGAGAAATATACCCATTAGCCTATAGCCTGAAATTACATCACTCTCCATATTCTCCACTTAGGGATTGTAGGCAACATGGGTTCTCCCTACTGATTAGCTTGCTGGTGGCTCAGACTTTGTGAGCTTCCTGAAGGGATTAACAGTTGGATGTTATCTTAATGGACATAATCTATATTGTTAATGCATACATTAGCACTCTGATAACTGAGGTCATTATTCATCCACTTAGCTACCCATGTACCCATCTACAAATCTATCTAGCTATTAATCTACCCACTTATGTACTTACACACCTTTCCATCTAGCTATATTCCAGCATACAACCCTGGCTTATCTCTCATCCATCCATCCATCCACCCACCCACTTACCCATCAAACCATTGACTCACAATCCCATTTTTATCTGTCTATCAATTGATCAATAAATCATCTATTATCTGTCTATTTGATTATTCATCTACTAGTATATTTATCCAACCATCCATCCTTCCATCCACCTATTCACCTGCTCATCAATGCATTTATTGCCATTCATATATTCATGATGTTACTTTATACTCATTCATGCAATCACCTATCTTTAATAAAATTCAGCAAAACTGTAGACATTGGTAACAGAGAGACAAATGAATTACAGATATGCTGTCAAGGGGTTTATAATCTAGTACAAGAGTAACAGGTGAACTAAAGCCTCCGCACAAGTGTATTGCATGCTAGTGTAGAAGACCGTGCCAGGTACCTGTGACAACACTGGAGAAAGTAATTCCTCACTATACTGACCGAGCAAGCAGGAAACACATCAGTAGAACTTTAATGCTGTGTGGGGTCCATATGGGAGGAACCACTCCAGAATCAAGAAAATCACTGCCAGAGTTTGAGCAGATATTAATGCCCAGGTTCTAAGTCCTACCACCCAAACAGCACCAACATTCTGTTTGGGACAAACACCTACATTCAGAATGGGGCTCCCACAGAAAGTACAGGGGTACTATTAGGGTTCTGGACAGATGAGGGACACTGAGGAAGGGATTCAGGGAGCCAATCCAAAGAACATTGATTCAGGATGGGCCTCAGATTCTGAATTAAGGAAAGGAAATAAACAAGGATAAACAGCCAGGTGAATGAACAAATGAGTGATAGGTAGCTAACTACATATTAGCTGATAGATGAGAACATGCAGTTGAATTTAGTCAGCATAGAAGCTTCACTATGTACAGTGGCTTCACAAGAACCAAAGCAGCTCCTGCCTCCCTCTGCCTGGCTCCCGGGCTGGTGTCTGCAGGAGGGTGCCAGGAGCAGGCTAGCTTTCAGGTCCAAGTCCCCAGCTTCCAGCTCTGCACTGCAGCCTGGGCATAGTATCCAGGCTTCTCTCAGGGGTCTCCAGGTCTCTGTTGAGACACAGCAGCTGTTACTGGGGGCAACCCCACCTCCCAAACAAGAACATAGACTTTGTAGCGTTTCCAGGTGTTGTGGGCACCACAATGCCAAAAACTGCATTAGACTCACACTGTCTCCTCAGGCCTCTATAGAGCTCAAATAGATTGGAAGCAAAAGCTTGCTGACAACAGGTGTGGCTCAATGAGAGAAAATGTTCCCTTCCGTTACTGCGGGGTTGGCATCCAAGGACATTTCCTGTGGAAAGCATGGGTTTCCAGAAGCATGGGAAAGCTTGCTTAGAGCCAGAAAGTGCTCCTTGTTTCTGTTTCAGGGCAAAAGCCTCCAACAACATAAGCAGGTGCTCCTCTAAGAAACAGAGAGCAGAGGTATCACAGCCAGAGCAAAGCGGGCCAGGGAGGGGGCCCATGGCCTTGCAGCTCCAGCCAGCTGACTGATTAGGCTCCATAAGGGTGGCAAGCGGCTGCATTGTCATTAACTCAGCTAGATTAACTCTCTCAGCAGAAGCTTGCATCCCCGCATGAGCCTGCCTTCCGCACAGCTTGAGGTAAAGAGATTGGGCTATGAGGGCACAGAGAGGAGGCAGGCTCCCAGAGGTATCTTGGTCTTAAGATTACTGGATAGAAGCCCAAGGACAAAGAAAAGAACTTTTACTTATGGAAAAGTCTGCCCAGTAATTTTTTCCCTCTCCTAGAACTAACTTAGGGGTACAAGTAAGTTGAACATTAAGCTAAATGGAATTGCTTGCTTGGTGAGACTCCTTGACCTCACATTGTTTTGGGAGTCTTTCCCTCCTAATTGAGAGGCCATTCCATGGCAAGGCTTGGTGCAGTCTCACTTAGCATATGGAAGAAGAAGAGGGACTTTTTGAGGTAGCGGCAGATGTTTCACAGAGAAGCACAAAGCTATCAAGCTGTCTTCATAAAAACTGCACATGAGTTGGCAGAGAAAAGAAACAAATGGAGCTAGTAACAGTAAGAAAAAAATATTAATTTATTCATAACATTATACATGGCAGACATTCCATTTGTTTCTTATTCTACCCCAATTGAAGATGAGTATATGTTCATGGAGGTGAGAGAGAGTATGTTGGGGGGGGTCACCCTTTCCCTTATCATTTTCAATGCCTATCTTAAATTCTAATACATTAGTTTGGGTGAGTCAAGTTTCTGGCATAACAAAGTCACTCTAATATTTCAATGTTTTAACAAAAGTTTATATCCTGCTAGAGCAACAATTCTGGGCAGTAGTTCAAGTCAAGCTTTTATTTTCACCCCATAAGTCATTTGGAAAATCAGATTTCTGGGTGGCTCTGACATTCAATACTTGGCATTCAACTTGATCCAGCACAACCATTTCCTGGGCAGCTAGGGTTCAGACGTACCATGGAGTGGCACATGCCACAGGCTTTGTATGGCATCTGCCTGCCTGAAAGTGGTCTTAATATATATCTTCCCCATCACTTGGTCACATAACCACATCTGTCTGTGAGGACTGCTGGGAAATGTAGTTTGGTTGTATGCCCAGGAATGAAGGTTTTGGTGGGCAGCTAGTGTTCTTCCCCACATCCTGCTTTCCCGTTTCATCATTGTTATTTAAGACTCTCACCATTGTCCTGGGAATTGAAGATGAAGGTGTTAGTAGCATACCCATGATCCTTGTTTGCACAGTTAGAATCCAGGGAAGGGAAATGAAGTGCTAATGGCTAACTGTAAAATCCATTACAATTTTGAAACTGACTACAACATAAAACTATAAGACACCTCAAGAGCTTATAACTCTCTAGGGCAAGGTGAAAGGGGAGCAGAAAAAGCTACTGGAGAGAAGTGACATTCAAGCTGGGGACATGAGTGAGACGGGTTTAGCCAGGCAGAGATGTGACAGAGGGACATTGTAGACAGAGATCAGAATGTAGAAAGTCCTTTGGCAGAAAAGAAGTTTGAGCATTTCAATCACTACAAAAGGTAAAGGTTGGATGCACATGGCTAAGCCAGAGAGTCATGAAAACTGGTAGGAGAGATTCTCTGGGTGAGGCAGAGTGATCTTCACAGGCTGAGAAAGGGTTAGAGGTAACCTTAACAGAAAGGACAGCCACTGACCACTTACGAGTTTAAGAAAGAATATCACAGTGTCATCTATGCTTAGATTAAATCCCTTCTAGTTCATGGAGTCACTGAGGTGGCTGGTTCAGAAGTCCAGGAGAGAGATGAAGTTTGAATGAGGGACTGGCAGATGAAGTAGATGGAATAGAAAGAAAGAAGGAGGCCTTACTGAGATTGCAGTTCCAGGTCTGTGGGCTTAGGCATGCAGGAGAAAGAAAGAGAGACAGAGAGAGAGGGGGGAGAAAGAATGAGAAAAGAAAGGAAGAGGACAGGCAAGGAGGGCTTGTCCGGCTTGTATTTTTTTCCCTGTGGCTTTAATACATTTTTTTTTAATTTCAAGCCTATTCAATAAAAGCTAGCTCTTTAAAATGAAAGTTTTGTGGGTATCAAGTTCCACCCCACTCTTCACTTCTGTGGATTCTGATTAGCATGCATGATGTCAAGGGTATACCTGATGTCCTCAGCAGGCAGTTCTAACTCCAGTGGAGAGAGGTACAAGATAAATCACTCAGAGTAAATGACTAATTAATCATGCTCTTCATTTTAATAACATATACTGTCTAGCTTAAGATTTGTCTGTCTGTAATCTTATATTCTATTCTAGAAATTCGATTATCAGTAAAACCACCCCTGAGCCCTAATTGAGGCCAATTTCTTTACTTTAGAAACCTAAGGAATTAAGGAACATTCCTATAACTGGAGTGGAATAAAGGGAGAGAGCTTCTGCTGTTGTTTTGTTTTTGTGTTAGTTTGTTTGTTTGTGGAAGATTCTTCTGCCTCAGGCTCCTGAGTGCTGTGAATAGGGGAATATACCACTACATAGAGGTGATCCTTTTGTTTGTTTGTTTGTTTGTTTTACATCTCAAAAAGCATCATAGATATTCTAGGATAATTTGTGGGGCAAAATTGACATACCTCACTGAAAATATATAAAATCACTTCTTAGATGTCTGTGAGCAGGGCTTGCTCATAATACATCTGCACCTCTCCAAGGGTGGTTGGATATGGCCCATGAATACTCAGATACAAAGCATCCTTCACTTGTGTATGGCCTTGAAGATGTGTGAATCAGCAAAGTATGAACTGCATGAGGACTCACAATTTCCAGTGACTCATGGCTGTACTTATTTAGAATGGATAGGTCCATAAAATAAAATACAATCACTTATAAAGATCCCTTTTACCTTACATAACTCAAGAAACCCAGGGTCGCCAGGTGTGGTGGCACATGCCTTTAATCCTAGCACTCAGGAGGCAGAGGTAGGAGGATTGCTGTGAGTTCGAGGCCACCCTGAGAATACATAGTGAATTCCAGGTCAGCCTGGGCTAGAGTGAGACCCTACCTCGAAAAAAAAAAAAAAACCAACCAAACAAACAAACAAACAAAAAAAAGTAACCCAGGCTCTTATTTCCAAAAACTATTTTCTGTTTGGGTTGTTGTCAGGCTGGGCAAGGTGAATATTCATTTGTGCCATAGTGACTGTAGGACAAGGGATGAAGTGGGAGTGTGCTTTATACATCTAGTGTACACGTGTGTGTGTACATGTTTATGTGTGTGAGTGCAGGTGTGTGTGTACACATGTAGAAGGCAGAAAATGACTTCCAGTGTTGGTCCTCACATGCCACCTTGCTTGAGGTAGGGTCTCTCATTCTCATCAGTGTTCATCACTGTATTTTTCAGGCTAATTTACCCATGAGCTTCTGGGAAATTTCTTTGTCTCTGCCTCCCTTTTTGTCCTCAGTACACTGAGATTACAGATGCCCACCAGAGAATCTGGGTTTTACTTGGGTTCTGAGGATCTGAACTGAGTTATCCGCACTTTTCCAAAAGGTGCTGTACTCACTGAGCCATCTCTGCGGCTACAAGTGTAGCCCATTGTAGATATGTCAGGATAATCGCAAAGCTAGACCATAAAGCTTCAGCACCCACCCTGCCACTTGTAGACAGAGTAATCAGTAGAAGCCTGTCATCTGCCCTTCACCCCAAAGTGTTCCATTTGTAACCTTCATTTGCATAATTTGAAGAAATATCTGAAAAGCCCCTGTTTTTGAATGATAAGTTAGGATTCTCTTGAGACAATGATCAAATGAAATCAGCTCATAAACATGAAGATATGTATGCCCACACTAGAATATATGCATGTGGGAACCCAAACATGTGCTCACACACACTCACACACACATTCTCTCGCTCTTTCTCTCTCTCTCTCTCTCTCTCTCTCACACACACACACACACACACACACGCTCCACAAACTGTCTTCTTCATATCTCTCAGAATCTGTTCTCAAACCCTGAAGGCATGGTTTGGACCAGCCTGGTCCACTCCAAGCAGGGACATAAGCCCTTTAGTGCCACACATCTGCCCGAACCTCTAGCAGGTGCCCAGGATATGGCTGAGCCCAAGAGCCACACAAGCTTTCTAGATGGCTCACAGTAACTCCTCCACAATGGCCTCACTTCCCCATCATGAACTTGGGCTTCTTCCTGTGCTTTACATCCTCCAGTGTCACTTGAAGGAGACCTTCCCTCCATCCATTCACAATCACTGGTCTTAACTCCCAGCTTAGGGAATCAGACTGAATTAGTTCTTTGTACTATTAAGCAGAAGAGCACTTACATTTTCTGACATCTCTAATCTCAGAGCGCAGGGAATAGCACTGATATTTGCATGAAATTACCCCTCATTCTATCTATAGGTCTAGCTGCCAGCATTTGTGAATTTGGCTCAAGCCAACACATCTCACAGCTAATGTCTTCCTCTCCTGCCAGGTTCTTCCGAATGGGGTGCATTAAAGTGCCTTGTGACAAAGAGCCGGACGGATCCTGGGATGTGGAGCCCAGGTGATGTTATTTGCATCCAATTAAAGAAGCAGGAATCGGTGGCATTATTCACATGCACGACTCTAAATGACTTTTGGCTCATTAAGCCTTTGGATCTGCTTTTGTAGGAGGATGCTGGGAGAACATGGGCAAGGGTTGGGCACAGGTAGAGGTGAGCTTCCAGTTGATTCTCTCACCAGGTTGTTTGTCAATTGTGTGTTTCCTTTTTGGACTCACCTCTGGGTTCAAAAGGAGCAGCTTTCCCTGCAGTGCCTGTTTCTAGTTATACCCTGAGAGTCAAGGAGCTGGCATTAGGCTCAAAGCTGGAGATTCTCACCCGAAATCCTGTGCCTGGCTTTCTTGCATTTGTCTCAGACCTTCACCTTCTTCCCCACCCTCAAGGTACCCTGAAGGGTTGAAAGGCAGCTGTTGGTCATTCCATTTCTGTGTGGTTGGGTTGCTCATAGAAATTAAAGATGTCACAAACTCTACATGTTTCTCTGGTTAATTACACAAAGAGCTAATTCAGTCTGATTCCCTAAGCTGGGAGTTAATGAGAGCAATTATGAACTCATTCAGGGAGGGTCTTAGCACGATGCTGGAAGAAGCCTGGTATGTATGGAGGCTGTTGTGCACTGTCTCAAACAGAGCTCATCTTGGATTATTTCTCCGCATCACATCAAGGAGGTTTCAGGAATTGTTGGCCTGCACTTGGTATGACATTGAAAGGACCCTTCACATCTTAGAGGTCATTTTTCTTCCACCTTTTTTTTCAAGGTAAGGTCTCACTCTAGCCCAGGCTGACCTGGAATTCACTTATGTAGTCTCATGGTGGTCTCAGACTCACAGTGATCCTCCTACTTCTGCCTCCCAAGATCTGGTAATAAAGACTTCTGCCAACATGCCAAGTTTCATCAAATTTTAAATGGGGAAGCTAAGTAAGATGAATAATTTCAAAAAGTTCTGGGTTGTATGACATGGAATTCCAATGGATAGGATACCTCTGTTTTTACCAGAGTAGAGTCCATGTGTTGTTTTCATCATGTGAGCATCATGTAGCTGTGTTTTTACAAACAGGACTTGGGTCTGAATGTTTTTTTTTTTTTTTCCAGTTCTAGGATCTTCCAGATTACCTTCAGATATTTTTAGTGTATGTATGTGTACATGCATGTGACATGGTGTGGTGGTTTGCTTAATTCAGGTGTCCACCATAAACTTAGGTGTTCTGAATGCTAGGTTCTCAGCTGATGGAGATTTGGGAATTAACACCTCCTGGAGGCTGTGTATTGTTCGGGGTGGGCTTACTGATATTATAGATATCTTCCCCTTGCCAGTGTTTAGCACACTCTCCTGTTCCTTTTGTCCACCTGATGTTGGTCAGGAGGTGATGTTCACTCTCTGCTCAGGCTATCATTTTCCCCTGACATCATGGAGCTTCCCATCTGTAAGCCAAAATAAACCCTTTTCCCCACAGCCTGCTCTTGGCTGGGAGATTTCTGCCAGCAAAGTGCACCTGACTGCAACAGTAATTTTGCTACCAGAGGAATGGGATTGCTGTTAGACACCTTACTATGTGCCTTTGGACTTTTGGAGCTGATTTTCAAGAGGAATGTGGAAGGATTTGAAACATTGGCCTAAGAGATGCCTTGCAGTGTTGTAAATACAGCTTGATGGACTATTCTGGTCAGAGGTGAATGACCTGAATGAAGTAAGAACTATACACTGTGAGATTTGGAAAATGACAGTGAGAAAGAGCTTTGTCTGGACTGGGCTAGAAGAAGTTTGTGTGAGAGGTTTGCTGTTACAGCCATGTCCTAAGAAGTTGTGTGGGGTTGCATTGTGTAGAAATGGACTGGTGTGAGCAGAAGGATATGCACAGGAAAAAAAAAAAAAAAAAAGAAATCTTTGGACCTAAACTGCTGCCCATTCATTAGCAATTGTTTGAGAGATTATAACCTTTGAGATTGGGCCACTGACCTGCACTGGGGCAACAGGAAGAATTTAGACTCTTTTGAGAGGGACTGAGTACTCAAGGAGTGTCATGTTCTTTAAAGTCTGCTTTATTCCCCCCTGGATTAACAAACTGGCACCCTACCTTGTATGATGGAGTATAAGAAATGCAAGAAAGAGATAGTCCTTGAGTTTGCAATGTGGTCTTGTGTTTTGGAAATGGTCATGTGCAGTGTGAAGCAGGTTTGCTGGATGCCTACATGGAGACCTGATGAAGCTTTGAGGATGAACCATGGCTTGCAGCGCAGACCCAGTGGAGATACTGGGATCATGAGATGGCTGCAAAGGAGAGCTGCTGGCCCCAGAAGAAGTTTTCTAGGACTGTGAGTAGCCTAGCTGGAGGGGCAGAATTGGAACTTCAGAGATTTGTTGCTGGTTAGTATTATTGGACATGGAGACGTGTCACTTGATAGAGTTGCTAGACTTGGTGCTACAGAGCTTGATGTTTGCCCTGTTTAAATTGTATTGGTCAAATATTTCTTTGCTATACCCCATGCCATCTTGTGCAGTGTGAATGTCTATTCTGTGCCATTATGGGTTGTTTGGAGGATTTTTTGGTATTATGGCTTAGTTAAAAGACCTTGGATTATGGAGATATATGAGCATCATTAGGATTGATTAAAAACTATGGGGATTTTTTATTTATTTATTTATTTTTTTACAGTGAGTTTGGTACCATTATTAGGCTCATCCGTGACCTACCCCCTCCCCTTGGCCCCTCCTTGTTGAGGTATATGGGTCATGCATTGTGGAGTTAGCCCACAGTTATGGGTAAGATAAATGTCTCTGCATATCATGACCCAACATGTGGCTCTGACATTCTTTCCGCCCCCTCTTCCGCAAAATTTCCCTGAGCCATGTTGGGTTCATTTTTGGTCTGCTTCAGTGATGAGGTGTTGGGGGCCTCTGAGGCTCTGGCTCTCTGATTTGGTAGGAGTTGGTTTTTCTCTGTGCTGATCTCCTTCCCCCTTGTGCTGGTATCCGGTTCATCAGGAAAACAGCCCCCTTGCTTGTTTCTCCAATTTTTCTTAGTTTCAGCCTGGGCCCTTTTGAGGTATGATGGGGTGGCTCTCTCCTTAGGATCTACATCTATCTGAAAAAGAGAAGCAGATTCTCCAACAGAGAGTAAGTTAGCATCAGGATAAATGAGATAACCCCCTTTTTTGTAGAGAATTTAATAGGTGTCGGCCCTCTTGTAGCCCACAATTGATGGTAGCTTGATATTGGAGAGTGGGCTTATGTTTGGATATGGTTCTGACTTGTTTCCCAGCTCCAGCTATCGGTCCCATACCAGTGAGGGGATCAGTTAGCCGAATTGAGAGCAGTTGGTTCCCCACCATGGCTGCGTGCCACCACTGCACTTGTGTGGGCATCACAACAAGTGGTACCATAATTTTCTACTTACTAAAAGACAGACCAAATGGCTGATCCTTCACCAGGCCCTTACAGGGAACACCTGAACCACAAGACACTGGAGAGGGTAAGATCAAGACTAACCTTAATCTTCTACATCTTCCCTCCCTCACTTCCCCTCTCCCTCTCTCTCTCTTATCTCTAACTCTTGAATATTAGTTATTGTTTTCCTCATTCTTAGTGGGCACTGACCTGTAACTCCCAGAACCAGCATGGGGCTATCATCCACAATAAGCTTTTGATCAGAGAGACCTACAAGGTTTCCTAAAAGACAGACAGATTTCTGTCAGAGTACTTGATGACCCACCAAAGGCTAGTGATAAGACCCTACTGCTGAAGATACCTTATGTGATTGACATGCAAATTAGAATGGCATGGCTGGAAGTTGGAAGAGAGTCAGTCCCCAGACAGTCAGCGCGTCTAGTGCCAGAAGGTGCTACATGGGTGACTGGGGGAAAATGACCAATATCTGTCGAAGCAATGCATGGTCTATCTATGGGGATTTTTAAAGGAAATGAATGCAGTACATTTTACATCATGAAAGGTTATCACTTTATTGGGGCCAGGGGCAAAATCTGGTGGTTTGATTCAGGTGTCCCCATAAACTTGGGTGTCCTGAATGCTAGGCTCCCAGCTTATGGAGATTTGGGAGTTAATGCCTCCTGGAGGCAGTGTATTGTTGGGGGCAGGCTTATGGGTATTGAAGCCAGTTTCCCCATGCCAGTGTTTGGCACACTGTCCTGTTCCCCCACCTTCGTGGAGCTTCCCATCAAGTCTGTAAGCCAAAATAAAGCTCTTTCCCCACAAGCTTCTCTTGGTTGGGTGATTTCTGCCAGCAAAGTGAACCTGACTGCAACACATGGCATGCATGTGGAAGTCAGAGCACCTCTTTGTATATCAGTCCTCACCTTCCATCTTGTTTGAGGCAGGGTTTCTCCTCATTTGGCATGGTAGCTTTTCTGTGACCTTCCAGAGGCAATTCTCCTATCTCTGCCTCTCTTCTTGCCCTAGATGCACTGGGATTACAGATGCTATCATCCAGCTTTACATGTGATCTGGGGTTCTCAATTCAGACATCCATGCTTGTACAGAAAGTATTTTATCCACTGATCCATCTCCTCAACTCCTTAAGATTTTGACTGCTTCTGCATTTAGGGTCCCAAGTGTGGGCTTTGAAGAACTTGTGCATATAGTGCATCCTCTGTGTGGACTACATCGTGGGCCTGATCCTGGGGAGGAAGGGAAGTCAGTGGGTTTCCTAGTCTAGTGTCCTATTTCACCACCTTTCATATGGGGAATATTTCTTTTTTCACTGTTCTAGAGGCAGTGGTAGATATGAGCCAGTGGAGTAAAAAATATTACATATATTTTTATACTTTATATCATGTCTAGTTGTACTGACTTCTTTAGGCCAACATTTCTCAAATAGAATTTCTTAGAATATTTGCAGGCATGCAAAAATTCTTTGGTTAAGTAACCAAGAACAAAGGTTGTTTTCCCACCATAGTGATAGTGGTGGCTCTCGTGGTTCCTGCCTCCTTGTGTTCTGAATCTCCCCTGTCTGGATGTTGGGGTAGGAGATCTGTGTTTTTCTCCTAGTTGATAGAATGTGCTACTTTCCTTATATGACCATCCAACTCAGAGTCTTCCCTTGTTTTTTGACCTCACAGCCTTCCAGCTTATGATAAGTGATGGTTTCAATGTCTCTGTGCTGATACCACAGGCCTCCTTCCACCTGGGCCAAATCTGTGTTCTCTGCCTTAAGTTATCATTTGTTCAGAGTTCTTTCATCATTTGTTCATTAAACACATATTCTCATGTATTTGGGAATACAACATAAATGAAGACTCCAGATTAAAAGATGGTATTTTTGTAGAAGTTAATGCATACCTTTTAGAATTTGATAAAAACACAGTGGTCCATTACCCATTGATATATCTCCACACTACCCTATTAGAATGCTTTCAACTTATGTAAGATTCTGGGGACTTCTACACTTACTAAAAACCACCCATGTTTTCCTGAGGTCTTTAACTCTAGTTAGACTGTAACGTCCTCTAGGGAGGTATCATATCTTAAACATCAATGTATCTCCAACACAAAGGTAGAAGTTGTATTTTAAATTGAAGTAAATTAAGCTGAATGGTTTTGGACTGGAGATGTAGCTCAATAGTAGAGCAATTGACTAGAGTATACAAATCCCCAGGTTCTATCCCTAGTATTGCAAATAAATAAAGTAAATAAATGAGTAATGCATAGGCTTGCCCTCAGAGGCCCTTTATCCATTTCTATTTGATTCCTCTTATCTCACAGGAAGAGATATATCTTACTAGTCAAATGACTACTAGTTGTAAAACCATCTCCCAACGACCATCTATACACAGGTTGTGTGACTTCACTCCATACTAACTTACTTAGAGGAAGCTGATAAAATGGCATGATGCTATGGGTTACCATGGAATCAGAGGGACCACTCTTTTGACAGAAAATCTCTGTTTTTAGTCCAGATGGGACAGGATGACATTCTGGCCTGGAAGCAGTCTTAACTTTGGAGCTGAGCATGCCCCTGATGGAGTTATTCACAGATGGCTACGTCAAACGCAGCCTTCATAGCAGTAAGGCATTTCAGAAGCAGCTGAGCAAGTGGCCCATGAAATGGAGGCGCCAGAAGCCTCTGGAAGCATCGTCAATGCATCGCCCAGTGAAGCCATTGTGTCTCTCGTTGTAATGAGTATTTCCAAGGGCAACGTGGGGAATTTCCATCAACCTGAGAGAAGGCAGGGTGTGTGGGCATTGTGTATCACAAGGGGGAGTGAAAAGGCGATGAAAAGGGAAAAAAAAACTTAGGCCTGGAGCCAAGAAGATACTTTCTGTGGAAAAGGGAGGAAAAAACATCACCCACTCCACCCCTCCTGTCCAAATGAAAAAGCATTTAATTGAATGTTCTTTATGGAGGTGAAAAATACCCTGTGGAGTTCCCAGTGTTTCATTATCCAATTGAGTTTGGTGCCTCAAGTTTCAAAGACCATTCTCCTGAATGAATATTCTTTTTTCCATGCCAGTCTGCCTGTGCTCTAGGAACTCCTGCTAGGCTGCATCATTTAAAAGTCAAACCCCTGAAAGTATTTTTATGCCCTATATAGTAACAGAGCAAACCCTGGTATCACTCATTTTATTCTGCACAGACTGCTTCCTCCTATATCTTGTATCTTATGTCGATTACTAAACCATAAGGATGCCTGGAATCAACAGGGCCACTCCCCAAGCCCTTTCTTTATGCCTTGAAGGGCCTTGGAGTGATAGATATTAGCAGGAAGTATCTCAAACCAACCATCTAGACAGGAAGATGGGGCTCAATTTCCCCTTGAAGTCAGAAGTGCTAGGGACAGTCTAGGGCAGTGGTGAATGAATTTAAGTAACATGGTATAGTATGACCAGAACCAGGCCTTGCTGGGTTACAATAGCCCAGACAGAATACCCTGCTAGAAGCTCCTTCAAGTGAGGGGAGCTCTGCTGTAGGAATTCCTATCTGGGAATCAGAATAAAACCTTCCCTATAATGTATTGGCCTTGTGAAATTAAAAAATAAAATAAAAGTTACCTTTGTTGTTTTGAGAATACTTTAAATCAGGTTTAAATAATTTAAAAGTCAAGGTGATCTTTTTTTCTGTCCCTCGGAGAAAGTAGAGGCAGAGTATCAAATCAAATCGTATCTTCCTCAGAGGCAAGCTACTAGAGGAAGGTTGGTAAATAGCATCAGAGTTGTTTAAAAGCTTCACATTTGATCCTCGTCTCACCCAGAACATTCAGTTCATTTGGAAAATACTCAGTGATCCTGAATGCAATTGTATTTTCTCTGAGACTTAATTTCTCTGTGACTGAAATGAATAGTTATATTGTCAGACCTCAGCAAACATCCCATAAATATAATACTCTCTCAGCCATTATATTTCTTAACTATAAAGTTGTTATAATATTTTATGTCTTTAAGTTGCAGAATAATTTAAACCAATTTTTCCTACTTCAGTTCCTTCCAGGTAGATCATTCTGCCTAAATTCTCTCACATAACATGTAAATTCCCCTTTCCTCCTGCTGCAGTTACCTTCACATTGCTGAGACAAAGCACCTTAAAAAGTAGCTGATGGAAGGAAAGGGTTTATTTTGGCTTATAGTCCAGAGAAGAAGTTTCAGCATGTCAGGGAAAGGGTGGTAGAGCAGAAGCTAGACATCACCTCTTGCCAGAACAGCTGACAGGAAGCAATAAGCATGAGCTGAGCTCTGGCAAGGGGTAAGCTGAGCTGTAACACCCCACAGCCCATCCCTAGCAACTCTCCTCCTTCAGCAAGGCTCCATCTCCCAAATTCTCACCAACTGGGGACCAAACACTTAAAACACATGAGTTTATGGGGGCCATCTGATCAGCAAACCTCCTGTGTTGGCACAAAAACCATTTGTTTCCAAGATCCAAGGTTAAAAATAATGGACATAAGATGGACTAGGAAAACCATGTGTGTTCCTACAAGCTGCGGACATCTCATTCCATTCTAAAGAGAAGTGAACACTGGCCTCAGAGTAAAGAAGTTCAGTCTGCTTCCTTCCTTGGTGTTCTCTTGGGGTGCTGGTTTCTATGCCCATCCATGAGGACTGCAGCTCATCACCAATTAGGACAGAAGCAGGTCCATTCCTGAAGTTAGCAAATCCAAGTCTGTGCTTCTGCACAGTTCCAGCTTCTGAGCTGAGTTCAGTTCATGGACCACTGTCCCAGGAGACTAGAAATCAAGGGTGCTGAACAAGCTCAACCTTAGTGGACCACCTGTCCGTTCATATCTCATTCTGAACCTTAGCAGATTAAGGGAAGGAGGGGGACCATGAGGCAAGCTGCTTCAGAAGTCAGTCATCATAATTCCAGAGCAATCAGAACTATAGGTTGTCATCCCGGATTTCTAATGAAGACTAATGTATTTTAGTATCATTACACTAGCCACTTTCCCTGTAATGTTTATTTAATACTGAATCCAATGGTATAAATCACATCATTTATCATCTCAATTTAAATATGAGTCATCAAAGGTTTAGGGAAGTTAAACATCTCATAAGTATATTATTAGGAAATAGTGGGTAGATACCTGCACCCAAGTAACTTACTTTCGAAATTTATCTAGTAACCAGCTTATCCATCAGTTCTTTTCCCAGCTCTACCACTAGGCCCCTGATGCCCAGCATAGTTGTGGTCATGGACAGTCCCATCATCACCATGCTCTGTCTTGGATCCTTTTAAGCTCATGACCTCAGACTAGAAAAATAATTCCTGACTCTCTTTCATGAACATTGTGGACACCTTGTTGACTTGCCATTCACTCATTCATTTTTTTTTCCATTCAACAAATATTTATTCAGTGTCTTTTTGCATACAGGTATGTGTGACATGTGCACATGTATGTATATGTACTTTCATTCGTGTGGTTGCACATGTGTGCTGGTGTGTGCACATGCATGTGGAAGCCAAAGGGGGAAGTCCAGTGGCTTCCTTGATCACTTTCCCCTTTATTTACTTGGGCAAAGTCTCTCATTAGAACCTAGGGCTCATTGTTTCTGCTAGTCTTAGTTAGCTAGCTTGCTCTAGGAATTTCCCCATCTCCACTTCCTGAGTACTGGGGTTACACAGGCACATTTTTAAATGAGCTCGTGTCTCACACTAGTGCAACAAGCCCTTTCTTTTTCTGCTGATCCAGGCCCTAATGCCTAATGTTTTCCAAAAATGCTTCTGGACCCGGGTTGGTGAACACAATTCATAAACCATCTCCTTGCATTATGTACACTAACCTGCTGATCTTAGTCCTCTCATCCCTCTTGAGAGGCAGATAAACATGCCTTCATTTCACAGAGGAGAAAGCCAAGGTTCCAAAGGGTGGGGTGACTGGTCGAGGTCTGTCCAGCTAACAAATGAGCTAAGTTAAATCTGACTCTATAAAACCTTGATTCTTTGTCATCAGTGTCTTCTCTATCGCCCCCTATGGATGTGTGGAGGGAAGTACATAAGTACTGGAAGTACCAAGTCTTATCTAGAATCAACTCCCAATTCTTGTTTATCTTTATGTGACTGGTTGGTTTTGTTCCTGTGATAGGACATTGCTTTGGAGCTCAATCTGGTCTTGAACTCACTATGTAGCCCAGGGTGGACTCAAACGTGTGGTGATTCTCCTGCCTCAGCCTCCCAGGTACTAGAGTTATCAGCGTGCCCTAACATACTCAGTTCCCCATTCTTAATTAAAAAACTACCTTCAGCACCTCCCCAAGGGGACCCTCTAAACAGCCACTCATTCATTAGTTCACTGAACAGTTAGAAAATGAGCCTTTGTTCCCAGCTGCATATACTCTAGATTTTCATGTGGATGACAGATTAATCCCTGCTGGAATTAATACTCTCCTGATACCTTTCCTCAAGTTGATACTTCTCAAGAACTATCTCTTCACCCCATACCTTTTCTCTTTAGATTTGTTCATTACACTTTGGCTTCAGAATTGAGCCCAGAGGTGACATTCCAAACAGTTGACACATGACTCAGATCAGAATGGGCCCTGGCTGTAGGGCCCAGAGAGTCCCTGGGATCTTCCTGTTGTGGCATATTTCAAATCTTGCTAGGTTGTAGTGAGGTGTGGGCTGTTCTAGAAGCAGGCTGCAGCAGTAAGACAGGAAGGCTGGGCCTGCTGTGCTCGGCTTACAGCAGCAGCATCCTCCCCAGAGGAAAGGAAAGAAGCAGGTCAGGGTTTCTGCCATGCTGCCCGTGCATGGGCTATGGATTGTCCTCCCTGATGAGGGTGCACATAGAGCTTTTCTTTTTCACCAAGACACAGTGGCCACTGGAGACAGAATCCCATCACCCTTTTCTTACATGGGATGAAGGCTCTGATTCATGTGTGACTACATATTTTTTACTTTAAATTTTGGTCTTAAAGTCAAGCAAACTACAGATTGAGATAAATGTGTTTATATTGGAATAATGTGCAGCAGCTTTTCCTATAAAGTTGTGGGAAAGAACAGTAAATTCAGTTGCTTTCAATCAGACTTGTTGTTCAACTTTTTTTTTTAACCTGTTTGATTTGAGAGAACCTGGTTTCTACA
The DNA here is from genome assembly GCA_036346955.1 of Dipus sagitta. Lineage (NCBI taxonomy): Eukaryota > Metazoa > Chordata > Mammalia > Rodentia > Dipodidae > Dipus > Dipus sagitta. The sequence goes on along the minus strand of CM070770.1, from coordinate 260,685,959 downwards.
GTCTCATGTGTATACAGATCAGCAGGGCAATAGCAATATGCCACTATTACAGAGCCCTGGGCCAAGGGACTCTGCTTCTATCAAACCCTTACCCATCTTAAGGGGAGACATTAAGAATCTATCACTGTATACATACTTAAGACTCTAGAAAATGTCATTTTTTTCAGTGATCTGAACTGGTTTATCAATTGATTCACATGACTTCAAGAAAGTACAATGGCTCACCACCTCACATCAACATTGCTGTTCAACAAAAGGATATACCCTCTCAAAGACACACATTCAGGTATATATATATATATATATATATATATATATATATATATATATACATACATATATATGTATATATATGTATATATATATATAATATTTCAGTGAATATTAGGATCCAATGTATACTAGTAATTTGTAAGAATATAGGGCAATAGGTTCATGAGTTTTATATGTGTGTATATGTGTGCTTGCTTATGTATGTGCATGGATACACATTCACATGTATTTTTTACTTTGTGGTAGGATTTCTTTAGATCTAATGCCTAAAGAGGTGGAAAGAACTTACAGACTTTAAAGCAAACCTGGGCTACATGTCATCATTGCTGGCTTGGCCTTACTTTATAAAGGGTCTCTTCTGGGTCTCCTATGTTCACAATTAAGTTATCAATCAGATGTCTTCTAGTGTGACATGCTTTCTCTCTCCGGTAGCTCTGAGTTGAGAAGATGTTTTCTGATGAGAAGATATAGATAAGGTCAACTTCAGATCTGTGGCTGAATTGAAGCCATGAATAAAAGGCAAACTCCTCTTTACCTTCTATAGGAATCATGTTTCTCTTGTGGCATCATCTCATTTAATATGAATCATATCCTTTATAATGGGTCTTATCCTCCCCGTTTTCAAACCTGGAAAGCAGGTGAAAGCAACTAAGCTTGTTTTCAGGAGCCATACACCTGCAAACTAGAGTAATACTCAATGACAATGCGCTGTTTGACTTTGGAGCTCTTTGTATACTACCTAAAATATTCATGCACCCAGTGAAAACTTTCCTTCTTTTCACCTGAACTGTTTTTGCAATGTGTACCTCTGCTTTCTGTAAAGGTTTTTTTTTTTTTAATGGGATGATGACTCCTTTTTATCCACTCTACAGCTATCATCCTAAAGGGAATTGAGATCGAAGACTGGTGGGATAGAAGTGGTATGAGCCAGAAACACAGGTCGACCTTCATAAAACAAGCTGGCGAATGTCTGAATTACTTAGAACTGTTTCTAGAAGTTTCCTCCTCACTCCAGGATGGGGATTACATGTACACATACCTACAGGGACTGGGGAGTGAGTATAGTTAAGTGCCCCAGGTTGGCCTGTGGCTGGAGGCCAGTAGTGGGTTTGGGAAGCTGGGTCGGGTTGTAATGGGAAACATGCACTGAAGCTAGAGCATGAGCTTCATTCAATTAGGATGATTGCAAGTTCCCAGCAAGGACCCTGGCAAGGTCCCAGCAGGGTCACTGTGGCCCACTCCAACTGGGTCATTGGAAGAAAGCTTAATGACAAAGCTGCTTGTGAAGATGTAAAGCTCATCCTCAAATTCACTCTCCTAACTGTCCAATTCCCTGCTGATGCCCCACATTTAAGATGGAGAGGAATACCTGAATAAATTGCCTGAAGTGCCAAGAAAAGTTCAGAGATTGGCCAGAGTCTAAGAGCCGTGCACACAGCCATGCACACTTTGTTCAGTAAGCTGGGTAAGTAGGTCTGTTGGTAAAGTGCTTGTGTTACAAGCATAAAGACCTAAGTTTGTCCCTCAGTACCCATGTGAAATGTTGGATGTGGTGATGTGTGCTTATAATCTGAGCAATGGGGAGGTGGGGACAGGAGGATCTCTGGGGCTTATTGACTGGTGAGGCTAGTTTAATCAGTGAGTTCCAGTATAGTCAGAGATCCTGTCTCAGTGGAGGTGGATGGCACATGCAGATAACTCCTATGATTGTTCTTTTGACCTCACCTGCATACACATGTACATAAACCCACCCCCACAGGAATATGCATACATGCAGATACACATACATTAAAAAAGAAAAGGGGGATGGAGAGGTTGCTTAGTGGTTAAACTGCCTGTGAAGCCGGGTTTGATTCTCCAGATCTCACATAAGCCAGATGCACATGAGGGCACATGCATCTGGAGTTCCTTTGCAGTGGCTAGAGGCCCAGGCATGCCCATTCTCCTGTCTTTCCTACTCTCTCTTCCTCTCTTTGTCTCTAATAAATAAAATAAAATATTTAAGAAGAAAAATGGTTGGAGGGATGATTCAGCAGTTAAATGTAGATGCTTGATATCCCAGGTGTAATAACCCAGCCAAGTACCCACGTAAGGCCAAATGCATAAAGTAGTACAGGTGCCTGGGGTTCTTTTGCAGTGGCAGGAGACCCTGGTACACCCATACTCTCTCTATATCTGCCTCTTTCTCTCTGTCTCTCTCAAACAAATAAATAAAATATTTTAAATTAAGAAAACAGAAAAGAAGAATTGGGGCTGGGGGGATGGATCAGTGGATAAAGTGCTTGCTATACAAATCTGAGTCCCTGAGTTTGGAATCTCAGGCCCCAAGTAGAAGCTAGAAACAGAGGGACTTTTATAATCTCACCACAGAGACAATGAGATGGAAGGTGGAGACAGGAGATGTTCCCAGAAGGTCAGAGACCAACTAGCCTGGGGAATGCATCACAGCAAACACTGAACAACTACAAGAATGAGAGGCCCTGCCTTAAATGAGGTAGAAGTATGGACTGATGCTGGAAAGTTGTTCTCTTATCCCCTTGTGTGTGCCATAGCATGCATGTACCTGCACTCATACATGTGAATACATACTTATATTGGAAATAAAAACTATTGTAAAACAACTAATATCATTGCTTAACACTTGCAGATGTGACCACATTTCATGTTCTCTTCATGTTAACTATGGGTTTCCTCTGGTCAGAGCAGTTGGCCACAAGCAAAGAATCAGACTGACTAGCCTAATGGTTGTATGTTTGGCTAGCATGGTTTCTGGTGGGTCATTTTAAATCTGATATTTTTCAAAATGATTAAAAGAAAACCACAAGGGAACAAAACGTTGCTTTCCGAGATACACATCCCAGCTCCTTGTACGCTGATCACATGTACAGACTTTCCTCCACATAGTCATGAGGGTGATACTGTTCACTTATGAGTGGCTCTCAAAGATGACTTTCCTGAGCTATACTTCTTTATGTGTAGCTCTGCTACAGTGTGTATAATTTTGGTGTAATATTCTTCAAATTTGCTGTCATTCCTACTTCTTCTCTCCATTGTTAGAAGCAGGAAGGAACACAGTATTTTTGGCACATGTGCCCATGCTGGGTACTGGGCTAAGTGCTAACATGCTCACCTTCATCAAGACTGCAACTCTAGGTGCTAAGTACAATGTCGACACTCATCTTGCAGATGAAGAAAGTGAGATTCAGAGAGATGAAGTGATTCACCCAAGGATGTAAAGTTATTTAGAACTTAGCAAAGGTGAGATACCAACCAGGATTTCTGCCACCAAAATTCTTTACTCTTTATAACTGTCTGGACCTAGGAAGTCCCCTCAGATCAATGGATAAACACAAAGATAAATTATAAGTCAGTAATATCCCCCATATCTTCATCATATTGAAGAACCTTGGGCTACCCACTATGTATGGAATGGAGTTAGTGACTTTATAAAACCTAAGGCATTATTTTCTTGTTGTTTGGTTCAGTCACTTATTCATTACAATTCATTTGCAACATGATACTAATGAAAGTTGGTCTTGAAATAGTACATAAAGCCCAAATTAGGAACTTGGCACCAACTCCCCACTTGTACTACAAATCATGTTCTCTTGCCAAATTAGAATCTAGCATAATTTGCCATAAGATGAGCTTTTAACCCCAATATCAAGTTGTACTCAGTAGTTGCAAACTCATTAGCTTCTGGAAGTAAGTTGTCATGAAGGGTACACCATCAGGGTAAACACATCACTTTTCCCCAACATTATTAATCTAATCTTCAATAAGAGAAAAATAAATGGAGAGCTCTTGTTTAGTTTTAATTCATTTTGACTCATTTGTTTTCATCAATGACATCAGAATGTTGGTCAGTTCAGTCCAGTTTCCCATATGCAGTCTTTGATTCAGCATGAAGTTTTGTGTTTTCACAATTAATAGGGACATTTTTCAAATAGAAAAAAGAAAACACCTTGCTTAATGCTTTTGTGGGGAAAACATTTTGGCTACTGAATTTGAGTTTCCAAATTGAAAACTATGTAGACTTCAGATTTTTCATGCCCACATATTTCTCTGTATCTCATCATGTTCTGGATTCTGACTTTATGGCAACCCACTCCTAGGCCTACAGCTCTCAGAAGTGGACAATATATTGACTCCTAAGTAGAAGCAGTGATATTGCTGTTTTCATAATATGCTGGTATGAGCAGACAGCATCTATTCTCAGAGTAGGCGTTGACTGTGGCCTGCCAACTGCAGGTGGATGAAATTGTACCTGTATCCTCTGGATATGGCTAGCACCAGGTTGATGAAAGGATATCAGACTGTGGTTGATCATTAAGTATTATGTTTTCTTCTGTCTTGTCAGTAATAACTTTCTAAAAATTACTTTTCACTGATATTCTTTTTTGGGGTTAACCAAATTTGAGATTATGCCAAAAGTCCTTCATTACTGAGTGAGGTCTCTCTTCAATTCTTATTTTCTTGGAACAAGACAAGTACAGTGGGTTTTCACAGCCATCTTGAGGTAAATGGTGGTCATTAATGTCTAAAAGGTCTTGTCAATGAAGAGATCTCAAAGTGATCTCCACATCCTAAGTCAGGGGGGTGCTGCTGCTGCTGCTGCTGCTGCTTCTTTTTCTTCTTCTTCTTCTCCTCCTCCTCCTCCCCTTCCTCCTTCTTCTTCTTTTGTTGTTTTGTTTTTCGAGGTTTTGTCATGCTCTAGCCCAGGCTGACCTGGAATTCACTATTCACTATGTAGTCTCAGGGTGGCCTTGACCTCACAGCAATCCTCCTACCTCTGCCTCCTGAGACTAAAATTGTGCACCACCATGCCCAGCTCTATGTCAGGGTTCTTAAGTTTGGATCTGTGGATCAAAGACCAAAGCAGTGGTCTTTAAGAAACCTCTAACCCTCCTGACATATGAAACAATGTTTTGAGTGAGGAGTTATTTTATCCAAAACGGTACCAGCTAACCAAAGGTCTCATAGCCTACAAAGGTTAAAAATCATTAATCTTGTATCATTCTTCAAAATAATGGACTGTGTCCAGTTGCACATAAGTTAGCCATATTTACATGTATTTGCATGATGCTTATCCTTGGCCATGTCAGTCAACTGCTGCACACCTCATTATAGAAATGAAGAAAAACAGTATTTACCTAAAGCCCAAAGGAATACTGATTCTGGGCTAATTAAAGTTTGTTCTGGGATTTGAGAGTCTCAGATGACAAACCCAGAGTCATATGAAATTTGGTTATTCTATTCATTTATAGTCAGTATGCAATTATTTAAATAAGGCCTATGCATTTTCATGCAACTTATTCTCCTTTATTCTTATTTTGATTCTGACTGCTGGCATATTTGGTACCACTAAGCCAGGGAAGGAACAGAATGGGTTTCTTGAAACTCATAGGCAGTGTTGAACAAAGTCTAAAGACATTCGATTTTCTTAATATTTATTCATTTATTTGTTTATTTATTTATTTAGCGAGAAAGAGAGGGAGAAAGGGCATGCCAGGGCCTCCTGGCACTGCAAACAAACTGCAGATGCATGCCCTACTTTGCATCTGGCCTCATATGAGTACTGTGGAAATCTAACTCAGGATGTCAGGCTTTGCATTAACCACTTAAGCCATATATCCAGCCTCCTAAAAATCTTTTGTTTGATCTCATGGGAGTTCTTGATACGTAGAAAGTATGGCAAGTTGGGTTCTTTCTTAAGAAACAGAAAGTTTCATCCTTCATTCTAGAGCTCCTAGCCTTAAAAAGATGTCCATTAGCACCTCTGGGTTACATGCAGGTTTATCTCTGAATCATTTATCTTAACTCAGATCCCAACATACTGTCTGCCTACTTCATGTGAAAGTGGAAAGTGGGTGATGAATTCGTGAGTCATTGTTTTCCTTGTAGTTTCTCCTCACTTGATGCACCTTGGGAGACCTGTAGCTCCTGTGGATTCAAATACATTGAGGACAGACACTGTCTAATCTCTACCAACTTCTCCATAGCCCATTAGCTCTGTACTGTTCATTCCCTCCTGTCTGATTAGCAAACCAGAAATGATCAGATTTATCCCTGCTTCACAGGTGTGATGTCACAAATGGCAGCTGGGGGTCAAGGATAGCGAGATTCCTGTAGAGGCTGACTCAAGGCAAGAGGAGCCTTCTGGTACATTCTGGGGTCAGTTAACAGAGAACATGCATCAGTTATCCAGAGATAGGAACATGGAAATTCTGGTTTGTTCTCTTCAACTAACACATATAACATGATGGAAATCAATTTTAACATTTTGACTCATATTCTTTTATCTGTTCTTCTTGGACTGTAATCTCTACAGAGGAAAGGGATAATTTGAAAATCTTTCTATCTGCATTCATGCCAACTCCTAGTGACTCAGGACCTGTTTCTAAGAGCAGATAGCACTGTGCGTCATTAATCTGTAAGGTGATGCAAAGAACTCTGGTAAGGGGGCAGGTGATCAAAGAAAGGTAGTGCGGTGCAGGTACATAGATACTTCAGTGCCATAGGCCCAGGGAGGACCTCTGAGAAACAGGTCCAAACAGTTCCAGTGTTGTGCAACCTAAGAGGAAGGGAGCTGGGCATCTCTGTGTCATTCCCATCTCACAGGTTGAGGGCTGTTTTGATGTGGCCTAGTGTTTTGGTACTTCCAACATGCAAGGTAATGGATGGAGCATGAATCTGTTTCTCTGGTCCAGCAAGCAGACAGAATCACAGGGGCTCCTGGAAAGGAGTCATATTCTGGGAGCACTGAATGCCAGATCTAAGTATGGTCTGTCACATCTGTTAGTGATGAGACAACTGATTCATCTTGGTAAAGCTGGTGACCTCCTCAGCTGTGTATAGTCTTCTACTCCTAGAAATGGAGTCATAGAAAGGGAAGATACACACTTCAACATTTACTAAGAAAGGAGATTTGGGGGCCTGATGAGAGGATCAGAGGTCTTGCTTGTAATCCAGTGGGGTCTGATAGAATGGTCCCTAAGGCATGGAAAACAAGTCATCCCCATATACAAAAGGACACTTATTAAATGGGCACATGGACCACCATTCTAAGGGTCACACACTGGTGCTTCTTCCCTGCCTCCACACTTTCTCTCTGGCTGTACCTTTTATTAAACACTCCCTAGGCAAGAATACATGGAGGACAAAGGAATGATGAATGGATGGACAATGAACAGTGACCCTTACCAATGTGCCCTGACATGTTCCCACCTCCCTCTCTGGGCTTCCAGAGAAGTGTATTTGAATTTGTCAAGAAATAGCTTCAATGCCTTTCCAATAGTGACAGATGCCTCCCCGCCTCCATCACTCTTGGCTACGCACTTCACCTTTGCCCTCCCTCTCACTTTGAAATACACCCCGTGCAGGACCCACGAGGTTTGGGAACACTCCATCATCCCTTCGGTCCCTGGAATGGATTCATCGATTCTGATTTGGCTTTTTCTTTCCCTCGCGCTGTGCCGTGGAGTTCAGGCAGTGTGAGCGCCCAGAGTTGCACTGAAGTGCTTCTGTGCCTCGGCTTGTTGGCTAGCGTCTCTTGCTGACCTAGGACTCAGACTGAGTGTGACTAATATCGGGTGACTCTTAGCTCAGCCACCAGGATCTTGGACAGCACAAATGGTCCGTGAATTATGATGATTCAACTTAGAATTTTTTTACTTAGTGGGAGATGCAAAGGTGATGTGCCTTCAATGGAAAATGTAATTGGGATTTTGAAGGTTGTTCTGTTCCTGGGCTGCTGATATGTAATTAGACACTCTTACAATCTTGGGCGGCAGCTGCAGGCCACAATTCCAGTAAGACCCACAATTACTATGGGGAGCCGAGCCACCCATGGTATACAGAGCTCTGTTTTACTAAGCTGTGAAGTTCAATAAGTTGCATATTGAATGCATTTTGTTTTTGCATGTGTGTGTGAGGAAATGGCTTTGTGGTTAAGGCATTTGCCTGAGAAGCCTAAGGACCCTGGTTTGATTCCCCAGGACCCACATAAGCCATGCATGTTTATATGTATGTGGGTACATGTGAGTGTGAAGTTCAGAAGCTGATATCAATCAAGGATCTCCACCTTATACTTTGAGACAGGGATTCTCTCTCAACCTTTTGACTTAGGATATTTTCAACTTAAGGAGGTTACTGGGGACCATCAGCCCATGGCCCTCCATTATGGGACAGCCCTCTGAACACACAGAGTGAAAAGATTTCAGATTACTTAAACTGTAAATAATTCTCCCCTTGAAGGAGCACTTTTCATTCATATTTTTAAATATTTTATTTATTTGAGAGACTGAGAGAGAGAGGAAGAGGCAGAAAGAAAGAGAGAATGGTCATGCCAGGGCCTCTAGCCACTGAAAATGAACTTCAGACGCATATACCCCTTGTGCATTTGGCTCATGTGGGTCCTGGGGAATCAAACCAGGGTCCTTTGGCTTCTCAGGAAAATGCCTTAACCACTAAGCCATTTCCCCAGCCCCCTCATTCATATTTTTAAAGTACACCCAATTTTGTTTCTCGGGCCTTCTTTACCTCAAAATTCCACAGAGCTGGTATGCTCTTTCCCACCCACTGACTTTTACTCACCCCAGGCTCAAACCATAGTGTTTGTCTGAACTTCTAAGCAGCAGAGGTTCAATTTTTAAATGCCAGCATATAGGCAGGATGGATATTTCTCATTATTTTCTTTTAAGCAAAAATTTAGGGAACTCAAATGTTTATGCAGTCACTGAAAATCTTTTAGGTAAGATGTAAGGTAATAAAAGGACACGGGGGAAAGGAGCCAGGTTCTTTGGAAGTGTAGCCAATGGTGGATTGCCCATGGTGTAGTGAATAACCCGCCACATATGCTCAGGCAAGCAGCCCTAATTAAACTCAGTGGGTCACAAACAAACGTTTAGTGGGAAGGAGTAGGGATGACAGGTAAATGCGGGTTAATATGTTCAAAACAAGTTATATGCATGTATAAGATTGTCAATAAATAAATAAATAATAAAGAACATGAGGCATAAATATGTAATTGAATAGTATTCCACTTTGCAGGGAAGCAAATCCTGCTTTTTTTGTCACATCATAGATGTCCCCAAAGAATACTATACTAAGAGAGACAAACCAGTCACAGGATATAAGGAACCTAAAATGGTCAAGCTCATAGAAGTAAAATTAGAAGAGTGGTTGTCAGAGAGGAGGGGAGAAAGGAATGGAAGTTATTGCTCACTGGGCAGAAAATTTCACTTATGAAAGATTATAGGGCTCTAGAGATTTGCTGTGCAACATGGTGCTTATACCTAACAATACTGGGGTGTACACTGAAAAACTTGAGTATAGAGCTCACTTGAGAGGTTCTTAACATATGTATAGGCATACCAAATATTTACCAGAAAACAGAAAACTTTTGGATGTGACCAGCAATGTTTCTTACAGATACATATTCGTTTGGCAAACTCATCAAATTAAATACAGTAAGCATGAATGTTGTGGTGGCTTGAATGTAAAAGTGTCCCCCATAGGTTCATGTATTTTTAATACTTGGTCTCCAGCTGGTGGCATTTTGGAAGAGTTGTGGAGACTTGGGAAGTGTAGCATTGGTAGAGAGGATATGTCACTGGGGACAGACCTTGTTTTTTGGTTCAGCCCTCTGGGTTCAGAGCTTGTTCAGTCTTGATGATCTGTCTACTAACTTGAGAAGATGTGATGTTCAATTGTCTGCTCTGCCATGCTTTTCCTGCCATGATGAAACTTCTCATTGAACCTCTAAGCTGAAATAGATCCTTACCTTTCATTAGCTGGTTTTGGCCAGGTATTTTCCCCAGCAATAAGAAGATAATTACTACACAGGTTGTTATTGTATATCTATTGTACCTCAATAATGCTGTTTAAAAATTTAAAGAAAACACTTGAGTTTCCCATCGTGGATGATTATGACATGGAGCCAACTTCTGCTTTGTGAATATCTCCCTTAGTTTTCCATATGGAAAGTAGCACATTTAATATGTGCTTTCTATAGTCAGTTTGTGGACTAAGGGACACCATACATGTGGGACACCTGGGCCAGGACACGTACAGAGGGATACTCAATGTTTGGCACCATCCTCTCTTGATATATACTGAGAGCTAAAGCTCTTATTGAACACAGACACAGTTTACCAGAGTAGCTATCCAGTAGAGATGGAAAAACTAAAAGTTGATAACACTTCAGCATAGGTTAGGGATCAAAAAACCATCTCTGTGCTGGAATAGACATTAAGAACTTTGGATAAATATCTTAAGGTTATTAAAGAATATCTACAGGTGTCTTAGATTTTTTTCCACCCCACCTGAAGCCATATATATTCAGCTCATTTTAACAGACCTGTCCATTATTAATGACTCAGAAGCCAAACAAGAATTGTGCTCTCTCTTGCTGTCTTTCCTCAAGTGAAACATAAAACAAAATTACCCAGTTCACATCGAGCAGCATTGCATACCAGGTGTTCCTTCTGCTCCAGCAGAAGAAGGCATGGAGTTATTTCTACTTTTGCTATGTCTATATCCAGGAGGACCCTGCCTTCACACCCAGCTACCATGTCCAGGTGCCCTTTCCTCTAGCCAAAGAAGCATTGCTATGAACTGCTATTGTTCAGGAGATAATTCTTCTAGCATAAGGAGGAGAGAGCTATGTGAGTAAAACTGAGCAACTAGGTGACAAAGTTGATGGTGGCTCTGAAGAAGAAAAATAGTTAAAGATTTCTGGGGATGTTTGGGCTTTTCTTTTATTGGAAAACTAAGCCTCATGGCTCTCCAAGGCTGCCTTTTGTTTATCTCAACTATTCTGAGTGACAAGTCCATTTTGAGCTGTCATTGGAGACACAGATGAGTGAGCTCTAAAACTAGCCATGTGCTACAAGTATGTGTTTGGGCACAATGGCAAGATGAAGTTCAGGAGGAGGGCCACTTGGACCTGGGACAAGGCTGAGAGATGCCCAAATATGAGTATAACCAGAAGGAATGACAATTTGTGAGTCACAAAGTCAGTCTGGGGACCAAGCATGAGAATCTGATTTGAAACTTTTCTCATAGGCTTATGGCTTCTGATGGTGAATTTGTTGACAGATGTTTTGGGACAGCCCAAGTTCCGTCTTGAAGCATGGTTTTTCCAGGCTGTTCTAAGTCTGCTAAACTATGTAAGAGACAAGTAAGGAATTGATCTCCTGTTTACAAACTCTGGTGTACAAGTAAGAAAACTAGATGGCTCCTCATCTCATATATGCTTACCTGTTTTTATTGCCCTTCCTACCATTCAGTGGAAATTTTAGCCAGGTCCATCCATTGCTTCTTTAATCCCCCATGCTTCTCTCTCTTTCCATTGACCTTAGCTTGGTAGAAGGGGAAACTGATATTTACTGAGAAGTTAGTGACCCTATCTGGTCTTGCGTGTTATTTTCCTTCAAAGCTCAGATGTGATTCAGGTCTACCATTGTTCTCTCTTTCTCTGTTTCTCTCCTTCCAGTAAATGCCTACAGTTTCTTATTGGATAGAGTTTGAAAGTATAAGTCAAAGGGAAGGGGGGCCATTGTCCCTTTGTAAGGTACCATCAATATAGACCTCTTTTATATGTAATGCATTTTTTAATCCTTCTCTCACTCTCAAAAATCTTTAGACAGTAGGGTGATTCACTTGGGTGGGTCCCAATCCATTCTTTCCTATTGTTCATTGAACACACAAAATCTTTAATTTTTAGGGATTGAAAAATGCAAAACATATCTGAGATCTTACAAAATAACAACAAAAAATACAACTGAGATTTTAAGATTTAAATTCTCTGCTTGCTTTTTAGCAACATAATCTCTTTCTTTGTGACAATTAATAATAAGTGGGGTAAAGGGCAGAGAACAATTCGAAGGAAGCTCAGTTAGTAAAGCCTATGACGTGCAGACATGCAGACTTCAGTTTAGACCCTTATACCCACATAAAAGCCTGTGTGGTAGTGGCACACCTGTAATTCCAGTAGTCAGAGACAGAGACAGGAAGATCCCTGGGGCTCATTGGAAAGCTTGTCCAGCTGGGTCATTGAGCTCTGAGTTTTAATGACAGAACCTGCCTCAAAGAATAAGTTGCAGAACCACTGAGGAAGGCCACTAATGCCAACCTATGGCCTCCACAATGCATGTGCACCTAGATCACATATACCCAAACACACACACACACCATATGAATACATTCATATGAAACAGTAAAATTAATCAATCAATCAAACAAACAAACATTATGCCTACCTAAAGTTTCAGATGGTCTGATTGGAAATTCAGTTGAATAATTCTTTTTCCCCAAGCAGAGGTGTTTCCCAAGTACTCTCAGGGAAGGGAAGATGGAGAATTTTCATATTTATCTGGAAACTCACATGGAAGCATGATGGTTGAAATGTGGTTATGTTTCTCCCACAATGAAACAGAGATACAAGGCTTTCATTCTACATATTTAAGAAAAAATATAAGTAAGGAACATAGATATATGGTAAAATTTGCAAAGAATGGTATGCTCTAGAATATTCCAGATAGGGGTTATTCAGTGTAGGAATAGCAATCATCAGGAAGGTATAATCCAAATATCTATGCAGAGATAGCAGAGGGAGGGCTTGTCTTGGAGAGCCAAGGAAAATGACATTCTCACTGAAAATGACAAGTACTTCCTAATTTCTAAGTATAATATTTGCATTTGGAACTAGACCATTTTTACTTTTTTTAACAAAAGAAAAATTGCTTTTAACAACCACAGATATTTCCAGATTTATTCACACAATAAGTGTTTCAAATACTACATAAAAATGCAGTGATTAGTGAGATTGTTAAGTAACCTGCTTTACAAATACATTTGTTTTAATCCTTTCAAACAAACAACCTTTTATATTCTGTTGAAAAGGAAAAGAGAAGTTGAATTTTTGTGATTATTTTTGTAGGGGAAGTTGGATATTTGTTGATTAGGGAAATAGAATACCTCTCTGTAGCAGTTTGAGTTGCATATTGGATGAGGAGAAGTTTGGCACTGGAAAAACAAAGTGAGAAAAGGGGAGGATTGTGAGATCAAGGACAGGAGTCACTGGGCCAGGCATCCAAGCAACAGTGGATAAAAGAGAACATTTGATATATGGGAGAAAGAGGAACACACACAAAACCTGTCTTGAGTCTTTGTGTTAAGGGTAGTGTAAGGTTTAGGAGTGACCAAGGACCACGGAGAACACTCTGAGGCAAAGATGAAAGTTTTTATTCAGGGGAAAAACATGAGCTGCCAGGAGTTACTCTCAAGAGTAGAGCAGTCAGCTTGAGGTTACAGATAGTGGGCTTTATAGGCTCTTCAGTTGGGGGAAGGTGAGGAAGGGAAGGAATTTCTTTGTTGGGGTAGTAAATCTCTATTGTTTACATTAGCCATAGGGTGAGACCAGAAGTGATCCAGTTAGAGATGGGGAGATGAGGGGCAGTAAATCTAGACTTGGAGCCTTGTTAGGCAGGGGAAGTATAATGGCTGGACAATTTGTTGAGGAATGTGAGTGTTTGCCCTCCTGCTGTTGCACTATTTCGTCCTGACCTAACAGGTACCAACACATGTATCCGTACTAAATATGTTAATAATAATAATAATAATAATAATAATAATAAAAGGCTCAGCAAATGCTTAAAGTCTGATTGACATAAAATACTGGAAACAGGAGGAGTAAACAGAAATATATGAACATCAACATATATACATATTGCATACACATACATCTTAACTCAACAAATTCACACTTACTTATTTGCACCCAACTAGAAAAACTACTCTATTGTAATATGTGTGTATGTGTGTGGAAGTCAGAGGTTGACACTGAGTATCTTCCTAAGTTGTTCTCCACAATATTTCTTAAAATTATTTTATTTTTTAAAAATTTATTTGAGAGACAGGCAGATAGGGAAAGAGAGAATGGGTGCACCAGGGCCTCTAGCCACTGCAAACAAACTTCAGATGCATGCACCACCTTGGGCATCTGGTTTATGTGGGTCCTGGGAAATCGAACCTGAGTCCTATGGCTTTGTAGGCAAGTGTCTTAACCACTAAGCCATCTCTCTAGCCCCCATATTTTTGGATACAGGATCTCTCACTGAACCTGGAGCTCACTAATTCAGCTAGACCAGCTAGCTAGTGAGCCGCAATAACCCTCCTGTGTCTGCCTCTCCAGTTATGGGATTACATATGTGTGATGCTATGCCTAGCATATGGTGATTTTTATATGGGTGTGGGGAACTGAACTTCAGTCTTTGTGTTTGTGTGACAAACACTTTATTGACGAAGACATCTTCCTAGTCCTTCAAACTTGTCAACACATACATGAATATGTAATCTAGGGTCTTTTTTTAATACTGAATATCTACAGGGAGAAAGTTTAATGAATAAATTGATGGCAGACAATATCATGAATATGCAGTAAAGTAAATGAGGTGTTTCCATGTGCATTGTTGAGTAAGAATGAGGAAGCATAATTTGTAAGAATGGGGAGAAGGGACAATTACAAAAGAATATCGAAGTCTTGTCTGATTATTAATTTTAGTTGCCCTCTGTTTAAATTCTTGTCTGAATCTCTCCGCATTGCCATTCTTCTTACTTGATATATTTCTGCAGTGTCTGATCCTTTTTTGTCTTGATTTTTTTTCTTATTAGATAAATGGGGACAAACATCTTCATTTTGTGTGAGGGTGTCTAACCCATGCCTGACACACAGCAGGTACTCTATTAGCACTAGAGGGATTGTCCTTGTCATCATTCTAATAACATCTTAAAAAACTATTTAATACTCTCAAGAAGGGAGACGGAGCTCATGTTCTGGTGGGTTTTCTCAAAAGCTTGTACCCATATGCTTTCCTCCTGTCAATCTTTCTTATTTCATATTCTACTTGTCTCTTGTAGGATTCAGCTTTGATAGCAATGGGGAAAGCAGAAGGCATTCAGTGACAGCTTTTGACCAAGTGTCTCCATACAATCAAATGATATTATATCTGTAACTCCCAAGAAAGCAGACATAAGGATATCAAAGGCTGTTAGATCTCACTTAACAAAAATGCAGGGAGCTGTGGATCCTAGCAAATGAGCTCCATAATTTCAAAGAGAAGCACTGCAAATCATTTCTTGCATGCAATTATTTAGCAGTTCTAAAAAAAAAAGTAGGAAAAGCAGAAAGGAGTTGTTGGAATGACTTCATCTCACTTCAATTTGAAAATGAGGAAACATGCAGAAAGGTCAGAGGGTTTGCCCAAGGTCACTGAGCTAATTAGGTGGAGACCAAAGTCTGTCCCTGGGATTTTTTAGTGTACTATTTCCTCTATCTGCTCTTGCCCCTTGCCTAAAGCTCAGCAAGAATTGCATTTGAGAAATTTGTAATTGGGGAATATTCACTCTCCAGTTAATGGGTTGACCCTGGGTAATAAACAATTCCCTCTGATCATTTTTAAGGAAAAGAACACAGAATTTTAAAATGACCAGAGACATTGTTGAAATCTATGTCCATAGTTCGGAAGAGTCAAAATAAAGTTTGTTTCAAATCTTCAATAATTATTCCTATATATATAACTTTCACAGATACTTAGTCAAACAAAATATTTAATTGTTGCTTTGTGTATAAGGGGGTAACAATGGAGGATGAACTGTGTGTTTCACCCTTTAAAAGACATAAGGGACACTTTTTCTCTTCTTTGAACACAAAAAGAGTTGTTTGCTGGAGGATGGGCCCTGGACCCACAAGGAGAAACACCAAGAGGTTCTACCTGTTAGGTCAGGACAAAATGGAGTTATGCACTTTCATTTTAAATTTCTATTCTATTTACAACTCCAGAGACTAAAAGCAAATCTTGTTACCAGGCAGGGTGTCAGGAGAGGCTGAGGGAGCCAGAAGAGCTGTTGGGATGAGGTCCTCTAGAGCATCAGGGTCCAAAGCAGAGGGTGAGGACTAGTACGGTGGAGGGGCTGAATGAGAGTGCATTTCTGAGATCTTGGCTGGAACTTGCTGAGAATGGAAGGTAGAGCAGAGAGAAGGCCTTGCATATAGAGTGAAAAAAATAGGGCACTGCGTACCATTTGCCTGTACATTGACAAAAGTTTGTTTCAATTCAGTGAGAATTTGGAAAAGTATCATTTTCAGGCCATTTGGACCCATTGTCCAGCTTATGCGTGTGACCAGGCAGAGTTGCAGAGAACGATAAGATATCGTCCAAGGGGCATAAAGGCTTTAAGTTCTTAAGGAGACAGGGAAAGAGCAACACAAGGGTGAGAGAAAAATAAACCAGAGCTTAAGCTGGGATTACACAGAACACCAATATGACCCCCTGTCCCATTAGGGTGAATGGGGCCTGCATCTCGCACATGGGCAGAAGCCATACAGGTTGCAACTGTTGGCTGATTAGCCTGTTAGTAGGCAAGGAGGGTACTTGTGCTCCCCATGGTGAAAGCTACTAGCTATGGAAGGTTAAAGTAGCTGGCAGTGGAAGAGGAGAGCTCAGCAGGGAGAATGAGAGGAGGGAGGGAGTGGGGGTGTCCCAATATGGTGCAACCAAACCAAAAGGCACCCCTTAGGGTACAGTAGACCAGAGAGAGAGACCCGTGGTGTCCAGAGCGCTTCTTTCTGGAGACCTGGGGTTGGGGCCTAGTGGCCGGGGGGTGTAGCCTGGAATGCCGGCACAGCTTCCACAAGGAGGAAGGAAGCCCGAGATAGGCCAACCCGAGAGAGAGGGACACCTACCAAGAAGTAGGGACAAAACAATGGAGAAAAGAACAGTGAGGCCGAATCGTGGTGAATGTGAGAGCCTGTATCAGGCAGAGATGGTCTGAGGGCTTCAGAGGGTCAAATGGCAGCTCGGTGGTCAGGTCAGGGAAAAGGAGGTCTGGCTGCCTAAGAGGGCAATCAGAAGCCTTCCTATCCGAGTCACAGGGTACCGCAAGTAAAGTTCAGGAGTGACCAAGGACCACGGAGACCACTCTGAGGCAAAGACGGAGTTTTTATTCTGCCAGGACTGACTCTCAAGAGCAGAACAATCAGCTTGGGGTTATAGATAGTGGGCTTTATATGCTCTTCAGTTGGGGGAAGGTGAGGGAGAGAAGGAATTTCTTTGTTGGGGCAGTAAATCTCTATTCTTTACACTAGCCATAGAATGAGACCAGAAGTGACCCAGTGAGAAATGGCATGGGGGGGGGGCAGTAAATCTAGACTTGGAACCTTGTTAGGCAGGGGAGGGATAATGGCTGGACAATTTCTTGAGGAATGTGGATGATTAACTTTGCCCTCCTGCTATAACTCCATTTTGTCCTGACCTAACAGTACCTTCTTTTCCTTCATCCGTGCCCCTATTTCATTGGGGGTGCACCTCAGTGGGGTTGGAGGAATTCCTTATGGGGTTGTGAATTAGGTGTTGTGGGAGCAGTAGTCAGTTCTGTTTTGGGCGGGGAGGGAATGCCTCTGGGCATGATGTCTCAACCTGTGGCTCTTACAATCTTTCAACCCCTCTTCCACAAAATTCCCTGAGCGATAATGGGCTCCTTTTAAGTCTACTTCAGTGACGAGATATTAGGGGCCTCTATCTCAGTACTTTTTCATGTGTGTGGCTCTGATCTTGGGTGAGTCCCTGGGCCTTTCCAGTGGTTTCCCATCAGAAAAGGTATCACAACAATTGAGAGAAGAGTAAGGTAACCATCTCCTGTGTTGCATAGAGATCCAGTGACATTCTTCCTGATGAGGATGCTGTGGGATCACTTGATTTGGAGATCCTGTGGGGGAGGGAGTGGCTCCATGAAATCACTATTAGCAGCCTGCTTGGGGGTTATAAAGGTGGCTTAGGAACCTCTTTAAGCATGTAAGTGATGACACTCAAACCTATCAGAACGATAACCCTGAAATCAGGCCTGAATTTACAGCCATAATATCTATCTTTGGATTTGGTCTTTATGTTTTTACCCCTGATTTATGTACACACCTCCCTTGCCATCCCATATCTCAGGCAACATAAATGTATTAAAGTAATGGAATTTAGCAAATATGTTACAGTTACCATCTTTGTTCCCAAGAGGGAATTTGGAAATCTGACAAATATTATAGCTTTCATTTTCAAGACTCATTTTCTGAGCAGTCTCACTAACAAGTCTCCTGATTTACCACACCATTAACAGAAATAATTCTTTCTGGACAGCAGTAAAAGGAGTGGATTAGCACAATTTACAGCTTTCTTAAGATAAATATAAGGTGCCTGTTAAGAGAAAAAAAAGGACAGATTTTTGATTAACAGATACATTGACGTGCTTTTAAGGTACCTAAGTCTGTTCTCCATAAGCCTGTGTATTAAGTATAGCATCCCTCAAAGTAGCCTGCCATGGCTCCGTGTCCCATCACTGCCTTCCGTTTGCCAACAGTGATTAGCAGTTGCTTAGCTGCTGACAGCTCACTGCATTGACTGAAAGAGGAAATCTTTTCCATTTCAAGCTGAGGACACAGCACTTGTTTTTTTTTTTTCTGCCTTTAAGTGAAATGTTATCCAGGAATGACCTTTTGAATCTGTATGCAACAATGTGTACATTTCAACCAAAGACCAGCCTGCTGTAAGCAGAGATAGGATTAAGGGCTATGACAGCAACTCCTTAGGCAAAAACCCACCCATTTTCTTTCCTGAAGTCAGGGAGGAAATGCATGTCTGCCAGACAGGAGGAAAATCCTGCCAGGGAAGAAGGTGTGCATTTGTGGGAAGGCACTGGGACATTTCCTCTTATCCTTAGGAGCTCTGACTCTTCAACAATCCCCACTGTAAGAGGATCTCAGAATGTTTAGGGGCACCCATTAAAAAGATCCATGGTAGCCTTCAAAAGTGCCCTACATCACAAAGGTATCTTTTGGTAGTAGTTAAGTAAAGTGGTCATGTGTAGTGGCAAATGTCTCACACTAGGATTTTGCTTGGGCAACAACTCTAAGGTTCTAAGATAGGATTTTCAGCTCCTATGAGATCCTTAGATGCATTTTTGGTCCCATGAGAACCTGATATAGATCTAACTCTCATGGCTGGTTTTGGGGTCAGCTGAGAGCATTTTCTAGTAAGTACCATGAGGGAGTACACATAACCTCAGAGAAGGTAGTAGAAACCCTTCAGTCAGGTGTGAAATGTGGTTGTGAAGAGCATGGGATAGGATACAGAGGCCAAGAGAGAAGAGTGATCATTTAGCCTTGTGGCTCGGAAGAAGTAGTTTGATTTTTATCTTAGCAGAACCAGGAAGGAGATAACAAAATTCACAATGTTTATATGTGCATGGGACACAGGACATAAATATCATGGCATGACATGAGGGTGACAGTCAATTAAATCTCCCTTTGTAACTATCTTTTGAGGATAGCAGTGTCTGTTACCTTGTTTTCGTGCCATGGGCCCTTTTGTATGTCTAGTGAAGCCTGTAATACTAGCAGAGATACTATGTTCAGACAGATTAAAATATTTGCAATTATGACAGAACCACCTAAACTATTTACATTATCATCTTATGCTACATTTGTCAAATTGTAAAGGGTCATCTGTGATGGGGAGTACATATCTACAGGTGTTCTGCAATAGCTTGTCAAAGCAGATCATGTGACTTTCTAAATTCGTATTGAATGTTGCCACAATAGGAGCTTGTATAATAGCATTTACACTATGGTGTTGGGAAAAGCTTACAAACTAGAGCTCTCCTGTAGTAGTTACTTCTCTTTTTTGTTATAACAAAATATTTGACCCAAGCATATTAAGGAAAGAAGGGTTTATTTTGGCTCATAGTCCATTGTGATAGAGAAGTCATGACAGCTGGAGAGTAAAACAGCTTGTCGTACTGCATTCTTAGAAAGGAGAGAGAGAGAGAGAGAGAGAGAGAGAGAGAGAGAGGAATTCTGGTGCTCAACTTACTTGCTCCTTTTTATTCAGTCTGGCATTCCAGCCCATGGGATGGTGCCACTCATGTTCAGGCTGAATCTGCCCTCCTCAGTTAAATCTTTCTGGAAACAAACCCATGGGTGCACCTAGAGTTCTGCTTTTGTAGAAATTCTGAAATACTTTTATTTATTCATTTGAGAGAGAGAAACAGACAAATAGAAAGAAATAATAAGTGTAGGCATACCAGGGCCTCTTGTCACTGCAAGTGAACTCCAGATGCATGTGCCACATTACGCACCTGACTTTCATGTGGGTACTGGAAAATAGAACTAGAAGGCTTTATAAGCAAGCACCTTTGAACACTGAGCCATCTCCTCAGTCTTTCCTAGCAATTCTAAATCTAGTCAAGTAGACAATGCATATCAACCATCACCCTCCCCTAAGAGACAGTTGTCAGTTACTTACCTCCTTATCACTGCATTTACACTTCTTTATCGGTGCCTTAAATAACAGGCTTGGATGACAGCTTTAGTAACTATCATAATTTTGAAGCACTGATGAGTAGAAATCACATTAAGAATATTTGCAACAAAGCTAATGTGATATAATAACATTTGTTTCTGCAATTGGTAACAAACACTAGCATTGATAATGCTACTGTAATGTGTTGCCTACATCCATAGTAAAGTGAGATGCTAAGAGGCTTGGGTGAGGGCTCAGTTAGTAAATCATTTGCAGTGCAGACATGGGGATCTGAGAACAGATCCTCAGCCTTATGTAAGTGCCAACAGGAATACCATGTGCTTACATCCCTAGTGTGTGGGAGGCAGAGGTAAGCAGGTACTTGGGGCTTGCCCTGCTGAGCTCTATGTTCAAGTGGGGCACCCTGTCTCAATGAATAAGGCCAAGAGTGTGACTGAGGAAGACACAGGTCATTAAGAAGCACACTATGGTGGTTTGAATAGAATAGGTGGCCCCCAATATATTCAGTTCTTTATTGTTTGTAGTTTGCATTCTGTAGCCACCTAGCTGGAGGCAATGTCACTGGGTGTATCTTTAGTTGTGATGGTGGGTTTCAGATTTCAATCTAAAGATATGCAAAGTGTGCCTAGTTGGAGTTCCTGAAGTGTGCTGTCCTGTGTGGCTTTTGACCTTTAGGCTTGTACTACTCTCTCTGCTTGGTCCTGTGAAGGCAGGCCAGCTTCTTCTGCCATTTATGGAACTTCCCCTGGATCTGTAGGCTTCAATAAATATCCCTTCCTCCATAACTGTGCCTGGTCTGAAAGTTCATCTCAGTGAACCTGAAGCTGTCTGATACAGAACTTGGTACCGAGGAGTGGACTGAGATGAAACCGACCATGTGGATGTTGAGCTTTTGGAACCTTTGTTTTGGAGGAATAGGCATGGACTTGGTGCTTGCAACGGAAGATGTCTTCTGGAGTGGTAAGCCAAGTTTTATGGACTATTCTGATGAGAATCTGAGAATGCTAAGTGCAGACAGCATTGAACTTCGAGGCTTGGCTTATGAGCTTTCCAAGGGGTAGGAAAGACTGCAGAGGACTTTGTTGGAACTGGGCTACTGGCATAAGGGCTGGCTGCGTCCTGCTGCCCAGGCCCAGAGAGTTTGATCAAGGTTAAGTTTGTAATGGACTGATGTGCTTGGCTAAAGATATTGGACTGAGAGATTTAAGATTTTTAAGCTGGAAAACCTCAAGCAAGTTAAAATTACAGGCACTGAGACTGGTTTTAGATTACTGAATCTGCTATTGTCAAACACATTAGCAATCTTAAAGGAAGATGGTCCAATTGCTTTACCATAGAAAGGATGCCTGAGGAAAGACTATCATAGGAGTGGAAACACTTTTGGAAAGAGTTGACTGGAGAAGGAACCTGCTTTTCAAGGCTATGATTTGTTTCATCCCTCAATTAAGAATATGGCTGTGTCCTGCACATCTGGTATTGGTTGCAGAAGCATGAAAAATGCATGGAGTGGTCATGAATTGCACACGGGTCCAGGAGCTGCTGCTGAAATGTGGCATGAGGCAGGGCCTGATGCCCTGAGAGGCTGAAAGAGCCTTTGGAAGATGGACCGTGGTTTGCATGAAGACCTGAAGATGTTTTTTATATACCAGGACAATGCAAGGGCTGCCATAGAGTGCACTGTTGGCCTAATATGGAAGTGTTCCCCGGCTACTCTGCCCAGCTGGAGGGGCAGAACTGGAAAATCTGGAGACTGTCAGTCCCTAATTGTATTGGACTTGAACTGCAGAAGTTTGATGTTTGTTTGATGGTGGTTGAGTTTGCATTGTTTTAGTTTCTCCTTGGTATGCCTTATACCAGTTGAAAATGTTTACTCTGTGCCTTCATATGTTAGAAATGTTTAACTTGTTTGACTTAAAAAGTCTTAATATCTTAAATTGGTCAAGACTTTGGGGACCTTTGAAATTGAACTGAGTACAATTTACAGTGTGATGGTTTTAAATCTATTGGGGGCCAGGGGCAGAATGTGGTGGTTTGAATAGAATAGATGGTCTTTATTGTTTGTAGTTTGCATTCTGTAGCCACCTGGCTGGAGGCAATGTCACTGGGTGGATCTTTAGTTGTGATGGTGGGTTTCAGGTTTCAATCTAAAGATATGCAAAGTGTGCCTAGTTGGAGTTCCTGAAGTGTGCTGTGCTGTGTGGCTTTTGACCTCTAGGCTTGTACTTCTCTCTCTGCTTGGTCCTGTGAAGGCAGGCCAGCTTCTTCTGCCATTTATGGAACTTCCCCTGGATCTGTAGGCTTCAATAAATATCCCTTCCTCCATAACTGTGCCTGGTCTGAAAGTTCATCTCAGTGAACCTGAAGCTGTCTGATACACACACCATGGTTCTTCCAAAGCTTTTTCAGTCCTGAAGATCTTCATACACCTGTGGGGCATAGAGAACAATGTATGCTGACTTAAGTTAGAATGGAAGTGTCTGTCCACATTTCCTGAGTAAGTTTGGAAACTGGAACAGATTTGAGTCAAGGCTATGGGTATCATATTTGAGAAAGGAATCCATGATGCAGCTGGGCTTGTGATCACAGCCATAGTGTCCCTGAGGCTGTGGAGCCCTGTGTGTGACCCTGTGTCCAGCTCAGAGTCACATGCCTCTTGAGATGTGGAAACTAAAGCCTTATTGACTGATGTGGGCTCTGCTGCATCAAAGGCTCAGAAGTGATATTAGCTTTTAGATTCTTTGTAAGGGCAGAAAGTGTTTCTCTGTAGATAGTGCTCCCAGCTACCTGGGTTTAAGATAAAAGGCTTCTAAAAAAGCATCATCAGTTCCCGGGGGCTGCTCTTGGCAACTCGCTCTGTCACATTGGCCTTGCTGACCCCAGACTGCTAGACCAGCCTTGGTCCCTCTCTGTCTCTCTTTCTCTCTCTCTCCATTGCTTCAGAGCCCGAGAGACATAGATTACAAAGCCTACAGAATTGAAATACATTGCAACAAACTTCTGAGTTTAGTTTCTGCCTCTCCAGTCTCCAGATCCTTCACCATGTTGGGGAAAACATGTATGTTTAAGTCCAATCAACCTGGCCTCAGGAATCAGTTTTCACTGGCCATGGGACATTGCAAGTCTCTTGCCAACTCTTTAATCCAGAATTGGTTTTATTGTCCATGTGGTAGGCATAATCTTACCTACCCCACTGAAGTATTGTAGAGAGCCACCTATTTGATCATGTGCCCAGGTACCTGTTGAAACACTGGTTGCTGTGCCCATTTCTGGGCTCTTGACCTCACAGAGCCTACAGCTCAATAGTAGACAAAGTTGTGTGGCAGGGATTCTGTGCTGCAGTGAGAAATGTCTACCTGATCTTTGCTCTCGGTTCTCTTATTTGGTCTTTGACCACAGTTCTGATACAGATGTCCTAAATGCCTTGGCATTCCTGGGTGGTAGGAACGTCTCTGGTTTTAATGAGCAGATAACAGAAGGGCAATGGCATGTAGATCTTACAGCAAAGCTCCACATAGGACTAATAATAGGGACCACAGACAACTGACTTGTCTTTTTGCCGTATGCCTCGTTGGCCTTAGCTGCAAGGTGGAGGTTAAAATGTTACATGCATCAGAAGGAGGTAGTGGGCAGCAAGCAAGCTAATATATGCACATCAAGTGCTCAGAGTAATGCCTGGAACTTGGAAAGACCACGGTAGACATGGGGTATTAGTTCCATTTTGAGAAATCAACTGATACATTAAAGCCCACAGCTTGCAAGAGGAAGTTACTTGGGAATAGTGATGGTTTGAAATTCTGCACCCAGACGTCTTAGGATAAATATTGATTTGTAGTCGCCTTTTCCTTCTAATCTCCAGTGTCCTTTGTGGATCTCCCTCTGTGAAGCAATATCCCTAATAGCACACTGTCGTTTTGCTGGGGACTGTTTGTAGACCACTCATTATGCCAAGAGGTCTCAACAGCTTTAATTACAATAATTTGAGGTTTGGTCAAACCATTATATTCCAGATAGTTCATGAATGCTTTTAATTTAATTATGTGCAGTTTAACACCACAGATGATGGCTGGGGATAAAGAAAATGATGTGTGTGTGTGTGTGTGTGTGTGTGTGTGTGTGTTTTCTGAATGCAAGATGTATTTTTCAGATGGATAAAATTTATCACTCTGTTTCAGAATAGGAAAAAGTGTGTTTTAAATGTGTGTTTATCAGTGAATGAGGGAAATAGTGGGTCTGGGCTTTGTTGCCTGAAACAGTCTGGATTTTGGTTGTGGGAAGGGCATGCGCTGTTCATGCCTGAAAGTGGCAAAGGCTATGAAGGAGAGGCAGGGGTGATTGAATAGGGGAATTGTTGTAATTTTACATTAAATGGGTAGGGAAGATGTCTCTGGGAAATTGGCCTTTGAACTAAGTCTTGAATGAGGAGGATGCAGTCAGAGCTCTCAGGACCTCCAAAGGATCAAAGGATGAAGGCTACCTGGTATGTCTGAGGTAGTATAAGGAGGCCCTTGTAGAATATGAAGGTGGACTGTGGAAACTGAAGTGCACTACTAAGGGAGAAGGAAGTTCTGTTCTTCCTTAAAGATTGTTGATAAAGTTTATACCTTTCTTAAAAATTTTTTTAAGCAGGAACTCACTCTAGCCCAGACTGATCTGGAATTCACTATGTAGTCTCAGCGTGGCCTCAAACTCACAGCGATCCTTCTACTTCTGCCTCCCAAGTGCTGGAATTAAAGGCATGCACCACCTCACCTGGCTAAGGTGTAGGCTTTTATCATCACCTGTGTGAGGACCACACCACACCCTCATCTGAACACCTACCGAAAATCAGCAGGGCCAACCCACTGATCCTATACTCCTGAGCAATGTGATGTTGTGGTTCCAGTGGAAGGAGCACAAGCTAAAAGGGCTCAGAGATGGGCAAAAAAGATGATTAAAGACAGTAGGCAAGAGCAACCCCTGTGGAGATAGGTAAGATGTCTAAGGCCAGAAGTGTGGGAACATGGAGATCAACCAAGTGTGCTAAGTGCTGCTGCTGTGCAGAGAACCCTGAATCCAGGTCTGCTGTGTCTTGCTTCTTCCTTCACTTCTCTCCATCAAATTCACAACCCATTCTTCACCAGACTGTGACTCTGGGCTTGGAGCTGATTCCTTTTCATTCATTATGACCTGTGGCCATCTGGCCCATCCCTTTTCGCTTAGCACATTGACAAGCAGCTCTTTGCAGGTAAGCATATTCCTGCTCTTTAGGAATGTTTTCCTGCTGAATCCATTGACTGTGTACATGAAGCCCAGTGAATCTACCCTCTGGCTTTTAGCTGCCTCTAAGGATAAGGGATGGTGAATATAACAAGTGGTGAAATATCCATATACACACATAGATACAGTTATGTTTAGAGAACTCACATACACAAATTGGTCATACATATAGTTATAAAAATGCATTTCTGAGCCGGGCATGGTGGCGCACGCCTTTAATCCCAGCACTCGGGAAGCAGAGGTAGGAGGATCGCCGTGAGTTCAAGGCCACCCTGAGACTCCATAGTGAATTCCAGGTCAGCCTGGGCTAGAGTGAGACCCTACCTCGAAAAACCAAAAAAAATAAAAAATAAAAAATAAAAATAAAAATGCATTTCTGTGTGAATAAATATCCATGCACACCTATATTAACATATCAATGTTACATCTATCATTAATAATGCATTTACACACATATATGCATGCATTCCCACATAATCATTTACATATAAAGGCATGGATACTCATATATGAATATGTAGACATGCACAATATCTACATACATGCCTTCATAAATAACTATATACACAATGCACACGTGTTTATGTATTTACACTTGTATGCTTATGTCTAAAACACATATATGTGTTTTAGAAAGGCTAATTGTGCCAAGAACTTCACAGCTACTCTGTGTTTTTATGCATACTGAAACTCTGTTAGGCTTGTGCTGTCATTATTCCCTGTATATACACAATTAAGGTGAGGCTGTATGAGTTAAAGGTTTTTACCCAAGGTCACAGCTGGTAAATTCTGAAGCTGACATTCAAACCAAGGGGACTCACCACTGAGATAATTCAGTCAATCCCAATGCTTAAGAGAAGCTAACAGAAAGGGAGAAATGCAGCCACAGAAAGTTGAATCAGCTCTAAATCTCCTCCTTGTGCTATTCCCAGGCAAGGTATCCAGAGGAATTATTAGTACCATAATGTTGTCATTTCCCGTAAAGGGAAGCACAAAGTTATATGAAAACATAGGAGAGGGGCTGGAGGGATGGCTTAGCAGTTAAGGTGTTTGCCTACAAATCCAAAGGACCCAGGTTCAATTCCCAGGTCCCACATAAGCTAACCAGATGCACAAGAGGGCACATGTGTCTGGAGTTTGCAGTGGCTGGAGTCTGTGGCACACCCATTCTCTCTCTCTCTCTTTCTTTCTCTCTCTCCCTCTGTCTCCCTCTTTGACTGTCAAATATATAAAAAATAAAATATTTAAAAACATAGGAGAGAGGATGGCACTTCCAGTAGCTCTTGAAGGAGTAGGGTGTTTTGTAGAAAGGAGTTGAAGGACTGAGGGTTTTTAAGCATCCCAAGATTGGTAGAGATACTATTACAAGATAGGCTAAAGTTGCTTCTTAGGTGTGTTGAAATTTTCGGCATACTTTTGACTTAACAGCCACATGAATGGAGACATTTTGTGAAAAAAGACTGGGTGGAAGGGTGCTCCTTAGGTCTAGCCACAGGCATCTCTTAGCAGGTATGCAAATGATCTTGAGCAAGTCTCTGTAAATGGCTCTCTATGATGCTGAATTTGCATATTCATTATCTGTACACAAACATCAGGTCTTGCCCTTTGGTGTCATGACTTTGAATAAGCAAGAAAACATAGTTAAAGGCGAACTGAATTATGGCTTTATAAAGCATTTTCAGTGGCGGAGTCTGCTCCCTGCTGCGCACTTTCTCAGGACTGGTAGTTGCAGACCCCTGCTGTGCCAGGAGGAGCTGTCAAGGGTCCTGTGGACATTCAGAGAAACTATCAGGCAAATGTGATCCGCTTCTCTTTGTTCAATACTAAGCAATACAAGAACTCTATGAGAGATGAAAAATGTACATTTTTCACAGAGTGGATACGTTTCATTGTCTAGGGTGTTTTTATTACCTCAAAGTAATCTTCTCATTGCTAGGTGAGTAATCCCGTAATTAGAAAAACAATCAATTAATTGATCTAAATGAATCAGATACCATATTTTATCCTGCTAAGCATGAAGGTAGATTTTAAGTTAGGTTTCCAGATATAGGATACATTGAAATTTTACAGCCCCTAGCCTGAGGGAGTGACAGAGGTTCTAATCTCAAGCACAGTTGGCCAGATCAATGAAGGCTAGAGTGAGTATTCAGACTGAAGCCCTGTCTCTGTCATTATGCATATGCTCCTAACCCACAGACAACATGTTTCCTCCCTTCCTTTATCCTTCCACTGTCCCTTCCTTGCCTTCCTCTTCCCTTTCCTTAGCTCTAACCATGTTGTTTCAGATATGGCTGATGGGAAAATAGAGTTCTGCACAAATGGTGCCGTTTACCTGGGAGATGTCACTGAACAGGGTCCAGAGACCAGGATGGGAAGGAAGGATTTTTCTCCTAATTTCATCCCTTCCTTCCTCTTCTCCCCTTTCATTCCTTTCCCCGTCCTTTCTTCTTTTCCTCCTCACTTTCTTTCCCTCTCCTCCTTTTTCTTCTTTCAGTCCTTCCTTTATCTCCTTTCTTCTATTATCTCTTCTCCCTCCTTCTGTCCTCTGTCTTATCCCCCTCCTCTTTTCCCCTTTCTCCTCAGTCTTCCTTTCCTTTGTCCCCTCCCCCTCCTTCTCTCTTTCCCTTCTTCTTCCTTTCTTCCTCCCCTCCTTTTCTGCTTCCTTTCATCAATATTTACTGAGTCCTTACAATTTCCTAAAAAGTCTTTGTAAACTCAGATATATCAATGAACAAACATGGCAGAGACAGTCCTGCACATTCAGAACTGACCTGAGCAGCAGAAAGGACAAATTCTGCATATAAAAGTGAGTAATTCACACAGTCCTTTAAAGGAAATGTGCAAGTGAATAGCAGAAGTAGCATAGGCTGAAGTAGGTGCTGAGGTGGGAGGCAGAACAACTTTTGAGTATAGAAACAGTCTGGGGAATCTTTCAATAGCAGCATCTGATTTAGCAAAGGCAGTCAGCTAGTGTGAGAGTGGATCCAAGTTCACTACCCAGTCTTGCTCTCTCACATCCTTCATCTTCAAAGCAGGTGGGGGATTGCCCCAAGTTCATGTCTCAAGCTCAACCTTGGCTGTTGGCCTCAAGCAAACAACAAAATGGTACATGTCATTGCCAGGGAGGGTATAGGGAATTAAATGAGGTAGAACTGGGAATAGAATCAGTTTGTTTCTGTCACATGACTAAGTGAAAAAATCCTGCAAAGAATTTCAAAGAGTCAATAGTTTGTGTGAGGCACTGAGCACAAGATCTAACAAGTGCTAAGCATTCAATGGTGCTCATCTATAGCCATGTGTGGTGGTTTGATTCAGGTGTCCCCCATAAACTTAGGTTTTCTGAATGCTAGGTTCCCAGGTGATGAAGATTTGGGAATTAATGCCTCCTGTAGGCAGTGCATTGTTTAGGGCAGGCTTATGGGTATTATAACCAGTTTCCCTTTCCAGTGTTTGGCACACTCTCCTGTTCCTATTGAATGCCTGATGTTGGCCAGGAGGTGATGTTCACTCTCTGCTCATACCATCACTTTCCCCTGCCATTATGGAGCTTCCCCTTGAATCTGTAAGCCAAAATAAACCTTTTTTTTTTCCCCACTAGCTGCTCTTGGTCTGGTGATTTCTAGCAGTGATGCAAACCTTTCTACAACAGTGAAGTTGGTACCAAGGAGTGCAGTTATTTACTCCTAGACATATGAATGTGTGATTTTGGCCTTTTGGAGCTGATTTTCAAGAGGAATGTGGAAGGACTTTAAACCTTGGCCTAAGAGCTGCCTTGCAGTACTGTAACTACAGCTTGGTGAACTATTCTGGTCACAGTTGAAAGACCTGAATACAGTAAGAATTAAGGACTGTGAAGTTTGGCTTGTGAGGGTGAGAAAGAGGTTTGTTTGGATTGGCCTCGAAGCAGCCTGTGTGAGAGGCTTGCTGTTGTGCCCATGTCCTGATAATTTGTGCAGGGTTGCATTGTGTAGAAGTAGGCTGGTGTGAGCAGAGGGAAGGCAATAGAAAAAAATGGAATCTTTGGGCTAAAACTGCTGCCCAGTCAGCTGCAATTATGTCAAATATTGTAACCTTTGAGATTGGGGAAATAGGAATAATGGAGACTCTTTTGAAGGGGACTGAATGCTCAAAGAATGTCCTGTTTTTAAAAATCTGCTTTATTCCTCCCTGGGCTAATGAGTTGGCAACTTACCTGGTATTATGTAGTATAATAAATGCAGGAAAGAGAGGGTCCTTGAATTTACAACATGGTCTTGTGTTTTGGAAATGGCCATGGGCAGTGTGAAGCAGGTTTACTGGTGACTGTGGTGACCTGATGGAGCTGTGAGGATGGACCATGGGTTGCAGGAGAGACCCAGGGGAGATGCCAGGACCACAAGATGCCTGCTAAGGAGAGCTGCTGGCCCTGAATGAAGTTTTCCAGGACAGTGAGTAGCCTAACTGGAGGAGTGGAATTGGAACTCCAGAGACTTGTCAGTGATTAGAATTCTCAGCCTTGGAGACTTGTCATTGACTCTCATTGGACTTGGAGCTACAGAATTCGATGTTTGCCCTATTGAGATCTTGTATTGGTTTAATGTTTCTTTGCTATGTCCAATGCCATTTTGTACTGTGAATGTTTATTCTGTGCCATTATGTGCTTTTTGGTATTATGGCTCAGTTAAAAGACCTTGGACTATGGGGATGTTTGAACATCATTGGGGTTATAAAAACTATGGGGACTTTTAAAGTTGGACTAAATGCATTGTATTTTATATCATGTATGATTATCAGTTTATGGGCCCAGTGGCAGAATGTGGTGGTTTGATTCAGGTGTCCCCCATAATCTTAGATGTTCTGAATTCTAGGTTCTCAGCTGATGGGGATTTGGGAATTAATGCCTCCTGGAGGCATTACATTGTTGGGAACAGGTTTATAGGTATTATAGCCAGTTCTCCCTTTCCAGTGTTTGGCACACTCTCCTGTTCCTGTTGTCCACCTTATGTTGGCCAGAATATTATGTCCACCCTCTGCTAATGCCATCATTTTCCCCTGCCATTATGGAGCCTCCCCTATGTCTGTAAGCCAAAATAAACCTTTCTTTTTTTTCTCACAAAGTGCTCTTGGTTAGGTGATTTTTGCTAGCAAATGTGAACCTGACTACACAAAACCATGACAATATGAAAAAAGCTCACATGTTCCTCCTTATCTTATGTCAGACATTGTTATAAGGTTCCATGAATATTAGCACAGTCCTCCTCAAAATTCTGGGAGTTGGGTACTTTATGTGCATTTTATAGATAGTAAACTCAATGCCCAGACAGCTAAAGCAATCTAAGGTCGTATTATAATTATTTAATATCATGTCAGGATTAGAAGCAGGCATCCCTCTGCTTTTACAATTGCATTGAAGCTCTTCCCAAGTCCAAGACTATGGGACTTAATCATTCACTCAAACATTTAGTTATTCAACAAGCATTTATTGGTCATATAGCATGTGACAGATACAAGAAAACAGGAGTGAATACAATAGATAGGATTCTTTTCCCAGACCCCTCTTGATATAAATGTGAGTCTCATTGTTTACCCACCCTAGGGATTTGAGTCTGACTATACATTCACTTGTGCTCTAACCCTGAGTGTAAGTGGTTCACTCCCTCACTGGATCAGGAACATTCATGTTTACTCCAAACACGTAGGTTACCATTGACATATGAAGAAGCCTTCCCTTTCCCCATTGCATCCTGGAAATAAGCAGGAACAACTTACCTGCTTCTACCAGTGTGGGACAAGTGACTTTGTGGCTTTCAGTGACAGTCTGTCCATTAGATGAAGTGGTCAGTTACAGCCACAATGATCATCACTGGAAAGCTGGGGACCAGGTGCTATTAGCAAGGGCTGGGCTCCTGTGGCTCCTGTGGAAGGTTGAAGTCTGAAGACTGTTTAATCCTTGAACTTTGACAGCAACAGCATTAGTTGAAGGTCTGCAGTGCCTTTGCAGTTCTCATCTGACATTTTCCCCACATCATTATTTTTCTGGTTTTACTTTCAAATTCCCCATAGGATCATTGACATGAGATTCTAAAGGGAAATTTGGAACACTAATAACTGTTTAAGGCAAATGAGTAAGTGTCCTTTCCAAGAGGAAATTACCTTTATGATATCAGCATAAGACTTTTTTAAAAAAAAAAAATATTAATGAAGAGGAAAGGAAGCTTGAGGGAAAGGACTGGATTTCCTGGGCTTTTGTTGGTCTGTACAGCCTCTGAGTTAAGCTTGGACAACCTCTGTGAGGCCTCCTGAGGCTAGTTCTAGGTGTTCCCTTGCCTGCCCTCTCTGCTTACTTTTTTTATGATGATCTACTGATTACCTGAACAAGATAAACATGGGCTGGATGCTGGGTTCACAGTAGTGAGCACAGACTGTCTTAGAGCTGGCTGCCTATAGAGAAAGGAATTCTCTAACCTCATGATACACACTTGTAGCTGTCTAACATATACACATGAATATGTATCTGAGAAGTAAACAATCTTCTATGACCTTGAATTACAGAAGGCTTACAGCCTGTGTGAGGGTTGGTGGCTTAGAGGCATTCCCTACAAAGAAGTGCTTATCCTGGGTGGGGTGACACATATCTACAATTCTAGCACTCAGAAGGCTGAGGTTGGAGGATTGCCCCAAACACAATGTTCAAGGTCAACCTTGGCCACTGGTCACAAGCAAACAAATAGCAAATGAAGGCAAAGAAAGCAATGGAAATAAAAGGAAGAAGAGTTTTTGCTGAGTACCTAGTGAAGTGTACAATCAAGAAGGGCCTTGGGGTCAAGTAAGAGGAGGCCATCAGGAGGGGGCACTAGCAATGACTTAAAGATTGTGTCCCCTAAGATCACCTGTGTTTCCTAATCCTCAGGTTGGCAGCTGAGGAGTCTGATGGTACAACAAGGGGATGGTACTGTCTGCTGACTTTGCTCCCACCACAGAGCCTGTGCATTTGTGCACTGAGTGTTTCCATCTAGTAGGCACTGACCTGGGGCTATGCATTCATTTTATTCACCTGGCCTTCTAAAGACATTGGCCTCACCACTGGAAACAGTGGTGTTCACTATGATTACTAGGCTGACCATGGGCACAAGGCATGTGGTCACAGCAGCATTTGCAATAAAAACCAAATACAACACACATAACCCAAGACACTCTGAACATCGCTCAGGAGAGCACAGATTGAAAATTGGTACAGCCTAGTTCTAGGAAAGCTTGTGCTGAAATGGGATACACTGTCAACAAAGGGCTAAAATTTTTTTTTTGAAGTGTGGGAGGACAAAGTCAAGGATATTTGATCAATGTAATTCACCAAAAGTGCTAAAGAATGGAAGTGAGGTTACTGGTTGTGGTACTATGTATTTTCTCTAAAATTAATATATATTATCTTAATCTACATGAAAGATCCAGAAACAGTGACTAGCCCAGAAGCAATACATTTCCATTGCATGGAAACATCCATATGTAATGGTCTGTATTTATATTTTCCAGATCAAACTGAGGCTCCATAGGAAAATGAGTGACTTCATGTCCAAGGCAGGAATACAGAGATTGGCCTGAAACCTTATGACATTAGGATGTCATCTGATGTGTTTAGGGTCATTCCATTTAGGGAAGTAAGTAGCAGTAGGCCACACACAAGACAATTTGAACCTTAAAACAAGATATATAATTTCAAAAGCATTGACACTTATCAAATATCTTTAGATCAATAAGCCATAATGATAGAGGAAAAACAAAATTCCCTATTGTTTAACTTCCAAAAATGCTGAGGTAAACTTAACATTTTAGAAACCCAAGGGAAAGAGGTATCCTCCTTCCCTTTCCTTTAAGAATTCCATGTCAAGAGGGAACAATAGTAAGATGAAAATGTCAAAAATGTTCATAGCTGACTTATTAGTGGTTCTAGGCACTCATCATTACAGGCAGGTAATATAAAAACACAGTGTTGCTGGGCTGGAAAGATAGCTTAGTATTTAAGGCACTTGCCTAAAAATCCTGAGGACACAGGTTTGATTCTCCAGGTCCCATGTAAGCCAGGTATACATGGGTCTGGAGTTTGTTTTCAGTGGCTAGAGGCCCTGGCAAGCCAATTCTCTCTCTCTCTCTTTCTCTCTCTGTTTCTCTCCCTCTCTGTGTCTCTAATAAATAAATAAATAAAGATAAAAACTTTAAATAAATAGAGTGGTGATCATTTGTCCATGCAGGAAGTTCACAACCTAAATTGTCTTGAGCAATCGGACCCAGCTACCAGTCTATCACTAACTATTGGAAACACAGTGGACAGGAGAAAACAAACACAGTGGACAGGAGAAAGCAATCAGTGCCACCTTGGGGATGTATTCAGAGAAACCAATACTGTGGAAATGCCCTAAATTATTCAACAGAAAATTGGGGGAAGATGAACTGGAAGCTCTTTGAATTAAAAAAATATTTAGCACATGTATCAATTGATCATAATGTTTGATTCTAATTTGAATTCTGGTTTAAAAGAAACTAAAAATATAAATTATCTAGAAATAGGAACAGAGTGAATATTTGATGATAAAGAATATTGTATGCTCATGTATTGAGTTTATGTTTAAAAAAAGAGCTTTAGTTTTTTAGGGACACATAAATATAGTCAGCATTGCATGAGTTCTAGAACTTTCTTTAAGATGGGCTGGAGAAGAAGTGAGTGCAGTGCTTCTCAGACTAACCTGGGGCAGCTGTGATGGGAGGGATGGGAATCCATGATAGGATTCTTTCTACTTTTATGTTTTTTGGAAAATTTAGCAAAACAAGGCTAAAAAGACTTCCTTCCTTTTCACAGGGGTTGCTGTCCATGCTTTTACTTAGGAAATGTTAGAAAATATTCAGAAAGCAGAGGCATGTCTCACCTTAGCTTGCCAGAGCACTGAGGTGCACCCAGCAATGGTCACTTACCAAAACCATCTTCACAATGCATCCTCACCAGGAGAAGGCCAGGATTGCTTTATATTGCCACATCAGTAAATAAGGCCACCCTTTTTAAACATTAATGCATGTTCATTGTGTGCAGTGATGGGTTGTATAAACACATTTTCATTTTAGCGTATCGTGTGCTTTGACCATAATGGTCCCTAGAGCCTAACCTTTCATGCCCCTCTCTACTACCATGAATCACCTTCTATTTGCCAGTCTCCTATATATATTCATGCCATTCATATACATGTATATGTATATATCTATGTATTATTTTATGTATCTATGTAAAATCTAGTATCCACATATGAGAGAAAACTTTCAATATTTGTCTTTTTGAATCTGACTTATTTTGTTTAATATGATGATCTATGATTGCAGATACTTTTTTTTGTTCAAATCACATAATTTCCTTCTTCATTGTGGCTGAATAAGATGCCATTGTGTCCGTATATCTTATTATCTTTATCCATTCAGCTGTTGACAGACACGTAGGCTGATTGTATAACTTGGCTATTGAGTATTGTGACTCTGTAAACACTGGTATGCAGGAACCTCTGTGGTTGGCTGATTTGGGTTCCTGAGGAGATTCCAGGGGAGATAGAGCTGGAGTGTGTAACAATTCTATTATTAGCTATTTGAGGACCCCCCCCCCATGTCATTCTTTATTTTCTTTCTTTTTGCTGCTCACACGAACAAAATGAAAGCATTTTTGAACCAATTTTGGATGTACTAACTGGTAAGAATCCAGAGTGACTTGGCCTATTTCTCCTAAAACTAACCATTTTAACGAACAT
Source organism: Dipus sagitta (assembly GCA_036346955.1). Classification (NCBI taxonomy): domain Eukaryota; kingdom Metazoa; phylum Chordata; class Mammalia; order Rodentia; family Dipodidae; genus Dipus; species Dipus sagitta. Next base: position 260,650,303 of record CM070770.1, on the reverse strand, counting down.
TTTTGAGATGCATTGTCTGCTAAGGAAGAGGTGATTCGGCTTCTGAATTACTTCGCTATAAATAGGCACAAAGAGCCAAGTGCAAGCCTGAAATCAGAGGGTCTGCCTTTGCATGAAGTCAGACTATTTTAGGTTTGCAAAGCTTCCTCTATGGCAGGTGGCTTAAATTGTCCAAGTCAAGATCCCAATTTTAATAACGAATGGCGACAGGAATATAAAACAGTTGTACAGTTTTTATTTTGTACAGGCAATCTCAAATTCAATCCCCAACTGAAAGCACTGATAAAATTTTCAACATTTTAGTAATCTTAAATTGTTTGAACCTACACGTGATCAGAATCTCTACCATGTGTTAAATAGGTAGTTCTTTCATATGAATATAAGTTCTCCAAAAAAAATTAATTTTCCTTACTCATTTTGGGAACAGAATCCCAGTTACTCCCACAAAAAACAAACAAACAAACAAACAGTAAAAGCACTTATGGGGAAGCGGGAAGGCAAAGTGCTCAAGTAATTTGCAATCACTTTGCACAATGAACGGTGTTGCAAATTACAGAATGTGTCAGTTTGCCCCCTCGGCTTTTTTAGCTTATTGGGTTTGCTGGTGAAACAGTTTGACAGGTTAAGCCGGGCGTGGTGGCGCATGTCTTTAATCCCAGCACTTGGGAGGCAGAGGTAGAAGGATTGCCGAGAGTTCAAGGCCACCCTGGGACTACATAGTGAATTCCAGGTCAGCCTGAGCTAGAGTGAGACCCTACCTTGAAAAACCAAAAAAAAAAAAAAAAAAAAAGAAACAGTTTGACAGGTATGGCTGAAAATGTAGGCAGTGAGCATTCATGTTTACATATGATCAACACATGACATTCATGGACACTGATAACTAGAAGGGTGTGGTGGCTTTGCAACTTTCAAGAGCTAGAGAAACGGAGAGGTGATAGTTGACTCCCAGTGGACTTGGGCAAGGTGAGGAAGATGCACAGCTGAGCTAATTACAGAAAATGCCACATGGCTAGGTTTTGGACATACTCCGAGCCCTTTGCACATTCTGCCTACCCTGTACACAGTGATAGAGTTGACGGAGTGGGAGTTATCTCTATTGGTGACCACATTTGGTTCATATCTCAGTGAGACAATACAACCTCAGCCTAAACACACTGGTGTCTATTTCTTTTTTTAAAAAGTAACACTGTTAATTTAGTAAACTATGCTTATTGAACTTTAATGAGGGCCTAGAGTGAGTTTAGGTTTGCAATTTTTTAGGCAGAGCGACTCTTCTGAGAAGATGGTTTCATTGTTATTGTTTGGGGGGTCATAATGCACTGGATTTTTTTGTTGTTGTTTTAATATTTATTTATCTGAGAGAGACAAAAAGAAAGAGAGATAGGGAGAATGGATGAAATTGGGCCTCCTGCCATTGCAAATGAACTCCAGACATATGCACCACTTTGTGCATCTGCCTTCACATGGGTACAGGGAATCAAACATGGGGCTCCAGGCTTTTGCCAGCCAGCATATTTAACCATTTAGCCATCTCCTCAGCCTCAGAATCCATGGTTTGAACAGAATACGGCTTTGAATCTCAGCTCTGGAGATAGCTACAGTTTCAAGAGACTAAGAGGCCAGGCAAGATTTACAGAAAAGGCAAGATGGTGCCACAGGTGCTAGCCAAGGCTACTCAGCAAATGATAGGGTGAACATCAAGATACATGATGGAGTAAGTCTTTGGCTCCTACAGTGATGATAGTTACAGGCCAGGTATACTGTAGGGCAGTAATTCATAAATCAAGGTACACTAGATTCCTTCCCTTGTCTTTGAGAGTCACCACTCTTGGAAAATTGAGGCAGAACATGGAGCTTCTGGGGAGTCTGAAAACTGCTGCTACTAAAAGATCCTAAGCCCAGTATTTTATTTTATTTTTTTTGCTTTTTGTTTTCTTTGAGGTAGGGTCTCACTAAAGCTCAGGCTGACCTGGAATTCACTATGTAATCTAAGGGTGGTCTGGAACTCACAGCAATCCTCTTACCACTGCCTCCCAAGTGCTGGGATTAAAGGCATGTGTGACCATGCCCGGCCCAGGAATTCTTTTTTTCCATGAAAGGAATAGATCACATATCAGTTGGGTTATTTGCACAGAACAATAATGGTGAGGGAAAAGTTACTATAAGATTTGATGGGGGAGGATAGTCAGTTGTGCAAGCATATGGGTTTTGGGGCAGATCTGATTCCCTGATGAGAGACCAGACACTCTTTCTGGTTGTGTGACATATAAATGGAGTGACCAAATATCCTGATTGCCCTACATTTAGTATTGAATGTACTGCACCCTAGAAACCTGTCGTTTCTGGGCAAATAGAGATAGGTGACCATCCTGTTAGGAGAGGGTCAGAGGATATATTTTCCAAGACAGATGCAGTCTGGGAGTTGGGCTCATTATATTTGATTGGAAAAGACAAGCTACGTTACCATCACAGAAGAGTTTCTGCAGCAACACACAAACAAAAATTCAAGGAGAGAGAAAGCTGCCCTACTCTTCTTTCTCCATGCAGTCATGTTTGGCATCTGTTTTCAGCCATTTGGCTAATGCTACATGGACCAGAGGCTTCCACCTTGGATGCCTGGTGGGATTTTAAGTTAGAGAAGTGGGTTTGGATAAAGAAAGATCTAAGAGATTCAAAGATGTGTAGCAGACATTGTCTATAAGTACAAAGGTACATGGGAAATGTATGGGGTGGGCATTTCAGGTCAAGAAGATCTCCTTGTTACAGTCCAATCCTACTGAGAAGGTGGGCAGTTGGCATGTATGCATGATCAGGAGAGATGGGAAACTCCATTAAAGAGAAACAAACCTTTCATTTTGATTGGACTTTCTTCTTATGCCCCCTTTGCCTTCTTCCCTCAGCATGGGTCTAGACAAAGGGAACATAGAACCATTAACTCCACTTGATTGGGGATGATGGAAACAAAGAGGACCTGTGGGAGATTTCTGCTTCCTTAGTAAACCATTTACACACGCAGCTCTGGACACTTCTAAGACTGATGGGGCTGGAATTTCATGTACCTTTATCCCACTTCTGTTATCACTGCTACTCAAGAGGCGATAATTTGATTTGGGGTTGTGAGATGTATGTGTGTGTGTGGGGGGGCTGGTTTCTGGGTGTCAGAAAGCAGAAGAAAGAGATAAATCAACAAGAAATTTACGAAAAGGAGGGAGGTGGCAACCGGCTGCGTATTTCCTACAATATGAGTTAATGAAATTCTGTGCCTTCTTACACAGCTGTATTGGGTTTGTCTTACATTGTTTGGTATGTAAAAGGATTTGGCTTTGTGTTACAGAACTAATTGCTTACTAGATATTACATGGATATCAAAATACTTTATAAATATTAATTAATCTTCACCTAATTCCCTGGCAAGCACAAATAACCAGTGGCATATTTATTGAATGTGTAAGCAATAATCTGATTCTTAAAGACTTGTTTTCTCTGCAGAATTCGCTCATCATTTCCATATGTCAAAATGCCTCACCTCCTTTGATAGCAGTATCTTATTTACTTTCATAGTAATCATTAGAAAAATAATAACGTGGATGATGTTAAGACTAACCAGCTTTGTAACTTCTGAACATTAACCCTTTTCTAGACCTTGGAGTCAGGAAAATATTATTACTGTCTTTTTTTTTTCCAAAGGAAAGAAATAAAATCCTAAGAATTGAGTGGTAATAGGGCTGGGACTTGTACCCCATGCTGTCTGCATGTATGGTTTATAATAAATGCACTGAGCTGAATCTTTTCTGATTCTGACTACAGAGGGGACACATGTATTTGTTGACAACCTCACTCGTTTGTTCCTGAAAGCATTTATTTAAATGTCAGCTCTGAGTGGCACCATACTAGGCTCTGCTAGGACACCCATGGTGCTGGGGCCTGAGTAGTGATCATGGGTATCTGTATTTTTTTTCTCCTGTTATCTTATATGGTCCCTAAGGGAAGTAAGGTATATTGTCTACAATAGGCATAGCACCTGACACAATGACCAGTCTTGAAAAGAGTGAAAGTCATGAAAAGCATCTGAATTTTCATTGGTTTGTAAGTGTTGAGTAGGAGGATTTAGAAGATGAAAGGATATACCTACATTCTTACCTGTCAACTACCTTAATATCTTATCTACTTCTTAAGTGTCATATACCTGTACCTGACACATGTTTGTTGAACAAAGTAATGAATCATTCCATACATAGAGAAAGACTAATTAACACAGAGTTGCATGCATATCATGACATCTGTGGAAATAATCCCAACTATAGTCATAATCTAGTTCTTCACTGAAAAGCATAGAACTTTCATGTAACAAGTTGTGAAATGAGGTGTCAGAAACATTGTTCTTGTCATATACCTCATATACAAAAGTATCTGGTACTATTGTGGGCTTGGCATATTGAAGATGCTTAACACATCTCCCTGGGAACAAGTAGAGTCATGCCTTATGACCTAAACTCTGTTTGTCCTGCATTATATTCCAGGGCCCTTATTCTCAAACTTTGGCCCATGGCTGTCAGCATCATCACCTGAGTTTTTATCAGAAAGGTGGTGTTGCAGTCAGGTTTACATTGCTGGCAGAAATGGCCTGACCAAAAGCAGCTTTTGGGGAAAAAAAGGGTTTGTTTTGGCTTACAGACACAAGGGGAAGTTCCATGATGGCAGGGGAAAATAATGGCATGAGCAGAGGGTGAACATCATCCCCTGGCCCACATAAGGTGGACAACAGGAACAGGAGAGTGTACCAAACACTGGCAAGGGGAAACTGGCTATAATAACCATAAGACCACCCCCAACAATACACTGGCTCCAAGAGGTGTTAATTCCCAAATCTCCATCAGCTGGGAACCATTCAGAACACCTAAGTTTAAGGGGAATGCCTGAATCAAACCACCACAGGCTCAGTAGCCACCTCACACCACAGAATCACAATGTGCATTCTAAGAAGATCCCAGGTGATATGCATGCAGAGTGGCACTTGAGAAGCTTAATCCAAGGGCTTCTTTGCAGTCAATGCTTGTGATTTGCAAATTTTCAGCATCTCAGAAATAGCAACTGAAATCACACATTTATCCCAGACTAGGTCGACATTAAGTTTCTCTGCTTGGAGAGAGAATTCTATCAAATTAGCTTGGTTGGTTATTTAAGAAGCTCCCATTTGCCAACTATATATGTTTATGATCTTTTTAAAGTAGTGCTGCTGGGGAGGTAACTTTGCCAGTCAATTGCTTGCCTTGCAAGAATGAGGACCTGACTTCAATTCTTAGTACTAAATTAAAATGACAGGCATGGAGGTGTATGCCTGTAACACTAGCACTGGCAAAGATCCCTGCAGATCACTAGTCATTCAGCCTAGGCTCATTGCTGAGTTCCAGACCAAGGAGAGATCCTCAAAGGAGAGGTAGATGGTGTACCTGAGAATAACACCTGAGGTTGTCCTCTGGCCTCCACATGCATATGCACCCACATGCAGGGGCACTGATATGCACATGTATACCCACACACATATACACATTCATGCACACAACACATGAACACATGCAAAGATAGAAGTAAATAATTTTGCCAAAATAGTGCAGATGTGAAGGTCCTGGCAAGTGGTGTAATTAGGAACAGCCTTTGTTTCTTTGGAAGAACAAAATATATCCAGAATTGTGAAGTACCAAAAGGAATCGAGGCAATCCCTAACATAAAGTTCTAATAATGCAGGGGCTGGGCAAGGACTCTGGCTGCTGTTCACACTGCTCAGAGGAAATCCAGTCCTGCAGTAAATAGAAGACAGGACAATAATAACATCCAGGTCACTTCACTTATAAAAATAGAAGGAGAAGAAAGTAAACAAACTCATACAAATGTTTCTATTGATCCACATACTACCATGGAGCTGCCATTGCAAAGACAGCCTTTCTGATGATTAATTGAATTTCTCACCTTTTGTTCAAATGCCTTGGCCACTTGGCTTTCAAACATCAAAGGGCAAAGAAGACTCAGGACAGATGAATGACTTTTCAAGATGCAGCCACCTACAAGAACATCTATGCTTATAGGCTCCCACTGTTAGCGGTGAAATTATATCAAGGGTGACCTTTTGTAGGAATAAAACTCATTATCACGTGGGATGTAGTAGCTATAAAAGACCAACACTTGGAAGCCAAAGAAAAATCTCACGTATGATAAATTAATTAGAATAGAAGTTACACAAATCCCAGACCTTCTCTGTGACCCTCGTCATATAATTACCTCTTCTTTAAAAGCAGAATGGAATCTTTTATGTATAAAGAAGTTACTGTTGACCCTAAATGCATTAAGAGTCAAGGAGACATTTTTTCACATATTGAAAATAAGATTTGATTGAGTGCTTGCCAGTGGCCTAGTGAAATCTCATTAAACCACTGTTTATTTTAATTCCCTGTAAATGACAAGAATATTAGCCATTAATTATAAGCACAAAACCAGTATAAAAATAAATTTTGTGGTGTCTGGAGCTCCCTTTCCAACCCTATTGAACTCATTGCCATCTCCAATCAGAGAAAGTGAATAGTTAATTTCTGGCAATGCCTATCAACACAGTTGCAAAAATCTAATGAGAAAATGCAGTCTATTAAGTGTACTTATGGCTGAGAAGGCTGCTTGCCATCAATAGTAATAATTACACTTATAAGTCATGTGCGAGATCCATCATGAATATGCACCTTAGACTCCTTTCCAATATTCCTGCTGCAGCAAGACCAAAACACAACAAAATATAGTAAGAATCTAAAATTGCTCTGGTGACATTTCCACATCACAATATCTCATACACTTGGATCTGTTGACATCATATAAATAACCACATATTCTGAAATGAATGGATAGAAAGAAATGAAGCTCCCGAGCATCTATCAGGCACCAACTACTGAAATAGCATACAGATCTGACTGCAGCCAGGAGGTGGATTTTGATTCTGATGACAACTTCAATTATTTGGCAGGATAACCAAGGCTATGTTGGGAAGTAGTCTGATGTTGGACCCAGTCAACATCCTAGAACAGCAGCAATGGATTAGTAATGTCTGGTACATAATGGAGCTGGAAAGATAGCCTACAAAATATGTTGTGGAAGCATTCCCAGATGGCAAGCAGAGGAAGAAGTAGTAGTAGGGACCATTGCATTCAGCCCTCCCAATCCCCAACCTTTCTCTCTTTGATGCACCAACTGAATATGAGATGTTCAGTGCTTCCTTTTCAACTACGAAATACATAGCTATGTGACATGTGCTCACTCTGTACTGAGAAAATTCATGTGATGTGCCTGTTCTTAATCCTTCCAATGTCACTGCATAAGTTATCACCATCCTTTTCATGATTGCATCAAACTTCAGGCCTGGAAAAAAAATAGTGTCCATGGGAGGTATATAGATAATCAATGGCAGCCTAAGAATTCAATGCCAAGTTCGTTTGACAACAAAGTCTAAACTCAGTCTAAGAACCCAATGGCTTTTGCAGTCAGTGGAGATGGGAAATAATGCCACTCTCCCCTTCTCTGATCCTTACGTCCAGGACACACCTGATGTTGACCTAGCTCCATCCCAAAACCTGTCTTGAATCTTTTCCAGACTCATTCCACAGAAGTCTCAGGGGACAGTTGAGCTAGCACCAGGGCTTGGAGGAAGTTTCAGCTCCAAGAAAGCCCATCACGCAGAGCTATCTGAGAGAGAGTGGGCCCTAGCCATGGAGAAGGTCTTTTCAGAGATGATACCATAATAGCATAAAAAGATCCTGCATGTGAGCCCTTGGAAGATGAATAGTAATGTTATTGGCACTTTGCATTTAACAAAACACCTTTGGGGAGAAATGTATTACTTGCTTCATGGGTGGGAAATTGTCTCTGAACCAATCAGGATTAGTCACTGGCCCATGACTATCTCATTTTTAATAAATAATCATTTTCTCAATTCAATGCTAGCCACCTTGCCTGCTTTCAGAAGATAGGGTAAGACTGCTTTATATTTCCTATATTAATAATCCTCAGAAGTAGAGGATTAACTCTTGGTGCCCTAAATATACAGTGTTTGGTTTCCAACCTTAGAGATCCGCGTCTTCTCAATCGATAGGTTGCACAGATCTTTCAATGAATTTAAAGGCCAGTGCTTGAAAAGCAGGGGCCGCATTAGGCACCTGAGCTAAAGCTGTCCATGGTCATCTGTACAAAAGGAGAGGCAAGTAAGAAATCTGAAAACCACCCACAGCCTATCCCTGACCCTTATGCATCCCTTCTACTCATCTGTTTAACGAGTACTGAGCAGGGGCCAAGCATGGGAGCAGGTCTATTTGGCAAAGTCACACAGCCATAAGAAGAGGGAGGAGAAAACACAAGGTGTTTTTAATCTCCGAGGTGTGCAGATTAAAGATGTGAACTTTGTGTCAGGTCCCTCGTAGTCTCTTAGAGCTATCCAGTTTATGATCTGATCTCTTAGTTTCCTCAGTTGCCACACACCTGATATAGGTTTACTTACCCAGCTGGCTCTGCAGAAGTGGGAGTGCTAGCTGCTTTGTATGTTTTTAGCATGATTCTGTCCACAGTAGGTTCAGTAAACTGATCCCTGGCCCACATTTATCTGGTCACTTGCTTATGTATGATGCACAATCTGAGAACAAGTTTATATCTTTAAACTGTTTTATTTCAAGTGCTTCTATACCAAACTACCAAATACCCTCAATTTTTCCTGTTAGTCCTCAAAGGGGAACATATAGATAATGTTCCCATTAATAAAAAGTTCCAGTACTTTTTTTGAGGTTGTCAATTAAAAGTTTAATAAAAAAGAGGATGGTTTAGAGAAGTTTCCACAGACGTCTACCCCTACCTAACTACAGACAACAAAACATGTTATTTCTCGCCCAGCCCCACTTTCCCCTTCATGATTCTGCTGTCCATCAAGTCCCCTCCCCCTTGCCATTAGTCTCTCTTTTAACTTGATGTCATCATCTTTTTCTCCTATTATGATGGTCTTGCGTAGGTATTGCTAGGCACTGCAAAGTAATAGATATCGAGGCTAATTTCTGTCCAGACAGTTATGTGTAAGGAGTGGTACCCTTCCTTTGGCTCTTACATTCTTTCTGCCACCTCTTCTGCAATGAACCCCAAGCCTTGGAGGGTGTGATAGAGATGTTTCAGTGCTACACACTCCTCCATTCCTTCTTCTCAGGACTAAAATTCTATGATAGCCACATTAAAAGAAATAAAAAGAAACAGGTGGCATTGACTGTAATATGTTTTCTTTAACTCAATGTTTCCAATGTAGTATCATTTCAACATGCCATCAACATAAAAGGAATAGAATATTTTGCTTTTAACTTATACCAGATCTTTAGAATCTATTTTACATTTTGCACTTACAAATAACTTTTAACTGATACTCAAAATATGTTACCTGTTTCATAGGCATACATGGCTGCTGGCTACTGTATTGGATGGTGGTAGCATTGTAGAAGTTGAGCCAATTAATGATCCTTTAGAATTCACAAAGAAACCTCAGAGTAGTCTGAGTATCATCTTTCTTTTCAAGGTTACATCACACCTGGATTTAAAATATTTACTACCCTGCACATTTTCCTTTATATGCTTCCTAGGGAGTGTGAATTGACTGATGCTTCTCATGATGGGAAGGGATGAAGAGAAGCTCTCTTCTATACTTCTATACCTTGGTCTATTATTTCCAAATCGTCTGCTGACATTTTTAACCCATAGGCAGCAATGGATGTATATAGCCCACAGTTCCTAGATGGTATGGAAACAGTTGTCCACTAGCTGGGTTCAATGCAGGACCCCTCACAATAGAAGTTTCTGCAGGCTGAAATTCTCAGCTCATGGGGCGGGAGGGAGGGGGAGCGGGAGACCAGGACTGCCCTGCTGTGATGTTCATTCCACACACTGAGGGATTTAATTCTTGGACAGTGCTTCATCAGCTCCATCAGTCTATGACAATAAAATGAATGCGTGTCTTGTTCACAGCAGGATGTTCTCCCCAGTGTACACTCCAGGAAGTTACACTCCAGGGTCTTGAGCCTCCCTGTAGAGCCCAGCGTCATTTACACCTTTAACCAAGGGCCTCAGATTTTTCATGAGTCCCTCCCAGCCCATGTCATGTGTCCTTACAAAATGGTAGAAGTCTTTCTTCCTCTGAATCTGAAATGAAGTAAGAGCTTTGTCTGTAAAAGATGCTTCACACACATTTACTGGCTGAGTGATGGTAGGTAAGCCACCTCACATGCCAGGTCAGACGGCTCATGAAATCATGTCTCTGGACCCCACAACAAGAATTTGTGAGCCTAAGAATCAGCATTACCAATAATCTCTCAGGGAAAATGGAAGTTGAGGGTCCTGAGACCACAATTTGAGAGACGTGGATCCAAAATTTGTAAGGTTTCACTATGGTTCCAACTGAGTCAATCTTCCTGTTTTGCCTCGGGCTGAACTTTCCTGTCTGCAAAATTTCTCAGAGAAGCTATAGTTCAGGGATTCTCCAACTTAATTCTTCTCTCTCACTTTGAACATTAGAACTGCTTTCTTTGTAGTCTTTACTAGCTTTTATGTAAATCACATAGTTATGCCACACAAATATTGAGAAAGGAAATTTTCTATCAGCATAAATAGAAAATCAATATTTCTTACTACACATATGAGTTAAGCTTTACAATGAAGCAGAAAGATTATTTTTTTTGAAAGTTTGTCTGTATGTATTGCCTAAAATTATCTCACAGTCCAGAATGCTGTATATAATCTACTTTGAGAAACATTGATGAGAAAGGAGGTCAGGCCAAAAGAAATCTTTGTTTTCAAAAGAACATGAATACATATGAGAATAATAGAAAAGATAGCATCTTGGGGTATTCAGCTGCCTTTGTACACAGACATCACCAGCTAATGCAGACTCCCTGCATTCTATGATCTCCCTGGCATGGCTTCACAGGGGCTTCCCCACCTCATATATTGTGGCATGATGAGCTGAATCCAACTCAGCCAATAACATCATTCTCATTTGCATTTTCATAACCCACTGTTCTGTTCTCTGGGTGTGACTTTCATTTTTAGGACAGAGTTATTCAAGGAATAGATATGTGGTCCCTTTAAAGGGATGTTTATCACCCTTGAAGAATCTTATTGCCAAATCTTCATGGTCTTTCTTATAACAAAAGGCTCAAATTCATCATCAAGATTAAGAGGTGGAGCCTGGGTGAGCTATTCTGAAGCATCCTGTGATGAGATGGATTAAAGTCTTAAAATAGATGACTCATTGGGCTGGGGAGCAAACAAACATGCAATAAAATCTCCTGCAGGCAGTAGGGCACTGTAGGTGAGCCCAGAGGGTAGGTAGCAGGATTGGAGGTTAGGCCACCTAAGTTGTCTGTCAGCCTAGCTGGATGACCTTGTGTAAGACTCTTGGAAGTTCTCCACACCCTTATTATCTTATCTGTAAGATAGAACTGATGATGGTGGTGATGAAGCAAGGGTATCTACTCCACAGAGTTATGATGAAGGTTAACTCTCCAACGTGCTTATTCTGGCTTCTAGATATTAATGAAATACAGAACTGCCACTTGTATCAGAGGTCAACAAGACCATGCCCAGGGTCCTATGATTCCTTAGGGAGACTCATAGTTCTCAGTTGGATACATGGTAAGATTTATTTCAGGAATAAGATGCATAGCAAAACCAGCCCAGGGGAAAGACACCTGGTTTATAGTCCAGGGGAAAGCAGGAACCAGCTTCCTGTGGCAAGGTATCAGGACAACACATGTGACGTGTTCTCACTACCAGGGAAGCACTGTAGGAGCTCAGTGTCTGAGGTTTTAATGGGGACTGAGTATGTCAGCATCTCTGTCTTACCTGTACCAAAACTCCAGGCATCCCCAAAGAAAGCACATAGTTAGACAGGCCACACTGTTTATGCAGCAGGCATGAGGTACAGTGAACCACTCTTGGTGGTTAAGGTGAGGGAACTCTACCCAAATACCTGTTCTAAGATGCTAACACAGGGGCAAGCTTGCAAGCCTTTCCAGGATGCTGTTGAAGTCGGCTAGGTTAACTCTTTCTTTGCACAGCATCTCATGCCATAGGCCTCCCTTTCTCCTTATTGCTGGCCTTGTATACAGTGTTTGCCTCTAGGTGTCTTGTTTCTCCACAGATCCCTGCAGCAAAGCCTCACATTCACTACCCTAGATTCACATGACCATGCACTCTTCCTCCTTGTTGAAGACACTCTCCTGACCCTCATTGGATGTCCAGCCCTCACCACCCAGCTGTAATTTCCTTACAGAATACCACACCATGAATTATACTTTGTACTGATTTTTTTTTTGTTCATCATTTTTGTTTGCCCCCCACTAGAAGAAAAATATATTTTTCAGGTAGAAAGGCATATCTGTCCTGTTTTCTATTTACTGCTAGTTTCTGATGCAGGGCTTGGAAGGTAGCAGTTGTTCACTTAATAGTTGGTGTGTGGATATTGGGAATTATAATAATTTAGTATTATCCATAGGAAAGAATAGGCAACAACCTTACATCCTTCCTCTTCACTTATTTTCTTTGGATGTTGAAAAACAGTTTTATATGATATTAAACTTACATAATAACATAAAAGTGAATTTTATCTTGCCACAATTGTACTATATCTTCACCAAGAGTTAGTTCATGGAAGGCTGCCAAAAAAGCTTATAGCCTTGTTTAAGGTCAGGGCAATTACGGGACATTGTTTATATCTTTGGACCCAAGTTTATCCAGTAGTTTGCCAGTTCTATGATTGACATCACAGGTAAGGAGAGTGTGAATCACTTTAATTGTCTGTATGTAGTTTTCCTGGCCTCTGTTTGCTATAATCTTGCAGGTGTTTATTAAAGGACAAGACAATAAGTATTTTAGGCATTGCAAGCAATGCAACCTCTGTCACAGCTCCTGGATTCTGCCACTATGGTGCAAGAGCAAACTTAAAGAACAGATAAACCAACGATCACTTTTAGATTCTAATAAAACTTAATTTACAAACACAGATTGCGAGAAAGATGTGATTTTCTGGACAGTGTAGAGCCCCGAAGAACACTAATCCTTCCACTGGGTAGGGAGTAGGGGCACAGCTCCTCCCTCCCTGAGGCATGCTCTGTGTGGTCTGGCATACACCCTTTCCCCCTGCCCTTCCAGCTTGGATGCAGTGATGATATTGTGCTATGCTCGGTCCTCTCTACTTTGTTGTTAGTTCCTATATCCATCTCTTCCTCTCACATCGCTCAGTTTAAGTGTGCCATGAATATCTTGCTAGCACTAACAGGTTTGTGCCTGTTTCATGTCTTGAGACATGTAACTTTGGACAGCCCAAGACAATTCAGGTGACTAACAGCCTTACGACTTAGCCTTTCTTCTTCCCTGTTCCTTTCCAAGACTGTTTTTTTTTTTTCAGTTTATTTGTTTATTTTAGAGATCAAGAGAGAAAGAAGGAAAGAGAGAGAGAGAGAGAGAGAGTGAGAGAGAGAGAGAATGACACATGTGCCACCTTGTGCATCTGCCTTTACATGGTTACTGGGGAATAGAACCAGGTCCATAAGGCTTTGTAAACAATAGCCTTTAACCACTTAGCAATCCTTCAATTCCAAAGTTGCATTTTTTGTGTTGTTTTCCTGCTATGTTCTCACTCTAGCCCTGGCTGACCTGGAACTCATTGTATAGTTCCAGAGTGGTCTCAAACTCACAGTGATCCTCCTATCTCTGTCTCCTGAGTGCTATGATTAAAGGTATGCACCATCATGCCAGGCTTGTTTTTTTTTTTTTTTTTCTTTTCCCTTAACCTTAGCACTTCTAAATTGGTGAAGGCTTTGACAGCTATCTTATTGATGCAGTGGCCACCACAGTGTGTACATTTCTGCTAGAACAACTTACTTTCACTTGCAGAAAATTCTGTCAGAACTGATATTTGGCTCCCTAGAGAGAACAGAGTATGTAGGCCCTTCCTGTGAACATATTCTCACTGTGTACTTTTTGAAGATGAGCTCTTCTCCTCTAAATTTTACTATGGGATAGATATGCTATTTTTCCTCTATGAAGAATCAGGCTTACTTTGAAAGCAGCAGGATTAGCAGAGACTTTGAAATATTGCAGAAATCCAGCTTGCGTTGAAAATATCCAAAGGACTGACTCATGAAATTTCATGTAATTGAACTTCTGGAGTGAAGTAGACATGATAATAATAATTTTTAAAAGTCCTTTGTAAACTATTCCAGCTCAGACATTTTTACTTTTTTCAGTTCAGAAACTGTTGGAAGTTTGTTCGATAGGAGAAGAACCTGACTTAGCAGCTAAATGTCAGGCTGTCATGACAATGGGAGGGGTTTCTGCTTTAATAGCTTTATCCAGATATCCCTTGTTCATTTGGTTTTAGCAGGAAACAAGTTTAAGAGGTGGTGGAAAAGGGCGACAATGGTCAGAAGCTGGGAGGAACTACTTTATAACCCGAACAATATATCTGTACCCTTGAGCCTGGAGGGTAAATGTGAAGGGCTTGAATCTCTGAAAAAATATTAAGTTGAGTAATAGAGAAGGCTGACACAGGATTCCTAGGATGTACAAGAGAGCAACTATAGAAGCAACATGAATAAAGGGATACAAGGGGCTTGGACATAGGATGCAGGTGGGATCACCATAGTACAAGGTTTCTTGGCAACCAATTCAAGGGAGATCCTTTACCTTGAGTATTAGGAGTCAAGATTACAGCCTATGGGCTGGGGAGGTGGCTCAGTGGATAAAGTGCTTGCCGTATAAGCATGAGGACCTGAGTTCAGATTCCCAGCATCTATTTAAAAACATACCTGTAATCCCAGTAATGGAGAGTTGGGGACAATAGGATCCTTGAGTGTCATTATCTAGCTAGTCTAGATGAACTAGTGATGTCTAAACTCGGTACAATACCCTGTCTCAAAGAATAAGGTAGAAAATGGCTGCTGAAGACACTCAATATCGACCTTTGACCTTCACATGCACATACACCTGCACACACACATAAACCCATACCCATGAACATGCATAGACACACCACACACACATATACTAGCCAAAAATAGAATAAAATGAAACCGTAGTTCCCTGTAGAGGCCAGGAAGGGAATATTAGCAGACAGATAAGGCTAAATGTAGGAAAATTCTATATAAAATCACAAATGCACAGGCCAGAATTGTTTTTAAGTTGGATCTCAGGTACATAATAGCACAGCTAGGATCACACAGGTAACTGTTGTTTGTTAGTGAAGTCATGTGCCCTACGACACATGTCTTCATCAGATGTGGCCTGTGGCCCTGTTTGACTCCTACCTCAGGGCTGTGCTGCTTCTATTCCAAAAAACGTAGGGAAAAGTCTTTGTGTCTTAATATCAGCATCTAACTGACAAACTAAAAGCCATCAACAGACATAGTGGTCCTGTGGAGCCTGCTGGCCATTGCCATCATCAACCTTTCTCTTAGTGTGAGCTTGCCCTTGGAACAAAGTCTGTATATGGCATTTGGCTGGGAGAAATTAACAAGGCATACTCTTCTGTGTTTGGAACCTTATTCAGGTACTATAGACAAACTTTCAAGGTCAAATTGATTATCCTCCAGCTTAGCGAAGCAGAGGCTCCTTAATTATGTCAGAAGGCAGGATTATCTCTGATCATTTGAGCTAGGATTCTGGAGAGAACATCAAAAGCAATATTTAAATAACACATGGTCATGAATCAAGAATTCACTGCACTTTTCTCTTACTATAAAACCAAATTGTGGTGGATCATTCTACCCTATTAGTAGAAGGTTTTTGTGGGTTATTCTAAACTCATATTAGTGTAAGTCAATTTTCTATAATAAGACCTCACTGTCAGATATAGGGAAATTTTGCCTCTTTTGATAATTGTTGTTTCTATTCATATAGACCCTCCAAAAGTCTAGTTAAATTCCTGGCTGAAACAACCTGGAATTAAGAACAGGCATACCCAGTACTATGTTAGAAATGGTTCTTTTGTGACATCCAACTGGATACATCTCTTTCCAAGTTAATACTTAGTGGTTTCATGCTAATAGCTTTAAACTGACCACAATAAGAATATTTACACTACAGAAATTGGCGAATAGACAAGCCAGGGCATTCCTTTCCTGGAGACCTGATGCTAAGTAGTTATCAGGGTTCCTCTGTGTAGCCCTCCCTGCTGGAGGATCTCTCCTACTTCTCTTGTCATATCTGAGTTTTACAGGCATTCTGCTTACACATTTCAGTATCTTGATTCCTCCACCAGAAATATAAAACAGGAGTTATTTGCATATAAAATGAAATTTTCCTTCTTTTTTTGTGATACTTGGGATTAAGCCCAGGCTCTCCTCCTTGTGGGAAAAGTGTTCTACCACTTAGTTATAGCCCTAGCCTTCCTCTTTTGTTTTTGTTTTTCAGACAGTTTCTCACTGAGTTTCCCAAGCTGGTCTCAAACTTGCAACACTCCTGCTCTCTGCCTCCCAAGTAGCTGGGATGTTAGACCTATACTACCATTCCTGGCTTCAAATGAAATTTTTTAGTTCCTATCTTTTCAAAATATTCACCTTAAAAATTAAAGGTGACAAAGAGGCAGAAAACCTTTTAGTCATTGCTTAGTCTTGAGAAATCTGAACCATTCTAGTTAGTAACCAGTAGCTGTCTTTAAGGGGAGGTTGTGGTTCCTCATACTAGACATTGTAGTTTAAAATGGAAAGGTACACCTAACAAAATTGGTGTGGTCTAGGACAGGGCTTCCTTGTGACCTTATTCACTCCCCCTCATCATCAAACTAGATGACTTTCTCTGTCCTTGAATCAATTGTGTTCTAATATATGTAATTTACATGCCAGTCTTCCCTATTGCTTCTATTGTTCCTTTAAGTGAGGGACTATGTCTTAACAATTTGAACATATATTGGTACCAACAGCCAAAAATGCTACATCAACAAATAAATCTGTCAGAATATGAATGGTTATCAATTAAAGAGAAGTCATTTTATTTCCTTCTGATTTTGATAAAATTCTTAAAATATTTTATTTATTTATATTCTCTTTGAGATACAGAGGCAGATAGAGAACTGGCCAGCAGGGTCTCTAGCCACTGCAAACAAACTCCAGATGCATGCACCCTGTGTATCTGGCTTTATGTTGATACTGGGGACTCGAACCTGGCTCCTTAGGCTTTGCAGGCAAGCACCTTAACCACTAAGCTATCTCTCCAGCCATGAATTATCTTTTAACTTAAGGTGGTTAAATTTTAAAAAAAGATGCAAATTTTCACTCTGTCCTTGGGAAGATCTGTGGCATGCTGCTAACAAGGATGAATTTCTTGCCTTCAACACCAATTTTTACCTGGCTGATTTCTTTTCTACTGAAACTTTTTAGAGTAAGAACCTTTAGCAACAAAAAAATTAATAAGATAGACATTTAGTGCAATGGAAGAATTTTGCTGGTGTGAAAAAATAAATTACTAAAAGGACTTTGCCTCTGAAAGATAATTAATAAAAACCTTCCCATGTGTTGATAGACCTGACATCTTGTCTAATGTCTGGCAGAGAAGAAAGTGTGGTGAGCTGCACAGTTAGAATAAAATGTTCCATTTCACAGCAAGGCCAAGAAGGAGCTGATAATTATTTCTAAGCAAGAAAAGGTCAGAGTCTAGTTGTTAAATTGACACATCAGGTCTGTATATGTAGATATTCCCCATAGTGAGGCCTTTCTGTAGATGTTCCTGATTTAAAAGGTAAATATGGTTGGGAATATAAAGGCTTATGGAAAGACTAGGACTAAGACTATTTTCATGGAACTTCCTTTTTTTTCCCCATGTAAGCTACTTCTGTGTGGTAGACTAAGTAATAGTCCTCTAAATAGGTTATATTGATTGTCAACTGGACAAGACCTGGAGTCACCTAGAAAATGACCCTTTGGGTATGCCGAGTATGCTTACAAGGAATTATGTTGATTAGGTTAATTGAGGTGGGAAGACCCAATTTAACTGTGGGTGGAGCCATCCCATGGGCTGTGGACTAGGTTGTAAAACAAGGAGAAACTTAGCAGAGTAGCACCATTTATCACTCTTTGCTTCCTCACTGTGGACTGAATGTGATGACCTGACTTAAACTCTTGTAGTCATACCTTCCCCGCCATAACCTTGAAATCTAAGCCAGAATAAACCCGTCCTTCTTTAAGTTGCTTCTGATCAGGTATTTTGTCCCAGCAATCAGAAAGTAATTAATGCATACCTCCACATCCTAATTCTCAGAATGTGTGAATATTATTTGAATTCCAGTGAAATATCTTAGCAGTCCTTCCCACAGGGAATCAGGAGGCATCAGAATCAAAAGGTGGATGTTATAATGGAGAAGAGGAAGAGACAGTTGAGAAGCTATCCTGAAGGTTTCAATGATGGAAAAGGAAGGATGAGCCAAGGATATAGCTGGAAAAGCACAACTCTGTTGAACCATTGTAGATTTCATAACCATACAATAATGAAAGTTTCTAAGGCTCTAAGATTTCAGTGTGTTCTTACAGCAGCAATATGAAGTGAATATGTATATCTTTTCCTCAGAGCTGAAGTGAAGGTTAGGTACAGAGAGTTTCTCTGGATGATGATCCAGGAAGCAAAAGTGAGGGGCAGAAGAGCAACATGAAGGGGAGGGGACAGGAATGTGTATGGTGTGGGTGAATGGATGCCAATCCATCTGTGGGCACCTGGGGAGGCATTCAGATTGTCTGCTAAAAGGTTCTCTCTGGGTGAAGCCAGGGGTTATTTCCTGTAGGTTAAGGGCTGTCCCTGGGACTGACTTCATATTTCCAACCTCTGCTTGCCCTTACTGTAACCATTCTCTTGCCCTGGAACATAGACAGCAAGGACCCTGCAGAGCCAGTTCCCAGGAATAGAGCTGAGTGTTGCAACAACAGCAGCTGAGATCAAAGATCTTCTGACATGATGGTCCAAGTACGGGAACCAAGTAGATGTTCTCTTGAGATGAATCGTCAAATTTCAGACCTGTTAATTTCCCATCTCTTATATGTAGTCTGTACACATTCAGCGTTTTGTGTGTAGGCAATACACATTTTCCAGTGCCTGGCAAATTGTAAATTTTCCTCATTTGTGCATGGAACCTCTTGGGGCTGTGAAGCTTTCATTAGGGAGCTCATCTGCTTGGCTGGAAGGGAAGCCGGTCTTATCTGGCATCTGGTACCATTGTTTTAATTACGCAAATTTCAAAAATAGATACAGATGCCACCAATTCTGGATGTCATAGCTTCTGGTTTCTGCTTCAATGCACGGTCACATCTTTACAAATCTGTATTTCTCCTGTTGGTTTTCCACTTTAGCCTAGGGGATTAATCCTGGAATCCTAACAGTAAAGAGTTAATTCTGTTTGGACAAAAACTGATTTCACTGGATTGTTTTGGGCTCTGCTTGAGCTAGACTCAGGGGGATAAGACCTCATCAACTCAATCCCATTTTGAGACAACAGAACACCTTCCAATAATCTTAAAAACAACTCAGAGCTTGTTATACCTGCTGGATTACTCACTGGCACGATGTGGTGTTTACATTCACCAAACACCTTCACAGAACCTTCTTCCTTGTGCTTTGCCACTTGAAAATTTTCAATTATTTTCCAATATGGCTTTATCTGAGACATGGTCCACATCTCTCCTCTCACATAAAAAAAAAACTGTCGTATTTCTTCTTCATTTCTATAACACCTTATGCATGTTTCAATATATTAACATAAAAATGCTAGCATGTAGCACCCACTGTGAGCCAGTTCCCATCCTAAACCCTTTGATTTGTGGGCCCCATAGTCTAGTGTAAATACACTTATTAATTTACCTATGCAGAGAAGGAAGCTAAATGACAGAGAAGTTGAAAGCAACTATCCCAGAGCCACAGAGCAATTACATGACAATAACAGGATTAGAAGCAAGGTAGTCTAGCTGAAGAATCTTTTCTCTGGCCTATTTGTGAACTAATTACAAGTATTCAGAAACATATACTGTATTACACATTAATTATTTTATATATGGTTCTACCTTTCCTTCTATATAACAAGTTTATTAAGGACCTTATTAATTTCTTCATCTCTAGCATCTAGCCCATAGCACAACAGATATTAGAAGTTTTAACTTTGACTAAGAGATGGATATAGCTCAGTGATAAAGCATTTGCCTGATATGTACAAGACCCTAGATTCAATCTCCAGCACTGCAAATAAAAACTAACAAATTTTGGATTGAAGTATCAATAAAGAGTGAGCTCAATAATTGTCACAAAATAGCAGGTCAAAATTCCCATGTCCAGAGAGGAAAACATTTAAGACAAAAGGGGAGAGATTCTGCCCATGAGGCCCTGAAAAGCAGCGATGACCATGACTGCTGTATCCTGTGCCTGACAGCCTCGTGAAAGGATGCTAAAATCATGATCTTGTTTTTACATTCTGCCTTCCTTCTTCTCCTCTCCCCTTAATTTTACTCCACCCTTCTATCTTTTTACCCATCTTCATGGGTTTGCCAAATTAAATTTTATCTTGAAAAAACAGGTGAACAAACATCAATATCTTCTAAGTCTTCCTTTGTGAAACTAATGCTATGTGAGCTTGCTTGTGGCTGCTGTAACATATGTCCACATGCTTAGTAACTTAAATATTTTAAAATCCTTAATTCATCATTGTAAGTTTTGAAATCAAAAGTCCTAAATAGGGCTGGAGAGATGGCTTACCTCTTAAGGCACTTGCCTATAAAGCTTATGGTCCCAGGTTTGATTCCCCAGGACCCACATCAGCCAGATGCACAGGGTGGCACATGCATCTGGAGTTCATTTGCCTTGGCTGGAGGCCCTAGTGTGCCCTCTCTCTCTCTCTGTCTCTCTCTTTCCCTCTCTCTCTCTATATATATATATATCACTGATAAAACATTTCCCTAGTATGCACAGGACCCTAGGTTCAATGTCCAATACTGCAAATAAAAATAAATAAATATATATATATAATAAATACATGAAAATTATGTGTGTGTGTGTGTGTGTGTGTGTGTGTGACATGAGTCTCGCCTCATGGTGGTGCTGTCCTCAGGGCAGGAAGCTGTTCTTGAGGATCTGTTGGAGAATTCTGTCTGCTTCTCCTCCTCCTTCTACTTCTTGTGCTTTCTTGCTTTTAGTGACCACCCATGTTCCTGTGTGATGGTCCTTTCTTCATCTTCAGTGCTGGCTAAGTCCTCTCACTCCACATCCCTCCACCCTGACTTCTGTAATCACATCTGTTTCTTTGACTCTTTGTACTGTCTTCTAAGATCCTTGAGATTGCTGTAGGTCCATCCACACTTTCTAGGATGAGGATCTTATTTTAGATACAATTGCTTCTCAACCTGGATTCCTCTTTCCCATGGAAATTTACATAGCCACAATTTATGGGGTTTAGGGTGGCTTTGGTGGTTTCTTATTCTGTTTGATTGCTTTTAATTGTCTCACTGAAGCTTTCTGGCAACTGTATGCTATAAATGTGATTGCATTGATTTTATGATAAGAACATGGACATGGGAATCAGTTTGAAATAATTTACCTAAAGCCAGAGAAATGGCCACATGGTCAGAATGCACTCAGATGGCTTGCCCCTAGTCACTTTTCCAGTCATGTGCAGTTTCCTCCTTCTTAAACAACATGAGGGAAAGGTGTACAGTTTCATTCAATTAGAAATAAGGTCCAGGATGTTGGTTTCAAACTGCATGAGAACATGCACAGTACTCGTCATTGGAAAGTCTTCTCATTCTTGTTCTCTACAAGAATCACAAGGTCATTTCTAAGCATCTCACTGGACAGAAAGGTGGCAATTGGTCTGTATTTCTGGAGTTTTAAAACATCAAGAACATTTAAAGTCAGTTAGACTTGACAAAGCTTACACTGTGAGTGTGTGCAGCTATCTTAGAAATGTTCTTTACCTCGCTTTCCCTTGGTAGTGTGATTTTATAAACCATTCCACTACTCTGGTCTTTGGGATTTTGTCAGGATAAAGAATCAATCAAAGTACAATGCCATAACATTTTTATGTTCTGCAAGTCGGAGATAGCAGCCTTTCTTCCACCAAGCTAAGACCCTCCAAAATGATTTCAGTGGAGCAACTTTGACAAGAGGGAACTAGAGTTGTTTTGTGGCATGGATAAAGCACCTGTCCATCCAGTCTAATAGCAAACACTGTGGGAGTCAGGGTGTCACTGGGAGGAAAACAACACAGAGCTGGGAGACAAAAGGGTTTGTTTGGAAAATACTGCTGGGGAGCTGGCTTAAGAGGCTGACATCTGAGGTTGTTCCTAGCCTGTGAGATAACTATTTGTGGCATGAAGCTCCTTCTTATTTGTGACTGCTTTGGAGATAGTTGTGTTAAACTATTCTTTCAGCCTTGCTATTTCTTACTGACCACTGGGACTCGTTTACAATGTCAGTGGTATAAAGATTCTCTGCCCTGGTTCCATACATTCAGCTAACCTAGTGCTGTGACACACAGCCCTGCACCTCAATAGCTTTTCACATGGTTATGCAGGTACTCCTTGCATGCCAGGCCTCCTGGGTATCTGCCATATGCACAGTGACTATTTTCAATGCTTTTTCTATTGTATCCTGCTGACATTTTCACAGTTAGAGGAAGAGAAGACTTAACATAGAACTTTCCAGGGGCTAGACCTGGAAAGTGATAACAATTCTTCTGCCCTCATTGTGATGGCCAATATTTGACTCTTAGCCAAATTTATTACGGTGGAGTAATCAGCACAAGGTTTGAGTACCATTGGGACATGATGCTGGAGACTCACAGAAAGCAGGTGCTTCCCTTGAAAATCTAAAGCCTCACAAGCCAAGTCATATGCTTGGACAGTCAGGTGAGAGCATAGTGGAGACAAGTGAGTGGGAGTTACCCATAAAGGCATCTCAGGGACAACCCTGAGAAGTTCACTCTGTGCAATGTGATAATTCATTTTCATGACACTCTGAGCCCTGGCTGCACCAGTCACATCCGCTGGTCATGTTCAGTCTATGGGCTGCTAGTTGACAACCTACAGTGTAGGAGAAAGAAAGAAAAAAAAATATTGAAGCCAACTCCAGAATTAGTGATATTCTTGAATCAACATCTGCCATGATAAACATACCCACCCTTATTTTACCAAGAAAAAGTTTGTGCTGCAGAACAAAAGGAAACTAAGATGAGAAGCAGGTAATCCAGGTAATGTGAGGATTTCCTCTTAGTGAATGTGCTCAGGCAGGGGCTCTTGCAGGGAGGCACAAGCTATGAGCCTCCACTTTAAAGGATACTAGGGTTTCTGTGCACAAGTACAAAAGTACCATAGTCTAATGACCACAAGTGTGAATGCCTCCTGCTCTTCTTATCTTCCATGCATATATCTGCTATTTCTCTTCACACACTTCTGAGCAGCCATACACTGGGCAATTTTATGTTAGCAAGAAATAATATTTTTGTGATGATGTGATTGCCTTCCCTGTGGAATATAAGTGGATTATGTGCATTAGTTCAGACATACTATGTAGTGAGAACAATAAACCTGTATTAACCCATCAGCATGTGTCAAGTTCTACTTAAACCCCTTTCCAATAATTAACTCACTGAGTTCTCATCATAACTTATCATTATTACTCCCATTTTACATGTGACAAAACTGAGATACAGGTTACTTGTTTCAGTGTGTCTCTAGTCATAGAACTGAGCTTCATGCTGAGGGCATAAGGTTTAGACCTATGTGTGTCTGTGAGACATCAATCTGCTTTCCTGGTAGACTCGTGGTCATTTTCAAATAATGAAAATCCTTTAGTGATTATAAAATTTGATAGTTGTCATGTTTTCAAAGATATATAAGCTACTTATTGTTTATGAGCAGCAACCTAATGCATAAGTGAACACCAGAACCATATAGAAGGCCATTACTGCCCTGGCATTAAAAATACATTTGGAATGCTCACAGAATATATTATGGAAAAGTTTCAAAGTGTGTGGGGAGCAATCAGTCCAGGTAGGAACTTTGTACAAGTGACATAGGTAATGTTGAAGAAGGGGTGACCTGGTATAGGAGGAATGCCTACGTTTCAGTTCCTGTAGCAATAAGAGGTAGGACATGTTATACTGTACCACATTTAATGAGACTGAGGTTGGAGAGTGGTTGTCTATAGTAAGATCAGATACAGATACAGGTTCTAAGAAATCAACATATAATAATGGTAATAGAACATTATGCCACTGCTGAGCAGTAAAACAGTCAGCTATGAGAAGCAGTAAATAGTAAAGATTCATGTGTGTGTGTGTGTATGTGTGCACGTTCACACACACACACACACACACACAGCATTTATGTGAGTGTTGGGAATCTGAACTCTAAACCCTACACTTTGATGGCAAGTGCTTTATCCCCTCATGCATCTCCTAAGTCCCTGGATTCTTTCTTTAAATGAACTTTTTTTTTTTAATTTCAAGATATGCTTCATAGTATCTAGAGAGGCATGGAAGAAATCATGAGATAGCAGTGTGTTGGTTTGAAAGATAAGTCTTCATTCCTCTCTGTCTATCCACCTACTTCTTAATTCCCCTGAAGTTCAAAGCACAGATGTCTCTTCTGAGGGCTAGATTTCTTTGATGTCCCTAGATGAATTTATACTCTTCTATTTATAGCTTGGTGATAATCCCAAAGGAAGTGGTGCTTTTTTCACTTAGATTTTAATTTTAGTTGGTCAATTAATTAAACTAGGATTTGTTAATTCCCCACTCTGTTTATAGGCCATAATTCTGTAATAGTTTACATTTATTGACTACCTATCCTGGGTAGCACTCTTCTAATTGCATTCCATGAATAATACTAATGAATCCACATCACCACACTTAAATTACTTTCTGTATTTTCTAGATAGACAAATGAAGGCATTGAGGAACCCCCAAACCTACCCCATCCATCAGGGAAGGGAAGGCCAAGATTTGGACAAGGTGAATGGCTCTAGTGGCAAGGTTCTGGATGACTAAATTATAGAACTTCTCTACAGGTCTTCAGCCATGTCTAGCATGGTCCTTACCTAATCTGAAGATATTAACAGATATTATGAAGAAGGGAATGAAGGAATAAGTAATAGAGACACTTTTACCCCACTACATCACCCCTTAACCAGAAGGGTAATCTGTAATTTTCCGTTACAAGTTCAAGTTTCAACTGAATTTTTCTGAGGTTCAGAATTTGGAAAGGGTTGACTTTTGCTTTGATTCCTAAGGAATTCTAAGTAGATTATGTCAAGGAATTAGGATAGTGGGTGATAGAGGAAAAGATGGAAAGTTTAGTTCACCTGGAAAGCACTCTTACTCCTGGAGTCTTGGCTCAGCATCCCTAGGGAAATTACATCTCCCTCAATGTGTCGGGAGTGACTGGTTTGCTGGTCTGGGATTTGAGGGCAAAATTAGCCAATTAGAAGGTTAACATATAATTGTAGGCACACAGTGCCTGGAGCAACCTTTGCCCACTGCCATTTAACTGAATTAGCGTTGCCCCGTTATAGATTTTCTGCTTGCAACATTGCCAGGAAATTGTCCTGAGCACTAAATCTGCATTCTGTGAATGTGCCACTTAGGATGTCAGCATTGTGATGGCTTCAGAAGCCATCTAATAACACTTGGTTTCAGGACAAATGAACGCTTTTCAGCAGAGCTGTGCAGACACTGAAATCCAGCATCTTTCCTCTCATTTTGATTTGGCCAAGACGATGTCAGGCCAGGTGATGACTTTTCCACCTCAGCTTCTCTGAAGCCTCTCAGGCTGACTACACCATCAACCTCCAGAGATTGATTCTTGTTCCCATTCCTTTGGGTTCAGTGCATTTCTACAAGGTTGGCATTTAGAGAGAAGCCCTGGTTCCTTAGCTTCCAACCTTTTCTAACTTCCTTGGAATTTGCTGGTGGGAAAGATAATGAACTTTCTGCAACTGCCAGAGTGCAGTGTGGTTAAGAGTTACAGGTTTGTTTTCAAAGTTTGGTTTCTTAAGGAGGAGACTCTCAGTCAAGGTTTGAGTATAGGACTGCAGAGATGGCTTAATGAGTAAAGTGTTTGCACAAGCATAGACACCTGTGTTCAGATCACAGCCTCTACATAAAAGCCAGGCATGTACCTGTCATCCCAGCACTGGGAGGTAGGGACAGAAGAATCTCTGGGGCTTTTTGGACAATGATCTTCAAGTTCAGTGAGAGAACATGTATCAAAAGTCAAGGTGAAGAACAATTGAATAAGACACAAGATATTGGTTTCTGGCCTCAGCATGTGCAAGCACACGCATATCTACATACACATGTGCATCTCCCCTCCACATCAATATTCCCCCCCACACTCACAATACCAAACACACATACACATGCAAAAATGAAAATAAGATTTGAGTGCAAATCTTTAGAAGACTTCTCTCAGAAAAAATATAAATAAAGACATATGGAGATACAGAAGTAATCCATGGAAGAGAGATAATTATCAAGTGAGACACTATGGTGGGCAACTGGAGCTCAGTCCCAGGTAGAAATTGGTTGACAGAATACACACCTTCAAGGCCCCTTGCAGGAGAGGGAGCCCGGTGAGTACGCATCAGTGCCTATCTGCCTGTGGTTCAGAGAGAGTTCCTGGTGCATTCATTCCTAAGCACTTTGTGCTTGTGAGAAAAGCTGAGAAGAGAGCAGTATCCTTTAATTTATGTAGAAATAATTCATGAAAACAAACAAACAAACAAACAACAACAACAACAAAAACCAGTTTTCTCCCCAAGGGGGGACAGCTAAGGGTGATGAATGAGCAGAATCCTTACCATGTAAGAAACCACAGGACACTTGAACCTGCATTCAGCTCCTGGCTCCAGCCATCCGGAGATCTTGGGCAAACTTGTTCATCTCTCTAGCATCTTAAGTACTTCTGCAAAATATATGTGTGCACACATCACAAGGCTACTGGAGAGAACAAATAAGATTATGTACTGGGTGAGCATAGGACAGTATCTGCCATATGATAAAGGATCAGTGATGTTAGTTTTCCTTTGAAGTCTTATGGAACAGGCCTGTGCCAGTGTGTAAGGGAGATGCTCATTGTGATTAGGAATGGAAAAGATAATGCCTGTCTTCCTGGGGATTATAGTTTTTACATACTAGATCTAAAGCCCATTTTTATCTAAGTTATACCTTGAACTGAAGGGTATCAGGTACTTTCTGTTTGTGTGTTGTTTGTGCATATATGTCTTTGTATATGTGTGGTTGCCCATCTCTCTCTCTCTCTCTCTCTCCCCTTTTCTGTGTGTGTGTGTGTATGCATATGTACATGTATATGTGTAGGCCAGAGATCCAAGTCAGGTGTCTTCCTCAATCACTCTTCTCCTTATTCTTTTTAGTATAGAGCCTTTCACTGACCTTGGAACTCTCTGATTCATGTAGATTATCTGGCTAGAAAGCCCTGTGGATCCTCTTCTCTCCGCTCTTCCCAGTGTTTGAAATATAGACAGAGCTTCTGTACCCAGCATTTATATAGATGCTGGGACCCAAATTCAGATATTCATGCTGTCATGCCAAGCCCTTTACAAACTGAATATCTCCCAGCCCAACATCATATACTTCTATGTTCCAAATCATATATGTTGTGTGACTTTTCATGAATGAACATCTGTTCATCCCAGATAGCACACCAACAGACCACAGAGACAATTCTACCCAAGCCCAGCCTGGTGAACCAATGAGTCTAAGCAGAGTTATTACAGGAGCATGAGCAGCTACACCACTGAAGAAGTCTCCCCTTCCCTGAAATTATTAACCAATTACACATCCTTATGAAGTGAATGCAATCCAGGTGCCTTGTGGTATACTGATCCTTGAGCCACATGATCTCCATCTTTCCAAGTGGGAATGTTAATGGCTCCAATCTTGTAAGGGTCTCTTGGGTTATCACAGCTGATCTGATTTCCAGAAAACAATGATCATGTCATGCTCATGCTTGGAAGACAGTTTTTTTTTTTTTTTTTTGTCCATCAGGGATTGGTGGACTCTAAAGTGAGCCTTTTGAATGAATCATAAATATTAAATTTTCTGGTAGCCAAATTTATAGCAGTGAAAACTGGTAAAATTATTCCAAACAGTCTCTGTGCATGATGCCACATGTAAAACTTTGTAAATTTGATGTGTATTTATTATAAAATTGTTTAGAGATTTCATATTCTTTTGCCATCTTGTTTTTTGTTTTTTTTTATTTTTTATTTTTGTTTTTTCGAGGTAGGGTCTCACTGTAGCTCAGGCTGACCTGGAATTCACTATGGAGTCTCAGGGTGGCCTCGAACTCACGGCGATCTTCCTACCTCTGCCTCCCGAGTGCTGGGATTAAAGGTGTGTGCCACCACGCCCGGCTCTCTTGCCATCTTAAAATTATTTTTGCATGTGTGTGTTGTGAGTTTGTATGAAATACATATGTATAGTGTGGGAGCACATGTATATGCAGGCATGTGTATGTCCATGGTTTTTCACACTATACAGGCCTGCCTGGAACTCCCTACGTAGTCTCAGAGTGGCCTTGAACTCAAGCGATCCTTCTACCACTGCCTTCTGAGTGCTGGGATTAAAGGTGTGTGCCACCACACCTGACTCACCTTCTTTTTTTGGAGACAGGATCTCAAACTGAACTTTGAGTTCACTGATTGAGCTAGATTAAGTAGTCAGCAAGTCTCAGGGGTCTGTCTATGTTGCCACCCCATCACTAAGATTATAGGTGCCCATCACCAAGCTTGCCTTTTACATGGGTGGTGGGGATCCAAACTCAGGTCCTCATGTCTGTGCAGTAAGCACTTTAAGACCAAGACATCTCCCAGGTGCCTCTTCCTCATATTACATCCCCAAATCACAGCTTGTAATTTCGTTTTAACCTATATTATCTCAGATTGGAACCAGCTGCTTATTGGGTGCTCAGCACCTACCTGTCACTTCTGGCCACCACACTGGACAGGGTGAAGGCCCAGCAGTGGGCTTTGGGTTACTTCTAGACATAGCATCCAATGAGAGAGTTCCATTTCCTTTTTCCTTCTCTTCCTAGATGGCAATGCTCCTTTGCATGTATAAAAGTGAAGTAGGTTTTAACTCAGGAATCTCAGTAAACTGACAGTTTCTGTAATGAAATTTCACACGTGGAATCCACGGTGAGATTCTTAGCAGGTGTAAAAATCTGACGACGTTATTTCTTTAACTGCAACTTAATGGAAGCTGCAGCAGCTGTTCCCCGTTGCGAGTCTTCCAAAGTCTCACTGCCAAACGAGTTGTTGGCAGCCACAAGAGGAGTATCAACTTGCTTCTTCACTTGGGAAATGAAATTAAAACTTCAGCTCATTTCTGAAAGTCACAGATTTGGTTAAAAAAAAAAGAAATAAAAGAAAGAAAGAAAGAGTTAGCATGGCAAACACACAAGCTGCTATTAAAATATTGATGGCTTCGTTTTTCTCAGGTGTTCCTGCTCACATCTGCAGATGATGTGGAGTGCACTCCTGGATTTCAGCAGAAAGTGTTCCATATCCATCAGCCTGTTGAGTTCATCGAGGACCAGTCAGTTCTAAACTGTAAGCAGTGCTGTTTAAAGATGATTTTGGTCTAGCCATGTTTGCGTCCATTGCTATCTGGGAATTTGTCTTGGGATGTGGGATTCCCTAATGTTTTCTGATCATATTTCTTATGTCACTGTTTGACCCAGGGTGGAAGCATTCAAACCAGACTTACCACCTTGTAGATTAATAGACTATATGTATCTGCTTTCATTATTTTCCATCAATGAGAATTTCCACCCTCTCCTCACTCAGATAAAGGGGACATCCAACCTCCAGTGTGATTTTTACACTGTGTAAAGGAAATGAAATCCATTTCCCCAGGGCAGACTCCAAGAGCAGAATCATTGCCTTCCTATATATTGCTGTCCTACCTGGAGTTTCTCACACTACACCATTAGATCAAAGTAGTTGCAGGAGAATGGTATTGGCTGCTGGGATTTTGTAGATATAGAAATCAAAAACTCTTATTCTCAAAGCAAATACGATTGTCTCCAGAAAGATTCAAAATCTTTACAGCTTATTCTGTGGCTTAAACTCAAATCCCCCAAATTCCAATTGATTTCCCAAAAATGTGCATCCCTCAGATCTGTGGTTGTGCTATCTTCCTATTCTTAACTCCAATATTATAACACTTTATCTTTAAGAGGACGTAGGTCACATGGATAAACGTTTGGCAAGCATGGTTTTTGCACAATAGAGGATGAAATTGATGGTAGACATAACCAGTTAATTGTAGGCTTTTGAACACTATTATTTAGCAGTTGGTAATGAAAGTTATGCAAATAGTAATCTAATTTGGTCACATGTTCTGGGGAACCTGTAAAGATGATTGTGGAGACTGGGGAGTTTGCTCAGTGAATAGGGTGCTTGCTATGCAAATATGTGGCTCTAAATTCAATCTCTAATACCCACCTAAGAAGCTGGGCATGGCTGTGCATGCCTGTAACTCTCAGTCTGAATGGGGTGAAAACAGGAGACTCTCTGGAGCCCACAGCTCAACAAGCACAACTGAAAAATGTTGAGCTCCAAGAAGAGTGAGAGATCCTTTCTCAAGGAGCTAACTTGGGAGATCAATAGAGAAAGGCACTCAATGTCCTCCTCTGGCCTCTGCACATGAGCACATGGGTGGGCAATCTGTACATATCTATACACATGAATTACATTCACACACAGCAAGAAAGTAGAAGAAGATGAGGGAGGAGGAGGAAGAGGAGTAGGAGGAGAAGAAGAAGGGTGATTGCATATTTCACTTTAGGGACTCAAGATGGCCTTATGGGCCAGCCATGATCTTTTCTTATCTGTGGTGTATGGCTGACATGTTTTTTTTTTTTTTTTTTTCTCGAGGTAGAGTCTCACTCTAGCCCAGGCTGACCTGGAATTAACTATGTAGTCTCAGGGTGGCCTCAAACTCATGGTGATTCTCCTACCTCTGCCTCCCAAGTGCTGGGATTAAAGGCGTGCACCAACACACCTGGCTGGCTGACATATTTTTTAAGAAATAACAAGAACAATCCTATTGGAATATTCTATTAGGCTGGTTTTCATCATATGAGTTGAAATGAGCATGAAGATGAAGATGCAGTGTTGAGAATTGGGGAGCTATCCAAGGTGAAGCCCGTGCACGCCTTTGTACAATTACGCCAATGAAATCTTCTCAATAATTAGAGTCTGCAATGACAGGGTGCAGGGCTGACACAATAAGTGAATTCCAATATGTAATTTCCTAGTAATTGGATCCTTGAGTGTGACTCTGGGGTCAGGCCATCAAGAACGCTCATTTGTCTTTTGAGTTTTGTATTTATCAGAATCAATATATTTCAAGTAGAAATTGATTTGCGAGAAATATTTTTCTGGCTCTCTCCTTCTCTTCTCCCTCTTTTTGCATCTCTTTCTGATTGCCTGCCTGCCTGTCTGTCTGAGTGTGTATGTGTGCCTCTCACTTTTTTCTAAGTCATTATCCCAAATGGTATTCTATGTTAACATGCTTTGGAAATGTGAAGCCACCCCATGTATGGAAATCAATAGTGTTGGTATGCAAAGCAGGTCCATAAATGTGATTGCTTCTGTAATCTTCACAGCACCAAACAGATTTTAATTCACTGCTGAGGAGCTGGAAACAATCATACTTTGGGGTATCTTTTTAAATTTAAACTTGACCATACTGTACATTGTAATATCACTGTGTGTGTGTGTGTGTGTGTGTGTGTGTGTGTGTGTGTGTGTGTATTTAATCCCCTAAGTAATCAAGTGGGTTATGGTTGTTGCTCCTGTGTAAACTATAAATGCTAAATGAGCTAGGTTGATTATCAATGATAGAACATTCAGAAAAAGCCAGTGATAAGGGAATTAAGGACATTTAAAATTTTATGCATGTGTATGAGTTGATGGGTCAGCCAAAGCTGGTTAGCCCCTCTCACTAAGTTTTCTTGTCCATGTCTATTACTAAGATAGAATCTTAGATCTGGTTTGGTACTTTTCACTTGAGTTCAGTAAGAAACAGGATATTCTGAGCATAAACCCTGCAAGAAAAGTTCACTGTGTCTACATGGAGAATCCACTTTTCACAGACTGCAGACTGCCTGACTGCAGACGGCCTGTTGAATATTATTTAGGAAATCCTTGCTTTTTAGAAGAAGCAGAAATATGTTGCTTCATTCCACCTGTAAAAGAAAGTAAAAGCCTAAAATATTGAATGGACTTTTCCACTTTACCAACCAATCTTTTGAATCACCCAACCTATCTGAACTCTCTTCTCAGTTTCTTTCATACATTTTTAAAAGTTCAACACAAGACACTTTGTTTCTGTAAAAGTGAGAAAAACCAACCACGAGTGGCACATGTTCTTCAAATGAAGACCCTGACAACTTAAGGCTAGAACCTAAGTGAAAAATGAAAAAAAAAATCTAAAAAAACCAGAAAGTATAAAAAATGCTTAGATATTTGACTGTATATACTGAAGATACAGGACATTGTATATGGATGCTTATGACATAGAAATGTGAGTTTATGGTGTAGGAATGGTAGAAGTTAAGGGAAATGGGGTGTGTAACATCATCTTGAACCCTATTTATGGCATTTATACTTTATATATTTTTTCCTTTATATTTGTAGTGCTTAATTTGGTTATGAATCATTAGGCATTTTTTTTGTTGTAAAAAGCAGCAACATAGCATAATCTATAAATTGATAAGCACTCTCCTTACCATTCTTTAAAGTTAACTGAAAGCATTGCCACTTTGCCTGACTGATAGAGCATATCTACTCATATCCAAGTTCAGTGTTCAACTAACTCTGTTCAGATTTTAGGAGGTTATAGGAGATGTTTATTCTGTGGATGGCTTACTGCTTTCTTTGTTCTGACAGAAATATTTCCTTTTATCCTGTTTCATCTTCTTCCTCAATTCTCAGTGACTTATCTTTTTCTGCCTTAAGTGTTACTAATGGTTACCTCCACTCCTTTTATTTCCCTAATATTTTATTCACTGTTCACTCCAATACATCTTTCCCTCAGTTGTTCTAAAGCCTTTTATTTTCTTCACATCCAAATAACTCTTTATTCTCCTTTCCTTTCCACTAACTGGACTTGCTTTCTTCTTTAAAGGGCCATTTTTCAACGAGATTCTGGGATCAAAACATGGCATCCTACTATTTCCTCTAATGTAGCCTGCAGTGCTCTTTTATCATAGCCTTCACACTGAGGAAAAGCCCCCAACTCATGACAACTCAGCCAAAACTTTTTGGCTTCATTTAACTCTTGAAAGGAGAGCTGGGAAAGAGGAGTTAGGCCATTTTCCAATGAGAAGTACAAGAAAAGGGGGCAATATAGCTTAGAAGGTGGCTCACCTGAACAACCAAGACAGTACCTAGCTAGGTTGATAAATGAAAAATACCAAACAGAATATTCGGCCTTGTACTCAGCTCAGACAGACCTTCCTGACACAAAAGCCATCTGTGGTCACTGAATTTCCTAGGGTAATGCATACTCATAATTCCCCAGATTCTACAACTGAGAGTTGTGTTCAGCCCCCAGAATCCACAAGGCATACCCCATTGGCCACCACCCAACCATTACCAGGACTGTAGTTTTCTCTCCCCATCATTATCTTCCAAAGTTCACTTTTCCTGGGATTAACAGACATAAAAACAGAAAGATACACAAAGAGAAATTGCCACATCTGTGTTTATGTATAGCATGACATATACAAACAGACCTTAAAAGAAAGTATCTACATTGGTCAGGAAAAGCTACTAAGTTATAGTATCAAGGAACTCAGTGATCTCATACAATGTATCTTTCTTTCTTACCATGGTCATATGGATGCATACCAGGCTGTTTACCTTTGTGTCTTTCCTCCTACTGTGATCTGACACATAGAGGGTCATGAAAGAGTGTGGGGAAGGTAGCCAAATTACTTAATCATCTAAGCTCAAAAGTATGTGCTCCTTTCTGTCAGCAAATCTGACTACGTAACCAACCAAGCTGCAAGACAGCCCATAGATATATAGAGGTGCTAACAAAATGATGCCACCAAGTCCAAAAGAGACTCCTGACAAAGGTCAACATAGATCACAGGGGAACCAGGGTCTATGGATGAGAGTCCTTTTAAGCAGGATGTCAAGGTAAGGTACCTATTGTTCTTAGCAAAGGGTGCTTCCTACTTAACACTGCTTTCTTCTCCTTCTTAGAAACTCCCAGAAGAATAATGAAGGTAGGCCCCAAGTGTTCTTCCTAAGGATTATAATATTATGGTTAACATTTCACAGATATAAACTCCCACTGACTACCCATGCAGTTATGGTGTCACTTATGTTACCATGAATGAGTAATATGAATCCTCCAAGTGTGAATTATCTCATGTCTGTAGAAAGGGTAATCATGCTGCCTACTTTCAGAGCTAATCTGGAAATGGCGGAGAATATCCTTAGAACACATCTCTGTGTAGATGGAGCTACTATTAACATTGTTGTCATTGTTGCTGAAGCTTTGATGGTTATCACTCACAGACCTTACATAGATT
The DNA here is from genome assembly GCA_036346955.1 of Dipus sagitta. Classification (NCBI taxonomy): domain Eukaryota; kingdom Metazoa; phylum Chordata; class Mammalia; order Rodentia; family Dipodidae; genus Dipus; species Dipus sagitta. Next base: position 260,615,645 of record CM070770.1, on the reverse strand, counting down.
CAATATCAGACCCTTTGCACTGGGCTTGAAAGAAGAACAACCATGGTGCTATTATAACTCAGAACAATGGAGCTGGGGAGATGGCTGGATGGAAGAAAAGGCTTACTATAGAAGCATGAGAACTTAAATTCAGACCAGCAGACAGTCCTTAACGTGCTAGGCCTGAGGTCATGTGCCTATAATCCTAGCAGTAGAAGATGGAGGCAAGGATTATTCAGGTTTATAGGCAAGCTAGTCTAGCAGAAGAGAAGAGAAGAAAACCAAAGAAAGGAAAGAAAAGGGGTAAAAGGAAGGGCATGGAAAATAAATATAAAAAGGGGACTAGTGGCCGGGCATGGTGGTGCATGCCTTTAATCCCAGCACTTGGCAGGCAGAGGTAGGAAGATCACTATGAGTTTTAGGCCACCCTGAGACTGCCTAGTAAATTCCAGGTCAGCCTGGGCTAAAGTGAGACCATACCTCAGCAAACCAAAAAAAGGGGGGGTGATAAGGATATTATCATGTGCCCATTTTATAGACAAAGACACCTTAGACAGAGCTATGTGATTTGCCCAAAGTGATGTCTCATCACTTTGATAAATGGTAAATGATAGAGCTAAGATTTGAGTCTAAGACTGCAGGGCCATGGATCCATCCCAATATCCTATCATCTATACTTTTTTTCTTATGTTGATGCTGAAATAGAAATTTTCCAAAGCTTTCATCAACCTGAATGAAATAGAGAACTCACACAGCATAGTTATTTTTTCTGTTCATGAATAAATTAATTCTTTCTCTGTACTATAAAGAAGTAGCTCTTTTTCTTAGTTGTGAATTTATACAGACACTCCTGGCTTCCTACCATCCCCATATGATTGTGTCATCCAGACACGCCCTAGTCATGCCACCATGACACTGACCTTGGTCAGTATCCAGGTCATCCATGGAGCAAATGCAGTTGTATTAATCATATTTGTAGTTAACATACATGAGTCATGGCTTCTGAGGGTTTTTAATTGACTATAAATCACACAGGGAACTTGAAAAATGAAGGCAATTAATGAAAAAGCAATGTGAGAGGTGTTTTGCATCCTAACACGGGAAATACATTGCCAGGGAATTAAATGTCAAGACAAAGGCCCTTTCGACCCTGCTGAAAAGATTTCATTTGGAAGGCAATAAGTGGATGAACTTTCCAACCTAGCAGGCGGAGAGGTGCCTCTTTGCTGAGGTCAAGCTAATTTGGGCTTTTGTCTGTTGTCTGTATTTTCTACTTTAGAGAATAGAAAATTCCAGAGAACTACTAAAGTTCCTTTGCTTTTGAATTTCATATTTTGTGACACAAAAAATAACAAGGGCAGCTGGAAGATGGCTCAGTCAGTAAAGGGATTTATATGTAAGAACAAGGCCCTGACTTTAGATCTTCAGCACCATGGAAACGCCAGGTACAGTGGCACACATGTGACCCCAGCACTGGGGAGTTGAAGATAGGAGGATTCCTTGAGCTTGCTGGCCAGCCAGTCTGGCACAATTGCTCAGCTCCAGGTTAACTGATAGAGCCTGTCTCAAAAAAAAAAAAAAAAAAAAAAAGAAAAAGAAATGAGGTAGAGTGTGATTAAAGAAGATGCCCTACATTGACCTCTGGCCTCCATGTGTACACACATTCATGTGCACCAACATGTACACACATGAACATGTATATACATATGTACATAAACCACACATGCATACACACAAAAGAAAAAAATAAAATGATGTTGTTAATATCCTTCCTATTTTCTGCTTATCCTTCATACTCCTAACTTATATTTATTTACTCTGAGTTTGAGACATTGACTGCTGAGTGAAATTGTTTAATGTCACCTGTTGTGCAATGTGGACAGAGCTGAGAAAGGTCAAGAATTCAAGTGGTGTCTATGTTTTAAGCCATCAAGATGAATCAAGGAAAATCCCTCTAGTGCCATCTAATTCTGTCTGTCATTACGAAGTTGATTATACTTTGGGTTGGAACATTGCCCTGTGTTTACATGAAGAGTTTTTCCCATATATAAGAAGAGCTCTGTGGAAATGCACTGTCCTAGAGGTTTTTCCTTCCATCTCATCAATGTGTTTGTCACAGTTTAGTAATCAGTCAATTAGTATGTGTCAAGTTCCTTACAAATGGATTATTACTAACTACGTTATAAATGTAAATTAATATAATTAAATGACATTTAATAAATTAAATGAACACATATACATACACATAAGGGAGAGAGATACAATGAAAGGTTTCCAGATTGCTTTATTGGACTTGGGACGCAAGCTTTACTGTGAAGAATATGAAGTACACAAAGTAACAACAAAGTAAGGGCTGGACACTGAAGCAAGTAGAGCTCTTTCGGCAAAAGCTTTATTTTTCAGTCTTTTTCAAGGCAGGAATTCATGTATCCCAGGCTGGTCTTGAAATGTCTATGTAGCTGAGAATGGCCAGGTACTGGGATGCACCACCATACCTGGTTTATGCCATTCTGGGGATTGAACTCAGGGCTTTGTGAATGCTAGGCAAGTACACTACCACCTGAGCTACATCCCCGGCCCTAAGCATATGTTTTCTTACCAGCAGAAAGGACTAAGAACATAAGCCATATTATTAGGCTGCCAGCTCTTGAGCTAATCTGCCTGCAGTCTGTCCTATTTGGCTGCTCACTGCCCTACTCTGAAGTATTCAGTAAAAGGAATTTGTTATCAGCATTGCAAAGGCCACTTTTAAAAATCATAGGTTTCTAAGAAGACCTAGATTAGAAATATAGATCTCAGAGGCAGGCTACCTAAGTTCAAGTTCAAGGGCAACCCATTATTTTGCATATGGGAAAAAATGAAATGCACCAAAACAAAGCCTCATTATACTTTGGTTTCCTCCTTTGAGAAAATAATATTGTAATAGTGGATGCTGTAGCAGGTTGTTTATTAAAAATGAATATTAATCTTTGCAGAGGTCTTTGAACAGAGGCTGGTCTGTACTAAGTCCTGAAATATTAGCTTGCATAAATAGCATAGGTATAACTGAAGCTCAGGCCATACGTAGGCTCACTTACCTTTTCTGTTCTGACATCCAGTAGTCCTTGTTCATGTTACCTACTCCTCCATGAAGTTGTCAAGGCTCTGTAAGGGTGTGTGTGTGTGGGTGGGTGTGTAAATCAAATGGTGTGTCATAGAAGACAAACCACACATGATTCTGACATGACACAACTACTTGTGGCCACAGCCATCATTCTGGACAAGGAGACAGGACAGTGTGAAGATATAAAGGGCCTGAACTGGCTACTGTCAGTAGTTATGACTTCATATTCTAGAATGATGTCAGCAAGGATGTGAGGAATCAGAACCCTTATACTACTGTTGGAATTAGAAAGGTGCAGGTATTCTGGAAAATCATCCTATTATTGGAACAACTAAACAGAATTACTGTATAACCCAACCTCTCCCCTCCTATGTATATACCTGTAATTGGTGAAAGGTGTCAATGTTTTGAGCTGCCAGTGAAGGTGGCATATCTGCACATATTTTACATGTGTAAAAATGGTGGCTGGCACTTGGGAGTTCAGAGTGGGAGGCAGGTGGAGTGGAAGAACAGTAGGGTTTTGGAAGGCCTGGAACCATTTCAGAAATTCAGAAATTGGAATGGTTAAGACACATCAAAGCAGAATGCATGGTATGGGGAGAAATTAACATGATTAGGGATCCCCCAAGAGAATGCCCTCAGACTGAGTAGCTAGGGGATAGGGTCAAGTCATCTTAGCCATTTCCAGTTAAACTCTGACTCTGACTTCCCTTTATCCCCCCATTTTTATAACAAGGACATATTAGGACTATTTGTGTTATAAGGAGCCATAACTCAACTTTAATCAACTATTGCAAAAAAAAAAAAACATGTAATTCTGTCATCTTCTACCATGAAAATTCCAAGGCTTAAGTTGAATTTAGGTATTAGAGTATTTTGTAGACCCAGGTTTAGATACTCCAATGACATCACAATACCCTCACCATTCCTCAGCTTTGTTTTCTGAAATATTCATCCTTATTCTCAGATGTACTCACTCCAAGATGGCTGCAGGTACTTCTCACCTTTCATTCTTCCCGTTCAACCACCTGTAGACTTTCTTTCCTTAGTGTTCCAGCAAATATCTCATAGTTAGCTGCTTGGATATATCTAGGATATGTACAACTCTTTAATCAGTCACAGTGCCCAAGAAGACCTAATGATTTTTGCCATAAAAAATGGAGATGTCTGTCCTCCAAAGAAGAAAACAATGCTGGGCTGATGTAAGTAAGAGAATCCCACAGGATGCTGTACTCTCTTGCTAAGGTTTCTTTCTATTACTAACATCCTGTGAATACCGGCTGTGCTCCATGCATGAGAATTTTTAGAACCCAGCACACATGGAAATGCAAATGCCTTAGTGGCTGGGGGTGAGGACAGCCATCACGTCATGCCAGGTTTCTCACTGGTAATGCTGGTGAGCAGATTGCTTAATTAAGACCGTCAAATTCTAAGTGCTGCCATCTGGCCTCACTCTTCAACCTGTTGAGTGTCTTCACTCACATGGTCTTGGAGCTGTTATAAATCTCTTTTGTTTCTGTTTTTCTTCAAGGGATTAGGAATACAGGAACATACGGATATACAGGAGCATCTCCTAATTGAAGGCATCAGAGCCACATGAATCAGGCTGCTTAATGAGCGAGGAAGCAAGATATAAATTGGGAAAGATTAAGCATGGCTTTAAATAGTATGAGGAGGCAGAAGATCTTATTATCCTGTAGCAGATCAAATACACACACCCTAATAACTGTGGCAGTGCCCTCTGTCTGTCCTTTTCACCTTCATTTTCATGGAAATTTCTTGTTGGCTAAAGATCAAAAAGGGGGAGATGTGTAAATAATTGCCAGCGAAAGGATTCCCCAGCATCCGCAGCATTCTTCTATTGGGCCAAGTGTGAGGGCTGGGGAAATGGCTTAATGTATAAGGTACTTGCTGTATAATCACAAGGATCCAAGTTTGGTTCCTCACCATTCACATACAAGCTGAATATTGTGATGCACTGCTAGAGAGGTGGAGAAAAGTGGATCCCTGGAGCTTAACTGACCAGGCAGATTAATTCAGTGAGCTCTAAGTTCAATAAGAGATCCTGTGTCAAAAAAAAAATTAGGTAAAGAGCAATTGAGGACTTCTATTTTGTTGTCTAGCTTTCACACATATGTGCACAAATATGCACAAATGCCCCCCTACACACATATAAACATGCATGTGTGCACATACTACACATGCATGCACATGCCAAAAAGGAAAACAATAAACATATGTTTAATACTTTTATTAATTTATTAGAGACAGAGAAAAAGAGTGAGGATAGGCACACCAGGGCTTCCTACCATTGCAAACGAACTCCAGACACATGCTTCACTTTGTGCATCTGGCTTTTATGTGGGTGCTAGGGAACCCAACATGGGCTGTCAAGATTTGTAAGCAAATACCTTTACCATTCAGACTTCTCTCCAGCCCCAACATATATATATATATATTTAAAAAATGTGACCAAGTTTACATTTTGGAGATAGGAATATGGGATTGGACAGGAGAAGACATGTATTGAGACTTTATCATTCATTTATTCAGTTATTCAAGAAGCACCATGTGACTAACTGCCCTGTACTGAAACCTTTGCTCAGCAAGAGTGATGAAGCTCTGCACCATATCAGGAGGGCATCTACCTTCTGTGCTGCACTTTGTTCTAGTGGAGAGGGAAGAAGTCATGGTGGAACCAGCACCAAGGGAACAGTGCTGCTTCTGGAAGCAGCAGAGGGTTATGACTCTGTATACTCCCATACTACTCCCCTTATGGTGAGCAGCTTGGTAAGTGACATCCTGGAAGCTCACTCCTAAAAAGTGACCAACTGCTGCACCAGCTGATTTTTTTTTCATCTGAAACCAAAACAGCTGTCATCCATCCAGGTTCCTCTGAATGACTCATGTCAGCTGATTCATAAGGCCTCCTTGAGGGTCTATTTTTAGCTCAAGGTTTCAATTTTCATATGTATATAGTAAATTACATGAGGGAAGGGAGACTTCCAAATGAGGAAACACTGATTCTGAACAACATGAAAGAAATAATTACTGCTTAAAAAACAGTTCAAAATATGAGTCAAACCATCCAAGGAATATTATTAGCTCAGCATTTTTATTTGCAATGGAGGAAAGTACATTAAAACAGACAGAGAGGGTAAGTGGGGATAAATTCTGCCATGGAAGGGACTCAGCAGCAAACTTAAGGTGCTGAAGAAGAAGAGTCTAAGAGAGGGGCCTGAGAGTAGCTGGGATTGTAGTGGTGGCTGAATGTTCATTGGGCTGCATGGCTGAGCGGCCAAATCCCAGAGTCCAGAGACCATGGAGAGCATGGGCTGGAGTCACGCCCATGCTCACACCCAAGATGGAAGAGAAGCAAGAGCTTCTGTGTGGCAGCATGGAGTTGTGTTAGCTCCTTGATCACTCTGTCAAGCATTTTCTTCCTTAAGAGGCAAGACCTTAGCAGTTCTAGAGAAGTGATGTCCAAGGACAAAGTATAAAGTTTTTATTATTATTATTATGTTAGACATTGTCCTCTTGAATTTTGTGACAGACACTTCCAGGCTTTTTTTCCCATCACATGTAGTTGGCCACCTTTTACTGGGTGGGCATGGCATCTGTGCATATCTAAGGAGACAAGGGACCTGTTCTCTGGTAAAAATTACTCTCTAGATATAATTGTAAAACTTGGTGACTTAGTTAAGATTTCAAAAACCCAAGTGCAAGTCTTGGAAGAAAGAAATTTAATTGAAGGAAAATTAAACTTAAAAGAAGGATATTATGCAGATTAAAGTTTCATCTAAACACTTTAAAAATGAGGCTTTGAAGAGGAGAGAAACAAGAGACCTCCCCCCGCCAAGGGCTTGAGTAGTGGGAACTCCTAGGGTAAGAATGGTGATTTCCAAACTTAGAGTGTTTCACTTTGGTTGGCTTCAATATATTTCACATGAAGACTTTTTTGTAAAAAGCAAAACATAAAAAAAATCAAATATTTTCAGTATTTAACATGTGACTAACAAATATAAAATAAAATGAGGCCAAAGACTTTTACTATTAAAACTCAACAATTAGAAAACACACAATACAAGAGAGCATTATAGTACCCTCAGCACTCCCGAGACTGAGGAAGGAGGGTCTCACTTGTGAGGACAATCTGCACCCCACAGCTAGAAACTAGCTCGAAACAAGTGGTAAGTTATGTTGCAAAGAACATTTGAGTATCTCTGCAAACCACTCAATAATAAAGAAAGGTGGCTTAGAGTAAATTTGCAAGGTCATATCAAAGTTTAATGTCCAAAAGATTGAGAAACTATAAGCTTCAAAATTAATATGGCTTTTTTCTCTACAAGACAGAAACTTCAAAATTAATGTCATCTCACTAAGTCTGCATCCTCCAATGAACAGTCAACAATGAAGTGGCAGATCACATTTTCCTAGGTTCTTAAATAATCCTTCAACACATATGTTAACACTTTCTATGTGGCATTAAGAAGATGAACCTCTCACATTTTGGTCACATTTTCAACTTTTAGATATTTTACCCTCAATAATATGATAAAATAATTACTAAAAAATGAAACAAATACTTAAAAACCTGTGAATTTAAGCTTTAAAAATGAAATACAATAAGCATAAAATTAATGTGCTTTATTGTGTTTCAATTGCTGTTCTTGTAAGGAATTATTTTTTAAATTTTTTGTTTATTTTTATTTATTTATCTGAGAGCGACAGGCAGAAAGAGAGAGAGAGAGAGAATGGGCACACCAGGGCTTCCAGCCACTGCAAACGAACTCCAGATGCATGCACCCCCTTGTGCATTTGGCTAACATGGGTCCTGGGGAATCCAGCCTTGAACCGGGGTCCTTAGGCTTCACAGGCAAGAGCTTAATCACTAAGCCTTCTCTCCAGCCCAGGAATTCTTAATAAGAGTTTGGGTGTAGCCCATCACCCATATTGTTAGTCTTGGGAATCCTTGAATGGCTCTGGTCCAAAGACCTTTAAGTTTCAGGAGTCTCCATTCAAACTCCTGGTAGAGCTGCTAATGATAATAGCACTGGGCAGAAGCATGCTTTGTGATCTAAAGACAGGTCTGCTCATCAGACACGGGGAGCTCAGTCTCTTAAGAAGGGGTTCTGAGCAGGTAAAGCTCAGAGCATGCATGTACTTCCTGAGTACTAAGAGCTGGCTCATATTGAGCTCTGACTAGAAGTAAAAGTTTCTTGTAAGTCATGCTGAAGCATCATGTGTGTGTCACATTTGTGGATCTAGTACACACAGCTCAGGTAAATCATAGGAATGCAAGGATGTGCCAAAGCACCAACAGGTGCCCTTTCCATAGGGGAAGATGCTGCCTTGGCAGGTTCTCTACCATGTCTCAGAGCTGGGAGTCAGAGCAGATATTCTCAAGGCTTTCTGAAGGGTTTAGCCCCCAAGTGATTTAAGGCAGGAAACTGGCTGGCATTGGTGTGTGATCTACTGACTTAGAACTGCTAAGTGCAGCAGGATGAGGGCACACAGGTATGTCCTATGAGTAGGTTATTGCTTGATGAATGAGCCATTTGTTTCAGTGAGAAGACTGTTGACTCAAATAAATTGATCTTTATGAATTTCCTGAAACATGTAGTGAAGTTATTACTGGCTTAGAGTCTTGCTTCTTGGGAAGAATTTTCTGACACCAAGCAGTTAAGTAAGGTGATCTTTGTGGTTGGTATTCATAAATGTGCTGTGCTGAAGTCGGTTGTCTCCATTCTCAGTTGTAGCCATTTGGATTTGGTTTAAGTTAGCATTTCCCCAACTTCTGTCTTTGGAATGCTTTGTTGTTGTTGTTGTTATTTGTGGTGTGTACTCCATGTGCACACATGAGGGAGGCCAAAGTACACTGAATATCCTATACAACCTTTCTGTCTTATTTTCTTCAAACAGGCTCTCTCACTGAAGCTGAAACATGCACTGGCTTTTGGTTAGACTGGCTGACCAGGAAGCCCCAGAGATCCTCCTGTCTCTGCTGTGTCCGTACTGCCTTTACAAGTACATGTGGCTATGCCTGGATTTTTTTTTTCACTTGTGTATGTGGTGCATGTGTGTGTGTGTGTGTGTGTGTGTGTGTGTGTGTGTGTTATGGAGTATACATGTGTCTGTGTCCTTGCATTGACCCATACGCTCTCCTGCAGCGGGTGTCACTCACTTGCAAAGGACAGAGTGGAAACTTTGGGCAAACCACTCCATTACATTTCCCGCTGGTCTTGTTTTGAGGCAGACTCTTCTTTTACTAGCTTGCAGGACCCCAAAGATTCTCAAGTCTCTGTTCCCCTGCAGGACTTAGGTTAGGGTCACTCATGTCCACTTCTTGCTATTTCATGTGGTGCCTGCAGACGAGGGATTTAATTCAGTCTCAGGCTCCTTCAGGCCCTCATGCTTATACAGGAAGTACATTTCACCACTGAGCCATTTCTGCAGATCCTGGAATGATGTTCTTCAGAATGGTAACAGCAGTGAAAAGGAATGAAATATTCTGAAGTCAGTGAGAAATGCTGTTGATATTTTGTTTGTTTCTTTTATGACTATTTTAATAGTCTAGATTTAATTTATTTTTATTTGTTTTCTGACTAAAGCCTTTTCATAACTCTACAATGTAAAAATGCACAATGAATATTCTAGAAGGCATGTAGACACACCCCTATAAATTAGTTCCTTCCCAATATCTTCCTCATTACACTAAGGTAACAATAAAGGAGTTATGTTAGTTATTATTCTTATTATTCTAACCAAATAACCAAGAATAAGCAACGTAAAGGGGGAAAGGTTTATTTTGGCTTACATCCTAAGAAAGGACACTGTCCACCATGGCCAGGAGGGTATAGCAACAGGAGCATGTGGCAGGTGGGTCCTAGAATTGTGTCTACACTCAGCGAGCAGAGAGCAAAAAAACAATGGGGCCAGTGTATACTACTTCAAGTCCAGCCCCCACGGACTTACTTAAAGGTTCTGCAGTCTTCCCAAACAGCACCACCAACTGGGGACCAAGTGTTAAGACACATGAGCCTATGGCGGTTGGTTTACATTCAAACTGTCAATAATTCAAAATACATGCAACTCCAAGATAACAGCAAGCTGGTTGTGGACTCCTTCTGAGACCTAAGGAACTTTCAGCACTCTCTCCATCCCCATCATCATCCCTTTGCTCTGTCATCCAGGCCTCAAGTCGCCCAGGATGAAGGGACCTTCCCTTCTTCAATTCCCAAATGAGTTCTACCTGAGGCTTATGTGAAAATGTTTGCAATTAGGAAGCCCTTTCTCTTCCAGTAAACCCTGGCTTTCAGACTTTTGTTTCACTAAATTCTTGAGACGGAATATTGAATGTTTCACTTTCTTTGCATTACTGATTCAACATCCAAATCCTCCCAAAGACAGCAGATGCCTCTGGCAGAAGAGGGGAGAGGTCAGCTTAAAATCCAGGAAAGAATGGTACACAAACATTTGAATACCATCTACTCTGTCCCTGGAAAACAAACCAGACTTCCAAGTTGATGAGTAGAGGAAAAGAAGATGTATTCCAGAGCTCACTGTGGGTCACAGCTCCTAACATCAACCTGTCATGGACAGAATTCTGTGAGGAACTAATGTGGGGCTTTGAGTACAATCTGAAGCATAGATTCTGGTCAATGGTAGGCACAGGGAGACACCAGCCAGCTAAGATACTCACTCTCTGGAGGCTATTAGTGAGCAGAGGACAAACATTCAGATAAGTTTATGTTTTTTTTCCACTCTAAAATACCAAGACCCCAGCAACCACAGTTCCATCACACTGGGTATCACTTGAATATTAAATATCAAGATGTTTAAAAGAAGGTCGGGCTGATTTTGCTGATCATATGGGCTTATTGATATTATGAGCCTCCCAGCTTCTCGGGGCTACAAGGGTTTCTGTTGATACAAATCCCCATTTCCCAAGGCAGCCCCTCCTCTGAAGCCATGCCACCAACTGCATTCTGGACCTGTACTCCCAGTATGCACCTCCTCCTCATAGTCAGAAGGATTGGACACTGCCTGTGGCTTAACAGGCTGGACATCAACTTCTTAGTGTCTCAGCTCTGGCCTGGTAACATCAGAGGCTGAAAAAACACCTAGGCTCTGGGGCCCTAACTGGCCCAGATTACAGGCTATTTTAATTATCATTATTTTTTAGTTAGTACAGAAAATAATGAATATCTTTCTGATCATTCATATACCTATGTCACTGAAACTTACTCACATAGTCACCTCTCCCAGTACTAGTCTCCCAGTGTCAGCTTCAGCCATGGCTAGCTCTGTAAACTACTTGGCTTTTCTGAATTTCAATGCTTTAAAAGGAGAGGCATGCCCATTCTAACTATCTGCTTCTCTCTCTGCTCTCTCCCTCTCTCTCAAATAAATAAAACTAAAACATTTGTTTTAAAAAAAGAGATTAATCTGGCATGTAATCCCTGCCCAGGAAGTGGTGATTTGTGATTGGTTTTGTTCATTTTGTTAAGTGTGTGTATATGTATGGTATGTATTCATGTGTATGTTAGTGGATATGTATGCATGTCCACACACACATGAGTAAAGGCCAGAGGACACTCTCAGGTGTCATCCTCAAGTACATGGGCCCACTTGTTTGGATGGCCAGAGATCTCCAGGGATACTCCTGTCTCTGCCTCCCCAGTACTAGGATTACAGGTGCATGGTACCATGCGTGACGTTTTATGTGGGTGCTGGGGATTGAACTCAGATCTTCATACATGAATGATATTGTGCTATCTGTCCAGTCCAAGGGTCTTTCTTTATATCAGTTAATGTAACTTGACACTAGGTTTCCAAACCTCTCCTAGAGCCCTAATGACACTGATGATATGTGTGAGTTTTACCAGCCTCTTCATACCCTCTAGATGATTTCTTCCTTTTTGCTGAGGAAGGTGTTTACTTCTCAGGCTCCATTGTCTATCTCCTCCCTCCTATGGAACCATCAACCTTTTCCAGTGGCTTCCAGCAAGTCTTTTGCTGAAGAGGCTGAATATTTTCAGTGCACTGTTCAACTTTCATGTTATGCTTATGTAGGACTAGGTGAGATTGACTATTCCATGTCTCCACGGTGCTGAAGTGGATGCTGAAAGTAGCCTCTGCCAAGTTCCTTCTGGTTCAGGCCGAGCACATATAAATGAGATTTGAATGGGAATGTTTGCTCTGTTCTTTTGGTGATGGATTTAAGGAAATGAAAAGTAGCAAATTGCTTAGTTTTTGGAGCTTTGCCAGGTCCGTCCTAGCGATAGATAAGGCTTGGTTGATTGGAAAAGGCCAGCTGCTACTCTAATAGCCTAAATCAATGACCAACAGTGCCTGATTAGCCAACATGTTTTGCTCACTGTAGTGAAAAGCATCTTATAATTATAAATTAATAATATTTCTATCATATGCTAATATGATGGCATATTCTATAAGTTCATCAGATCCTTTATGACCAGCAGCATCACTAAGGTGAATTCTACTTTTATGAAATAAAGCAAAGAATAGCCTTTGGAAGACTTAGATTAAACTTTTGCTTTGAGTGAAGGGGTTTACTCTCAAGACCTCACTCAAACGGCTTGAATTGTAGCCAGCACCCAAAGCTGTGAAAACCCAATGAAATCAAGCCACTGAGAGCATTGGTAAGCCTTTATGCACTGCTTTCTGTGGTGCAATGCCTCTTAAGAAAGATTTCTCTAGTGTTTATATTGACTTTTCCAATGGAATGCATAGTTGTCTTTATTGTTTCAATTTAGTTCTCAGAAATTAGTAGTTTCTTTTTTTTTATTTTTAAAAATATTTTTACTTACCAATAAGGAGAGGGAGGGAGGGAGAGAGAGAGAGAGAGAGAATGAGTGACTGAGTGAGTATGAATGTACCAGGGTCTCTTGCTACTGCACACAAACTCCAGACACATGTGCCACTCTGCGCATCTGGCTTTTACATGAATACTCAGGAATTAAACACGGGCCGTTAGGCATAGCAAGCAAGTGGCTTTAACCACTGAGGTATCTCCTCAGCTCTCCATTATTCTCATGTAGTAGATTTGGAAAAGGCACACTGTCAAGGTGATCAGTGGCTGGGCTTATCCAGTCTGTGATGACTTCAGACTGAGCTTAAGAGTGTGTCATAGGTCAGGGTCTTTGTCTCCAGATTGATAAGCTAGACGTTGAGATTGGTGTGCAGGAAGTTTATTAGAGAGTGCCTGATGACTGGGATTTGGTTCCTTAGTACCCGAGTAAAGTGAGATGCAGAAAGTGACACATGTGTCTAGAGTTCATTTGTAGTAGCAGGAAGCCCTGGCATGTTCTCTCTCCTCTCTCTTTCTCTCTCTCTCTCTCTCTCTCTCTCTCTCTCTCTCTCTCTCTGTGTGTGTGTGTGTGTGTGTGTGTGTGTGTGTGTGCACACGCACATGCGCGCACACTCTGGGAAGCAAGGAAACAGGGCTGAAGTGATAAGAAGTGCTCAGAATCTCACACATTCCCATCAAAGATTCAGCCAACCTCTGAGGAGGACTAAAGCCGGGCAATCCTTCTGGGGTAGTCATAAGTTGAGACTAGGGTGTTGGAACTTCATAATGACATACTGATCTTTCATGGCCTGTCAGCTATGGGAAAGGGACATAACTGTAGGAAAGATTCTAAGCCAAGGCAAGTCCCTAGAGGATGGACAGTCTTGAGCATGGTCCTCCACTGCTAAAGACTAACAGGTTGCAGATCCCTTACAGATTCCACTGCAGACAGGGAAAAAACAAAACAGTATGTAGCCCAACATGCTTGTGCAGTTTCCATTGCCCTTGGAGTCACCCACATTCCTTCTGCTGTTTCCTGCCTGACCCCTATTCTGCATGTGGTAACAGAGCATCAACCCATTTGTACCACTGACACCCCTGTCTCTTCTAGATACTGTCTATGAGCCGCCTTGTCCCTTCAGATCCTGGAATGAACCTGGACCACTACACCTTCTTTTGCTTTTTAAAATTAATTGCTTTTGTCAGCATATGAAATGAATTTCCTTATGGCATTGCTCATTCACCCCTACCACTTATCCTTCCACTTCTCTTTTCCTCTCTCAAGTAGTCTCCCTTCCACTTTTAGTTTACAAGTGTGTATGTTTAAGTTTAGAATCTATGTGCAAGAGAAAACACCCAAAATTTTGTTTTTCTTCTACCCTGTCTTATATCCTCCAATATAGTCTCACTTTGACTTTTATGTCATATATATATATATATATCCAGATTCTGAGTATAAGAGAAAATATGCAGTAAATATTTTTTTCCTAAGTCTGGCTCATTTCACTTAACATGATTTACAGTTCCATCCATTTTGCTGCAAATGACACACAATTTTATTTTTATTTACAGCTGATTCAAACTTCAGTTTGTGAATGCATTTCTCTGTGCCATGTTTTCTTTATCCGTTCTCTTGTTGGAGGACATCTAGAATGGTTCCATATCTTGGCTTTGTGAATAATACTGTACTAAACACCAATGCACAAGTATGTCTGGTATATGGGCTTAGATTCCTTCACCCACTGCCACTTCCTGTGGAAGTACTACTGTGTTGCTTTTCTTGTTAATCTCTAATCCATTTAATTCCTATCTTTCAGTAAGCTCACCTTCCAAGTATCTTATCATCCACTTTTGTATGTGATGATATATATGAGCATGACTACTTTGTCCATGTTTGTGTTGTTATATTTGAATGAGTCCTCATCTGAGCATACCTCCTCGAATAAAAGTCATTGAAGTATTGTAAAGCAGATATAGTTCAGTATGCCAACACAGAAATAGTTTTCTAAGCAGAAGATACCCATACAAACCTTAACGTTTATTTTTTTTTTGGAAAGAAATGAAGATATACCTGAGTGTTCTACAGGAAAATAGATACATGGAAAGTGGAACTCATAAAAATAAATTTGTTGACTCATCCATCTGCACTCTTGACAGTGAAAGCAGAATCCATCTCGGGAAGTTGAACTTGGAAATGAACCTGCCTCTGATGGAGCATGTTTGATTTTAGGTGTGACAGGCTAGTTCAGAGAATCCTCACACTGGCAAAATAAGAGGCTAGGTGACTTGGGAAGCATTTACAAAATACTTCCTGTGGACACACACTCTTCCCCATGTTCCTGGCTGTTCTACATTCAGTGTGACCCATCTATGAAGAGTAAATGCTGATGTTGAGAATGACATTTCACAAAAGAGAAAAGAACTCTGACTGAATATCTCACTGTGATTGGAAATATAGGAACTCTTGTGTACATGTAGTTTGTGTTGATTTGCTACAGTCGATAGTGTGCTTGTACAGACCCAATCCATACTCCACTCTTTCAGAGTGAATATGTACACCCTCACACTCAATTTTATGCACAAATATATTACTGAAAACATGATTGATAATAGAAAACATTCAGAAACAACTCATGGAAGGTCACATAAATTCAAATGATATATAGACGTGATATATAGCCATGAAAATGTCCCTGTTCCTGAATATATTTAAAATGCCATGATCAAATGGCAATTTTAAAAACAGGAAAAACATAAATATAATATTTGTTTTTAAATTCCAACTGGAAAATACTTCTCTGGCAAGTCCTCAACATCAATACTATACATTTTTTGTTAAATGATTACATACTTTTAATAACCTAAAGACATATCAAGACACAAGACTATTTTTTTCAATATGTAGCTTAATTTTTTAATTTTTTAACTTTATTTTTATTTATTTATTTGAGAGAGAGAGAGAGAGAGAGAAAGAGACAGAGAGAGGAAGAGAGAGAATGGGTGCACTAGGACCTCCAGCCAGTGCAAGCAAACTCCAGACACATGTGCCCCCTTGTGCATCTGGCTTACATGGGTCCTGGGGAATCAAACCAAGGTCCTTTGGCTTTGCAGACTAACGCCTTAACCACTGGGCAATCTCTCCAGCCCATGATGCTTTCTTTTCAAACATTTTTTGTTTTTTATTTACTTATTTGAGAGGGACAGACAGAGAGAGAAAGAGGTAGAGAGAGAGTGAGAGAGAGAGAGAGAGAATGGTTGTGCCAGGCCCTCCAGCCACTGCAAATAAACTCCAGACACGTGTGCCCCCTTGTGCATATGGCTAACATGGGTCCTGGGGAATTGAGCCTTGAACTCTGGGGTCCTTAGGCTTCACAGGCAAGTGCTTATCCACTAAGCCATCTCTCCAGCCCCATGATGCTTATTTTAGATGAAGAAAGAAAACCAAAGTCCATTACCTGTAGGAAGCACCCACCCTGGGGATCTATTTAATTTTCCCCATGTCTCTTCCTCTCAAGGTAACATCATCTCTCTCAGGGAGGTCATATGGCCTTAAGAATCCTAGGGTCTGCCCCTGACTAAATGTGTGAACAAGTTAACTCATTTCTTTGCATCTTGATCATGCTCTTGCTATCAGGACGATGGACACCAGTAATCAACCCCATTTTTACAAATTAAATGAAGTAATTCATTTGAGCAGAGTGTACAGGAAGAGCACACATTAGGCATGGGTTGCAATACATGCCTGCTAATATGGCCATGATGTTATGAGCACTGTCATTATTAATATAACTTGCTGGGATTTAAACACAAGGAGTGATATGCAGGAGGTCCTTTAGCCCCTTTACCATACCACTTACCCCAAGAGTAGCTGAGGCACCTGGAAGCTGGAGGTGTGGCTTAGCTCCTGCAAAATGCTGCCACACCTGTGATTCTCCCCTTTCTCCCATTTTGTTTCTCAGGGGTGTCTATCTAAAGTAGGTTCTTTCATCAGATGTGGGAGAAGTTGGAATTGCATTCCAATTGAAGAATCTTCAAGAAAAATAACTGACTATGACATGCTAATAGGTCCACATCTTGCTTTTTGTTTTTTTTGTATTAAGCATATGTTTGTCAAAGAGTGACTGATGACTGAACACTGGGTACCAGAAAGTCACTGAGTCTGAGTAATTTTCTAGATAGACATTCTGGATTGGTGTTTGGCATTTTTCCTTGACAAGAGGCACATCATATACATCAAAAAGATAGATTTCTGAAAGATAGTGTGGCAAAATATTAGCAGAACTTGTTTTGGGGTGATTGAATTATAGACAGTATTTGCTTTCTTCCTTGATTTTCTCTTATCTTTTTTTTTTAAATAGAAGCTTTGTAATTTTAATTTTATAAGAAATGCAACTAAGATTTTGTTAAAACCCTGTGTCTTAACAATATACTACAGAGAAATACTATGGGTTCAGCAAACTTGGTTTACTGAAGGCTAGAATATACCACACATTATCATGCACAAAGGAGATTTATTTTTTTCTTATATAAGATTCACATAAGAGTTTTTATCAAACAAATAGCAGGGATTTTTTGAGCATGTAAATTATGATTCAATTTACACTTCTCTCTTCATGAGTTGCTGCATGGTGTGAAACACAGTACACAAGTGTTACAAAGATATTAACATAATAATAAGTGCCAGCCTTCACTACACAGTATTACTGGAGGACAGGCAAGGTTCCAACTGCTGTACTGCCCCAGCTGTCCTTTCAGCCTGGGCACTAACCAGTCCCCCTGAGCTGCTGGCATCCTAAGATTACGCAGATCTGATCCAGGTGGTCTGATAGAGAGTCACTCTGACCTCTGCAAAGTCTGACCACTAGCAATAGCAATGCAGTTTCGCGAACACATTGGAACGTGGCCAGTTATAAGCAGACGTCACTTCTGCAGGCTGGGTCGGGGGGACAGGTGGATGTGCTCTCCATTCTCACCTAGGCCAGAGAAAATAATGTAGGGTGACACATTTATTTATAGCTTCTCCTCATAACCCCTTTCTCCTTCTTTTTCTCTCTCCCATACTCCTTTATTTCTTGTACCCCCCCACTTTCTCCCTTTGTTTTTGAAAAGGAAGCCCAAAAGATATAGTTTTTTTATAACATTTTGTCCTTAATTAAAAAGAACATCCATTAATACTTTTAAATAGATCTGTTTTTTTATTTTCTGTGGTAGGCATCAGCACATGCTATGTATGTATTCTACCACTGAGATAATCCACCAGCATTCCTACTAGAGTTTTTACTGAGCTAATCTACCAGCATTCCTACTAGATTTAAAAAAAATTTTTTTGCTTATTTTTATTTATTTGTTTGAGAGTGACAGAGAGAGAAAGACAGAGATAGAGAGAGACAAAGACTGGGCACGCCAGGGCTTCCAGCTACTGCAAACGAACTCCAGACATGTGTGCCCGCTTGTGCATTTGGCTAACATGGGTCCTGGGGAATCAAGCCTCAAACCAGGGTTCTTAGGCTTCAAAGGCAAGCACTTAACCGCTAAGCCATCTCTCCAGCCCCCCTACTAGAATTTTTACTGAGCTAATCTACCAGCATTCCTACTAGAATTTTTTACCAAACCATTTTTTTTTTTACTATTTGCTCTCTCTCTAATCTGAATAATGTCTGGTCTTTTTCTTGGGATATTAACAGGGAAAATAATATTTTGATTTTATTTTAGATGAGGCTGTTTTGATTTTAAAAAAGCATGTATAAGCCTTCTCTTTTAATACAAGGATTCAGTAAATCCTATAATTTGCCTCTAATGTATATGTGGGTGTGCAGAGACCTGTCCTATGAGAGAGTTCACTAATTTCAATAACCTGGATTTTATGATCACTTTCTGTGGGTCAGAGAGATGAGGTTTTATACAATGTCATCACCTGAGGCTGTGGCAATGGGGTTTCACACCATTAAATTCAGAAGGCATAAGAGAAGAAATAAAAATTAGAGGACTCAAAATACATGCAAGTTTCATTGTGGAAAATTTGACCAACAAGACATGATATTGGGAATGTCCTCTTATGACTCACTGGCCCTTATGTATGATGCACTCTCTGTGTTAGCCATCATTTTCTATTGCATCATCATCACTGGTCATCTGCTCATCATTGTGACCATATTTAGGAGAAAGCAGTCAGTGTGGTGGAGGCAAAGTTATACTTGTGGTTAGATAGCAACCACCAAGGGAGTTTTGTGAAACGTGGGCTGCCAGGCTCTTTGCCCAGGGGTTCATACCAATAGTGATCATGATGGAGCAGAATTATACCTCCCATCTGATTCTAATGCAAGGGGGTGTGAAGATGACATTGCAGTAACCAGCTCACTTTTTTTGTCCCCTTTCAGTCTAGACAGGTGTGACTATGCAACTCCATCCCCTCTCAAGTGTACTATGTAGTGGTCTGTCTGAGGGGCTTATAACCCCATATATGGTTTGTAGGACTATTCTGATGGTTAAATGAGAGAGTGCATGCAGCATGAAACAGACCTTTATGTCCCCATTTTGATTGTCTTAGTCATTATTGTGTCCTCAGTCCTCACTCTATGAATGGACAGCATTATTTGGCTTCATGTTTATAATCAATTTACTTTTATGTGTAGGGTGTGTGCATGTATCCAAAGGTCAATGCCAAATGTCTTCCTCTATTGCATTAGACATTTTTAAATATTTTATTTTTATTTATTTATTTGACAGTGAAAGGGAGAGAGAGAGAGAGAGAGAGAGAGAGAGAGAGAGAGAAAGAGAGAGAGAGAGAGAATGGGTGTACCAGGGCCCCTAGCCACTGCAGACGAACTCCAGACACGTGCACTCCCTTGTGCATGTGGCTAATGTGGGTGCTGGGGAATTTAACCTGGGTCCTTTGGTTTTGCAGGCAAATTCCTTAACCATTAAGCCATCCCTTCAGCCCCACATCTTTTTTTTTGAGACAGGGTCTCTCACTGAACCTGGAGCTCAGGGATTTGACTAGAATGGCTAGCCAGCATGCCCTGGGATCCTCCTATTCTACCTCTCTAGCATTGAGATTATAGGTGTGTGCCTCCACATCCAACATTTTATGTGGGTGCTGGAATCTGAACTCTGTTCCTCATGCTTGTGTGGCAAGTACTTTACCCTCCAAACTATAGCTGTCTCCACACCTCCAGTATTGAGATTTAGGAAACATAACAAAATGCTGCAGAGCTCCCCACTGGCGTCCAACTGTGTGGGTTGGAATCTTGACTGTTTAGCTTGCTGTATTCCCTGGGGCAAATTATTGAACCTCTTGGCACCCCTGTTTCCTCAGTGCCAAACTGAGAGTGCTTATAATACCACTTCAAAGGGTTTGGAGTGTATTCAGTAAAGTGCTGTGAGTACAACTCTTTAAGAGAATGTAGCCAAGCCCTATGTGAGTGCCAAGTGAAAAATGCAGGCACTTTGAGTTACTACACACGCACCCACACTCAGTCTCTCCTCTTTCTTTCCAACATAATGTAGATGTATTCCAGCATCTGAAAG
This sequence comes from Dipus sagitta, assembly GCA_036346955.1. Classification (NCBI taxonomy): domain Eukaryota; kingdom Metazoa; phylum Chordata; class Mammalia; order Rodentia; family Dipodidae; genus Dipus; species Dipus sagitta. Next base: position 260,595,225 of record CM070770.1, on the reverse strand, counting down.
AGTTTTTAAAACAGTGACCACTTTTAAGAGGCTGGGCTCTCCGGGGAAGGAAGTCTGCTGGTATAAGATGCGTTTGACAGGCGTGCTGTGGGGAAGGGAGTCTCCCTGGGGCAGGGGTATTAGGAATGGGCTTGGGGTTTGCTTCGTCTAAAGGGAGAGCTGACAGGTAAGAAGATGAGCCTCCTCAGTTATCTGATGTGGCAGACAAAGGTATTTAGTTAATAGCAGCAACCTGGTACCTATAATTTTCAAGCCTCAGGAGACAAGGAACAGAGGAGTGAAGTGAGAGAAGTCAGAGAGAATCTGTCTCTCCAAGGTGTCCCTTGTTCTAGATGTTTGATTTACCTAAATTTAACACTGTTAGAGCATTGGCTTGGAAATGTCATCACTGAAATAAGCATGTTAAAGTTAAACTCTGACTGCCCATGTTCATCTCTTGTGCAATTAGACTGCAATCAACTCTGACTTGAGAGGCATCTCCCATTTTTTTTTTTTTCTCTTAGCCAACAAGACTTAGGCCATTGTGTTTGCTCAGATAATTTAGTTATTTCCAAGTTTTGGATGAAAGTCCTTTGAAAACTATTGTTGCCATATTATTTCTCCTCTATCAACTTATGAGGTAAAGACAAGGCTTCAAAAAAAGAAAAGAAAGGGGCTGGAGAGATGGCTTAGCTGTTAAGGCACATGCCTAAGAAGCCTAAAATCCAGGTTCAATTCTCCACCTCCCATATAAGCTAGATGCACATGGTGGCGCATGTGTCTGGAGTTCATTTACAGTGGCTAGAGGCCCTGGTGTGCATATTCTCACTCTTTCTCTGTCTCTCTCTCCCTTTTGCTCTGTCTCTAATAGACAAATGAAAATAAATCTAAAAAATATTTTAAAAAAGAAAAGAAAAATCCCTTCAAGTTCTTGCTTCCCAGCCAGCCATGGCATATGTCTAAAGCTCTCTCCTTGGGAGAGAAAAATCCCATTTGCACATCTCTGCCTAGCTGGCCGAACTCATCCTTAGATTCCTGGGTGACATTCAGGAGGCTGCCTGGTGTCTCGGCTGAGTGTTGGAGAGGCTTTGTTCTGGGGTTCTGTATTGCAGCAGAGGCTGTGGCTTAGCTCTTGCTCAACCTATAGCCAAAGAACTCTTCGGCAAGAGATGAATAAAAGGAGAATCATGTTTTACCTTGATTTTTGCTTTGCACAATTTTAATATATATATTTTATTCTGGTTACAGAAGCAGTACATTATAGAACAGTTTTCTATTCCTCCAAAATCGCAAGGAAAGAAAACAGCAGGTGTTTCTTCTATCCTGACACATCCTTGTGTATACTTTACTATCTCTTTCTTTTCTTCATTTCTTTTTCTCTCTGTCTACCTCCTCCAGATATATTCTATCTACCCACCTGTTTAATAGTATCTTAGGAATACAGTGGTTAGAAATACAGGATCTTCAATGAACTGTTCTATGCATTTAATCCTTGTACTATTTTCTTTCTCTGTGATCTTTTCCTGGCTTCTTCATTGCATTTATAAAATGAGGTTAACAATCATTCCTACCTCATATGGCTATGCCAAGATTTAGGCATACAGTTCACATAGATGTTTGATAGAGTTCCTGGTATAAAGGAAGTTCTCAGTACACACTAGCTATCTTATCATTATTATCATTTTACTTACTTAATAGAGTTGTCATAATCTGGTAAGCAAAGATATAAAATACTTAATACAGTATATAGATATTATAATTATGAGTGTACTCCTGAATGTACACATGAATATTTTGTTATGTTGCTGAGACCCCTTTATTAAACTCACTTGTAAATGGTATTTTAGTGGATGGAAAATATTCTATGTTTCAAATAGTCACAATTAAATGATCACAGCAATTCATTTAGATTATGGTCTTCACTTTGGTATTGATAACATTGTGACAAGCATCTCCCTTCAAGTCAGTGGAAGTAGAATGGCTGGTTAGAAGGTAACACATTTTAAAGCTTATTAGCATTGCCACAGTGCCCAGCAAAGCCTGTTCTATTTTACATTTCCATATGGATTTAACCACCCAATTTTTTGCACTCTTGCCAGCCGTATGGGTTATCTCTGCAAACATTGCCATTCTGGTAGAGAAAACATAAGATCTCCTTGCTATTTTATTAACTTGTTTTTATTTAATTACCAGCAATGTTGGACTTAACCATATGGTTTTTTGATAATATTTATTCCTGTTTCTTAAAGTTGTCAACTTATAATATTTGTGCATTTTCTCCCCACTGGGACACTTGTTCTTTTCTTAATTATTCTTTCAGGCATTAAAATTTGACATTCTAATGAGAAGATTTTGGAATTTGCTCATTTTTTAATTTCTGAAAGGTGGGTATGGCTATGTGCACTGCTCAGAACCTGCGTCCTCAGAACCTTTGTTCACTGTGATTTGCTAAAGTTTGCTAACTGATCCCATCAGCCAGTCCACAGCTAGACAAGTGTGGATGGCCCTGCGTACATTGCTAAATGCCTCCCTCAGTCCTTGCCTCCCACCCTGTAGTGTCTCATTGTGTTACTGTCACATTTCTCTTCTCCCAAATTTCAAGTTCATTCTTTTCACTGAAGAAAAATCATAGGGGACAATAGGAGTGAAGGACTCTTCACATGACAACTTTAAATCATACTTCCTGGCTTTGTACATGTATTTCTTGGTGCCTCTTTTTAATCCTGTGCTTATTAGACAAGTTTCCATATCAACCATATCTGCTTAGTTTTTCAACCCAGAAGCTGCCTTTTAAATACAGCAAAGAAGCTGCCAAGAATTCCCACTAGTATCTGGAGAAAATTGTATTAGACTGCATGCCCAAGAGTCGTCCTCACTAATGGTCTGGTGCAGAAGAAGAAGCTCCTCTTTGTAAAGGGCCACATAGTGCACATGTTCTGCTTTTGGAGCCATGGAGTCTGTGCTGCAATGACATCATGCCACTAAGAGTATAGGCAGATGTCTTTTACAGTTTCTGGAACAAACATCCAACCAGAAACATCCAACCAGACATAGCCTATAGGAAGAATTGTTTTATTTCAGGTTTACAAATCCAGGGGAACACCATCAATGTTGGGAGAAGCTGGCTCCTTTCATAAGTCCAAGCAGAGAGGCACCACCAAACAGCTAGCAAAACCAACACCAAACTGCCAGAGCTCAAATGGCTCTCCACAAATCATGTAGGGGTGGACTCAGATCCACTCCCAAACACACCTCCAAGATCCACCCCCAGTGACATGGCCTCGCAAGCAGGGATCTGTTTGTTAGGAACTGAAGTTGTAAGCTCAATTTTAATAAAACACCTGAGTCTACTGGGCCATGCATTTAAATTATCACATTCAAACTACCAAAATTTTCAGTAGTCCATGGGCTACAGACCACACTGACTCTGGGTGTAAGTAACAGAAAAAAAAAAAAGAGGGAGGGAATTTCAAGTTATAGCAAAGTCTTGTTGTAGTTGTTGCTATTGTTGGTTTCTCATGTAACTCAAACTCGCCTTGAACACATGATCCTCCTGTTTCTATCTCCCAAATGCTGGAATTATAGGTATATACCACTAGGTATGACTAGGAAAGGGCCTTGAAATACCAGTATACCCTGGATTTGTTACATTAAGAGACAGGATATCCTGGCCCTCCCCTGAATCTTAGGGATGGGAGTGCAGACTCTGAGATGATGATGTAAAGAAGGAAGGGAGCCCACGAGTAGTAATTCCAAAAGCTGATTCCAGCTAGCCTTACTATCCTGAGTTTAGGGATAGAGTATAAACAAGCAGCAAGATACAGGGTTCTATGTGGGATATATATATATATATAACCTTGCTCTGTTTCTGTTGTTGTTGTTTTTGGTTAGAAACAAAGCAGTATTTGTCCAAGATCCATGTTCTAAACAACACCAAACAATCTTTTGGAAGTAGTATAGATAGTATGTAGGCCCTGACTTTGTCCTTTGTGACTTTGTCACCGTCATATTGGTATTCTCAGACCTCATTAAAGGCTGTCATGTTTCACAGTAAGCTTCATGAGATATAGAAGAATAAAGAAAAAGCAAAAGGTTGGCCTGGCTTCTGAAGGGAATATCAAAAGCTATTGAGCTGGATAGGTAGATTGGATAAGACCCTTTCTTTTCTGAATGACTCAATTCCACTCCTGTCAGATGAAGGTGTAGGACTAGAAATAGAATGGCTAATATCCTGGCAAGATTCCTTCCTGTTGCCTCTAACAGCCATCATGATGTTCCTGTGCCATCCTCATTACCTAGAAAGAGTATTCCTTATGCAGGGCTATCTGGATGGCCATTCCTAGCTGCACAAAGAGAGCTATGGGAAAACCTGAAGGTGACTTACCTCATAGACCTCTTTGGGACTGAAGCATTAGAGTGTATAGAGCATGTGGAACTCAAGCATATCTTGTTCCCAAACAGAATTTATTTATCTCTTTGGACAGCAATTCTGAACCATCAGCTGTTTATCTGGCCCTAAGTGTAGTTAGACCCCTTGAAATGTAAACTTTATCAAGTAAGGAGACCATTGCCATTTGGCTCAACTCTGTGGGTAATAGTTTTCATAGTCTGTCTTGTGGCCTGGTATAAAGTGTCTGTTGTGAACAAGCTGGGAAAGTACCAATAGCATTCTAGCCACTCAAGTCTGTTAATGTTTCATTGTCTGGGGAATTTGAAGCTTTGTGACTCTCATAGATTTCCTGAGCTAATAGTTTGTCTTATTTACTTCCCTAGGCTGTAATCATTATTGTGGCTGACCATGTTGATAAGCTTCTTTCTAGCTGTTCTCTAAGAATGAGCATCCCTCTCTAGGTGTGCACTCTGCTTAACCTTATTTTCAGTCACAGACATAATTTCCATGGAAAATCTTTCCTTTTTTATTAAACCCTTTTTTTGAGTTGTTAATTTTTTTATTAATTAGCTTTGATTCAGCAAATACAGTCAGTTTGGTACCATTATTAGGCTCATCCGTGACCTACTCCCTCCCCTTGGCCCCTCCTTGTGGAGGTATATGGGTCATGCATTGTGGAGTTAGCCCACAGTTATGGGTAGGATAAATGTCTCTGCGTATCATGACCCAACATGTGGCTCTGACATTCTTTCCACCCCCTCTTCCGCAAAATTTCCCTGAGCCATGTTGGGTTCATTTTTGGTCTACTTCAGTGATGAGGTGTTGGGGGCCTCTGGGTCTCAGGATCTCTGATTTGGTAGGAGTTGATTGTTCTCTGTGTTGATCTCCTTCCCCCTTCTGCTGGTACCCGGTTCACCAAGAAAACAGCATCCTTGCTTGTTTTGCCAATTTTTCTTAGTTTCAGTAGGGGCCCTTTTAAGGTATGATGGGGTGGCTCTCTCCTTAGGATCTACATCTATCTGAAAAAGAGAAGCAGATTCTCCAACAGAGAGTAAGTTAGCAGCAGGACAAATGAGATAACCCTTACGTTTTTATAGAGAATTTAATAGGTGTAGGCCCTCTTGTAGCCCACGATTTATGGTAGCATGTTAATGGAGAGCAGGCTTATGTTTGGATATGGTTCTGACTTGTTTCCCAGCTCCAGCAATGGGTCCCGTACCACTGAGGGGATCAGTTAGCCGAATCAAGAGCAGTTGGTTCCCCACCATGGCTGTGTGCCACTATTGCACTTGTGTGAGCATCACAACAGGTTATTTGCTGCTAAGTAGGTTAGGCCATGAGTTGCTTGGACAGATATTGGTCATTTTACCCAGTCGCTCATGTAGCACCTTCTGGCACCAGACGTGCTGACTGTCTGGGGACTGACTCTCTTCCAGCTTCCAGACATACCATTCCATTTTACGTGTCAACCACATAAGGTGTCTTTAGCAGTAGGGTCTTACCACTAACCTTTGGTGGGTCATCAAATACTCAGACAGAAATCTGTCTTTCTTTTAGGAAACCTTGTAGGTCTATCTGATCAAAAGCTCATTGTGGATGATAGCCACATGCTGGTACTGGGAGTTACAGGTCAGTGCCCACTAAGAAAAGGAAGAAAAAGATAACTAATATAAAAGAGTTAGAGAGAAGAGAGAGGGGGGGAGGGAACCTGTAGAAGATTAAGGTTAGTCTTCATCATACCCTCTCCAGTGTCTTGTGGCTCAGGTGTTCCCTCTAAGGGCCTGGTGAAGGTTCATCCATTTGGTCTGCCTTTTAGGGTATAGAAATTTATGGTACCATTGCCGTTTTGGTCTAGATTTGTGTTTCCCACCCCCTTCCATTGCCCTCCCCCCTGACCCATCCTATTGTCTAGTCCCCGAGATGCTTGTTGGGTATGTAAGGCATCTAGGGTAGATTCAGGTTAGGTGCTATAGATGAGTGAGACTATGTGGCGATTTTTTTTTCTGGGATTGGGTAAATTCACTGAGAATGATCTGTTTCAGGTTCAACCAATTTTCCTCAAATTTCATTGTGTCAGTTTTTTTTTACTGCTGTATAGAATTCCATTGTGTAGACATACCACATCTTAGTTATCCATTCTTCTAGTGATGGACATCTGAGTTGATTCCAGCTCTTAGCTATTACAAATTGAGCCGCTAAAAACATGGTTGTCTAAACATTGACATCAAAGAGAAAATTCTTTCCTTTTCTGCAAACAATACTCTTTGGGTATTTAAATCCTACCATATTTTCAATCCTAAATAATTTTGAATTAATTTATATATAAAATAAACCACTATATTCTTTTTTGCATATTAAACATTTGGAAATTTTATTGCTTACTCAATTTATTTTATTTTATTTTTTATTTTTTTATTAATTAGTTTTGTACTCAGTGAATACAGTCAATTTGGTACCATTGTTAGGCTCATCCATGTCCTACCCCCCCCGACCCCTCATTGTTGAGGTATATGGTTCATGCATTCTGGAGTTAGCCCATAGTTATGGGTAGGATAAATGTCTCTGCATATTATGACCCAATGTGTGGCTCTGACAATCTTTCTGCCCCCTCTTCCGCATAATTTCCCTGAGCCATATTGGGTTCATTTTAGGTCTGCTTCAGTGAAGAGGTGATGGGGGCCTCTGGGACTCTGGAAATCTGATTTGGTAGGAGTTGATTGTTCTCCGTGTTGATCTCCCTTTGTTAAACCACTATATTCTTAAAGAAACTGTCAATTTGTCTGTCTATCCATCATGTATTTTATCTAGAATTATTTCTCTATGTATATTTCATCTCAGTAATCTCTACTTGTAATATCTGTCCATCATCTATTTTTTATCTATCATCTATCTTGCATCTATATATCATTTATCTGTCAGTTTTGGTTGTGTCACATATGAGCTAAGGAGATTCATTTTCACTTGACTAAAACTGATCTCCAAGTATGAAACTAGTATATGGTGGAGAAGAAAGCGTAGCCATGCAGTTTGTTTTACACACAAACTCAAAGTGATCTGTAAATTAGAGCTCTTTTTAACAGGTAAAGAATACAGTTTGTCCATGACTTTGTTTTTCAATCTCCATAGGATAACATACAAGTTGTTCAGATGATAACTCTATATATATTGCAATTAAGATTTGACAGTTGTTTTTGCCCTGGGTTGATGTAAGAGGTAGACATGCTAGAACTGACCCAGTCTACATTATATTAAAATATTTCTTTTAAAAATATTGTATTTTTATTGTGTGTGTGTGTGTGTGTTTTTGCAAGCATGTGGATGCCAGAGGTCAACATTGGAGACGGCTCTTCCTCAATTGTTATTCACTTCATTTTTTCTAGGCAGTCTCTTTCTGAACCTGGAGCCTTCAGTTTGATAGACTGACTAGTGAACCAGACCCAGGATTCTCCTCTTTTCATCTCCCCAAGCCAGGCTTATAGGCACACACTACCACACCCAGCCTTTACATGGGTATTGGGGTTCTTAACACAGGTCCTTATGCTGTATAACTATTACTTTACCCACAGATCCATCTACAGGGAATGTAAATGACATTTTTAAAGGTACTGAAAGGGCACATGTGGAGTTTTTGCCAAACTTTGTCTTCAGGGAAGTTGTGGGACAGGCATCCTTTAATCTGCAGGTAGATTAAACAGTGGAAGACCAAAAGGGTAAATGATGTTCATCATAAGTTTTAAGGGGATAGCCCCTATAGTTTATTTTGTTGTTTTTGTTTAACTGCTTTGCTATCTCTGGAATAGCTTTAAACCATCCCAATCCCCACTGAATCATTATCTAGCTTGGCTTTATTGAACATGTGGGGGATTGGATGAGATATGCTCCAACCTGGAACTTACAGGGAAAAAAATATGTTCTGTATCTCTCTTGAATGTTTCCAAGATACTAAAGAGATTCCTCCAAGAAAGAAGCAGTTGTAGCAGATGCCAATATTTCCCAAACCAATTTTATCCTTCAGTACATTTTAGAAGATTTTGTAATGCCGTTCTAGAGCTGTGGGCATGTGTACAAGGTTACTACCTGGGAACTCTTGTGCACTTTTCTCAGATTCTCTGCATTGAGCACTTTAGGAAGTCACACATTCATGAAAAGACTACAATCCATTGTTCACCTGTTCTGAATTGTCCAGAAGTTCATGTCAAGGACTTGATCTATAGCTTATGTACTATTAGACCATATTCCTGAAATCTCAGCACAGAGGAGACAAAGGCAGGAGGGCTCACAAGTTCAAGGTCATTCTCAGATACATAGTAAGTTCCAGGCTATGTAGAGATGCACATCAAGAGATCCTAAAAGAAATAAGTAAGAAGAAGGAGGAGGGAAGGAAGAGCAAATGTACCTCCTCAGTAGAACCCATAGTGATTTCTGTTGTAGAAAGCTATCTGTCTTGTAATTGTGAAAACCTGTGACTGTGGTATCTACCATACCATTGAATGGGCCATACTTCACGTTCCCATATGACCAAGCAATGAAACAATCTGCTTTAGAATGGGATGTTTAGAAATATCAGACCCCTATCATGGGCTAGAGGGAGTGTTAGTGCTTCTTAAAGCTATACTGTAACCTGGGAGGCATTAATGCTTGTCCCTACTATAATGGAGATGAAGAAAAGCAAGGCTATGAGGGAACTGCTGTGGCTTGGAACAGTTCTGATCCCTCCCTTAATGTTCTCAACTCAGCAAATTTGGGCCTCATGGAGCTAAAGCTCAGATGCTGGGGCCCTACTGCTTCAGTCGGCTTGCCACCTTCAAGTCTCAGCTCTTCCTGCATGACCTCTGTAACCTGGAGAATATTAGTTAGCATCTCTGTGCATTAATTTGCTTATCTATGATATAGAAGATGACAAAATAATTCCTCTTAAAACTGATTTCAAGGTTATAGTCTGCACACATGTTGTTTGGAACAGTGGCTGACATAGAAGCTTAGTAAACATTTGCTGTGAAGTCTATCAGTATTTCTAACATATATGTAGCATGCTGGGCTACATACCCACTGTGATGGTTGATTCAGGAGTTTACTATAAGCTTGTAATTTGGATCTCCAGCCACCTAGCTAGAGGAGGTGTTACTGTGGGCAGGTCCTAGGGTCCAGCCCTAAGGTGTAGGGGTGCATTTGGGATTCCAGTCTAAATATATGCAAGGTGCTTGAACTTTGCCTGGAGATCCTGAAGTGTGCTGGTGGTTTTTCTCTCATCCTTGATATGTGAATGGTGGGGAGAGAGGCAAACTTCTGTCATTATGGAACTTCCCCTGGGTCTATAAGCTTCAGATAACTTCCTTCCTTCATAACTGCTCCTGGTTTGGAAGTTCGTCACAGCAACCTGAGAATATATGCTACAGAATTGGTACTAGGAGTGGGGTGGAATTGCTGTGTGATGAATCTGACCATGTGGATCGTGGAACTTGTGTGCTGGAGGAATGGGAAACTTGGTGCTTGGCAACTGAAGATGCCGTTTGGAAGGGTAAGCCATGTATTATAGACTATTGTGATGAGACTTTGGATCTCAGCCACCAGTATAATGATATGCAAATTATATGCCTGGAGTTCAGGAAGTATGGTGCTGTTTACTTTGCTTTCTGCTTGGACCTGTGAAAGGGATGTGTGTGTGCAAACGTCTGCCTTTATGGAACTTCTCCTTTATTTGTAAGCTTCAAGTAAATCCCTTCGTTATAACTGTACCTGTTTGGGAAGTTCATCCCAGCAACCTGTGGCTGTCACCTGTACCCACACACCCTCATCTCACCCAGCTTATTCACTAAGATTAGTTATGGTTGACATTTGGCTGCTTCCAAAACTCAATCCATCTTCTATGAACAAAGATTTTCTTCATATTGGTTTCTCTGAGGGGCTTGTTTACTGCCCTAGCACAGCTTTTGTAAGGAAGAACAAAAGTATTTTTGTCAAGTGACATTCTGGTTCGAATAAGTGAGTCATGTCGGTTGACCACGTACTCTAAAGAATGAAATAGTCATTTCAGGGTATAAACTACTGCTTGATTATTTTATTAAGTATCAGAAAGTAGTTTAGGGTGAGACATCTAAAATGTATTAGAAAATCATTAGTAGTTGAGCTATCATTTAAAACTGAATTAACCCAGTAAATTTCTCATTTTTTTCTTCTATACAACAATATGTTTACTGAACTTTCAAAATTACTAAAAGCATTCAGGCAATTCTGAGAATCTGGATGTAGTAAACCGTCAGCTCTTTTTTTTTTTTTTTTAGAATGATGGCATTTATACTTGTGTCAAAGACGGTAATTATTTTCCACAGATATTGAACTTAATAGAGTAATTGCTAAATATATTTACACATTTGGCTCTCTAGGACAAAGTTTATAAAATCTGAAAGCTGTGAACAAGTAACTTCACTGTATGCTTGCCTGACAATTGTCTAAGAAATTTATAGTCAGTGGATAAGAGGGTAACAAAATGAATCCAGACATCAAAGTCATTGGAATTCTAAAAGTAGACAACTACCATCCTTGAGGTCCATGTAAATGAGTCATTATACATTGAAACAAACAAGCACCCTGAGTAGAGAAACTTCACAATCTCTAGCCAATCAGAGATGCAAATGAAAGCTTCATTTTTTTTTCGTGCTACAAAGTCACACAAATACATATGTGTTGGCATCAGCAATTTTGACAGACATTGCTTAAAATAGGAGGAAGGCAAAAATAGATGAAGAAAATTTTAACATGGCATCCACCACAGAAGGAAACATTAACTGCATGCCAATTCTTGGCTCTAAAAAGAAGTGGCTTTGGAAAGTAACCGAAGTATGGAGTGTGGCCTATGCGGAGCTGTGGGCTTCCATTATTGCTAGTATGGAAACATGATCAATATATTATAAAGTGACAATTCATCCTGTGGGTGTTGTGTGAGGCAATTCTGTGTATTTCTGAAGTGATAGAATGACTTTCTGTTTGTTATACAGAAAAACCAAACTTTTAATTTTCTTTTGTGTGTGTGTGTGTGTGTGTGTGTGTAAGCCAGAGATCAACATCCATCCCAGCCTTGCTCTATTGCTTTTCCACCTTATTTTGATTAGTCAAGGTCTCTCACTTAATCTAAAACTCACTTACTCAGCTAAATAAGCAAGGCAGCAAGCCCTGGGGATACTCCTGTATATGCCCCCCCCCCCTCCCGGGGATTACAGGCACTTTCTACTATGACAATCATTTGAAGAGAATTCTGGGAATCCAAACTGTGGCCCTCATGCTTGCAAGCAGTTTGATCACTGAGCCATGTTCCAAGCCACCCAGCTTTGTTTTTAGTATTGGATTGTATATTCTGCTAGATCAGGTCTTGTTGACACTGGGAAAGAGTTTGTGAAGCCAGGACTTGAGTTTCCTAGGCACTTCTGCAACTGGCCTTTAAGTATTAAGCTGCCATATACAATCAAAACAGTAAGTGAATTTTCGATGAGCCTGCAAGCCCCAGTGTCTCCTGGTATACACTTGGAGTGTGTCAAGATGCTCTGCATCGAGGAACCTGGGAACAGGGCAATAACCTAGACCATCTCTTTGCTCTTAGAGCACACAATTTTTACTGCTTCAAGTCCTTTACATAGGTCCTTCCTGCTCCAAACCTGTTTGGTTGGTACTTTTTGTCATCTAATTCTTATGCTTCATGTCACCGTCTTGATATCTGTTGCCTGATTATGTATAATACCATGCTGGATTTATTTTCCTCATGTCATATGTCATTCACAGTCTGGTATTATTGGTACATTTAATGTCTGTGTCTCACAAATAAAGCAGACTTCATGGACAGCAATAGCCTTATCTCTTCCGTTCTTCTATTACTTTTGATATAACCACTCCAGGCATATAATAGATTGGAAAATTCTGGGTCCTTTTCAAAAGCAGACACCAAGACAAGGTTAAATAACATACAGTTTATTAAGTGAAGGGCATGGAGGAGAGGATGAAGAAGGGACCCAAAGAAGAAGGAGAGATGTCACACCAATGTGGGTTATGACCCTGAGTAAAGGAGAGGGGATGAGAGGTCAGAGAGGAATGTCTCAGACCCTTGTGTAGTTATTGAGAATTACAGCAGTGTTGTCAGAGTCCCTGAGCCAAAGTTGTCCATCACAACTTCTCAGAGTCCACTGAGGAACAAGATCTGTCTAAATGTACCTGCTTTTCTGAGTGACTTGGAGCAACACATGGAAGTATGGCTTGGTAAGAAATGTGCAGAATTTAGTACACAACATCTGGGCCTTTAGTGTACACTCACCTGCAAGTTAGAAATTTGAGAAGAAAATTTTAATAGGCAGCAAGAGTATATGGAAAATATTAGTTCAATAAATGAATGATGACAAATGAATGGGTGAGTGAAGGAATGAGTGAATCAGTTCCTCCCCCATGTTAAACTACTATCTGGCTCTTACATAGGCTTTGTTAACTTCCTTTTCATTGAACACCTGTTTTGTGTAAAGTGAGTGACCTGCAGTGCCTCACTGGGTTCTCATGATAGCTCTGAGCACCATGATTGCCCATCTTACTTCACAGACGAGGAAAACGAGGTTCCAGATTGACTTGTTCTTTTCTCAAACTCAGTAGTTATTAAGTGACTGAGCTCTAGCTTTTAAATTCTGTGCTTGCAGTTTATACCTCCAAATGCTAATTCAGTCATTATCAATAGTGAGAGTCAGTACCCTGAAAAACAGGGTCTTCAGAAGTAACCAGGGCCATGGAGGAAGGAATGAATCCCGAGCTCAGGTAGCCGAGGTATACATCATGAATTTCTATTGTCCATTCATTTATTATTAGCCACATTTGTCAAACACCTTTTGCATCAGTCCGTAGACCAAGCATTATCTTCCTATCTTCCTCTTTCTGTACTTGTCCTCTACACTGTTTAACACAGTGAGGCACCTAGGATTTTGAGCCTTTGATGTATGATTGGTCTAAACTGAAATATGCTGTGAATATAAACTATGCCTGGGTTCAAAGACTTAGGATAGAAGAAGGTATTTTAAACATTTATGAATAGTTTCTATATTACATGTTGAAATGATGATTTTTGACATATTTAGTTAAATAAAATACATGATGAAGATGAATTCCATTATTAAAATTATTTGATTTTACTTTCTAATGCAGTTCCAAGGCAGGGAAGGTGCACATACAGTGAGAATTATAATTCTATGGGAAAGCTCCAGTGTGCTGTACTGAGACAAATGCTGTGGCAGCAAAGGGCTCAGTGAGCACAGATCAGGGACCAAGGACTGTAAGGCAGGTGTGCTGTGACAGGGTTCCACCCACAGATGCTTGCCAGGTGGTGTTGTGCTGTAGTGACGTTGCATGGAGTTGTCTGGGGCTATAATTGAGGCTGCAGTTATCTCAGGCTGGGTTCCCTGGGAAGCAGACTCTGAGCTGGAGTTTCCCATCTGCATCTATTGAATACACTTGCTGATTAAAGGCAATACTTAGACTCACTCAGGATATTGTTATGGGTTGCACTGAAGGGGCAAATCCTGGGTGAGGCAGCTCCCCAAGTTGAGGATCATTGATGGGACCAGCAGAGAATGACTTTCTAGGGAGAGTGCATCAATGGTCTACAGTTGCAAGTCTTTCTGGTAAGGGAAATTTAAATGTACCAGTCATGTCATGTCCTCTTGGCTGTGCGGAGAAACAGAGTAACCCTGACCCTAATCCTGCTCAGTGTGTATGGTCCCACCCTAGCTGAGCATATGGGAGGAGCAAAAGTCTGTGATGTCAGGTGTGTGTACTTTGGCATTTGTATAACTTACAGCTAGGGAAGCGGTGAGTTTCTAGGCATAATGCATTTACCCATGGCCCCTAGAGTACACTAGAAGACAATTTCTTAGTGTTTAAAAGATTATCCTTTTTAATAATTCATTGATCTTAACAACACAATACATCAATGGTTTATGCCAAAGCCGTGTTTTATCTGCAATGCACTTCCAAATTGAAAGGTCTCATAAAATACCACTTAACTTTCGGAATCCTTACGTTATCTAAGGCTCAGTTTCATATTTGTTTGATGAGAAGGAATATCCTGTCGAATTTATCGTCTCCTACAAGGTCTAATTTGGGAGCCTTGGAATAAATGAGGCAATGTTTGCAGGTGGGTGCACGCACTGTAGGTTTGTCCTTTTTCATTTTGCACTGTCAGTCATACAGAGAGGCACCTCTGGCTCCCTGTCTCAGTCCTTTTGGAAGGGAACACTTTCCTTTGCCAACCAGTGCACGAACTGCATTCTTGTCCTCCATAGGAAACTGAGATGCAGTTTTCAGAATAACTAGACCTGAGAAGATGCTAGATTTCTCTTTCCACTCTCTGGACCTTATAACTGGCCCTCTGTGTGTAGGTGATGACACAGATGCGGTGTTCCCCCATAACTTCTAATGAAGATAAGAGTCTACCCATGTAGGCAGGAGGCCCAGCCTCAGCCACTCTCCTCATGCTGCTCTCACTTTGTGCATGAGTCAGTAATGTGGCTCTGATGTCATTTTCCCAAACACGCCTCTTCTTGTGCAACACAGTACCTTTGTGCCTGCTAGCCCCTTTGCGGGGAACGCTTCTTGATTCCCTTTCAGATCAAATCTTCATTTTGGGAGGCAGAAAGAAGAGAGATGTGGGTGACGGGCGCTTATCCAAAGCATAACTGAGTGTTTGCTGTTTAGAGAGTGTGAAGGAGGGAATAAGTATAAGAATGAATAAAACACAACATACAGGCCACACAAATCAACTCTGGAGTTGAGCTTTAATTGGTTATTGATGATTTTTGCTGCAAGGGTTTCAGCAAATAGATGAGGCCACAGCCTTTTGCCCCTGGCCTGAGGCATGCCTGGGTGGAACCCAGAATCGACAGATAGGAAGCAGATGCTTTCAGAAAGATCAGCTACCTTAAGAAGGCAAGACATAGGGAAATAAAGTCAGCAGCAGGCAGAACGCAGAGGAGAATTTTTATTTGGTTATTTCCACAGAAGTAATAAGCCTTAAGCATGTTTGTAAGCTGCCAGGAAGTGGCTAGTGAAGAGGAAGCAATTGAAGATGAGAGAGAGAGAAAGGTAATTGATGGACCAAGTTCCCTGAGGAGATGGAGGGATGAAATCAAGAGCGAGGGTCAAGAGGTGAGTCTATGAGAGGCTGGCACTGAGGCAGGCCACATTTCTTTCCAGCCCTCAGCTTTGTGCAGATCAGTGAAGGAAACATCAATCGCTTCTCTTTTGCTGGGGAAATGCTA
Organism: Dipus sagitta; assembly: GCA_036346955.1. Classification (NCBI taxonomy): domain Eukaryota; kingdom Metazoa; phylum Chordata; class Mammalia; order Rodentia; family Dipodidae; genus Dipus; species Dipus sagitta. The sequence continues at coordinate 260,579,577 of CM070770.1, read as the reverse complement.
TGAAATTCTATGGTAGAAACTTCCCCAAGCAGGAGGTTTGGAATTACTTGTCAGGAATGAGCATAAACCAAAAGGATCAGGGAAGTTCTGAGCACTGGATTCCAGGAGCAGAGCATGTTCCTACAGTGGAAATGTGGTCTGAGAACAGTCCATTATCCCTGAACACAGAGGGAGTTTCAGATACTTGGAACCCATTTTATTGCCCCTCGTGGGTTATTTTATATGGGCCAAGGTATATATTGATTTTGTATTTTTGTTTTTTTTTTCTTTGTTGTGATTATACTTCCAAAAAGAGAACATGATCTCATGCAATCTGGGGAATACAAATGTCTGAGCAGGAGAAAAGGATGTTTTTTGACCTTCTGTTGCCATTGTCTTATTGTTGTTGTCACAGCTTGTTTGCAGGCAACCCAGAGACCCAAATTATGACTCTCCTTTAGTCCTTCAAGTGCAATTTACCTGATTAACAAAATCTTAGTGGAGGGCTGGAGAGATGGCTTAGCAGTTAAGTTCTTGCCTGTGAAGTCTAAGGACCCAGGTTCGAGGCTCCATTCCCCAGGACCCACGTTAGTCAGATGCACAAGGGGGCGCACGCGTCTGGAGTTCATTTGCAGTGGCTGGAGGCCCTGGTGTACCCATTCTCTCTTTCTCTCTCTCCCTCTCTCCATCTTTCTCTCTCTGTCACTCTCAAATAAATAAATAAAAAAAAACAAAATTAAAAAAAAAGTCTTGGTGGAAGAGAACGTATTGGGGTTCTGTAGCCAGGGAGTAAGGAGGGTGAGGACTAGTTGGCTTCATTTTAGCTAGGAGGTCTGCTAATAGTTGTAGCATAAAACCAAAGTAACAGTATTTGATGAGCAATCAGGTGCAAAAGTGGACTGTAGGATGGATGAATGTACCATCCACATTCTAGATTCTGGAAGTGTTCCCTGCTGCAGAGACATGTTCCTTGGGACATAATACAGGGTTTACATGTTTTCATAAGGCATAAATGACACACAACCCATCCTTATTTAGTACGTTACATGATAAATACATAAAACAGAACTTGGCACATGCCATGAGCACTGTGAGTTCAGAATTGGTCAGATAGAAACAAGCTACATGCCAGCCCTGTGTATTCAAAGACCCAAAGATGGTTGCACTGAACTTGTGAGCCACTGTTTCCATTCCTGCCACCAGGACAGCAGGTTTTCTGTGCAGACCCATGACCCCTAATGGTCCCAGGATATCAGAGGTATTAGCAACTCTCTACCTTCTCTGAGATAAACCTCAGAGGCTACTTTTAGGGACTTGTTCATGGTCACAGGGCTATCCAATGACAGAACTAAGAAAACCAGAGGTCTTGAGCCATTTCCCTTTATCAAACTACCTTTTATTTGCTCATCTTATTGTAAGAAAGAACAGACTAGAAGGTACACATGGATATATGTGAAGTGACTTGTAATAGTTTAAGAGACTGTCATGTTTCAACTTCTGACACATGTATCTAAGGAAATATAAAGTGTCTCTTTATGCTCAGAGGTATTCCCCTTCTAAGTTCAGAACTACCAAACCTACTGGGAAGAAGGGCTCCCTAGAGGTTTGCCTTATAAAATAAACAGAAATCAATTTTGACTTGTTTTCTAATCATGATAAATGAAGCCAGGTTAGAAAAGGAAAAAAAAAAAAACCTCAGCATTAGTTGAGGATCATTTTGCCAAGATGCACTGGTCTCTGACAAGCAATTAAGAAGCCCTCTGATTGTGCCTGGCAGAACCACGGCTCAGCACACTCCTGATTAATTCTCATTTCCATTCTTTCCTTGGAATTTATTTACTCATTTCACCTGGAATGTGTATAGCTCCTTAACTTTATCCTCTCCCCTTTCCTCTCAAGACTTTGCTGAGTTCCCTGTAATACCCATTTGTAAGCACTGCATGCCTTCCTGCTGATGAAACACACGGGATTGACATCCATTCATTCTTTCCTCATTCTGATTTTCCAGACACTTTCTAATCAGAAAATGCTTCTGCCCTGGGAACTTTCTGTTTGGAACTCTGATGCTAATATGTTTTCTCTTTCTTTAGGGGCAGTGCATATAGGAAAAGAAAATGAACATGTATAGCACATGTGTTGGCAGTTTCATAGTATCAAACCTGGGGTGATCCTTAGAGCAGGTTAATGAGCTGGGTTTATTATCTATGTCTAATAAATAAGAACACTGAATCTTGGAGAGTTGGTATGGATTGTTGAGGTCCAATCACCTAGGTCATACATCAAAGCCAACTTCTATCTATCTATCTATCTATCTATCTATCTATCTATCTATCTATCTATCATCTATCTATTCATTAATCCATCTCTTATCTATCTGTCTGTATCAGCATATGAAATAAATGGCTTATTTCATCTTACAGTTTCTAGAGGAGGTGTCTACCCTGGTGGGTAAAGCATAGTAGGAACACACATTCAGTATCACATCAGTAGTGAAGAAGTAGACAGGAAGCAGGTTTCACAACATTCTCAAACAATACCACCAGCTAAAGCTTAAGTATTCAAACATAAAACTATGGGAGACCCCATTCAAACCACCATGCTGCCTTTCATCTATATAGCTTTTCTCACTCTTTTCTCTTTCTTTCCCTTTCTCTCTCCCCCCACCACACTTTCTTCCCTCCCTGAGAAGTTATAGGATCCTGTGATTTTCTTCTAAATTACTTTTTCTATTAAAATTATAACCTGCCATTAAAATATTTAAGCACACAAATTAACTAGTGCTAATTATGATGTTTTCAAAGGTGACAAGCAATTAGAGTGAGATTTGGAAAAAAACTAAATATAACTTGGAATCTTTCATAATAACTTTATACCTCTGTCAATCATGACTATATCTAACCCTCACACACCTGAGGCCTAAACAGAAGATAAGTGGTTTTTGGAAATGCTGGTACTTCAAGAAATACTGACATCCAAAGCCATAGCAAGAGCTTTCTGTTTAGGCTCCAATCTCCTAAAGATAGACTCACATAACAACTTCCACTTCAGTTAAAATAACTTAAGTTTTCTCCTAAACCTTGCCATTAATTTCTTCTTTTATTTCATGCCATAAATTGCAATGAGGAAGGATGTGCTGTTTGTTGGAAGAAAATAGTAATGTACAGGTGAGTGATCACAGTGGGTAAGGAAGTGCAAATACACGAATGTACGCCATGGTCTTTGCACTACTAGATCACGCGAGCCTCCTTCCCTATCAAAGCAGGAGATGGCAGGAGGCATGTCTAACTGGCACTGTTCACGAGTGTTGCTTTCTGCCCCTGATAAGTTGGCTGACTTGCCTGGCTGGTCACTGCTCTATCTGGGCTATAATTTCCCAGGAGGATAGGGCAGCACTTGAACTTGATGAACTTGGGTTTCTTTCAGAGCCTCCGTGTTCTATAGGCTTCAACTCTAATTATTATACTTTGATTCTTGCCTAGGAATTTCTTATGAGTCTCTAAAAGGCAGTTTCTGTAAACTTCCACTGTGTCGAGGGACCCCGAAGGTGGAGGGAGAGTTCCCATCACAGACATCTCTAGCTTCATTCACAGGAAAGCTGATACCAGAGCTAGAGAAGTTGAGCAACTCACCCAAGGTCACACAGCAATTCATAATACCTCTAGATAATTTAGAGCAAAGCAATATTAACTTATTTACTCTTGTACCTAATAGTTGTTTTTTAGGAGGAGAAAATTCACCACAATAAGACTATAAAGGGAATTTAGAATATTTTATATCACATTTTATGCATGTATATATGTGTGAGAGAGAAAATTTCTGTAACAAATCTTGAAACAAACAGTGATAAAGGAAAATTAGAATTTCCTAAGCAAAAATGTTTAAAATAACAACTAAAATAGGAAATATCAGAAACAATTTTCCCTGAAACCAATGCCAATACAAATATGTTCAAATCTCACAAACAAGTTTAAATCTTTTCGTAGCCACATCCAAGAAGTAAACCAGGTGAAATTAAGTTTAATGATATATCTCAATCCAATATGTTACCTTAACATATGATCAATTTAGTAAATTACTGAGTACTTTACTTTTTGTCCTGAGCCTGTGAAATCCAGTATGCATTTATTATGCTCTTTCAGAGTATGTCAGTTTGGACAAGCCACACTTGAAATGCTTTGTAACCATATGTGGCTTGTGGCTGCCTTGTCACTTACTATAACAGAAGTTTCACTCTCCTTTTTCTCAGGCTCAACCAAAATTTATCTTGGCAAAAAATTTAAGTAGATTATATTATGGTTTTCATATATGTATAAAATTTGTGCATATGCATATTGAAGCATCTATCATCCTACTATCTATCATCTCTCAGTTTATGATCTTTCTATGTTTATCATTTTGTTACCCATTATTCTATCTATCTATCTATCTATCTATCTATCTATCTATCTATCTATCTATCTATTTATCTACCTACCTACCTATCTACCTATCTATCCATCCATCCATCCATGTGTACATCTGCACCAAGTAAGCTTCTCGACAGAAGCCTAGGAAGAAACTCTCTGACTCCATGATGTCTTAAGAGGAGGAGAAGCTGGGACAGCTGGTGGTTCTATCTATCTATCTATCTATCTATCTATCTATCTATCTATCTATCTATCTATCTATCTATCTATCTATCTATCTATCTATCTATCTATCTATCTATCTATCTATCTATCTATCTATCTATCTATCTATCTATCTATCTATCTATCTATCTATCTATCTATCTATCTATCTATCTATCTATCTATCTATCTATCTATCTATCTATCTATCTATCTATCTATCTATCTATCTATCTATCTATCTATCTATCTATCTATCTATCTATCTATCTATCTATCTATCTATCTATCTATCTATCTATCTATCTATCTATCTATCTATCTATCTATCTATCTATCTATCTATCTATCTATCTATCTATCTATCTATCTATCTATCTATCTATCTATCTATCTATCTATCTATCTATCTATCTATCTATCTATCTATCTATCTATCTATCTATCTATCTATCTATCTATCTATCTATCTATCTATCTATCTATCTATCTATCTATCTATCTATCTATCTATCTATCTATCTATCTATCTATCTATCTATCTATCTATCTATCTATCTATCTATCTATCTATCTATCTATCTATCTATCTATCTATCTATCTATCTATCTATCTATCTATCTATCTATCTATCTATCTATCTATCTATCTATCTATCTATCTATCTATCTATCTATCTATCTATCTATCTATCTATCTATCTATCTATCTATCTATCTATCTATCTATCTATCTATCTATCTATCTATCTATCTATCTATCTATCTATCTATCTATCTATCTATCTATCTATCTATCTATCTATCTATCTATCTATCTATCTATCTATCTATCTATCTATCTATCTATCTATCTATCTATCTATCTATCTATCTATCTATCTATCTATCTATCTATCTATCTATCTATCTATCTATCTATCTATCTATCTATCTATCTATCTATCTATCTATCTATCTATCTATCTATCTATCTATCTATCTATCTATCTATCTATCTATGGTTTCACTGTAGCCCAGTCTGACCTGATATTCACTATGAAGTCTCAGGGTGACCTTGAACTCGTGATCCTCCTACCTCTGCCTCCCAAGTGCTGGGATTAAAAGCATGTGCTACCACTCCTGGTCAGTTTTTCATTAGAAAGAGGAAAAATAAGACATTCTATACTTGCTGATATATATGTGTGTGTGTGTGTGTGTGTGTGTGATATATGTGTGTTTTATTTTGAATAACTGTAAAGGAAGGTTCATGGTGAGGTGAGAACCATGTTGCCTCTTGTTGATTTTCTGTTTTTAGCTCAAGGAAGAGACCCCAGGACAGTCACCATGGAGACAAGAGTGCTGCCAGGGAGTCCCTCTTGTCAAGGTCTGCTGAGTGATTCCTGCTATAGCAGGCATTGAGTACCAACTCTCAGTGAGCAAGCGCGCTGCCTCCATTTACTTTTCACAAGTATTTTGAGCATCCTTATTCCTTAAAATAGAGATAGTATCTTTTTGAACGCGGGCCATGATCTGAGCCTTCTGTTATGTTTATTTAAATTGTCTCCTTCACATATTTTTATATAAATAGCTTTTGTTTTATAGAGCAGTTTTAGGATTACTGGAAATTGAGCATAGTGCAGTTCTGTTGCTGTCCCTCTCTGTTTCACTGCTTTCTCAGGTTTTAACATCATATATCAGCATGAGGCTTTACTTACAAATGAGGAGTCAGTATTGACACATAGTAACCAAAGTCCATAGCTTATATGAGGGCTCAGTCTGTCTTGTCCGTTCTACAGGTTTTGCATTTCATGATCATGCATAGTTTCGCAGTCCCCAAAATGCCCTGAGTTATACCTATTCATCCTTCCCAGTTCCTCTCCAAATTACTGAAACCATTGCTCTCTACATAAAGCTTTCCTTTTTTCAGGATGTTCATGCAGTTGAAGTCATGTAGTATGTACCATATGGTAGACTGGCATCTTCCACTAATAACCATTGCACTGGAGCTTCCTCCATGGTTTTCATGGATTCCTTAAAGAGAAAAAGAAAAGTCCCTGGCTTAATAAAGAGATAAAAAGGATCATTATTTCTTGATAACATCTATTATAAGAACAAGTCTTCTGTCTGTGAATCTGTGAACATGACAAAGAAATCCAGGATAGTTTTGCTGTCACACCTCAAACTATAACTGCAAAAGCTATGGCCACAGTATGAAATAAGCATTCACTTAAGTTGGAGAAAGCATTAAATTTTGGGATTTGGTAATATTCACAGTTTTGGTCATCCACAAGCAGACTTGGAAGGTATTCCCTATGGTTAAGGGAAAATTACAAACATATACATATATATGCATTCACGTGTATTGATACACACAACTTATGTTATTAGTATATGTTGGGTAATGCTATCCTCCAAGTAACATAGCTACTAGCATCTTTATCAAGAAGCACCTGTAGCTATAAGAGAGACTTTAGAGACTGGACCTGTTGACATCCCCTCAAAGCAGGGGGTTAATGATGAGGGTCATCCAAACTCAGGATCCCCCTATGCCAGCTGAATGCAATGACATATAAGGTCTCGTAGTCTCAGGAGAGATAGATTATAGTAAGAGAGGAAGATTAGAGAATGGGAGCTTTAGCTATACAGATATGTGGAGATCCTTGTCCATGCTAGGAAAAGACTTTTCAATGCTGCTTGGGGATCTTCATTAACTTGTAAGTAACCCTTGCCCATCCTCACTAAGGAAGCCCAATAATGTCATTGGTTTTGCAGGTTGAAACTTGGTAGAATCATCCTTCTTGATAGAATCAGCCTCAGGGATGCCCTGCCTGTCAGGAGCAAGCACTTGTTTGCACCTCTCCAGAAAAGAGTTCATGTTATACATATTAACTATAAGAATTGTACTATTATGTGTATCTTTCTGTAATTTGTATTTTATCATTTTAAGTCATTTACTTATTTTTTTGAATTTATGTATAGTATATATAAGGAGAGAAGCTTTTCTTCTTAGGTTTTGCCAGTTTGCATATGGTAATGTTATTAGTGTACCCCAATATATGGTCCTTTCCAATGCCTGCTTACAAGACACTGCATTTCCTACCCCTATGATGTTGGTCTTGCCTGTGGCCCTGAGTGTGACCTTGGAGACATATGTGGAAGCAGCATGTGTCATTTCTAAGCCCTAGCTCTATTGGCCATCCCTCTCTTGTCACCCCACAAGACATCTTAGTCATCTGTGTCCTGGCCTGTCTGTGATTGTCAGAACTGTGCTGCTGGCTTGCTGAGACATGGGGCACAGATATCAAACAAATCCTTGTTTGGCATCATAGGCTTAGGGTTTCATTGTCCCTCCACAGCCTGGTTAAATCTGGCTGATACTTAGAGCTATCAGCAGCCACTTGTGTGCTCCTTTCTGCACCTGTGACTGCGTTTCTACAGTAATGAATGTGTATTGCAATGTCAAAACATTAAATTGCTTTAAAAGCATCTTATCATCTACCCAGCTCCCGCCTCTGTCCCTCAGCTACTTGGTATCTCTTGACTTTGGACTCTCTCTATTATTTATTCATGGTTTATTAGATAAATATCTTCCCCAGGTAAAGCTAGAACTCCCTGAAGTCCGCCAGTTCTTTTGTCCAAGCCTCCAATGCTAGCAATTGTTTCATCAAACTCTAATCTAAGGATAATCCCTGCTGGAAAATTCCTTCTTTCCCATAAAACATTATCTCCCAGTCTCTGGGTCTCAAATCACTGACCAGTCCATCCTCTTGCTTAGCTGTGCTCACTGGTGGCCAGGTGACATTGTTCTTTCTCTGTGCACATTCCTAGTGTGACTCATACTGTAGGAAAGTATTACCATTTGGGTGGGAAATTAGAGAATGAGATGATGAGATTTTGAAAGCCCCATTCTCTCCAGCACATAGCATGAGTATTTGTTCTTGTCTAGAAGGCAGAGGATTCTATCACTGACCTACAGCCAGTGAAACAGTTAGTGGTATAGGGATTCATTCAGATGGGTGAATTACTGCCCCAGAAGTTAGAATCAGGGTAAAGATGATGAGTTATAGTAGAGTTGGAGCTCAGTCCAGCTACAGGAGAAGACAAGTCCCATTGTCTCTGGCCGATAGCACCTACACAGTAGGTGGCCTGTTAATGTAAATACAAGGTCAAACAAAGCAGACCTCAAAGATTTCTGTAACCCAATCTTGTAGCTTCTTTGAAGGCTGGCTGGCATTCTTTCCAACTTTGCTTCACTCACACATCTCACTGGGACATTAGGTATAATGTGGTAAGTGTGGAAAAGAAACTTCTGCTGGAAGAGGCAGACCGAGAGTCCATACCAGCATCAAACAACTGTCAATCAGCCCTGCCCAGTAAAATCACATTACAATCACTTCTATTACATCCTTTCTCCTCTCAAACTATTATGCCTTGCTTCCCAACCCATCAAGGACTAAAGCATCCCATCTCTACTTCTTTGAGGACACCGTGGCCTGTAAAAGGCTTTGCAGTGCTGAATCATGATAGGACCTCCTGCCTACTGAACAAGCCTGGAAGAGTTGCCCTCTCCTGTTTCCATCTGTAAAATGAAGAGAAGACCAGTTCTGCCCCTCAGGGTGTTGGCTGGAAATAAATGAGCTAACCCAAACACATAAAAATCATGTTCTGAAGAGTCATAGGAACATGGCTCTCTAGAGCCCCTGACACTCTGCCCTCTGTAATGGGAGCCTTCAGTGAGTGACAGCTTCTTCTTCTTATGTCACATTGCTCATCTTCATTGTCTGCTGGGTCTTAAGCCCCTCAGATGCATGCCCCAGCCTCCTGGCCTGGAATCCCGACTTTCGTTAACAAATTTACCAACATTCTTAATGATCTTCCTGCTCTGAGCTGAACACTGTCCCCCTGTTCCAGAAACTGAGGTGGATCCAGGGCTCTGAACCTCCCGTCCTTTGTAGATGCCCCTGAGTTTACTAGCTGCATTCCTGACTTCATGCATTCATGACTTGTGGTTGAAAAGGCTTCTCACTTCACAGCCTCTGTGCACGCAGTTCTCTCTGTCCAGATCCAGCAGCTGTGGGTGCTCTCCTGAGGCTCCATCCTGCCATTGCCATGGACACCAGAAGGAATCACAGCCTCTTTCACTCTCTTTCTTCCTCAAGATGGCCAGCCCACTCCTCTGCTTGCCTTCTGTCCTCTCCACCTGCCATGCCTAAATGCACAGCTCTTTACATGTGCTTTGCACAGGTTGATCTTAGTTCTTAAACTATTTAGCAAAAGCATCTTTCTTGGTAGGGATTTGGCATTGCTGCAGTCCTCTGTCACATTTTGCAGAAACTAAATTTGTGCCAACTAAATTACCTTATAATACTCCTCCTCAAAACTTCCATGGGTCTTCACAATGCACACATGCTGCTCAGACAATTATTAAATTAGTGTGTGAATAAATGCAAATAGCCTGACATTTTCTTAAGCAAGTGGGGCCTTCTGATGAAGAATAAAATCCTCTTCTAGGTCAAAATATTTCTTTAAGTAAATGAGTAATTAATTTGAAAGATAAAGAGGTACATAAAATTGTTTTATTAAAATACCCATTAGCTGGGTTTCCCCCATTGACCCCTGGGGAGAGGAAAACTGTAATTTGTGTCTTCTTCTATCATTACATTTAAGGAGAATGGTACCTAAAGACTGTCTCTCTTCACATATTTGTTGTCCCAACACTGTAAAATCTGTATTTAGTTCTAATTCAAAATGCATGAGACTGGGAACCATATTATTTGCATTGATGAATAAGACTGAGTAAATGTTGGTTTAATCAAAAATTTAAAAATTGTAGGAAGTACGGAGAAATGGAACCTCAGACTTTAAAATAGACTTGAACATGCTCTAAATAGTTTTTCTGATACAAAGTAAATTACAGTTTAACCTTTCTTTCAAAGGGCAGATAGCAAACCTGCAGGAGAGAGTTCAGTGTGAAACTGTTCTGGGTGCCAGGTCAAGCTGAGTGGAGATATGGGCACAGGTGCCTGTGTTTCTTCAGTTATTCATTTGCATTGAAAGTGTACACTTTCTGAGCTCTGGCTGACATCTGACCACCCCTGACAAGCCCAGGAATATAATAGAACAAAGGATATGGCCATCCAGGTGATGGGCACTAGAGCCTACCATGAATGAGACTAGCTGTTGGTGTGGGGTTAGTGGGCCACACACAAGGCAGGCAAGGGCAACAAGGCTACAAGTGATTGTACTCAAGAGGCCAGTGGGCGGGTAAACCAAGGCACAGGCTGGTGTGATGATGTTATGACCTAGGCCACGTGTGGGGAGGAGGGACTGTCTCAGCTTGGATCCCTGCTATGGTTTTGATATGAAGTCTCCCCACCCACCACCCACAAGGGTCAACCTTAGTTTCAGATACCTCACTATTCACAGGTAGAGATTTAGAAAACCCCCTATAATTGATTACTGACTGAAAATGGGTTAGGATAATCCATTAATGAATTCATAATTTGCTTTAATAATGACTCCTATGTCATTATTGAGAGATTGTGAAAATTCTCAGAAATGGGCCTAGCTGGAGCAAGTTGATCGCTGGGGTATATTCTTAAAGGTTGTATGTTGTCCCAGGCCCTTTGCGCAGAAGCTGTCTGATTTCTGTCACCATGAGAGGAACAGTTTACTGAACCCTGCCCTTCTACCACGATGCTCTACCTCACATGGTCCAGGAATACCAGAACATGAAACTTGTGAAACCATGAGCCAACATCAATATTTCTGCCTCATAAGCTGCTCTCTCAGATATTAGCAGTCAGTGACAAACTCTCTGACTAACAAAGTCTCCATAAGCTGATGCTGGGACAGTGGTGCAGGGACCATTGAGTCTTTGGGAACTGTAAATGCCATAGGGAGAACAGGAGTCTGAGCAGGGCAAGAAAGGAAGCTAGCTTGTGAAGTCAGCTGTAGTTAAGACTATCATCACTGTGAATGGGGGCCTAATCCTTGAGGAACCTCTGAGAAACACCAAGGAGCAAGTTCAGAGTCACTGAAACTAATGGCCTGGGGGCGCTGGGATATGTAGACACCATTATTGTCCATCTTCACAGATTCTGGCAAAGCTGAAGTTAGAGAAGAAAAGCAGTGCTGTGTCAAGACTGGTCAGGGCAAGCGGCTATGAGGAGGGGAGATGGGAATTAAATGAAGGCTATTGCCTGTTTCCTGCCCAACCTGTTTCCATTCCATTCTATAGCCGCTTTCCACTCAGCACAACCATGCCACTACAGGCCCTCACTCCACCACGGCTCACTCATTACTAACACTAAACATGTTTAACGTTCAGAGAGCAGTCTTGTGCTCCATATGCCATTTTAATCCAAGCAAGCTACAGAAAATGCTTTTATGTAGACACTATGACTTTCCCTGTCTTCCAGCCTAAAGTTTAGCACTTTCAAGCAACGTGTCCATTGTCACACAGCTCATTAAGTGCAGAATTGGTCAGGTTTCTTTCCAACTCACTTGCTTGCAAGTATCTTCATTGTGATTCTCGATATTATTCTTTCCTCCAGAAGGACCCAGTCTCTAACAAGCCTCATTTCCTCAACTAGGGAAATATTGCCAGAAGGTCTCTGAGGAGAGAAACCAAAGCTGTGATGGTAGTTTAAGGCAAGTCATGTTTCTTGGGCAGTGACAAGCAAGCAGGCAAGGCTGGATGTTGGTTCAGCGTGTGTGGTACCAAGCTCCACGTCCAGCTTCGGTAAGCTCACAGAGAGTGGAGATGCAGGAATCACAGGCCCCAGTGAGACATCCGTGTGCTCTTCATAAAGTCATCCCTGCAGATCGTTAATCAGACTCTCCAAATTTGTTTAATGGGTTATTTATAACATCATTAAATCCAATGATACCAAAAGGTGTCACTGTGAACATCATGTAAGTCTGATTTTAATCCTCTGAAAATGTCTAAAGTGTCTTTTTCTCCCCTCTTACCTCTTTTGCACATTTCAGGGATGGTGAATGGAAATAAATGTTAAATTTTCATGATATGCAATGGTCCAAACTTCCACTGAGTCCTAATTGAGCTAATATCCTGTTGCTTTTTTGAGAGTGGATGATGAAATGTAACCCCGAGACAGCTTAAGCAGAACACAGACCTGACTGCTCTTCACAAAATGGCCTAATTTGGTAGTTATGGTGGAAACATTTTGTATGCGTAGATCAAATTCTCTGTTCTCAATAGTCCTTTTTATGGTCAATTAAGATAGTCTAAGTATATGGATTTAATATTGAAGTTGTCTAATGTAACAAGGTAAAGCATGCCCCCTGATTACAAGGAGAATGCCTTTTTGTTGGCAGTGATTCTCTGGGTAAGCTTTACAGGCTTCTATTTTTGAACTCAACTGAAAGGGCCAGAGCAATGCATTTGGGAAATGGTTTTGTAAACCATAACGAAGGTATCTTTCTTTAACAGCTTCCTGCTCAAAGGTGCCAGAGTGCTTTACAAACTTCTCACAGTGATATACAAGTGTCATTTCAGTCTCTGCTGAAATACTGGGGCCTCAGGGAACTGTAGTCACTGGTGAAAAATCTCAGATGCTAGGGAGGAAGAGTGTTCAGCATCTAAACTATCCTGCCCAACTGGAGGTCACAGGAGCAGTGGTTCAGGCTATCACACACTCCAAGGTGACATTTTTCTAGAAGTGAGATTTGACAGTCATCTATGGATGTCTTGATGGTTTCTTGTATGGCTGGTTTCTTTATTTGGCCCATTCTTTTTCTGTAAGGTCATCTAAGGCATCTTTGAACACACAGGCTCTAAAAAATGGGCATGCCTCATTGTGGTCTCCTTTTTATAGGGTAGATTGTCCGAGTTTGAAAACTATGCATCCTGTTGTCTTGAGTACCAGTTTGCTATAGGAAATGACTGTCTGCTCTTTTAAGGACTGGATCAAAGTATTTCTGAGCTTTTTTGGTAGGGTAGGCTTTGAGGCTATGTTTCCTTAATAATATTTTAAATTATTTATTTTCAAGGACAGAGAGAGAGAGAGAATGGGTAATACAGGACCTCTAAACCATTGTAGACCAACTCCAGATGCATAAACCATTTTGTGCTTCTGGCTTTATGTGGGTACTGGGGAATCGAACCCAGGCATTAGACTTTGAAGGTAAGTGCCTTAACAGCTTCAATGTTCACATTCTATATGAATGACAGCATTCAAGGCACAGTAAATATAGAAATGAGTTGTCCCACATTTTAGGAAATCAGTAAGTAGGAGATTCTGCTATGTAAGTGATTCAAATAAGCAGGAAGAGTGGTACATGACACCATATGTGTGTGTGTGTGTCTGTGTGTGTGTGTGTGTGTTCAATTAACTACATTTAAAAGCTCGGTCAATATATATATATATATATATATATATATATATATGTATGTATATATGGAGACAGAGACATACAGAGACTCACTATGTGTCTCAGGCTGGCCTGAAATTTTCTATGTAGTTCAGGCTGGCCATAAACCCACAATCCCCTGTCTCACTCTCCTAAATGCTAAGTTAGAGGCAAATATCACCATGCCAACTTTATTTCTATAGATCTGAATTTTAGTCTTGAAGGAAGAAATCAGAAGACTATTCCCCACTGGGAGAAGATTGTACAGTTTCTAGAATATATATTTTGCAGGTTTCTATAACACATTTAGGATTTTCTTAAGTACAGTTGAGTTAACCAAGGTTCTGGTTAATAGGAATCATGCTAAAATGTAAAGCCATAACAGAACTAGGATCTTCCCAGGGGTATGTGCACACAGCCTTTCCTTATAAAAGTAATCATGGACCAAAGGGGGGAGGAAATATATGTAAATATATGTGCTTTGTCTTTGAATTCACATACCATAAAAGATTGTGTGAAGTACAGTCCACAAGGAAGGAAGTCTGAACAGGCTACTGTCACTAGAGAAGATGAAGGGAGAAAGATGCTCACAGACAAGTGGGAGGAAGGGATGAGGTAGCCCGAGGAGTTGGAGGAACGCTGGGGAAGTGACTGATGATCTTTGTGGGTGACTCTAACTAACATAAGGGACTTTAGGGTACATCCAGGCAAGTGGTTTGTGCTGGAGGTAAGTTTATATAAAGCACAGTAGCAAAAGGAAGAGCCCCAGAGGGAAAATTCTAGCTGCCACTGAAATCTGTAAGTTAGCTGAGAAAAGGTGAAAAGAGAGAGAGAAACAATGAGAGAGGGAAAGAAAAGGAGAGTGAAAGATAAAAGAAGAGAGTAAGATCGAGGAAGAAATAGTGAAAAGAGATGAAGGGAGAAGAAAAAAAAAGAAGAGAGAGACAAGTTGTGACAAAATATGAACTGATATGAACTTCTCTAACAAACTCAATTGAAAAGACAGTGTGGTTTGAATGTAAAATGCCCCCATAATTCATGTGTCTGAATATTTGGCCCCAGCAACTTTAACTGCTTGGGAAAGTTGTGGAACTCTTAGGCAGTGGAGCATTACTGGAGGAAGTGTTTCCCTGGGAGTTGTTCTTGAGGTATTACACCTTGGCACTGCTTGTGGTTTTGTCTCCCTCTCTGGCTTGCTGTTTTCTCTCCCTCTCCCTGTTTCAGCCCTGCCAACATGACAATATAACACAAGCTTCCTACTCAGACCTGCCATGTCTTTCTTATTATGATCGACCCTACCCTCTGGCCCTGTAAGCTGTAAGCCCTTTTCTTTCCATAGGCTTCCCTGAATGGATATTTGTTCACAGCAATGAGAAAATAACTGATATAGTCAGCATGTAAATTAAATGGGTATATTTGTGAAGAACATAATCCATTATGAACCCATGGGAATGGAAAGTTTCCTGACAATGGCAAATTTCAGATGAGCCAAAGAAAGAAGAAGGGGTTTGTGCCAGCAATTTCAGGAAGATCTGCTGTCAGGCAGACGGTGCCCTGGTAGAAATGGCAGAGTAAATGCCAGCTCATACAGGCTCAGTGTACTTCCATTTTTATGATCAAAGAAAATAATCATCACCCTGTAAAAGGATTGAGGCTTGAACAAATATAAATAGGAGAAAATTGGAGCCCAAGATAGTTGAGAAGATGATAAAAGTGCATGCTGTTGATTTAAGTGAGTCCCCATCTATAGGATAGATGAATTACTTCTCACTGAGCTACCAAGAAAACTATGATTAAGATCCAGCAACAGTTTTTGTAATTTCTGAGGCATCGTGTGGAATAGAGGTGTGAGAAGAAAGGTGATAGGTATGACTGACATTTTTAAAACATAAAGAAGACTAGTTCTGCAATCTGCAGACCAGTGAGGCCAAGCCTTGATCTTGGCACAGTTCTGAGCAGATCCATCCATTCATGGTCACTTGCCCATCTGTCTGACCAGACATCTCCACTCAATCAGCAAATATAACTCAGTACCTGACATGAGGAACATACTAGAAGACAAAACAGAGATGACCCCTGCTGAATAAAAGGCAAAATGAAATGGAGATGTTTTTAAAACATGGTTTGTAAGGTCTAAGAGGACAAGAGTGAGGTGGTTGCCAAAAAGAAAAAAAAAATGGATGATGTTAAAAGCAAGGTGATGTCAGAATCCTTGTGAGAGTCAAAATATCTTTCACTGTGCATGCACATCTAGAGTTCTTTTGCAGTGGCTAGAGGCCATGGCGTTCCCATATTCTCTCTTTCTCAAGCATATAAATAAATAATTAAAAAAACTAAAATACCTGTCATTACTAATGGCACAAACAGTTACAAGTGGCTGAAATTAAAGGGCATTTCATTGCTCATGTATGTGAGAATTTCAGCAGGGCCTTGGCATCAGCTATGATTATATATAAAAATTCAGATTATATCTCCAGTTGGGATCTCATCTTTCTGCGTGGTTCACTTCTGTTCCATTTATTATCTCATGATCTGTACCGTCTTAGTGCAGGATAGCTGCCAGCCACTCATACTCACACTCAACTTTCATAGGAACTCCAGTAGAAAAGGTCTATATTCTTCCTCTGTAGTTAACACCAAAGAACAGAAAGAATAAAACCCAGTTTCATGAATATAGGTCATGAGCTCCCTCTGCTCCAGTTATGGAGCAAAGATTTAATCAAACGTGTGGATGATATCCATGAGGGTCCAAGTCAGATACCCCATCCCTAATCAGGTATGGGATCAGCCTATGTGTGGACATAGATTGAGAGTCTTTTGGAGTGAATAGTTCCTCAAAGACAGGAAAAAAGTTTCTAGGTAGGCAGAGCATTGTTTCTATGCACTTTACACACCAGAGGTCATTGTAAATATCGGAATACACTTCCTTATACTTAATCTATCTTATACCTTATTTCTTTCCTCTTTCTTCCTTGCTTGTGATTTGCCTTTTGTCTTTTCTTTTGGCCTACTTGCACTGTCTAAAGCCTCTAGTATAACATTGCATAACAGTGGTAAGAATATGATATTTGGAAAGCAGTCTTTCTATTAAACCTTCCTGCCACAGGTCAGTTTAGTTTGCACCATGAACCAATGTGCCTGGTCCTAGAAAATACTTCTCCTGCATTTATTGTCGTGAGTGTTGGTTTCCCCTAGTCCTTTAGTCCACTAATATCCGTCATTGCATTAATTGATTCTTCAGCATTAAAACTCCTGTGAATTCTTATGATAAAGGGTATTAATGCATTTTTGAAGCATGTAATGCTTTTTACTTATTGTTTTATATCCTGTGGTTGCTGCAGCAGGTTACCAGAAGTTTATATGTTCATTTCATTTATTTATGAGAGAGAGAGAGAATGGGTACTCCAGGGCTTCCAGCCATTGCAAATGAACTCAAGAAATATGTGCCACCTTGTGTATCTGGCTTATATGGGTACTGGAGAATCTAACATGCATCCTTAGGCTTTGCAGGCAAGCGCCTTAACTGTTAAGGCGTCTCTCCAACCCAATTTATATGTTTAAAACAAGAAACAGTTGTGGTACTTAAAGGCAAGTCAGTGTCACTGAACTAAAACCAAAGTATTGGCAGGATCTTGCTTCTTCTAAGCTTCCAATAGTGGTCAGAATTCCTTGGCTTGTGGTCACATTACTGCAAGCATCAAGGCCAGTGTCTTCAAGTGTCTATGTGTTCTGGGTTCTCATGGCCTCTCCTCTGTCTCTCATCGAGTTTTCCTCTGACTCCATCATATAAGATAACAGTGAGTGCATTTGGAGCCCACCTAGATAATCCAAAAAAAAGCACCCAGCTAAAAGTTCTTGATTTAATCATAGCTGCAAAGTTTTTTTTTTTTTCAAATAAGGTAACATTTAAAGGTTTCAGAAGTTGGAACATGTTATGTTTGAGGTCTATTTTTAGCCTTCTACTTACAATGAAATCAGTTTTCCAGTATGCTGCTGAGGCTGTTTTTATGTAATAATGTAAAGACCGGGGACACTGGTCTTCAATTTGCATATATATATATATATATATATATATATATATATATATATATATATATATTTGAGCTAAGGTCTCACTTTGTAGTCCAGGCTAGCCTGGAACTCACTGTGTAGCCCAAGCTGGCCTCAAATTCATACCATCCTCCTGCCCCAACCTCCCAAGTGCTGAAATTTTACAGATATGAATTACCACATCAGTTCTCTTTTGATACCCTTATGTGGCTTTGATAGCAATGGAACATTAGCCTCTTAGAGTGAACTGGAAATTGTTCACTATTTGGGGTAATAATGTGTAAAATATTGGTATCATCTTTCTTTTTTTTCTTGAAATGCTTGATCAAATTCACCAGAGAAGCTATCCTGTCTGTGCTTTTCTTCTGGAAACATTTTAAATTACTGATTTATTGGTGTGTGTGTGTGTGTCTGTGTGTGTGTGTGTGTGTGTGTGTGTGTGTGTGTTAGTGTTGAGACTATTAAGAATTTTAATTTCTTCTTGAGTCAGTTCAGAAATTTTTGCCTTTCTAGCAATTTGTCTAGTTCCTCTAAATTGTCTAGCATGTAAGTATTTGCTAGTATGCAATTATTCATAGCATTCCCTTATAATCTGTCCCGTTTCTGTGAGGTAAGCAGAAAATATACCTTGTTGATATTATTCTCTCTCTCTCTCTCTCTCTTTCTTTCCCTTTCTCTCCCCCTTGGTCAGTCTACCTAAGATTTGTTATTGTTTTCATATTTTCAAAGAACAAACTTTTGTTTTCATCAATTTTCTCTATTTCTTTTCTATCCCACAATTTAAAGAAACCACTGGCAAATTAAATTATCTCTGGCTGAACAACTATGTCACATACGTAACTCAAAAAGGCAAGACATGGGCTTGAGAATGGAGTTAAGTTCCTAAGGGGTTGAATTATTGAAGAAGAAATGAGCAGACTTGTCACACACCAGAGGGTAAAACTTAAATCTATATATTTACAAGACGTTTATAAGTTATACAGAATAAAGCACATGCAGTTGTCCCTCAGAACGTAGACTCTAGAATGGAATTCAGACCCAAGTCCTGGTTTCACCCCTGTGCCAGTTATACATATTAAAACAATGAAAGCTGTTGTAAAAAGTAAGCAACAAAAGCTGAGCTAGTTGCTTAATAGGTGGATATTTGTTGCTTGCTCTTGAGAGAGCTGCCTATGGAGGGAGGCCTTGAGGATCCAGACCTGAAAGCTGGAGCCCCATTTTTGTGTACAGTCCATGGATAAGACCTAAAGGAAGCTGGAAATTAGTCTCACTGTGTTCCTTAAAGGATAAGACATCTCTGAGAAGCCCCATGTCAGTTCAGTCCGCCCTGCATATTACTTGGACTTTAAATCTTTTTAAAAAAAATATTATTATTTGTGGTCCAGGAGATTAAACCCAGGTTGTTGCACACTGGTAGTGAGGGCTCTGCACACAAGAGGAGCAGCTGCTACTGTTATGGAGACTGGCAGGAAATAAAACTGGGCAAGGATATGCCAAGCTAAAGTTGAAAGAAGGAGTCCCCTCTTTGTTTGGAAGTTTTTAGGCAAAGGTAGCCTTTTAGGGAAGTCACAGCATGGGTGCCAGACCTTGTACTCTGAGTCTGTGTGATACTATGACCACAGGCCAACCAAATACATGTGCTGTCTTGGGGCTCCGGGTTTCTTCTTCTTAAATTCAGTTTCCTCAACTCTTTTTTTTTTCTTTTTTTCTTTATTAGTTAGTTTTGTATTCAGCAAATACAGTCAGTTTGGTACCATTATTAGGCTCATCTGTGACCTACCCTCTCCCCTTGGCCCCTCCTTTTTGAGGTATATGGGTCATGCATTGTGGAGATAGCCCACAGTTATGGGTAAGCTAAATGTCTCTGCATATCATGACCCAACATGTGGCTCTGACATTCTTTCCGCCCCCTCTTCCACAAAATTTCCCTGAGCCATGTTGGGTTCATTTTTGGTCTGCTTCAGTGATGAGGTGTTGGGGGCCTCTGAGGCTCTGGCTCACTGATTTGGTAGGAGTTGATTTTTCTCTGTGTTGATCTCCTTCCCCCTTGTGCTGGTATCCAGTTCATCAGGAAAAAAGCCCCCTTGTTTGTTTCTCCAATTTTTCTTAGTTGCAGTCAGGGCCCTTTTGAGGTATGATGGGGTGGCTCTCTCCTTAGGATCTACATCTATCTGAAAAAGAGAAGCAGATTCTCCAACGGAGAATAAGTTAGCACCAGGACAAATGAGATAACCCTTACTTTTTTTAATAGAGAATTTAATAGGTGTAGGCCCTCTTGTAGCCCACAATTGATGGTAGCTTGATATTGGAGATTGGGCTTATGATTGGATATGGTTCTGACTTGTTTCCCAGCTCCAGCTATGGGTCCCGTACCACTGAGGGGATCAGTTAGCCAAATTGAGAGCAGTTGGTTCCCCACCATGGCTGTGTGCCACTACTGCACTTGTGTGGGCATCACAACAAGTTATTTGCTGCTAAGTAGGTTAGACCATGCATTGCTTCGACAGGTATTGGTCATTTTCCCCCAGTCTCCCATGTAGCACCTTCTGGCACTAGACGCGCTGACTGTCTGGGGACTGACTCTCTTCCAACTTCCAGTCATGCCATTCTACTTTGTATGTCAACCACATAAGGTGTCTTCAGCAGTAGGGTCTTCCCACTAGCCTTTGGTGGGTCATCAGGTACTCTGACAGAAATCTGTCTGTTTTTTAGGAAACCTTGTAGGTCTCTCTGATCAAAAGCTCATTGTGGATGATAGCCCCATGCTAGTTCTAGGAGTTACAGGTCAGTGCCCACTAAGAAAATGAGGAAAAGGATAACTAATATACAAGAGTTAGAGAGAGGAGAGAGAGAAAGGGAGAGGGAGAGGGAGGGAGGGAAGATGTAGAAGATTAAGGTTAGTCTTTATCCTACCCTCTCCAGTGTCTTGTGGTTCAAGTGTTCCCTGTAAGGGCCTGGTGAAGGATCAGTCATTTGGTCTGTCTTTTATTAAGTGGGAAATTATGGTACCATTGGCCTTTGGGTCTAGAACTGTGTTTCCCACCCCTTTGATGCCCTCCCCTCCTTCCTCTTCCATCCTAGTGTCTAGTCCAGGAGATGCTTGCTGGGTATGTAAGGTATCTTGGGTAGATTTAGGTTAGGTGCTGTAGATGAGTGAGACTATGTGGAGATTTTTTTTTCTGTGATTCAGTAAGTTCACTGAGAATGATCTGTTCCAGGTTCAACCATTTTTCCTAAAATTTCGTTGTGTCATTTTTTTCTTACTGCTGTATAGAATTCCATTGTGTAGATATACCACATCTTAGCTATCCATTCTTCTAGTGATGGACATCTGGGTTGATTCCAGCTCTTAGCTATTACAAATTGAGCCGCTATAAACATTGTTGAGCAAATCTCTCTAGCCTGTGGTTTGAAGGTTTTAGGGTAGATTCCCAGTAAGGGAATAACTGGATCTGTTGGTATGTCTATACTAAGCTTTTTCAGAAGTCTCCATATTGCTTTCCAAAGTGGTTGTACCATCCTACATTCCCACCAACAGTGGATGAGTGTTCCTACTTCTCTACATCCTCACCAGCATTTATTTTTATTTGATTTTTTGATGTTTGCTATCCTTATTGGGGTAAGGTGGAATCTCATAGTTGTTTTAATTTGCATTTCTCTGATGATTAGGGATGATGAACATTTTCTTGTGTATGTTTGCTATTTGTATTTCTTCCTCTGTGAACTGCCTGTTCAGCTCTTTGCCCCATTTTGTGAGTGGGGCGTTTGACTTCTTACTGTTTAGGTTTTTGAGTCTTTGTAGATTCTAGAGATTAGGCCTCTATCAGTTGGATAACCCACAAATATTTTCTCCCATTCTGTGGGTAATCTATTGGCTTTGCTTATTCTATGCTTGTCTGTAAAGAAACTCTTCAGCTTCATGTGATCCCATTGGTTCAGTGACAGTTAAGTTCGTGAGCTACTGGGGTTTTGTTCAGGAAGTCTTTTTCCATTCCTATATCGTGGAAAGTATTTCCTAAATTTTCTTCCAGTAGTATTCGAGTTTCTGGTCTTATATTGAGATTTTTGATCCATTTGGACTTGAGTGTAGTGCATGGTGAAATGTGTGGATCAAGTTTCAGTTTCCTGCATATGGTTATCCAGTTTGTCCAGCACCATTTGTTGAAGATGCTATCTTTTTTCTAGCCTATATTGTTTGGGCCTTTATCGAATATCAAGTAGCTACAGTTGCTTGACCCAAAGTTCGGGTCCTCAAGTCTATTCCGTTGGTCTATACTCCTGTTTTTATGCCAGTACCATGCTGTTTTTATTACTATGGCTTTGTAATATAGCTTTAGATCAGGTATGGTGATGCCTCCAGAGGTATTTCTTTTGCTGAGGATATGTTTGGAAATGCGAGGCCTTCTGCCTTTCCATATGAAATTTGAGATCACTTTTTCTATCTCTGTGAAGAACATTGTAAGGATTTTAATTGGAATTGCATTAAATCTGTATATTGCCTTTGGTAGGATTGTCATCTTCACAATGTTAATTCTGCCTATCCAGGAACATGGGAGGTCTTTCCATTTTCTCAAGTCCTCCTCAATTTCTTTTTTGAGTGATTTTATGTTTTCGTTGTATAGATCTTTCACTTCCTTGGTTAACGTTATTCCCAGGTATTTTATTTTTTTTTTTGTTGCTATTGAAAATGGGACTATGTCCTTTATTTCTTTCTCTGTATCTTTGTCATTTGCATAAAGGAAGGCTACTGATTTTTGTGCATTGATTTTGTATCCTGATCTTAATGGGAATTCCTCCAATCTCTCTCCGTTAAGTATTACTTGGGCCTTTGGAGCTTCACATATTGCCTTTATTAGGTTAAGATATGAACCAACCATGCCAATTCTCTCCAATGTTTTGAACATGAAGTGATGTTTAATCTTGTCAAAGGCCTTTTCTGCATCTATTGAAATGATCATGTGGTTTTTATGTTTAACCTTGTTTATGTGGTGTATTACATTGACAGATTTCCGTATGTTGAACCACCCTTGTGTTCCTGGGATGAGTCCCACTTTGTCAAGGTGGATAATGCTTTTGATGTGTTGTTGGATTTGGTTTGTGAGGATTTTGTTTAGGATCTTTGCTCTAAATTCATCAGTCTGTGGATTTGGGATGGAAAGTTCTGTAGATATCCGTTAGGTCTAAGTGATCTATGGTTTTTTTGAGCTCTCTTACTTCCCTTTTGAGTTTCTGCTTGGATGATCTGTCTATTACTGATAATGGTGTATTGAAGTCCCCAGCTATGATGGTGTTGGTGGTTATTTCTGTTTTATTGTCAAGTAGGTTTTGTTTTATGAACTGTGGTGCCCCTGTGTTTGGTGCATACAGATTTATGATTGTAATATCCTCTTGATGGATCGTTCCCTTGATAAGTAGGAAGTGGCCTCGTTTGTCTTTTTTGATTATTTTTGGTTTGAAGTCTATTTTATCTGATATTAATATAGCTATGCCTGCTTGCTTCTTACTCCCATTTGCTTGGAATATTTTTTTCCACTCTTTCACCCTGAGGAGGTGTCTGTCTTTAGTGGTGAGGTGGGTTTCTTGAAGTCAACAGATTGAGGGGTCTAATTTTTTGATCCATCCTGTTAGCTTGTGTCTCTTTATGGGTGAATTCAGGCCATTAATATTTAGGGTAATGACTGTGAGATTTGATTTGATCCCTGCCATATTGTGATGGTAAATGTGGGTTGGTGTTTTCATGGATGTTGAAGTTTTTTGTGCCTACTCTGAGTTTGGTTGTTGTGATATGTTTCTTGTAGGCAATTGAGTTTGATTATTTGTTTCTTCTCTCTGGAGAATTTCCTGAAATACTCTCTGTAGGTTTGGTTTTGTGTTCATATAATTGTAAAGCTGAGTTTTGTCATGGAATGTTTTTCTTTCACCATCTATTATGAGGGATACTTTTGCTGGGTAGAGTAGTTTGGGTTGGAAACCATTGGTTCTTAGACTTTTCAGTGTTTTATTCCAGGCCCTTCTAGCTTTCAGGCTTTCCATTAAGAAGTCTGAAGTAATTCTGATGGGGTTACCTCTGAAGGTGGTGTGCTGTTTTTCCCTAGCTGCTTTTAGGATTTTCTCTTTGGTGTCAATGTTTAGGGTCTTAATGACAATATGTCTTGGAGAGTTTCTCCTTTGTTCCAGTCTGTTTGGAGTTCTGTTGGCTTCTTATATCTTAATGGGCCTTTCTTTTAAGAGACTGGGGAAGTTTTCTTCAATTATTTTGTTAAATAAGTTCTCCATGCCTTTGGTCTGAATTTCTTCTCCTTCTGGTATTCCAATGATCCTGATATTAGGACGTTTAAGTGTATCCCACAATTCCCTCATGTTCTGTTCACAGGAACTTTTGAACTTACTGAAATTTTTGAACTCTCTAACTGTTTCTTCCATCTTGTCTTCCAGATCCGAGTTTCTATCCTCCACTTGGCTGACTCTATTCTTGAGAGCTTCTAGAGAGTTTTGGACTTGCTCAATTAAGTTTGCATTTTCTACTACTTTTCTATGTATAATTTCCGTCCCTCTGTCAAGCTCCCTTTTCACATCATTTTCTGATTTTCTTGATCCTTCTTGGAATTCATCCTTGCATTTCTTTATGTCTTCATTTATCATGGCGAGCTGATTTTTAAGGTCTTCTTTTTTTTCACTCTCCCTCAAATCTCTTAACTCTCTTTGAACTCCTTCCAATTTCTTATCTATTAGTTCTAATTTAGTTATGGCAGCATCCACATGATTATTGGTCCTTTGTTGCTTTCCTGCAAGTTCTACCAGTAGGTTGGTCAGGGTTGCATTGCTCAAAGCTTCAATTTGGTGTTCTAATCCTAATGGTTCTTCTATGTTTTGGTTAGATGTATTCATTGTAGGACTGGGTGATGTAACTGGATTTTCTTGCATTTGATTTTTCATGTTATTTCTTTTGTGCTGTGGTCTGCCCATGACAGTGTACGGGCATGTTGGTGGGTATATCGGCCTGAAATCAAGCACAATGGGAATCTGTGGCAGCCTGGAGCAGTTGCCCAGCAGCCTGGGCTTTGGTTCTCCTTTGCCAAAGCCGCCTATCTATTGCCTGGCAGGGGCGCCAAAGTTGCCTGAATTCTCAAGCAGTAAAGTGCCAAAGCTACCTGCATTTGAGCTAGGAGTGACACTGAGGCTCCAAGCACTGAAGCAGCCTGAACTCTGGCTGGGAACACTGGAACCCGGAAGCAGTCTGTGCTCCCCCACCACAGGACAATGGCGGACGGCCGGTGCGGCAGACAGGTAGGGGATGGCGCCTGAGCTGGCACAAGCAAGAGACACAGTCTGAGCTTGTGTGGCAGTTGCTGTGGGACTGGGCACACTCAGTAAGTGGGGGAGTGGACGAGCGTGCAGAGCAGTCTAAGCTTCTGCATGCAGGGAACAATCAGCGTGCAGGGGCAGCAGCGGAGTCACTGGCAGCAGCAGTGGTGCTGTGGACACGGTGGTTATTTGGGGTGAGGTGTGGGCTACCCCCAGTGAGGGGATCCATGATTCCCTGTTTCCCCCACCTCTGTGCCCTCCCAGATTTCTATCCCCTAAAAGCCCCAATGAACCCTTAATATCTTGCCTTTCTTTTCCCAGGATTTGCAGCGCAGCTAGGCGGTCGCCATCTTGGCCAGAATTCCCCTCAGTTTCCTCAACTCTTAAAGCTTACTTTGGACTGTCATGAAAACTCAATGAGATAAGCCACGTGCAACTGGGGAACAAATTTGGGAAATGTGTGTTTTCTTTCCATCTACTTCGCCTCTTTGCCATTATTTGCTCTTCTATGAAATACAGACCCTAGTCTACATTCAGTGCATTTGAAGTGATCACATCTTATAATTTAAGCTAAAGGCAAAGTACCTTAGCCTTGGGAGCACTTTTTGTACAAGCATGAGGATATGAGTTTGGATCCTCAACATTCTTGCAAAAGCAGGATATGGCATTACACACCTATAATTTTATCACTGGACAGACAGAGACAGGGGGATCTCTGGGGCTTGCTGACCAACTAGTCTAGCCAAATCAATAAACTTTAGGTTTGGTGAGAAACCCTGTCTCAGAGAAATAAATTAAAAATAAACAGGGTATGAGAGAAAATACCCTAGTTGGAAATGAGGATTACAACTCTGTGGTCTCCCAGACCTTTGTTTCTGCAAATGGTCAAAGATATAATCTGGACCTCATAGACAGAGTTTGCATAGAACTCAAGGTGTGAGTATGTTTGTATATACTGGATTCTCAGAACACAAAAATCTTTAAATGGGCAAAGGAATCATGAACCTGAGTTTATTTTTTATATCTATTTATTTTCAAGCACAGAGAGATGGAGAAGAGAGACAGACAGACAGAGGTGGGAATGGACATGCCAGGGCACTCAGCCACTGCTGAAGGAACTCCAGATACATGCACTACCTTGTGAATCTCGCTTTACATGGGCACTGGGGAATTAAATCTGGGTTATTAGGCTTTGCAGGCAAGTGCCTTAACTGCTAAGCTATCTTTCCAGCTCATAAACCTGAGTTTCTTATATCCAATCAAATTTGAGGGAGAGTAATTATTTTATATATTTATTTTAAAAGAGATTTGATGATTAATTGAAGGGTTTTTGAATCACCATGGAAACATGGTATGCTCAGGAAAGTGTTTGTAGAAAGGATTAATTTAGAAGGAAGATCCACCCAGTATTGGACAGCATCACACCTGGATTTAATAAAGTGAGTTGAGCGCTAGCACCCATCTCTCTCTGCTTCCTGATTACTGGCATGCTTCTGCACCATGTCTTCCCCATCATGATGAGCTGTATGAAAATAAACCTCTCCTTCCTCCCTCCCTCTCTCCTTCCCTCCCTCTCTCCTTTCTTTCCCTTTCCCTTTTCCTTCCTTCCTTTCTTCCTTCCCTTCCTTCCTTTCTTCCTTTTGTCCTTCCAACTTTCTTTTCTCAGTGCCTTGTCACAGGAACAAGAGGAGTAACTAGTATAATGGCAGTTGTGAATCTAGAGCTCAAGGTTAACTAACAAGAGAGGCTCATGACCTCAGGCTGTGCTTTCTCTATGAAGCTTTGATCACTTGCAGAATAAGGCACCTTTTCATTCCTCAGGGTTTCCCCTCCCTCAATTCATAAAAGTCAACATTATTGAGAATCAAAACAAGAAGCTTATATTTAGGATAAATCCATCATTAATCTGAAGATTTCAAAGGGAGAAAATCATAACAAAATATTGACTCAGGTGGTGGCTGTGGGTTTTTTTTTTCTCAGCTACTCACTGTTATTTTCATTTATGCAATGCCACTTTATTACTCCCAGCCATTACTTCCCATCCATGTTGTCAACTTGGTCCTGAGATTATTCCAACAACATAAGAAAAGCCACCATCTACCTACTTTTAGTGCTTTGAAGATAAGCCCAGAGAATATAGGCAAGTGAGTGAGTTACTGTTATCAATATAGAACATGAGGTTTTCTGTGAGATGACACCACCTTTCCTGAGTCACCATGGCCCACACTTCTCAGAATCCAGAGTGATGTCATAAATAATGCATGCATGAAGTAGAGGTGTTGAGTAATGGGGCAGCCTGGCATTTAGAATTTTATTAGGAACAAACTGTCTCTGATGTTCTTGGTGATATTATCAGTCCCTCCTCAAGATAACATATTTTTTGTTTTTAAAGCAGTTTGGAAATGCTTATTGAAACATGTCTGAAAAAAAACATAGAGATTCCTCTTCTACTTAAAAATCTCTCCATGATGGGCTAGAGAGATGGTGTAGCAGGTAAGGTGCTTGCTTACAAAGACAAAGGATCCAGGTTCAATTACCTAGGACCCATGTAAGCCAGATGAAGAAGTTGACACATGCATCTGGAGTTCATTTTCAGGGCTGAAGGTCCTGGTGCACCCATTCTATCTGCCTCTCTCTCTTTCTCTCTCTCTCTCTCTCTCTCTCTCTCTCTCCCAGATAAAAATTAAATAATTTTTAATAGTAAACTTAAAAAAAATCTTCCCATGAGAAGTTTGGAACTGTGAAAGAATAACACTGATTACTCAAGTGGGTGGATTTACAAGTCTTTATTTTTCATCCTTGAAGCAACATAAGAGACCCAGGCTTTCTTAACCAAGAAGGGCAGGCTAAGTGCTATGAGTCCCCTTCTTAGTGGGAGGCCAGAACCAGCCCAGGAACCCTAGCCTCAAGTGGGAAGCAACCTTCACTAGCTCTCAGAAAGAAGCAGCTTCTTTGGCCCTCCTCATCATGCAGGAAGAGGGAGAAAGTAGAAAAACAAAGTCTCAGAACAGTGGGGGCTATCTGGGACACCTTACAGGGGCTACATGGAAGGAGTTGTGACATTATTTCTGAGAATGACTGCCCATTAAGGGTGTCATCTAGGTGTGTCTGCATCCAGGTGTTTATCAGGAAATCTGGACATCAGCCATGCCATCTATCTTCAAGGAGGCATGGCCTTTATCAACCAACATTTCCTTGGGACCCCAGCAGACAACTTCTTAAATCTTATTGGCCAGAAAAGATCATGTGGTTTTTCTAGCCACATTGGAATCTGAAAGCATTTATTTCTATGTCTTTAGGAATGGAAAGAAGAAGGATGTTTGAAGGAATGCAGTAATAGATGTTGGCCCAGGTATTGGGAACTGCTTTCCAACATGGAGACATTATATTGTCTCTAAAGTAAAGGAATTAAGACAGGCCAAGGAGCCAGGTGTGACCTACAGACATGAGTACATAACCTGTCTAGAAGACAAAGCCATGGTTAGTGGCTCTCTCTGACTTTCCCTCCAGTAATGTCCACTAATATCTCCTGATTCCTGGACTCCAGATCTTCTATCAAGAAGAACATGGATTA
Source organism: Dipus sagitta (assembly GCA_036346955.1). Lineage (NCBI taxonomy): Eukaryota > Metazoa > Chordata > Mammalia > Rodentia > Dipodidae > Dipus > Dipus sagitta. Next base: position 260,550,702 of record CM070770.1, on the reverse strand, counting down.
GTTTTTTAATTTTTTTTCCTTCATGGTAGCCATCTGTTGAAACATTCTGTTGACAAAAATCCTTTTGTTAGGTAATGAGATTTTGCATTTTAAAAAATTCAACAAAGACTTGCAGAAGTGCCTACCAGAGACTGTGAGGGATGCTGGATAAGCAACAGGGGAGGTGGTATCATTCCAAGCAACAGAGAAAAAACTAGAACTAAAACTAAAAAGCCATTTTAATTACCTTGCAGATGTATCCTGGGTAAATGGATACATGCCTTCAAGTCAAGAGCTGCTAAGTTTGTATAAACAATGAACAGTAAATATTGTGGGATTGGTAGACTATGTGTTATTTGTTACAATTGTTAAGTGCTTGTGTAATTTTGGGGGTGGCATGTGTAAGTGTGTGATGTGTTTATGTGTGCATGCTTGTATGTTTATGGGTGTGCACATGTATGTGAGTGGGTGTCCGACTCAGATACGCTGTCCACCTCTTTGAAACAGATTGTCATTGGCTTGAATTTCTCCAATTAGGTGAGACTGGCTTGTCAGTGAGCTCCAGGGATACTCCGCTCTCTCCCCATATACTCTGCTGTCTTAGTGCTAAAGTTTTATTTACAAAAATGGTTAGTGGACCAATTATTGCTGATCCTTGCATGAGACTTTTCAAAGCACTAAGACATTTGCATGTTCCTGGTCTTCCTTGAAATCTCAGAGGTCCTAACAGGGGCAATGACTTCTATAATAGCCCATCCTGATAACTATCTTCATTCTGTGTCCCAATAACATTCTTACAAATGGTGATTCCACTTCTCTCTCCCCACTATAAACTTCCTTCTCAGCTTAGGTCTTTTGTCTTTCCCCAGAAATCTCTCACCAGAAGGTAGAGGCAAACTGTGTTAGCTCCTTGGCAAGACAAACATTAAAACATAAGCCAGACAGAAATATAAACTCTTGTGCTCCAAGTTCCTAGCTGCACTCATGTCCTGGACCCCTCTGAGCCATCTGAGACATGGACATGTAGACTTCTACCAAACAGGGTGCTCAAGTCTTCCATGTCCATTAAAGTTGTGACCATGCTCTAGTGACCAAGCAAGATGTTGCTCTGTGTTTAATTCCACTGCCCACCTGTAAGTGTATGACAAGCACTCACAGACCTAGTGGTGGAAGACAGTAATGCCATTAATCTCACCCACCTCTCTGCAGTTTCTGCGGACCTGCTGGGGATTATTTTTCTCTGTTTTTCCCAACATCAGTTGAGATAGCCTGAAGGCCTGGTTAGGTCAATAGCTGGAGGTTGGACTCATTTCTAATTTGTTTTCAAATGTGTCTGCTGGCTGATCCTGGCATTTGGCCAGAACATTCACACATCACCTCTCCAGGTGGCTGATAAGCTTACTCACAGAATGGTAGCTTGGTGCCAAAAGCAAGTGTCCCAAGATAACCTGGTGGGAAGGTGTGATCATGGCAAGGCATGGTGGTGAACAACTCATTACAGCACTGAGGAAGTGGGCACAGGAAGGTCAGGAGTTTAAGGTAATCTTTAGTCACATAGTGTATTTGAGGCCTGCCTGGGATAAATGAGCATCTGTCTCAAAAAAAAAAAAAAAAAGTTAAAAAGTAAAAGTGAAAAGAAAACGTATAAAAGTATATGCTCGGGCTGGAGAGATTGGTAAGTGGTTAAGGCACTTGCTTGTGCAGGCTAAGGATCCAGGTTCAGTTCCCCATGTAAGCCATGTAAGCCAGATTCACAAGGTGGCACATGCATCTGGAGTTTGTTTTCAGTGGCTGGAGGCCTTGGCATTCTCTCTCTCTCTCTCCCTTCTGCTCTCATAAATAAATAAATAAAATATTTTTTAAAATATCTAAGCTTGGGCTGGAGAGATGGCTTAGCATTTAAGGTGCTTGCCTGTGAAGCCTAAGGACCCATATTCATTTCTCCAGGTCCCACTTAAGCCAGACACACAAGGTATTACAAGTGCACAAGGTTGCACATGTGCCCAAGATGGCACATGCATCTGGAGTTTGATCACAGTGGCTTGAGGCCCTGGTGCACCAATTTTCTCTCTCTTTCATAGAAGTTACAAAAAAGAATAAGCTTTAGATTTTGTGGAAGCACCACTGTCCCATCCTCTGCCAGGTCTTAGGCCATGATAAGTTCCACTGAGGTTAAGGAAATGTTTCACTAGCTCTACTGCCAAGTGGGGCATGTCATCCTCACCATCATGTTGCGTGAAGAGCATCAGAGAAGTACAGTAGAAGCAGATAGTTTAGAAGAACTCATTTCCCCGGGAAGAAAGCAGTTTGGGCTATTTTCAGCCAGTATTTGACTACCTTCCTAAAACCCTTTAAAAGATGGAGTGATGCAAGGATGCCAGACTGTGTGACCAAAAGTCAAGACTTCAGAGGTCAGTTAATGAAAAAGATGGGGAATTTTCATGCAGGTGACTCAATCTGCCTGTAACTCCATCCCTTCCTCTTTCTTTGTAATTCTATTTATGTGTTGAACCTCAGGTTAGAAGTTATTCCTGAATAAGCCTTTCTCATGAGGGCTGCCACACCACTCCATGTTTCCCTTTACATCCCTTGTCCTGTGTTTAATCTTCAGCACCACAAAACAAAACAAAATCCAACAACTTATGATATTAGTAATTTTCTGCCAGTTATGATCCAATAATGTTTAGCATTTGATCTTTAAATTTGTGTGTGTGTGTGTGTGTGTGTGTGTGTAACTTGTTTAAGACTTTTTGATCCCTATGTATCATTCCTCATTATTTCTGTAACTCACTTATTAGACTACTCCCATTATTAATGGGCATCCAGGTTGCCTCTGCTTTTTCACTTTTATAGGCCCTGCATAGGACCTATATTCATACACACTGATTGAATGAAGGGTTATTTTAGAGATAGTATTGGTCAACAATAGTAGGCCCAAGTCAAATTTGACAAGGACCAACAAATGGCTTGACGAAATGTCATACTGATTTCTGTTGCTACCGGGAGCATTTGAGAGTGCTCTTGTCCTTACACCCTCACCAGCTCCAGCTACTGTCAACTTCATTCAGTAGTTGCCAGTCTTTGTTTATTTTCTGACAATTTTATACAAGTGTATATTTTGAACACATTTCCCTCAGTTCTATTTCTTATCTATTTCCACCTCCACTAAGCCCCTTGTTCCCACTTGAGTTTTGTTAGGGCTGTTTGCATGGACATGGCGTGATATCTGCCATCATTTAGGCAACAGAATATTCTATTATCATTTATGTTTTCATTTCCCCTAAAACTTGTAATAATCAGCTTCTCCCAACATATGTATGAATTGTCCAAGATGTGGACTTCACATAGTTTTTCTAAAACCACTGCAGTGTAAACCATCCACAGATTTGAGTGTTTGAACTACTGTTGTTGCTAAATCCTGACATGTTAGGAAAGCTACAGAGCTTACAGTTCTTACTACATCAGATGTTCATGGGAAATCACCAGAAAGGCTAGAAAGTGGGGCAAAAAGCATTTGCGCAGTCAGCTGCAATCCCTTCCTGCACCTTCTTGCGCATCCACTCTTCCCCGTGGTGACCAAGGTCCCATTTCTCTGGCATTGGAATGGGAAGAGTGGTTTCAGGCTGCCCACTTAGTTTCAGTATTACCTTTAAAGAATCACACCACAGTCAGTGTTTGTAAGGCACTTTCTCTCATAGAGATTTCTGACATGTACAGACAGCTTTCAATGTCTATTTTTATAGCCATTATTTCTAATTTTAAATTATTGGCTCTCATTCAAGAAATATTTACATTATAATTTGGATCCATTTGACACACTATGCTTCTGTTTATGAAGATATAGCTTATGTTGTGGACTGAGCGTCTATATGCTTCCATATGTTGAAACCTAATCCCGGGTGTGATGCTGCTTAGAAATGGGATTTGTGAAGGCATGATGAACTTATGAGGTAGAGTCATAATGAAGGGGCTGGCTTCCTCATAGAAGGGAAGCCTCTAAGAGCTCTCTTGTCTCCATCTTCTGCACGAGGACACAATGTAAAGATGGCTGTCTATGAGCAAGGAAGTAGGCTCTCGCCAGACAGACTTTGTGGGTGTCTTGATATTGGATGTCTAGACCTCAAAATTATAAAAAACAAATTTCTGTTGCTTTCACTATTCTTTTCATTACATTGATTAGAATACAAAGAAATGAGTTTCCTTGTGGCATTTCCGTACTTTGTTTTGGCTGGTCTTCCCATATTTCCTCCCCAACTCCCTGCCATGCCTCCCACCTTGTACTCTTCTGCCAACAGCAGTCCCTTCCACTTCCTTCCACTTCCAGATCACATGTATGACCCTCTCTATCCCTCTTCCTCTGTTTTTCTCCCACATGACCCCCTTTCTATTTTCATGACCCCCAACCCACACTCTCACATGTAACCATACATACCAAATTAGAAGCTGGGATCTGCATAAGAGAGAGTACATATGGTATTTTTATGATTACTTCACTGATATTTTTCTGGGTCCATCCATTTTCCTGAAATTTCTTAATTTCATTTTTCTTTATAGGTTAATAAAACTCTCTCTCTCTCTCTCTGTCTGTGTGTATATATATATATATATATATATATATATATATATATATATATGTAATATTTTCATGTATTCATCTGTGCATGGACAGCTAGGTTGATTCCATTTCCTAGTTACTGTGAATAGGACAGCCATGAATATAGATGAGCAAGTATCTTTATAGTAAAGTGGTAGAGTCCTTAAGTTGTATGCCCAGGTATAGTATAGCTGGCTCATATGATAGCTATATTTCTGACTTTTTGAGAAATATCCACACTGATTTTCACAGTGGCTGAACTAGTTTACATTTCCACCAATAGTGAAGAAGGGTTTCTTTCCCCTACACCCTGACCAGAATTTGTCATTTTTTAAGCCACCCTGTCTACAGCTTACTATTATAGCACCTGGAATGGACCAAGATAAAAATATATAATAAAAGTAGAGAAGTCACAAACCTATACCTGGATGGATTTTCACCATCTGAAATGTACACAGGACACTAGATGTAGAAACAGAGCTTGGCCAGCCCCAGAATTCTGCCCAGCCCAGCTCAGTGTTCCATAAGAGTAGCTACCATTTGGAATGAACAGCACAGGTCACTTTGTCGTTTTATATCTTATGTACATGGGATTGTTCAGAGTGTACTCCTCTATGTTGGATGGTACTCTATCATTAAAAAAATACAATAGATCAATAGCCAACACTGAACAAACATGACCCACAAGCTACATTTCAGAGCACTTTGTGTGCATTAGATTGAACCTAGTGCATTAGCTGTGAATTCCATCTGGGTGTTTTAAATTGTGCTTTGAAGTAACTCTACAGCTTGTATAGGGATGTCAAAGACACATAGTTTTTTTTTTACACATCCAATTTATATGTTTTCTTTCTTCATAATAATTTATGAAAATTAGGACCTTCTTTAAGTCATCAGTGGAGAGCCCTCCATCACCTGTCTTTGCCTTTGGGGTTTATAATTACTCTCTAATAAACATGTTAAGGCATTTTGAGAATGGCAGACAGTTAAGCTGCCAAATCTATCACTACAAACTAAACACTTACATTAATTCTATTAAGCTTTGGCAATGTCTGAACAAATCAACGTATTTTCTTAGGGTAAGAAAGACAGTATGGACTTAACCTCCCTACCCCCGCCCCAACACATACACTATTCATTTCCTTTTCAGGAAATGATGGCTATGTAAGAAGACATAAATCACTCCTAATCCCAATTATATTTCAATTCTGAGGTTTAAACTTGCTTTTGCCTGAGATGCTAATATTAGACTCGTGGCTGTATTGTTTCCCCTCCAGTGTAGCTTTTGATGGTATTTACAGAACTGATGAGTCCTGTTTTTATTACCAAAGAGGTTGAACCTTCTACTGAAGTTGATTCCAAACAGACTGGCCACTACCTTGTTCTGGTGGTGGTCCTCTGGGGAGCCATTGTGAAGAGGCTATAAGGGATTTAGTAATTAACCAAACACACAAGCCCTGCTTTTAGCCTCCCTTGTATTTAGGTTGCTTCCCTCCTGTGTTACAAGGTGTGTCTAATCTCATTTAACATATTTCTACTCCCCCATTTTCTCACCATGTAATTATAGGAAACAAGAAAATAATATTAATTTGTCTTTTGAAGCCATGTGTGTTAACAAACAAACCAACAAGAAGAAAAGAAAAAGAAATGTATCCACTGGAAAATATGAAGAAGTATGTTTTCCATTATTACACAGAAACCTCTATTTTACTCTGTAAATATTTGAAGTCCAGCCACACACTTTATAAAATGTTCTATCTGTTCAACTATTGATGTTCTGGGTCTCAACATAAGGTTAGAAGTTTCATAAGCAATAGGGAAACAAAGATTAGACCTTCCGGATGTTTTGGTGTTAGGAATTTTTTTTTTTATTTTTTAAATCTCTCTCTCTCTCTCTCTCACTGTGTGTGTGTGTGTGTGTGTGTGTCCATGTGTGTGTGTCCATGTGTGTGGAGGTCAGAAGAAAACCTCATATGTCAGTCCTCACCTCCCACGTTGTTTGAGGTGAGGCTTCTTATCACTGGTGCTGTGTGTTCCAGGCTAACTAGCTAACTAGTCAGTGAGCTTCCAGGGATTCTCCTGGGACTACAGATGTGCAGCGCTGTATCTGGCTTCATGCGGGTTTAGGAATTGAAATTAGAACATCACGCATGTGTTGCTAGTGCTTTACCCACTGATCCACCTCCCCAGATCCAAGATAATCTTATACATTTCATGGGACAGGAAGCCTCCATGGAGCCCATGTCTAATATGGAGCCTGAACTGCAGGGAGACATTTAGAAAATATATGGTGGCTTAAAAGGGAATCATAGCTTAGACTCTGGTAATTCCTACACTACCTTGTGAAGAAGTAAGTCTCATTACTCAGTGAGTAGTCCCCATGTAGACAGACATGGATTTCCTAGTAAAAGGAAGTTTGCAAGGAATATAATTTACATTAGTGCTAAAACATACACCTTGGAGTCCAATTAATGTAGGCAAATACTTCTTTAAAAATGTATATTTATAGTACAATTATATCCTGTGTAATATTTGCCATCTATTTATGCTAAATTATTTATTTATCTGAAATTCAAATTCAGCTGGGGAACTTTGTGTCTGCTTTGAAACTATTTTTTAATATGTATATGTGTGTGCAGTTACATATTGACATGAGTGGGTGTGTGAATGGAAGGCAGAAATCTATGTCAGGTGGCTTTAATTGCGTTCCAGCTTATTTTGTTGAGACAGGGTCCCACAGTGAACTTGGAGCTCACTAATTTGGCTAGACTGACTGGACAGAAAGTCCCAGGGATTCTTTTTTCTCTAGACCTTCCCAGTGCTGGAAATATAGGCATGCACTGACACATCCAGCTTTTATGTGATAGATGTGTATCTAATGTAGGTCTTTATGCTTGTGTGGCAAACACTTTACTCACTGAGCCATCTCTCCAAGCCTCCCAATTTTTATAATGTTTAACTTTCTGGGTAATAATTCTTAAAGAGGTGAAGGAAATATTTTTCAAAAGGCACACAGTTTTGGCTATTTCTAGGTGATATATGATAAAATAGATAGTCTTAATTTAGTCCACGACCTTCTCTTTAAGATGGAGGATGACTCACTGATGAATCCACAGCACTGTCTCCAGACCACAGTTAGATAGACAGAGACTATCACCCATGCCCATGAGGTAGATCCTAGACTGGTATATCATTGTTGGAAAACATTGTTGTTGTTTTTCATGAGACAATGTCAATTTTAGGGAAATACTGGTTGCAACTCTGATATTTATCCCTCAGTATAAAGTCCTATATTAAATAAACAGTATTTATGAAGATTAGGTTGATTGGAATTAATTGTTGGGCATGCTTTCAGCATTCTGCTTAATAATTTATTTTATTTCATTTATTTATTTATTTGAGAGCGACAGACAGAGAGAGAAAGAGGCAGATAGATAGGTAGAGAATGGGCACGCCAGCACCTCTAGCCACTGCAAACGAACTCTAGACGCATGCGCCCCTTGTGCATCTGGCTAACGTGGCTCCTGGGGAATCGAGCCTGAAACTGGGGTCCTTAGGCTTGACAGGCAAGTGTTTAACCGCTAAGCCATCTCTCCAGCCCCTGCTTAATAATTTTGATAACTGGCTCAGGAATCGAAACCAAGTTGGTAGAGAAAAATGAATTCATGAATTGATGATTATTAATGATAATGTAATCACAACAATGTTATGTCAGATCCTACATTCATGTCCAAACAATAAACATTTCTTGTAGGCTCATTGTCCAGTTAGGAGCCATACATTTGTAAAGGTAGAAAAGAATTTTAAAAAATACTAGTATTTTACATAATGATCAGTGTGTTGTTTTACCATTATCATTCTCTTCTATTTTTCTATTTTATTTTTATTTATTAACATGATAGAGAGGCAGGGAGAGAGAGAGAGAGAGAGGCAGATAGAGAGAAGTAGAGTTCTTCTAGTTTGTCATTTTTTTCTGATTTATTTTTATTTGTTTATTTGAGACAGATAGAGGGAGGGAGAGAGAAAAAGAGAGAGAGAGAGGGAATAGGTGTGCCAGGGCCTCTAGCCACTGCAAACGAACTCCAGATGCATGCAACACCATGTGCATCTGGCTTATGTAGGACCTGGAGAATTGAATCTGAGTCCTTAGGTGTTGCTGTCAGGTTCGCACTGCTGGTAGAAATCACCCAACCAAGAGCAGCTTATGGGGAATAAAAGGTTTATTTTGTCTTATAGACTCAAGGTGGAAGCTCCATGATTGCAGGGAAAACGATGGCATGAGCAGAGGGTGGCCATCACCCCCTGGCCAACATCAGGTAGACAACAGGAACAGGAGACTGCAAACACTAGCAAGGGGGAGCTGGCTTTAACACCCATAAGCCCGCCCCCAACAATATACCACCTCCAGGAGGCTTTAATTTCCAACTGCCATCAGCTGGGGAACCTAGCATTCAGAACACCTAAGCTTATGGGCGACACCTGAATCAAACCACCACGTTAGGCTTTGCAGGCAAGCGCCTTAACCTCTGAGCCGTCTCACCAGCCCCTGAGTTCTTCTGTTTTTTTAATCATATGCCTTTGAATGAAACTTTAGGATATCTATCCCAAATTATTTTGGGGGCTTGTTTTCAGTTGTGAGGTAAAATAGTTCACTAGTATGTTTCAGAAAACTATTTTGTCTCAAAATGTGTGTGCTGTTAGATAAATGATAAATAGGTGTGCTGCAATAAATTCTTTCTAGCATTGGGTGGTTAAAGAAGAAAGCAAGTGGAGCCAAGTAGGAAATCTGCTCAGAAAACTCATTCTTGGTCCCATGGTTCTCATGCTGGCCTGGGCATTGGAGTCACCTGCAGGTTTGCTGGCAGCAGAAGGAACTGTGCTCAGAGCTTCTAACTCAGAAGGTCAAGAATTCACGTGTCTAACAAGTTCCCATGATGATGATGTTACTGTGGATTTTCTTTACCTACTGTGAATGTCAGTGACCAAGGTGTGGATCCTGGATGCAAGTGGATGTGCAAAAAACATCTGCTGAATTAAAAGAGGAGAGTCATTCAGCCCCTGGACCAAAAGTGGGAAGAAGTACAGCTCTCTTTGCTTGTGTGTACTCTCATTCAAGTGTTCAGGTTCATGGGCATGTTGGGCAAGAACAGATAGAGTGAGGAGCTTAAACTGGTCATTTATTCCTGTGGGGATTAGATTCTGTGGCTCTTCTTTGACTCTGTTGAGGGTTCTGCCTTGAAGTGCATGGTGGCACCGTGATAAGATCAGAGACTTTGCTCAGGTCCTCTGGGGTCCTGGTTCTGTGCTACTACCGTAGCATATCATCACCAAAGCCCAAATGTTCCCAGGATGGTGTTCACACTCCTGTCCTTACATACCATTGACCAGATGGAATCTGCAGAGCAATACATTCTGGTTTAAGACGAACAATAATAACTGGCATTCAATGAAGTTCAATGCCTGCTCCCCACTGATAGGGTGGACATGCTCACTGTGGCATTGTTTTCTATGTGTTTGGATTTTTATCCACTTGAAATAGCTCAGGCATGCACCATGAGCCATGACCTATCCTCTGTGCCAGCCACAGGGATATGGAGGGCCATTTACAAAAACACAGGCCTGTTTCCAATGCTCTTTCCTCCCTTCCTTTCCCTGCCTTTTACTGATTAGGTGGGACAGTCTTTTAATTGCCTCTCTCTCTCTCTCTCTCTGAATTATAAGTTTCATAAGAACAAGACTAGCATCTGTTTACTTGTCTGTTCTGAACCTTACTACAGTACCTAGCAGGTGGCAAATATATATAAGGTGTACATAGTGTGTGAGTAAGTGCACATTGTTGCAAACCAAGAGCAATGAAACTACCTGTGGATCCTCCATATCTTATTTCTGAACATCCAACAATTTTGATTTGCTTGAACCAAGTACAGATAGTGTTAAGCCAGTCCATAGTAATACCTGCATGCCCACTTAGAACCTGTTTCATAGCAAAAAGAGTATTCTTATGGTTTGTGCATTTTCTTTTCCTTGCTCTTTAACCATATCTATCACATGTCTTTCTTTTTTTTTTTGTTTTTTAGAAGTTTATTTTATTTTATTTTATTTTTGTTATTTTTTATCTTTTTTATTAATTAGTTTTGAACTCAGTGAATACAGTCAAGTTGGCACCATTGTTAGCCTCTTCCATGTCCTACCCCCTCCCCCTGGCCCTTCCTTGTTGTTGTATATGGGTCATGCATTATGGAGTTAGCCCACAGTTATGGGTAGGAGGAAATGTCTCTACGTATCATGACCCAACGTGTGGCTCTGACATTCTTTTCCACCCTTCTTTGGCAAAATTTCCCCGAGCCATGTTGTGTTCATTTTTTGTCTGCTTCAGTGATGAGGTATTGGGAGCCCCTGTTTCTCTGGATATCTGATTTGTTTGGTTTGGTTTTCTGAGACAGGTCTTACTAGGTTCCTGTGACTGGGCTAAAATTTGCTAGATAGACTTGGCTGGTATTGAACTTATGGTGATCACTCTGCCTCCTGGGTATTGGGATTACAGGTACTAGAATTAATACCCTTTTGAGAGGAGTAGCCCTTACTCCAGAGGTTTATATAAATGGCTACAAGGAGTTTGTGTATCAACATCCCAGTCCCCTCTACCCTCAGGTGGAACATGTCTTCTATGCAATTGCACCAGTCTCTTACTCTATTAACATTTAGTTTACATACCTTAATGCTACTTAATACTACATTGGCCTCCTTCCTCCTTATTTTATTGTCTTTTTGTTTCTAGAGACCAAACTCAAAGCCCTTCTGAATTTTCTCTTCCAGCCCATATTTTTAAAGTATTTAAAGAGTTTATTAAAGTCCAATTACAAAAAGTAAATATTTTAAATATAATATAGAACAATAATTAGATGTGGGTATTAAAACTTAGCATCAAATTTACTTTGTTTCTACATAGCCATGGGAAAATAGGCCTTGGCATTAATAGGTGCTGTGATTATTAGAAGAAGGAGACATGGGAGATGGAGGAGAAGGAACAGCATGGAAGAGAGCTCTCTTCCCCACTGGCACTTGTTTCTGGTAGAAATATAAGCTCATTTATGGAAAAAAAGGCACTGAGCTACACAAGGAATAGCATTTCCAGACGTTATTTTCCCGGAGCTGTCCCAACAGCCTGGCTCCTTTGTATATCTTAACTCAGTCAAGACATGAAAAGGAATCAGAAGAAGTGAATGCATTTCTATGGAGAGTTAAGCTCCCTGTAGTCTGGCTTCTTCAGGAACAGAGAGAGTGCAGTGAGCTGAGAGGATTACATGATCAATGTATTTTGTGGATTAGTCCTCGCAGATATCACTGGTGTCCACAAGCCTTATGGGAGATAATGAGGTAATTTCAATATTGGACTTTCCAAAGAGTATGCAAAGCATGAAAAGGCTGTGTTTTTGGAAAGATGACTCAACTTCATACTGACACAGCCTGGTGTCAACACTGGCCTTGTGTGAGAATGTCATTATTCACAGCCTGAGACCCTGATCCTATGGAAGCACCCAAGATGACATGAGTTTATATGAGTCTTAATTTGAGTCCTTAAGAAGACACAAGACCTGGGCAAGGTGGCACATGCCTTTAATCCCAGCACTCGGGAGGCAGAGGTAGGAGGATCACCATGAGTTCTAGGCCACCCTGAGAGACTACATAGTGAATTCCAGGTCAGCCTGGGCCAGAGTGAGACCCTACCTCGAAAACCCAAAAACAAACAAATAAAAAAAAAAAAGAAGACACAAGATTGGGCGCATGCAACTTATTTAGGCAGCATGGTAACACCAGAAATGGGCCCAAAATAAGAAGAAAGGAAGGAGGATTAATGCAGGTTTAACATTAAGCTGAGCTGAGTAACTGAAGTTTAACAGCCTAAGAGAACTGTGGCACCACTGAGGAAGACATGCTTCACAGCTATCCCACCTGAGGAAAGCGGGGACTGGGATGTTGTTGCACACACTCCCTGTAGCTGGAGTCATTTATTCAAACTGTTTTGGTTGAGGGTTACACTCAGGAAAGTGTTAATTTTAGGGAACTTCACACCTCATGGGATTCGTATCTTCATGAAGCATATTTAGGAGGTGAACATCCCACCCCAGTGCAATTCTGGGAATCTCCTTGATTCCACTAACATTCACAAGTCATAGATTACAGGCTTGAGCCAATGCTATTTATATTTCTTGGGATGGAGGCCTACTATGGATGAGACAGAATGTAGACTTCATGGATAGTCTTCTATGGTTGTGGAAGAAATCCTTAGGCACCATGGGAAGCACAGTGAGGTGCAATGGGATAGGGTCTGAGGAATATCCTGACAGCTTCTCTTCTGTTGTGGAAGATGCACAAGAAACCAGAAATCCTGCATTAGATAATCTCAGAACATAGGCCTGGAGGTCTCAATCCATCTAGTCATAGAGATTTCCCACTACCCACTTTCTGTACCACAAGTAGAAAGTCTCATTGCAGTTTTTGTAGATTTTAAACACCTCTCCACACTTGCGACATAAGTGAATTCAGCCTCATGATCATTATTTGCTGGAAGCACCATCCTCTACTGAGCAATCCCCCTGAACATTGTTTTGTTTCCACTGGGGTTTTATGCAAGATAACATTTCTTACTTCAATAAAAATAAAAATCAATACACAGAATAAAAACTAATGATATTTCATACATATATATATATATATATATATTTAACAACTGGATCTCTAGGAAACAATCTCCCCCACTCCTCACCCCTGACGATTTGTAGTATTTGCCTACTTCTACAGTGTAAACATGCTTTTGTTGATTTCAGGCTACAAACGTGACATCCCTGACTGAGGTTTGGGAAGAGATGAGTACAACTGGTTCTCACAATCCGGAATGAGCTGGCTCCAGCTCATTCATAATGGGATCATGCCACTCACGAAAGTTTATAGGTACATTGAAGGAAAGAACTGTGTTTATGTTCAGATATCCCAAAAATGTAACAGTGAGGCTAGATATGGGAGCGGCAGGTAACAAACAGTTAAGCATCACATGCTTAAACCAAATTTGAATATGTCATTCACAAAGATATTCTTTCAAGTACAGAATTTGTCATTACAACATAGACATATGTAGAAATTGAACATGTCCATGGAATGTCCTCCATTTGTGTTGAAGCTACTGGCCGTCTCCATAGAAATTATTTTCAGTACTATGTGTTAATTGTACATGATGATGGGTTTCAGTATGACATTTTTCACTCATATTTATGAAGTACTTTCTCATATCCCCCTATTATCCTTTCCTGTTACCATCCCACTCCCACTGCTCCCTTTACTCTTCCCAACTGTCCCTCCTCAACTTCATGTCTCATTTTTATTACTATTAATTGTTATTTTGGTGACCCAGCGAGTGTCACAGGGGTTGCTAGCAATAGGATATTTGAGGAATTATTAAGAAGTACTTCCTCCTCCCTCACACTGATCCTTTGGGCTCCTGAGTGGCTAGTTCTTTTACCTCACTTTTCCAGTGCTATTGATATGGATTTTGTTGATAATATCTGTGGTTGTTTGGCTTTTGTGGGAATATTTCATTCTGCTGAAGGTCAGATGTGAAGACAGAAATAGAGATGAAGATGTCAGTGTATGTCCTTGTTCTATAGCTTAAATATGTGGTTGTAGGAAGATTACTTCCTTACTGAATATCAGGTTTTATAAACCTAGGAAATGGTCACGAGTGAAATAAACATTCATTACATGGAATAACTGCGAGACAGAAGTGAGCTAATGAACATCATTGCTCTTGTTTAGGGGTCAAGTTGAATACCAACCTTAGCAGTTGTGATTTGGCAACAACTATTATTTATGCCCTAGGTTCATTTGTGTTTGCAATCAGTTTGGTGACTTTTCCATTGTTACAATTTCTTTTTTAAAAAATAGTTTACTTATTTACTTATTAGAGAGGGGGGAGAGATAAAAAAAAATGGGCATGCCAGGACCTCTAACCACTGCAGACAAACTCCAGATGTATATGTCACCTTGAGCACCTGGCTTATGTGGGTACTGAAGAATCAAACCTGAGTCCTTTGCTTGCAGACAAGCACCTTAGCTGCAAGATATCTCTCTCCAGCCCCCATTGTTTCATTTTCAATTCCAAATTTGACTCAGGTGAAGTTTCCAAAACTGACGGAGCTGGTTCTGTCTTATCTGCCTTACCTAGTTACTTCGGTACATCTCTCAAGATGTTTGGAGAAAACTAATCAGCATCTACGTTTGTTTTCTAATTTTCTTTTGCTCACATATACCATGGCCACTTGATTAGCAATCAGTGCTGCGTTGGCAGGCACACGCAAGCCCCATTGCTCCTAATCAGGAATGTAGGAAGCAAACGCTGGTGTTTAAAGGGAACCTTTTTTTGAGCTCTTGTCCCATAACTCCTAATTGTTGTATTTCTCAAACTCAACCCAGCTGCGAGCTTTATTAGGGAAACATTTATTCAGATAACAAGCCTAGAGTATGAAAGAGGGGTAATTATTTTGCAAATGCATTTGAATCACTGTATGGTGTGTGCATTTCTCCCCTTGGAGAAGGTGCACAATTGGGGCTGAAATGTTGCTTTGCAAATGGACAATACAACAAGGATGTGACTGGGAAGTTTTGGCAAATGATTCAAAAACATGCATCAGTGAAAATTCTACATCCAAATGAGAAGTAGAATCATGATGGAGAAGCTAGGAAAAGCCAAGGTGAGCAGAATGTCTAAGTTCCCTTATTCTTCACTCATTTTCTATCAAGTGTTTTTGAGCTCTTGTGATATTCTTTGCTTTCAAAGACCTTAATGTTTTAATTTGAAGAGAGCTGATGAAAATACATTAACTGGATATCAGCTGGAATTGCCCACCCTAGAAAAACAATAGCAATGACCCAGATCTTCAAGCAATGCCTATGAGTGTTCAGTTGCTGTCTAAGAACTTTCTGGAAATCCATAGAATGGGTACATGCATGCCATTGATCACTCCAGCCCTAAGGTCATGCTTCTGTTTAGTTATTTCTCCTTCTCATTCTCCTCATGCTTCACAGCCCATACATAGGAAAATACTCCTCACAATCTATAAAGCATTGAGTAGATGACACACTTTACTGAAATTCTAGTGCTACATTTGGAGAGTGTACCAACTGCCAATGGAAGAGTAAACCTGACTGTCTTGGCTGCCTGCACCCAGCTCTCTGAAACTATCTCAGATTTCCCACCATCCTTCCTATCTTTGTTCCCTTCCCTGAATTTTCCATTCAGTATTCTGGGTCTGTTATGTGTTGGGTCTATGGTCTGTTCCTACTCTTTCTCTGAGATCCAGTCTCTAGTACTTATGCCTACATCCAAGTTCTTCTTAAGAATGTGACAGCTTCCTTTTAACTTCCTTTGGTGGAAATTTAAGGAGTTCTTAATCTATTCTGAATATAAGTCTTGGTTAGATGTATGAATTTTAAGTCTTCTCTTCTTTGTGGGTTGTCTTTTATTTTATTATCTGATAAAAAGTGCTACAAATTTGAAAGAAGGTCAACTATTCATTCTATTGTAGTTATTGCTTTTTGTATCTGGTTTAAAAAAGTATTTGCATGCACCAAGATCACAAACTCTATTCTAGATTTTCTAAAAGCTTTATTTCTTTAGCTTTCATGATTAACTTAATCTCAAATTCACTTAGCGTGTGGTATGAGGTAGAAAATATAATATTCCAGTTGTTCCCAGCACCGTTGCTTCATAAGGTCATCCCTTGCCATATTGTAGTGCTCTCTGTCACAAACCACATGATCACATATGAGTGTTCTATTTCTGCACCACTATTTCCACTACTGGGGACGAAGATGAGATCAGGTGTATTCAGGCTGGGATGGCCATAGAGAGAACTGGGAATTGAATTCAGAGCTTCCAACATGCCAGGGAAGCCCTTTATCCCAGCAAGGTGGGTCAGTTGATTGAAGCTTTTCACAGGTTTGCCTCCAAGTCATGTCCCACTATTAGACACTTTCCTTACTTTCTGATTGGCCCTGCTTTGGGTGAGTATAATCATACAAGGTTTACTTGTTTATAATACCAGGCAGATACCAAATACTAGGAAGACAAATAATACTAGTTGGAAGCCAAATAAAGGTAGAGTAAGTTCACTGTGTAGATATGAAATGGAATTTCCAAGAGGATACATACTTTGTCCCAAATCACAAAGCTAGTTGGTTTTAATGCTGTATTGGAACTCCAGTAGATCCCTGGATTATGCATTGATTGTAGGTACAAATACTCAAGGTCACAGCGCTGTTATGGGGTGATGACTGGATTTGAACTCAGTTCTTTTCAGGTACAAAGTCTTTGCTCTATCCAATCTCCTCAGTCCCTCTCTTGAACCATTGAATTTATTTCTATGCCTAAATAAGAATTCACTAATTGATTCTCATTTTAATATAATAACTCTGCTCTAACACTATCAATATGTGTCCAAAAATCTTATGGTGCATGACTAATTGTACTTGAATTGTATACATTTAATTACATATTTGATTTGATAGTTTGGCATTGACAATTATTTTAATTTCCAGTCTTACATCTTAATTGCCTTTGTTACACATTTCTTTCTTATGCATAGGTAAGAAATATAGGCATGATTTCTTCTTTCCACATCATTATTGGCTTTGGTAGCAGGAATCAGATATGACAGCATAAACTTGGCCCATTCTTATATTGTACTCTTTGCAGCATAGTCCTTCTACTGTGTAAATTTTCTGTAATGATTGAAACATCTGTGAAAAAAATTATTTTGTTATATAAAGTCAAGTATTAAAGACTGAAAAGTTTATATGACTCAAATGAAGAAAGGATTCATAGTAAAAGATCTATTATCAGCATGGGACCCACAGAACCCTTTCTGAGTAAAAGAGATGTTTCTTCCTTCTCTATAAGGCTCTGACTGATGGCTAGGCAGTTATCAAGCACTGAATATTTGGTACAGAAATTTGTGAATAAAACTAGAAGCTTCTAACAGGTCCATCATACATGTGCTGAGGGTTTATTATCTCCAAGATACTTTGTGGAACAAAGAAATATAAGCCCATTGCTGAACTACTGTAATTAAATGTCTCTAATTTCAGTATCTGGGTGCTTGGTAGAAAGAAGATAAAATAAACTAATGGTGAACCAGATTTCCCCCTCCCAGTATTTGCTTCCCTCACTATTCAGGTAATTGTGCATTTTCTTGCATCTTTTCCACTTGTCAACTTCAGATGTGTCCACACTGTATGGAGAAAGAGGGTTCCAGCAATATTGTACTCTGTATATGATTTGGCTCTTGTTTCCACAACTATGAAAGCACTTAAATTACCCTTTATCAATTCAGACCCCTTGAGATTAAGTATTTAATTTCTCATGATCTCCAGCCTTAGGAAATAACCCAATTCATTACTTGCCATTATTTAATTAATTACTGTCATTAACGATCAGGAGAGTTGTCTTACTGGGCCTGAGAGTACATGACAAACCTCACCTCTCTTTACCTAGAACCACAGACAGGCTGAGAGACGGATGTAGTTTGGAATACCACAAGTGGGATTCAGTTTTATGACATTGTGCAGTCTTGGGCTTCTGCTGAGTGACCTGAAGAGACCTGGCTTTACTTGTTGGAGAAAGGATTGTGACTCCATATGTTCACCAGTTCCTTTGTGTCCGCAGGGTCCTTTGAGACTCCTTTCTGGGGTTGTTGGTCTCTTGACAGGACAGAGAATTGACAAGAAGGTTTGTTAAGAGGTAAAGCACAGGAGACTTGCTTTCTCTAGACTGGAATGGGCATGGAAGTGGCTTCCAGAGGGGTATTTTATCATCTCAATAGACTTTTTGCTTCCATAGTGGTGCATGAAGGTGGGATGAGTACCTTATTAATATCTAGTAGGGAGAGGCCAGGGATTCTGACAGCAACCTTCATTGCCCCCTGAAACTCCTCACAGGGGAATTTACTGACCCAGAATAGCCCTTTAATAACTTTAAAGGAAAACCCTGGGTGCCTCCCTGTTGCAGGCTGGTTCTCATTGCTGGTAGAAATCACCCAACCAAGAGCAGCTTCTGGGAAAAAGAGATTTATTTGGGCTTACAGGCTCGAGGGGGAGCTCCACGATGGCAGGGGAAAACGATGGCATGAGCAGAGGGTGGACATCACCCCCTGGCCAACATAAGGTGGACCACAGCAACAGGAGAGTGTGCCAAACACTGGTATGTGGAAACTGGCTATAACTCCCATAACCACACCCCCAACAATACACGCCCTCTAGGAAGCATTAATTCCCAAATATCCATCAGCTGGGAACCTAGCATTCAGAACACCTAAGTTTATGGGGGACACCTGAATCAAACCACCACACTCTCCCTTCTAAAACTACACATGAGTTGTTATAGGTTTTGTCATGCTGTTTATCTTAATGGATTAGTAAGGAATAGATTAGTTACTTTTCTTGCTGAGGTGACCAAATACCCGATGAGAAGCAAATTAAGGAGGAAGGGTTTGCTTTGGATTAAGATGGGATACACTCCATCTTGGTGGAGAAGGAATGGTGACAAAAGCATGAGACAGCTGGTCACATTATGTCCACAGTCAAGAAGGAGAGAGCTGACAGGAAGTGGTGCTGAGCCTCAAGGCCTGGTGCCACTAATGGATTCATTTGCTCCAGCAACTCTGCCTCCTAACAGTTTGCAATCTGTCCAAACAGTGCCCCCATTTGCTGACTAAGTGTTCAGACAAAAGCAGCTATGAGGGACATTTCACATTCAAAACACAGCACAGATCTATCCCTACATGCCCTTCTCTCTATACACAGATCACAACCTATCTTTTCATTCATACTTCTTCACAAAGTATTAGGAAAAGCAGTTTACACAAACCATAGTCAATAAAGTAAGCAAGACAAATTATAAAACTACACAGAAAGGGGATATAAATTAAGGTAGTTTGTATCAACTATAAGGACTATATTACACTGGTGTATTAATTGGCTTTCTATTTTGAGCACAAAATGCGTGAGATAATGAAATTATAAGCTGGGAAATCTTTTTGGACTCATACTTTCACAGCATTTAGTCCCATGGCTCATGGCTTTGGGTCTGTGATGAGGAAGAATATCATGGCAGGAAGTAGACAGTCTAGCAATGTTTGTCTCAAGGAAGCTGAGAAACAAAGGAGACAAAGATAGAAGAATGAGGGTCCCCATATCCTCAATAAGAGTGTGCACTAACCTCTTCCCACTAAGCCCAACCTACTTTTAAAGGCTCCACCACCACCCAAAAGTACCTTAGGCTAAGGAATAAGTCTTCTAATGTATGGTTTGAGGGTAGCATCTGAGATCCAAACTATAGTATCTGGTAACTGAACATTTATGATGTATGATGTTTCTGTCAATTTCTTTTAAACTTCCTAGTTAAGAGAGAGAAAGATCATTTATTTTGTTATCAATGAGAAACAAACAGATTAAGCAAACTATTAGTAGGGCAAAGACCCTTCTACCTTCAAATTTAACATCAAATAGGTGTTCTTTTCTTTTCTGAAAGGAAAAAAAAAACAGATTTTTTTTTCCATTTTGTGGTCCATAAGCCTTCAATTAATTTCACTCAACTGTGCCATTATAACCCTGAAGGAGCCATAGGCAATATGGAAGCGAATGGACAAGAGAATGTCCTAATAAAAGTTTATTTATGAAAATAAGCTATGTGCTTGAGTTGACCATCATTGCAGAGTAATATTCATGAGTCAGGTAAGAACTGGGTTATAAGATGACACTTCCTTAACTACTGAGTGAAAGCTGAGAGCATAACCTTATAGGATGTAAAGCAAGACTTTCTTCATCAGTGCTGATTTCTCCAGCAACAACAGAAAAGGGTAAAATAAAAATGAAAGCAATAAATGCTCTTCAGGACAGTTACTGTGATATACTTCAAGGGTCTTGCATGGAATTATTTTGTTGTTTTGGTTTTGCTTTGGATGAAGTCTCGTAGTTTTTACTCTGTAAAATGCCCTAGTGTGATAAATTCCCTCTTCTGTACTAAGCCTCACTTGCAAGGAAAGGGAAATTCATTGTGTACCTTCTGTCTTGCTAAATGTGTAAAAGCCATTTAGATGGCTGGGCAGATGACTCAGCGGTTAAGGCACTTGCTTGCAAAATCTGATAGCCCTGGTTTAGTTCCCCAATATCCATATAAATCCAGATGCACGAAATAGTGCATGTGTCTGGGGTTCACTTGCTGTGGCAAAAGGCCCTGGTGTGTCCTTAGTTACTCTCTCTCTCTCTCTTAATTTAACATATTAAAAATAAAATAAAAGCCATTTAGGTAGAACAAAAATATTATCCTGAAAGTATCTCCTAATTCGGGCAGTTGAGGGAGGGCACAGTGTTGGAAAGCTTTGATAAGATCATTACCTCCAATGTATGACTCTGAGTTATTTCTCAGGGATGGTCTTAGCCCTCTGGTGACCTCAGCTTGGCCTCACCTCCTGTGCATTGTCTTTTGCTTCTTTAAGGAAGGAAATAGACTTTGCCTTTGGCATTTCTCATGCTTTGTACTTTCAACATTCATATATAACAGTTAATGGTATCTTCTTAAGTTTCTTCATATGGTACTTCTCTTCCTCCTACCAATGGATACCTTGAGGGACGAGTATGTATCTTTCTGAACTTATACAATCCCTTTGTTATTATAAGATTCAGAGTATATCAGATACCCAAAATTTGTTGATTACAAGAATAAGCAAATGTGTGAATTGATTTGAGAAAGGAAGGAGGCAGTGAGAGAAAACTTCTCAGATACCTATGTTCAAATATAAGTATCAACATTGATTGTTAAATATTTTACTACTAGTTGTTCATTCTGATTAAAATTTTTCTATTGCCTCATAGCAAATGAAGATTAATTTTGACTCATAGGTCAGTAACATAAAATACATATACCTAGACTTTCATTGAAAACCAAAATGATTTATGTATGCAGTCACTAGAATTAAGCAAAAAATGCTTTAAACAGTAGCTACACTCAGATTGTGTGTGAGCACATGCTACACAAATGTAGCAGATTAGATATGCACGATTACACTGTTGCTAATAACATAAGGCTACAGATTTCATAAGTGTTTGTTAAACCATATCAAATGTTATAAGAAAAGTTATGGCTTTCTCTTCTTGCTTCTACCTCCATCACTAAGATGGATCTCAGTGCTGGTGAGCTGGTATCAGCAATAACCAGCTTGTGTTTCAATTTGCTATGTGAGCCCATAGGACCTTTCACCTGTCTGCATGAGCTGGGCATTCAAACTGCTATTTACTTGGATGCCAGATACATCGTCTGTATCTCATGTACCCCAGCTCTCTTCTTCCCATTTTCTGGGTTTACTCTGCCTTCTTACTCCTGCCTCCTATCCATGGAGGGGGAATCAGAGGGGCTAAACAGAAGGTGATGAGTCAGAGGGGTTGCACAGGAGGTGATGGGCAAAGCATACATGTATTCAGAGTGAAAGCATAACTGCAGTTGTAGTGAGTATTTGGGGCTAACCCTGGGCAAATGGAAGTATATATCACAGAATCACATCATCCATGTTTTTCCTGTAATAGTGCCTCAGTTTTCCCAGCTGTCTGTTTTGTATAATTCAAATATGAGTCTCCATTAGTAAGAAGAGTTTGAAATTAAGTAAGTTTTTATGAAGAAGCTTTATTAAAGAACCCATACATCAAAAAGTTTCAGGAAGGAATCCTATCAAATTAAACTTTTCTTTTAATATATATTTTTTAGAAATAATAGTTATATAGTTTATAATAGTTACACAGTTTGTGTGTTCATGTGTGTGTTCATGTGTGTGCATGCAGGAATGCACTTTCCATGATGTGTGTGGAGGTCGGAGTGTCGCTCCTCAACTTCCACCACAGTTGAACCACATTTCTCATTCATCTCTCTGTTTGCCAGGTCCACAAGCTTCTGGCAGTTTCTGCTGTCTTTGCCTCACTTTCCACCATAAGCATGCTGGGATTATGCACACTTGCCACAGAATCCTGCTTTTACATGAATTCTGAGGATCTGAACTTAGGTATCCACTGAGCCATCTCCTCAGCCCTATGTGTGTTTTACTCAAATATTAAGGTTGCACGTTTAAGGGTAGGGCATGGGAATCTATTCTAACAAAATTATTTTGTTGCTACTTTCCCAGATTTATAGTTTATCTTCCATATTTCGAAGGAGAATCAATTTCTCAAGTGGAATTTTATTATGAACTGCTAAAAATGGTATTTAAAAAATGGAAACCCTGACAAGTATGGGTGTCACATGGCCATAATGAATTCATGATGGGAGCAGTTGGAAGAGTATGACATTTTAAGTGCCTCATCACTCTGAATTCATTTGGCATTTATTGTAATAGAAATGACCATATTGAATTCATTTAGCATTCATGTGGACTTCACATGTATTTATGGAGATGTAACATGGTAATTTAACATTTACCGTACTAAGCACTATTTAATGGACATTGAAAGACATTGTCATGCAATGCTTAATAGAGTCAGTAACTTGAAAGTTAATCTTCTGTCAAAACAAAGAAATGAAAAACCACTTTGATTCCCCAAGTCCATAAGCAAATTATTTGGATAAGCCAAAATTATGTATTTACTCTGCCAAATCTGCTTTCTAAATTTTTAAGCCAGAAGGTTGACTCTAGGACCAAGACAACGAAGCAGATGTTCAATTTGGACTTCTTTATATTCTAAAATGGTCTATAAATACATTAATCTCAGTCTAAAAATATTAAGGAAGGTTTTCTCGTAACATGAGCAGAAAATTTAGCACATGGTATGACTGTAATAGATTTCTCTTTCCTTCCCCTTTTGACTTCAATGTGCTCCTATTAACATAGTCCCCAATATAAACTTGTTTCATCCTTAAAAGTAACTATATGTAGAATATACAAATCATTATTATGGAACAATAATAAGATCAAAGGCAAGGGAATCTTTTTTGGAGAAGCCGAGGAAGGGCAATTCACTGATCATGATGACAGTCTTTATTTTTTTCTAAGAAGAGAGTTGTTTAACAGCATAAGATAAACTTTGCTTGCCAGTCACTGTCAAATATCTTCCTTAGAAGACCCTGGCCTTCCTGCAATTTCCTCCATTTCCCTCTTCATGCCACTCAAAAAGAAGCAGAGAACCAACTGAAAACTTGCAATACATACACAGTTACTGGCCCTTCTGTTCTGAATGAAACCAATACCTAAATATATTTGTGGAATCCTGATTGTTTTGTCACAAATGTGAATAAGACAATTAATTTACTATTTGTATTATATATGTCTATCCAGACTTTAAAGAGTTTATTTACTAGCATTTTCAAAATTACCTTAGGGGATTCAGTTGTTTGTGAATATGTTTTCAATTCTTGGTCAATTTACCCTGAATAAACCACCCATCAGATCCAGAGAGAGGTGTAAGGGGGGGAGGGATATTAATTTTCTACAGCTGTCATAGCAAAGTATGACAAACTGGGCAATTTAAACAAATTTATATATAAAAAATATTGTCACATAGCCACAGTGGCTAGATATCAAAATCAGGAACCAGTAGGGTCTCAGCAGTGGGTGGGAATGGTACTCATTGGTTCTTCCAGCTCTGTTAGCCCAGGCTTTTCTTGACTTTCAGCTGAATCACATCTATCCATGTCTCTGCCTCATGTGGGTTTTCCCCTTCCTGGCTGTCTGTATCTTCATGTAATGTTTCTTGCTTCTTATAAAGACACCATTCATAAGGAATCTGGGCCCCCACATTAACTTGATGATAACTGCAGAGAACCAGCTTACAGAGAAGGTCAGATTCACAGGTATCTATATGATGCAATCATGGTCACATATATCTGTGAGGGGGACATCATTCAATCCACATTGGGGAATCTCTTAGCTATTGTAACCAGGTTAATGTTTTGATTCATGCATTTATTTTTACGATGGTCTTTTCCACACAGGAGGAGATGAGAAAAAGTAGTTATTTTCCCATAAGTACAGTTTTGTTTTCTGATATTTGTGCTGATGATGGAGAACTTTAAACTTTCTTTACAGCAAACGTTTTTTCCTTATCCTCCTGTCTGAAAAGCACTGCTCTGTACTATGTAGCTGTCTCCTCTTTGGTCTGGCATATCTCCCTGGTCTCTATCATCTAGCATTTGTGTTGACTACAAATTGTTAGGTTTTCCAAATTCAAGGTAGAACACTGCTATTTGGAATGAACCATGATCCTTGCACAAATCATCAAAATCTTCATTTGACATAAGGATCTGCATCCATTGCAGTTGCCTTGGGGTGTTAGTTGGGTTTCTCTTCATAGAAGAAAGCAGGAGCCCTCTCAGAATAATAATAGCAAGCAGAAAAGAGAACAAGTGTTGTGTGTTTAGTTTCCTAAGGCTACTGTAACAAAGCATCACAGACCAGATGGGTTGAACAAAAGACAATGACTTTGTCATGCTTAACAGGACAGAAGCATAGTATCAAGGTACAGGAAGGGTTTATTCCTTCTGTAAAAAGTGGTAGAGAATGGACCCATGCCCCTTCCCAGCTTCTGCTGGCATACCAGCAATCCCTAGCATTACTTGGTTTGTAGATGCAACTGTGTTAACCTCCACATGGCATTCCTCCTGCATGCATGTCTGTCAAAGTGCCCAAATTTTCCCTTTTAATAAAAATGCTAGTCATATTGGAATAGGGGTCATCCTGATGACTTCATTTGACTTATTACTTCTGAAAAGACCCTATTACCAGTCGTTTCCAAATTAAATCACTGATAGTTGGAATTCAAGAGTATTTTTGCTGGTGGGGCTGAAATTAACCCCCTCCCCCCAAATGACATAGTACTATTGTATATGGAGCCAAAGAATAAACTGATTCATGAAATGAAAGAAAATAAATTGGATCTGGGCATTGGAATTTCTGGAATTTTCCCATCAATATGTTTCACTTTAAATGTGGCCAAGTTTATTGTGTATAGACTGGCCATGTGTTAAGGTGCATATTACTGTGTGTGTGTGTGTGTGTGTGTGTGTAACTTGTATCAACCTATAGGGATTTTGTCCTCTACAAAAGAGGATGGAATCACTGTGTGACTGAGCAACTGAGCTGGCCAAATGCAATCTCCTTTTCCTCCCTTCTTCCAACCCTGCCCCAGTCTCTGGAGAGAAAACACTTGCCTGTACCCCTAACAAAAAGTTCCTTTTTATTGATTCAGTAAGTACAAATTGACATCCTACATGTGTCCCATCCTGCGCTGGAGCATGGAAATGAGCGCAGGTGTTGATATTGAGCCATTTACCGTGGTAAGAATAAAGTAGGAGAGACTCGTGATCTTCTCCTGTGGTGGATTGGATAAGGTCTCCTCCATAAACTCATGTGTTGTGAATGCTTGGAACCAGATGTTGGTGGCAATTTGGGAGGTGGAGACTTGCTGGAAGAATTGTACTGTTGAGGTAGGTTCAGGGATGTTACAGCCAGAAACCCCTTGCCAGAGATCAGCTCACTTTCCTTCTGCTATTTTCCACTTGCTATGGCAGAGGTGATGTCTAGCCTCTCTTCATGCCATGTTTTCTTCTGCCATCAAGATTTTAAGCAAAAATAAATCCTTTCCTTCCATCTGCCCCATTTGGTAGGGTGTTTGTGGTGGTTTGATTCAGGTGTCCCCCATAAGCTTAGGTGTTCTGAATGCTAGGTTCCCAGCTGATGGAGATTGGGAATTAATGTCTCCTGGAGGGAGTGTATTGTTGGGGGCAGGCTTATAGGTATTATAGCCAGTTTCCTCTTGCCAGTGTTTGTTTTGGCACACTCTCCTATTCCTGTTATCCATCTGATGTTGGCCAGGGGATGATGTCCAACCTCTGCTCATGCCATTGTTTTCCCCTACCATGTCTGTAAGCCAAATTAAACCCTTTTCCCCCACAAGCTTCTCTTGGTCTGGTGATTTCACCCAGTAATGTGAAAATGACTGCAACAATAAAGTTGGTATCAAGGGGTTGGATTGATGCTAGATACCTGACTGTGTGGCTTTGGCTTTTTAGAGTTGATTTCATGAGGAATGTAGAAGGATTTCAAACCTTGGCCTAAGGGATGCCTTGCTGTAAGTACAGCTTGATGGACTATTCTGGTCAGAGTTAAAAGACTTGAATGTAGTAAGAATTATGAGGTTCCTGTGAGGTTTGGCTTATGAGGGTGAGAAAGAGCTTTGCCTGAGCTGGGCTAGTAGCAGTTTGCATGAGAGGCTTGCTGTTATGCTCATGCCCTGAGAATTTGTGCAGGATTGCACTGTGTAGAAATAGACTTGTGTGAGCAGAGGGATATGGTACAAGAATTGAAATCTTTGGGCTGAAACATCTGCCCATTCAACTGTAATTGTATGTTATTACAGCCATTGTTATTTGGCCAACAGACCTGCACTGGGGCAACAGGAAGAATATGGACTCTTTTGAAGGGGCCTGAATGCTCAAGGAGTGTCTTATTCTTCAAAGTCTTCTTTGTTTCCCCCTGGATTAACAAATAGGCACCCTCCCTGGTGTTATGGACTATAAAGAATGCAGGGAAGAGAGGATCATTGAATTTGCAACACAGTCTTGTGTTTTGGAAACAGCCATGGGCAGTGTGTAGCAGGTTTTCTGGATTGCCTGCATGGACACCCAATGGAGCCATGAGGATGGATCATGGGTTGCAGTGGAGACCCAGTGGAGATGCTAGTATCACAAAATGGCTGCTAAGGAGAGCTGCTGGCCCCACATGAAGTTTTCCAAGACTCTGAGTCGCCCAGCTGGAGGAACAGAATTGATACTCCAGAGATATGTCACTGGTTAGAATTATGGGACTTGGAGATTTATCACTGACTAGAGTTGCTGGACTTGGAGCTACAGAGTTTGGTGCTTGCCCTGCTTAAATCTTGTATTGCTTGAGTATTTCTTTAGTATGTCCAGTGTCATTTTTTATAGTATGGGTCTTTATTCTGTATCATTATGGTTTTATTTTTGGGGGGTTGGTATTATGGTTCAGTTAAAAGACCTTGGATTATGGGGATGTTTGAACATTATTAGGATTGATAAAACTGTGGGGACTTTTAAAGTTGGACTGAATTCATTGCTTTTCATATCATGTATGGTTATCAGTTTATGGGGGCCAGAGGCAGAATGTGGTGGTTTGATTCAGGTATCCTTCATAAATTTAGGTGTTCTGAATGCTAGGTCCCCAGGTGATGGAGATTTGGGAACTAACATCTCCTGGAGGCAGTGTATTTTTGGAGGCTGCCTTATGGATATTTTAGCCAGTTTCCCCTTGCCAGTGTTTGGCACACTCTCCCATTCCTAATGTCCACCTTACGTTGGCCAGGGGTTGATGTCCACCCTCTGCTCATGTCATCGTTTTACCCTGCCATGATGGAGCTTCCTGAGTCTGAAAACTAAAATAAACCATTTTTTCCCCAGAGTTGCTCTTGGTTGGGTGATATTTTGCTAGCAATGCAAACCTGACTGCAACATTTTTTTTTTTTTGTCCCAGCAATATGAAAGTAACTGCAATACCACTGAAGTTCCTCATTCAAGACATTAGGTACCTAAAAAGTATCACCAAAGGGCCCATACTACAAAGATACTCACACAACACCATGGCACAACCTCAGCCCTGGGAAGCTGTGTTTTCCTATCTTGTAGGGATGCCCTATCTCCAGCAGCTATAAGCTCCCGAGCAGTTGCCTGACAGTGACAGGGTCAGCTTGATCCCAGGGCGGCACACAGAGTTCTAGAAAGGAGCATCCATTCACCCCAACTCGGATTTACTCCAGTATCTGAGACTGACTCCCCGTGGGCAGTTTACTCAAGGACATACAGGGCATAAATCTTCTAGCTGGCTTAGCTCTTTGAGGCCCATGGGAACTGAAAGGCGCAGCGTGTCTTCCTAAGTGTTCTGTTTCCTTCCCAGAAGCCACAAAGGTGCCACAAAGAGATGAGGCCAATAAACCACCACATCTGTTTATTTGTCCTTTGTGCTCAGGGAAAGTTTTACAAGAATCCCTCCCTACACGGTCACAATCTCAACACATGTCACTTTGACGTACA
Organism: Dipus sagitta; assembly: GCA_036346955.1. Taxonomy (NCBI): domain Eukaryota; kingdom Metazoa; phylum Chordata; class Mammalia; order Rodentia; family Dipodidae; genus Dipus; species Dipus sagitta. The sequence continues at coordinate 260,521,996 of CM070770.1, read as the reverse complement.
CATCTCTGTAAAATTGTGTTGTGAAAAGGCTGAATTCAATAGATAATTATAGCTTATTTTCTAAAAAGGAGTTTTGACAATGGTAGGTACATAGACATTTTTCCTACCTCAAACAACCCAATCCCATGCCCACTGACTTGTTCAGGGTTTTCTTAGCAGAAATAGTCTCTGGTCCACAGGGAAGCCTGGGTGTTGCCTATACAGTACATGGGTCTGAGTTTCCAATGCTACTTCTCCAAAGTAGTTGTACCATCTTACATCCCCACCAACAGTGGATGAGGGTTCCTATTTCTCCACATCCTTGTGAGCATTTATGTTCATTTGATTTTTTAATGTTTGCTATCCTTACTGGGGTAAGGTAGCATCTCATAGTTGTTTTAATTCGCATTTCCCTGATGATTAGGGATGATGAACATTTTCTTCTAATGATACTTCTCCTTAGTTCACATCATGTGATATTGGGTGGCTTTCTTACTCCTACAGCCTCAGTTTTCTCAGCTGGGAAAGGATGTTTATAAATGAATGTCTATAAAGTATGATTGTATTCAAAGAGTCTTGGAAAGTTCTTAACACAGTACTGACAGACAGTCAGTGTCTAGTGCTGACTAGTGTTCACATAGGTACAATATTGTGTTAGCGGCAATGATGGCTCTAATGTAAGTTCAGATCCTAATAATATAAGAAGTGGGACTTGCTACTAATAATTCATGGAATGAATATGGTTTTACTACAGACTCTAGAATACAACATCAGTAGTCAATATCTGTTAATTATTTATTATGTCTTTGACAGTGTGCTGAAAGGTTTTTGTTTTTGTTGTTATTGTTGTTGTTTTAGGTAGGGTCTCACTCTAACCCAGGCTGACCTGGAATTCATTATGTAGTCTCAGGATGGCCTTGAACTCACAGCGATCCTCCTACCTCTGCCTCCCGAGTGCTAGTAATAAAGGCGTGTGCCACCATGCTCGGCTTCTGAAAGTTTTCTGTAGATCCTATTAGTTGATTCTCATGCCAACTCTGAACTTGATGTTAGATATCTATCTTATACATCAGGAATCCTTGTGGGTTGGATATGGCCCATAAACCCCTCCATATCTTCTATTCTGTACTGCAAGATGACAACCTAACTGGACCATGACAAATTGAGTCTCTGGTATTCATGTCTAAAATTTGGTTCTTATCACCACCATGGTCCTTGTAGAGAACAGCTCATACCATTAAAATAGACAGTCTGAAGAGAAGTATAGCAACTCACTATTGACCAAGGTGTGGGCAATTGGTAGGGAAGATATAAAAGGTAGTTTGTATACCCTGAATATGGTGGACATTGCTCTAGCCACAATGCTTATGAGATAAAGAATAACAGTAGTAATGAGAGCCAAGTGTAGAGAGAGCTGTATGCAAAGTCTTATTGTCGAGTGAGGCTGCAACTAGCCCCATGCCATCCAGGAAGCAAAGCAAGAGAATGGACACTGCCTCTCACTGCTGCTCCTCCAGCTCTGATCTCTCGCAGGAGTTTTGCTTTTACAATCCAGCTGGAAAACAACCATGCCGAATGCTCTACCCAAGGACAGAGCAGGGTAGGGAAGGCAGAGAGAATCAAGAGGACCAAGCAATGTCCCCAGCACATCTGCTCATGGACACTCTGCCAGTAAGTGACATTTGTGCTAAGCAGTGGAGAATTTGATATCCCAGCCACGTTACTATTCTGACCTGCTCCCTCCCTTCTTCCTCTTTCTCTCTTCTATTATTTCTCCTTCATAGGCTATAATCTCTAAATATTGTACTGGGAAACTTAAAATAGCTCAGTTTTTTAACATAATCTAGCCTCTTTTAGATTTAAAGATATTTCATTGTGAAAAGGTTAATGTAAAAGAAATGCATTACTAAATATCCATTTATTCTTTATTTTTCATCATACAAGGAACGGTTATTGCCGAATATGACAATAAAGTCTTTATTGCTCCATTTCATAACAAAACAAGCCTACTTGTTAATGAATTTTGGTTATTAGATCAGTAATTGCCAACATGGGGTTTCCAGGTCTTAGGAAACATGGCAGCAATGTAGGTCTGTCTGCATGTTACTTAAAATATTTCAGGAAATCTAGTATAATTGAGAGGGGGTACAGTTAGGGTGGCTGGACCTATGAAAGCAAAAAAGGAAGGAAAGTCTTCACTTGGTAGAAATTAGAGACAATCTGACTTCTTATCTCTTGCCTAGTTCCATACACCTGTTTTTCCACAAACAACCAGGATCATTCCTGGGAGGGAGGTCTTTCATAGATCTTTAACATTGTGTTTGGTCAAGTTTAGCCCCTGGAACTTAATGTCAGGGCTAGCCTCTTCCTGAGATATTCCATAGCCCTAACCAACCAGCTGTCCCTCTGGTTCACCTGAGCTGGCAGAACATCTCACCACTATAAGGTCATAAGTACCTTTGCAAGGGGAGGGCAGGCTGTTTGACCACTTGGGAACCTCTAGCTATGAGTGAGTTTTGCCTTCTGCTGAACCTGGGCTGGCTCAGGCCCAGGCCCAGGCCCAGCCAGATTGAGCTGAGAGTAGGGCCCTCTAGCCCTTACTCTCCACATGTTTGTTTGTTTTTTATTTTTTTTTAATCTCCTCCTGCTCCCCACATAGCAGGAGCTCCTTGAACTTTCTTTTCTCTTTTTTCTTTCCATGGTTTTTTCCAGGCCATCCATGTGGGATCTCTAGCCATGTGGTTTTCTTTCCTTGGCTCTGTACTTCCCTCAATAAACATCATAATTTAATAGTTATCCTTCCCAATCATTTTTATTCAATTATTTGATTACAGTTAGAAGTGAACCTATGTTTTGGGGTTCAAGGACTTTCCTGGACCCCAAGCACCCCATTACATACATGTGCTATTATAAGTGATAAGCCTTCACAGACTAACACAAACATCAAGATTCCTTGTGTTTGATTGAAATGATATTAGCTCTGCATGGTGACCTTAGTCATTTATTCTGATCTGAACCTCTGATTGGCAGTTCTCTGTCTTTGATTAATAAAACATGGGAGAGCAAATGAATTATTACTTGATCTGTGCAGTTTACTAGATAAAGTCTTTGAAAATAAAAGTCATTCTGGGGAAAATAATTAGTTGGGCTCTCGGTAGTGGAATACTAAACACCATCAGAGCTTGCAGTTCTCCTGTATGCAGAGAGCCCAAGACAGGCTTCCACAGGAGCTAAGACCTGGTAAAAAATGCAAATCAACTACTGTTTTCAGTAATAATCAACAGTTAGTAAGTGCCAGGCAATGGCTCTGTACCTGATTGAACATCTTACTTCCTTTTCCTCATAGACCTCCGAAGATAACACTCCAATTACTCCATCTTGGGTTGGGCTCCCCCAAAGGCAAATTCAACTACAAGGAATCTTACCAGGTTGCACAAGTAAGCAATGCAGTAGTGTATCAGGGAAGGGATTAATAAATGAGGTATTGTTGTGGGCAGCTGAGACTCAGTGCTCCTTGGCATGTCTGGGGATAGTGTCAATCACACCTACAATTCACTGCTTGATTTAGGAGGAAGCTCCTATTGGTAGATCAGCTCCTATTTGTAATTATTGAGGGCTATTTCCTGGAATATTGACTCTCTAATTTTCTCATGTTTGTATATGTTTATGTGTGTATCTGGAGTGGGCCATGGAGAGGTATGTTTCATTTTTTCAACTTGATGGGATTTATAACCACAATGGAAACAAATCTTTGGACATGCCTATGAGGGATTTTTCTAGATTAGATTAGTTGAGGCGAGAAGACCCATCCTAAATATGGGTGGCACCATTCTATAAGCTGGGTGTTCTGGGATGTATAAAAAGGAGACAGCGAACTGAGCACCAACATTCACCTCTCTGCTTCCTGACTGCAGAGACAATGTGACCAGCTGTTTGAAGTTCTTGCCACAGTGAATTTTCAACCCTGAAGGACTATATCCCTCAAACTTCCTAAACTTTCCCTTCCTTAAGTTGCTTTTGTCAGACATTTTGTCACATCAAAGAGTGAAGTAACAAGTGCAAGGGGGACGAGCAAATTCCAATGGCCAGAGGTATTGCCATGGGAAAGACACTTTGGCCTATTGAAAGGAGGCTCAGATGACACAGGAAGATCAAGTGTTTCTAACAGCTCCTGCTGTGTCCCGTCTCCCAGGTGAGGAAGCTAAGAGTTTGTATGTTAAAATGATTTCAGCAAAGTCATACAGGGCTTACAATGGCATGCTCTTGTTGGGGCTTTTTGTTATCACCTCTGATGAAAGACTACTGACATATGCTTGCTTAGTTAATGAGTTCTTTTTTCTTTCCATTTGCTCTTAGCCATAGGGAATACCTGCAACCCTACAGAGGAGGGTCCCCAGAGAAATGGGGGCAGGGATGAGGGAAAAGAGGGTGCCAACATTGAAATATACATACAAAATATATTGTTAATAACAACAATAATAATAAAATAACAAAATAAAAAAGACCTAGAAATAGAAATTATGGAATCACTCTTTTTTTTTTTTTTTTTGGTTTTTTAAGGTAGGGTCTCACTCTGGTCCAGGCTGACCTGGAATTAACTATGTAGTCTCAGTGTGGCCTTGAACTGATGGCGATCCTCCTACCTCTGCCTCTCGAATGCTGGGATTAAAGGCGTGCACCACCACGCCCAGCATATACATTAGCTCTTTCTGAGATATATCTTATCCCATGCAATTCACTTGTTAAAAGTATACAACTTCATGCTATGTAGTATATTCAATTATATGCATCTATAGAAATTCCCCATGTTCTCCACAGTCCCAGCATCCATATATATAATCTCCATCTCTGTGGGATTGACTTCTATGGACATTTCATAGAAGTAGAATCATAAAACATGTGATCTTTGGATCTGTCTTCTTTTCCTTCTTTTAAAGGTTCATTCCTCTTATAGCCATGATTAGTACTTCATCCAACTTTATTGTCAGCTAATACTCCATTGTGTAGATATACCACATTTTTGTAAGCACATCAGTTGATGGGCATTTGACTTGTTTCCCCTTCTTGGCTATTATGAACAATCTTGATTTGAAATTTTGCTTCTGAGCCTTCATGTTGATACATGTTTTCATTTCTCTCTGTTATCTACCTGGGAGGGGAATTGCTAAGTTTTATGGCACCTCTATTTTTAACCTTTTGAGGTACTGCCAAGTTCTTTTCCAAAACTATCCAGGAGTTTATTGATGGCTTTAATCTGCTGTTCAATTAAGCAAGCTGCCTGCTTCACACTGTTTTGGCAAAGGAGAAAAATTACTACCCTGCAATTGAAAACGTGGATTTCTGGGGTTCCTAAGGCATTCTGGAAGGATGCTATCAGCACCTTATCAGATGTGACTCCAGCTGCTCCCAGTGCCTACACTTCTTGCTTTTCACTTATGAATGATGGATGCTTCCACATCACCGTTACCCATTTAGCTTATGATTACATGTAGTGTTCTTAACCTAGTGGGTGTAATGATGCATGGTTTCATCAAGTGTATTTTTGGCCTGCAGTTTCTAAATAGCCAGAATTTAAAGCATAAATGGGTGATAGCTTATTAAACATACATTGGTTGTTGTTTTTGTTCAATACCCACTGGGAACCAAGCTCTGTGTTAGGTGCTGTAAATACAGTGAGGAACAAAAACAGATAGAATCTTGACAGGAACTGCTCTAGAGGATGAACTGTTTAGTCATCTCTGGGACCCTCTTCATAGCATAGTGCTACTGCTGCAGATCTATGATTCACTCAGCACTGAAGGCTAGTTCTGCTCCAAACTGCTGCACCACCAGCAATGCTGTTGTCTAGCTAATTATATGCCACACAAGAAAGAAATGGCCATGAGGAGATTGCACTGCACATAGAGAGAATGTCCTGAGTTGGGGCTGCCATCTGCTCAATACAAAGGCAGTCTCATGTGGATGCTGAGGACCCCAGGAATTCTATTTTGCTACCCCAGTATTCTGTGTTTTTTTTTTAAATGACCAAAAATGCTTGCTAGTTTCATTTGCTAAAGAATGAAGAATGCTAAATCAAGGCTTTGTTAAGATGTAAGCAAGAATCTATGCCAACACTTTCGTTATGTCTTGGATTTATTATTTATTTATTTATTTATTTATTTATTTATTTATGACTCGGCTTGATGGGCATCTCATCAATGTTCCACTAGAAAATGAAGCACAAAATTAAACTGACAGTATGCCCTTCTGCTTCGACCCAGTCCCATGATTCTTTATTCTCCAGGAACACTTGAACAGTGGTGCCACTTGCCATGCTATTGTCAAACCAGAGACTTGGTTGAGCATGATACTTGTTCCTTCCATCAGTGTCCCTCACCCATATACCAGTAGTCATGAAGTCTTAAAGGCCAAACCTCCTACATCTCTCCAAGTCACACATGCTTCTATTCATCCCTAGCTTTACCTTGTGTGTCTCAGCCACTGTCATCTCTGGCTTGTAAGTTCCTCTCTTTAACTCTAGGATCTTTTCAACCTCTTTTCTGGAAAACAGCTGAAGGACTATTCTAAACCTGCCTTCTGTAGAACCCTTTCTAGATCACCATGGCTCCAGGTTCAAGTTCGTTTTTTTTTTTTAATACAGAAGAGCAAACCCTTCACACACCTAGCTTCAGATGACTCCTTTGCTTCTAGTCCCCTTGTCAGATACTTGAGGTTAAGCAGAGCCAAACAAAACCTCTTGCCATTCCTAGACTCTTTTATAATGAATTAAAAAATGCTATTTCATGCCTTATACCCCAGTGGATTTCCATTATCTCCTGACAGTAGTTACCATAGGGATTCAGATGCCACAGGAAAGATCCAAATTGGAGAGGCTTCAGTAAGACAGCCATGCCTTTTTCTATCACAACTGACAATCCTGGCAAAGCAGTCCTTGATGATGGGATGGCTCAACTATGTCACTTGGAGACAGAATAGAGACAGGGCTGCAGAGAGCAGAGCCATCCCAGAGATAACTAGGAGGATGAGTCTTTAAGGCCTGGTTCTGCCTTCATCATTGGTATTGTCAGAATTCTGCCTCTGTTCTTTGTCCCAGGGGGCCCAATACCAGGTCTCAGACCAGGCAGTGGGAAGCAAAAATGAGGCGATTCCCTTCCCTTGAAATGTATGTTGGAAAATGAGCTCTGCACCTGCCAAGTCTGCCATTATCTCATTGGCCAGCATGTAGTCACATGACCATATCTACCCATGAGTGAAATCAGTTAATACTGGCCTTTTATAGAGGGACAAATAGTGTTCAGTACTTATTTTATGTGAAACTAAGCTGGAGAAATTAGTGAATTTCCTTCCAGCCATGTAGGATCCTGGCAGAGTCAAGGGCACTGGAGTTACACCATATTTTTACCAAATGAACACATTTCCAAGAAAATATTGTCTGATGTTAGAACATCAGTAAATACAAAAGGTCACCGGAAGGGTGGCAGTCATGTGCACACTTGAAAATAAACTCAGAGTGAAAAAGCATTTCCCAAGAAATTTTCAGAATGCACTCAGTATCTACTGAGTCCATTCTTACACTGGTCAGACATGCGTGCTTAGGCCCATTTCTTCCTGAGGCAGTGACAGTGAACAATTCTTTAACCTCTCTGAGCTTCATCTCCTCGCAAGGATGCATCATGTGGCATAAGGGCTTGGGAATGGCTAGGAAATGCCTGCAGGTGAGCACTTCTTAAAAGATGGCTAGTATTTGTAAGCACTGCATAATTAAGCTTTTCTCACTGTTCATTATTACTATTATTATTACTAGCACAGGAGACATGGTGGCTGAGGCGTGAGTCTGCATACATGTGTATGTTCATATCTTCCTAAGGGAAGGCAGTAGGCAATCAATGGCAGAATCCCTTTCCCTTTCTATTTCTACCTGGTTCCAGGTATTTACACTGTCTAGAGGATAATAAGCTCACAGGTTTGGAACTAAATTTTTTATTCTGAAGGAAGCCAGATGGAGGCTGGAATCCCAGTCCTACCCTTTTCTTGTTATATGGCCTCAGCACTGTTACTTTACCTCTCTTAGTATCATTCACCACTTGAAAAAATGAGGAAAAATGTGAGTGTTTATTTCATCATGTTGTTGGGAGGAGTAAGTGAGGTGAGTCTCACAGAAGTGCTTCAAGCAGTATCTGCTGGATTGTTCATACCCAGTAAATGTGAGCTGACTTTAAATTCTCCCATTGAACCATGGTTTAGAAGATGCAGCAGGTACAGAGAGGAGGAGAAAAAACTTAGAAGTTCAGATTGGAAGGACCCAATTGGATGCTCCCATGTCAGAGACATAGCAGAGAGAGAGTGAGTTATCAAATTCAGTTATTATAAAAATAATTATTTGTTATAGGCAATGCAGGGAGAGGAGCATGTTTGAGAGGAAGCAATGAACATATTAGACTTGGTCAAGTTATATGATCAAGGTGTTTACACATGGAGATGCCAAGAGAGCATTTGATTATTGGATCTGCAACTCTGTAGAGAAGTCTAAGCCCAACACATCCATTTTAAAAGTCATTCATCTCAGAAGTCACCTGGCATAGGCCACAGTTTCATTTGTCTCTAGGGATCATAGCAGTTGGGTAGGTGTCAGGATGTAGAGATGATTAACTTGGACCAACACAGGAGTGCATGCCTTCCTGGAGGGCACAGGTAAGTTATCTATGCCAACAAACACATGTTAGGAGTGTTCACGTGAGGTTTGAAGGTGACCTTCCATCCTGGAAGGTGTATGGTACTAGGATGGTGTGAGATCTGGTAATATTTCCCAGGACAGGAGGAGAACACATAAGACCATACTAAAATGTGCCTGGACTCTGTGATGTTACCAAAGTCTATACTGTAGTATTTTGAGGGGGAATGAGGCTCTCCCAGCAGTGTTCATGATCTGTATGCCATATCTTTTCAAATATAAATAATTATCTTTCACAAGAAGCATGGTATGCAAAATGAAAAACTTTCTCCTATTACTTAGTCCCTGTTTACAATTTATGTTTATCTTCTGCATCATTCTCACATTTCAGATTCATGTTTTGTTTAACAGGGCAGCAGGGACAATAAAACATCCAGAATGGCAAAATAATGAAAGGACATTCATTTTACTCAAACCTGAATGGCATTTGGGGGAGGTTAGAGATTTTGTTGTGTCTACTATATTAAATTCCTTCTACCCGTGGTGTTTGCCTTCCATTCCAGGGTCTCTGAAGGAGAACATATTTCCTTTCTTCTCCCACCTCTAGTGGCTCATAACACTTACCTTTTTCTCCAAGTCATCAATGTTGTATCTCTCTGACCATTTCCCTATAGTCACATATCCTGCCAACATTCTTCCATCTCTTCCTTTTTTGATTTCTCTCTTGGTTATAATGGGCTCACCTGGAAAAACTTGGCTCATCTCTATATTTTAAGATCAACTGATTATCAACCTTGATTCTACCTGCCAAGTTCATTTTGCTTGGTTAAGCTTACAAGTTCCTTTATATTGCTGAATAGTATTCCATCGTGTTGATAGACCACTATTTGTTCAACAATTCACATATATTTGAAGGATACCTGGGCTGTTTCTCGTCCTTTAGAAATTATGAATAAGGCAGCTGTGAAAATTTGTTTTTATATATTTCTTTGCATGGTAGCTTTTATTATCTGCACTGAATGCCCAGAACTGCAATGGCTAGGTTATATACTAATTGAATGCTTTGTTCTTTTTTTTTTTAATCTTGCTACTTCCAGTTGTATTTGTTCCTTGTATATTTTATTGAAGTGCTTTCAGGCTAATGAGTCAGGAATGCCTGCAGGAAGGGCACATGCAGAGGCAGGAGACTAGGGGGTACATTTTCTGGGCCCATGAGAGAGATGAGTGAAGATGTCACAGCATGGAGTGATGTCACAGTGGTGTGAAGCAATAGGGCCAGGGGCAGATATTGAGCATATGACTGACTGTCAGACACCATAGCTCCTGGACACTGGGGAGAAGGATTGGAGAAGGGTACCTGTACTTTGGGCTTGAGTGGGCCAGTGATTTCTCCTGAGATTTCAGGACCCTGGGTAGGAGCTGATGTGGGGAAGGGGTGAGTATCATGCTTAATTTCATGTGTCTTCCAGATTACCAGATGAAAAACCTTGAAAGGTTCATGGGTTGAAATAGTCTGGAGCTCAGAGCAGAGGTGGGAACCTGGAGAGAGAGGGAGAGGAAGAACCAAGTCCATAAATGCCCCCACTGAAAAGCCTGATGTTGTCACAGGCAAACGCATCTCAAGAGCAAGTGTTTCTCCTTTTCTGGGCTATGTGAAGGAAACAGCACCTCACTTCAGCGCAGTGAGGAGGGTAACCACTGGAAGGCATCTCTCAAATCCCCAGTAGCCATGTAAAGCCCGATGTACTGCACATGTCTGAAGTATGTGTGCAGTGGCAGGAGGACTTTGTGTGCCCAAACCCTTTCTCTTTCTCTTTCAAACACACATACTCTCTCTCTTTCTCTCATATCTCATCTCAAAAATAAATAAATGTATTTAAAAAATTGTCAGAGGGCTGAGCTTCATCTGGGTTCAGTTCTGGTGTCTCCTGGGGAGTTTTGCATAAGCACCCCAAGCACATCATACAGAACAATAGCTTACACTGGTCACCACTGCATTAATGTCTCTTTCTTTTTAAACTGCAATTGCTGGTGCAAACAAGGCTATTGGAGTTTTTAATTATAGAAAAACCTGGATACACATCATTTTTAGTACATGTGCTTCTAGTTTATATTGTGATTTGGAGGGATAAAAATGGTAATGAGATATGGATAGGAGCTTTGTTGCTATATTGAATTCTGCCTTGGTAATGGCTCATGTGAGCTGCAGCTGAAGGGCCAGAGCAGGTGTCCTGAACAAGTAACTTGTAATGTGCCTTCAGCGACCTTTGAACTATGCTTGATATAGCATAGCTGAATCTGACTTATGTTTTGTCCATGGTCACCTTTCATTTTCCCAAAAAGGAAACTGAGTACTATGGAAAAGATGTAACTCTCATCCTGAGCTAAAGAAGGGAAGAAAGTGAAGGCATAGTTAGATTGATTGAGCAGTAACAGGTCTCAAGTTCCAAATGTTCACTCAGGCATCAAAGCCCCCTTGGCAACCTGTCTCAGTAGAACCAGGCATACAACTCTCCAACTCAATGTTACGCTATGCAGGCCTCCATTCTAATACAAATCCAGTGGGCCAGAGTGAACAATGGAAGTCTCTCCACTTAGAACTAGGCAAGACTTCATGCTTTGTCCTTAGGCCCAGCTTTATGGCTGGCAATCCTTAGTCTGGTCCAAAATGAGTCCACTTGTCCTTGCAAATCAATTTCAGCATCCCTTAGCTTCTGTTTAATTACTCTAATCATCTCTCACACACTCTGTTGCATTTCCCCAAAGCAGTCATCAGGACAGTAAAAATATCAAACTGATAACCCTCCAATACCTGTGGTTTTACCCCATCTCATCCTCACAAGCTCTCCTCTATTCCTACTATAGGTGAGACCTCCTGCCCCCTTTTCATGTGCTTTCATTGATTTCTTTTCTTTTGATATTCTTCTAGGCACTTGCAATCACAACTATGGGTATAAATATATTTGTTGGACTTCAGTGAATTCAGCCAACTACAGGTCAGAAATATTCCAAAAAAAGTACATCCATACTGAATAGGTATCAACTTTTATTTTAGTCTCAATTCTGCAAATAATACAGCTATTTACATAACATTTACATTCTACTAAGTATTACAGTAAATTGGAGATGACTGACATGCACAAGAGAATCTGTACATATTATGCAAATATAACAACTATTTCTATAAAGGACCTGAGCAACTGCAGATCTTATTATCCAAGAGGGTCCTGGAACCAATCTGCTGCAGGTACCAAGGGGCAAATGTAATAAATTCTGGGTGATTTATTTAAACCTGACTTCTTCATTACAACATGCATTTCATAAGGACAGAGTTCATCTCTGACTCTTATTTGCCCAGTGAATCTTCCACACTTCACAACAGTTCCCAGTAGAGATGAAGCAGTTTCGGAAGTGGCTAAGTGACAGTAGTGGGTGCACAGCGTACCTGTTTCTCAGGGCAAGTCCATGGGAAGAGATATTTTCCTGCCTGGCTTCTAAAACCCTTAGGGGACCAACTGATAGTAAGCCTACTGGAAAGGTACATGGAAGAATAGAGACACCCAGTGTATCGTCACAGTTAGATGGAGTGATTCAACATCAGTGGCTCCTTTGTTAAGAGTCCCACACTCTGTGATCACACAGGGACCAACCAGTGCCCAATGGAGCAGTGGGCTTTTGAGACCTCCAGAATCACTTTGTGTGTGGAATATTCTGCTGCTCCATTTGTACAGGGTAATCCTCAACTACCGGAAAGGAAATTCAAGCCAAAAAGAGAAAGAAATGTATCTCACTGAGATCTAATAAATCCATAGTGGTCCTGCTCAGTGCTTATAAAACAATTTGAATGGTAGCACTCCATATAAAAGAGACAGAAGCTAATGTAATTTTCTTGAAGTCCCCTATAAACTACTTTATTCTGTAATACACCTATGTTTATGAAATGGTTTTTTGTTGAATGATTCCCAAAGGGCTTACTAGACTGAGAGGGGAAAAAAAAAATCAAGTACACAGCATCCGAGAACACCACAAATGTACTCTCTTGATGAGGAACAGGCACTTGATGACAGCGGGTAGCCATCCTAAAGAGCAGATAGAGGTTTATCCCGTTAAACCCACTGGGAGAGGTAGAGAGCTAGGGAGAGAGAAGGTAATTATCCACATAGGATCAGAGGCTTCTGCATTAACAAAGGCCAGGGCTTTTATTCCACTGACTATGCGAATTTAAGTGAGTGACTTCTATCAGCATCAATCTCCCCATTTTCAATGTGTGGATGGTGACTACAAAATGATTTTTCATAGAGAGAGTGAGAAAATGTATGTAAAGCTCTCCAGGCCTAATGGAGGTCAGGGATCACCTGTGTAATTTAAAAGTTGTGCATTTTAAAGAGTGGGACTTAACCTACAGTTCATTCAGCAGTGAAAATGTCATTTCCCGCCCAATTTTTACCTAATCCATGTCTGTGCAAATGTAGTCATGCTCTAGGCTGATGACGGACTTCTCTTCTTTCCCCTTGTACTGGTGAGGACAAGGTGACACCAAGGTTCAGTTCATTAATGGAGATTAAAAGGCCAGGCTAGCTGGTAGGGAAGACAATTCTTTCAGGTTGTCTTCCAAGAGTAGAACCTTAGTGGGGGTGAAGAGGTGAAAAGCAAGGGGTGACCTCAGCTGGTAATCTCCTCACTGTCAAAGAATTGAAAGTAAATAAAAGTAGGGGCTGGGGACATGGCTCAGCAGGTAAAGCACTTGCTGCACAAGCATGAAGACTTGGGTTCAGATCCCCGGTACACACATAACATGTCAGGCCCAGTGGCATGCCTTTAATTCTAGAAGAGCGGAGATGGAGACAGGGAATGCCTCAAACTCATTGGTTTGCTAATCTAATCCAATCAAAGAATAAAATGGAGAGTCACTAAAGAAGACACCTAATGTTAACTTCTGACCTCCATAGGCACATGCACACAGGGGCATGCTCATCACCTGTACACACATGTGTGCTGACACATAAACATACATGCACATGTGCACACACACATCACACACAGACACACAAAGTAAATAAAAGTGGCCCTCTTCCTTTCCACCATGGGCAAAGCAATCCACTCTAGCCCAGTACAAAGCATCCTGTCACTGGCCACTTTCCCCCAGTAATTCATGTAGTGCTTTCCAGTACTAGATGGGCTAGATATCTGATGATTGACTCTCTTCTGGATTTTAGTCAGGTCTCTCTGTGTTCTGTGTTGGCAGCACAAGGTGATTTCGGCAATAGGGTCTTACCTTTAATCTTACCTTTATCTCACGTGGGCAATGAAGAGCTTTGACAGAAGCCTGTCTTGTTTTGGAGACCTGGTAGGTCTCTATGATCAACAGCTCAATGTGGCTAGCACCAATTTCTGATACTGGGAATTACAGGTCAGAGCCAAAATATTTTAAGGTTAGGCTTCATACCACCCTCTCCAGGTCCCTTCTTTTCAGGTGCTCTCCCTATACTCCTGTTGAGGATTGTATCTTTCAGTCTACCTCAAAGGAGAAAGGTTTCTGTGGTAACAGTTCATTTTGAGTTTAGTTTTGTGTTTATTTTCCTCCAACCTCCTCATCCCCTAACCCTAAACCCTTCCAGGCCTATTGTCTGAGCCTCAAGTTGCCTATCCAATATGCCAGCCACTCAAGATGATCTAGGTTTTGCTCATTAGCTTTTCCATGAAGTATTATGTTAAAGAAAAGGGTGTTGGCTGGAGAGATGGTTAAGCAGTTAAGGCACTTTCCTGCAAATACCTATCAAACTGGGTTCAATTCCCTAGTACCCAAGTGGAGCCAGATGCACAAAGTGATACATGCATCTGCAGTACATTTGCAGTTGTGAAAGGGCCTAGTTCATTCTCTCTCTCTCTCTCTGTCTCTCTTTTTCTCTCTCTTTCTGCTTACAAATATTTAAATAAAATATTACAGAAAGGGATCCAGGTAAGTAAAACTAGCAACTTGAAAGGTCTAAAAAAATAACTAACTAGTCAAGAAGTTAAACAACCCCTGAAGTATCTGGCAAGACTGACGAATGAGAATTCCAGGACCATGTAAAGTATCTATAGCCATTACCTTCTTCTTACTGCAGGTACAAAATGCCCAACCATAAGCATCTTATGGAAGGAAAGGGTTTATTACTGACTTACAGTTATAGAGGGAAGTTTTGTTGTGGCAGGAAAGCAAGGTAAGAGCTGACAGCTGGGCATCCAATCTCCATAGTATGAGGAAGGAAGTAGAGTGTGAGCTGCTGGCACTGGCAAGTGGGAATGAAGTATAAAATCCCAAAGTCTGTCAACAGTGACACATCTCCTCTAGCAAGGCTCCATCTCCCAAAGGTTCCGCCAGCTGGGGATTAAGGATGAAGCTTTGTCAAAAACATATGAGGCTATGGGGGACATTTCCTGTTCAAACCACCACAGTGTCTTACAGCAACTGCTTGTCTTTGCATCCACCTGAGAAGCAGGTACCACTCTGTTTTGTTAATGAGAAAACTAAAGCTCAGAAATGCTCAAAAATTTACTCAAGGTCATGCAACTTATTGATCTGGGATCAGACATTACAATCCATATTGGTCCATTCTAGTGACTTTATCATATATATATATATCTGCCTTCTATAACAAGTATTTGTTTTTAACTTTTTATTTTGCCTTTCAGACAGCAGTAATACAGTTAATTCCTTTATGCCCTTCATCTATTTTTCCCAAATGTCTTATTACACCATTTAACTATTCTTCCCTCCATCCCAGCCAGTTGTGAGTACTTTGGGCAGCTGCTTCCCTATCCCCTAATCACTAGTTGATAATTCACCAAAAATAAGGATTTACTTCACTCTCTTACAGAACCACAGAATAATAATCAAATTGGAAAATTAATGCTGTTGAAAAAGTATTATCTATTTATAAAATTTGTTAAAATTTGGCCAATTACTGCATTAGTTTTTTATAGCATTTTTTAATTTATCCCAATCTAGGATGGGAGATGTAAAATGAGAGGATGTGTCCAGGTCCTCTTTGAGCTAGAGCTCCTGTATCTTATTTTGGTCTCCAAAATACATGGAAGTAGAGAATACTGGACTAAGGATAGTGAGAGAAGTGCTCTCAGCTCTCAGCTCTCACTCTCCTGTGTTAAATCTCATATAATGGTGATCTCATTTCACCTGGAAAGTACATCCCCTATTCAACTTGTCCCTCATGGCTCTAATATATTTCAAGAATATAAGATAGTGTTTGTATATTCTATCCCAAATTTATTTGCTGTTTTCCATGATTCGAGATTATGCAGAATTATCATGATGTCCTTATCATTGCCTTTTATCTAGCACCATAATATTTCTTTGTGTCATTATTGGTGACATTAACTTGGCTTCTGCGGTAGTTTGAATGTGATAATGTAAATGGATGGCCCCATAGACTCAGATGTTTTTTTAAAACTGAGCTTGCAACTTCAGCCCCTAGCCAGCAGATTTCTGCTATGTGGTTGGGGGGTGTCACTGGGGGTGAACCTTAGAATCCAGTCTTAAGGTGTGTTTGGGGGCAGATTTGAATTCCAGCTCACAGATGTGGAGAGAGCAGTTTGACATCTCATGGTTTATGTTCGGTGGTTGTTCGTGTTTGCTTGCTGCAGGTGCTTCTCCCTGCTTCAGTGTATGGAAGTAAGCAGCTTATTCTTCAATTGATGGAGTTTCCCTATATTTTTAAGCTGAAATAAACCCATTCCTCCCATAAACTGTGTCTCTTTGGAAGTTTGTACCAGCAATGTGGAGCTGGCTGCAAGTGTTTTAATTATGGTATTGGCCATTCACTAGGTTTCTCCTAGATGAACTTGATATCTTTGCATTTACTACTAGTAAGTATTTCATGTCATTTTTCAGACTGTACAAATATCTTGTAACTTTTTTTGTTTCTCCCATTTGTTTTAGCTTTCAGTGATCATTTTCTCAGTTTTTACTGTCGTAGTGTCACGGCTGCCCAAGGTTGGTTTTCTAATCACAAGATTCCATTGTTAGTTTGTATTCTATCTTATGGAAGACCATTTTCTCCTCCCCAGGTTTTATTATCTTTATCTTTTGAACTTAAATCAGCATGGCCTTGGGAATTCTTATTTTACTCTGTCATGTAACTACCTATGTGTACCATTACTTATTCTCAGATTTCATATGTGTGTTTTTATACCCAAATATCCTAACACTTCTATTTTTCTGCCTTCTTAACATTGGCCACTTTATACCTTCTTATCCTGGATATTTTTTTAAGATTTACTTTTATTTATTTGCTTATTTATTAGAGAGAGGGAGAAAGAGAGAGAATGGGCACACCAGGGCCTTTAGCCACTGCAAACACATTCCAGATGCACGTGCCTCCTTGTGCATCTGGCTTGTGTGGAACCAGGAAAATCGAACCAGGGTCCTTGGGCTTTGCAGGCAAGTGCTTTAACCACTAAGCCATCTCTCTAGCCCCTTATCCTGGATCTTTTATCTAAATTATTTTTATCTAAATAATTATTTTTCCAGCAGATCCTAAACCTTGTGATCCCAGTGATCCAGTTACCAACACCCAAAGTGAAAACAAAAAATTAAATCAGGTAGCAAAAGTGATGGGAGGTAAATGACAATTCTCCATTGACTTATATTCTACCACTGGCTTGGAGGCTCAAGGGAGATAAACTGCAGAATTTTTCTTTATATATATTCTTAAAGTGTATCTCTACTTCCTAACACTTTACTCTGAGTCACTTTGTTAGGCTGAAAATATGGATTCAAACTCCAAACCCCATATCTCCTCCTGCGAAGACATCATCCCTCCCTGGGAAGAACTAATTATTTTCTTCTTGGCAGCTCTATAAGCTCTGGGTGTAGGCCTTTATTATAGCATCAGTCATATGGTCTTATAATTATTTTTGATACTGTTCCCCTCAATAGGTTGTGAGCTTTTCATAAGTATATCCATATCTATCTGCAGGAGATAATAAAAAACATTTATAGTAATTTGAAGTACATTCAAATCCATGCCCAGGTCCTTGTATAAACCAGAGGTCAGCAGCCTTTGCAACCCAGGGCTGGGTAGGCTCTGTGAGTAATGCAGATTCTTACAACTACCTTACTTTGCCATTCGGTAGAGAAAAAAACCTCATCAATAGTGTAGAGAAGATGGGTGTGACTAAATTTCAATAAATTTTATTTATTTACAGAGGCAGAGAAGCACTCAATTTTGTTCCAGGGCCAGGGCTATATTCTGCTAACTCTTAATATCCTTCGCCCAGGTCTTCTCATGACCTGAATCACCTTCTTTGAGAAACCCACCCTATTTCTTGGTTGATTTCTGCTGTCCTTAAGGCCTCAGCATAAATCTCACCTATATGAGAGAAAGGGAGAACTCTATGTTCTGCATAAGAGATGAAGCTCCAATGTTTTATCTTCCAATGTATTATTTCCCTGTCATGGCATTCTTCAGTGTGAGCAGCATTAACTTGTTTTGTATTTTATATTTTCATGAAGTCATCAGTAGCAAGTCATCTGCTTCTATGCCTAGGGTCTGTGTACTCACTCAGTTCATGGTGTGGATACTCTCTAGGTATTTGTTGAATATAGAAAATCATAGGAGATGCTATTGATGCCCCACCCATCATGACTATCTGTTTACATACTGAGGCATGTTAGCCTAATTTACTGATTTACTCACTGGAGAATCAACATAATCTAGATCCAAACTCGCAGAAGCAGGGACATAAACATGCCAGCTCTCTCTGCACTTGGATATGATAAGGCAGCTTCCAGAATTCACCTGCAGATTTCAGTTCTAGTTTCCTAACAACTCTTTTGTTGGCTGCTTTTCCTACTTTGTTTCATTTTCTATTCTCATCTAAGTGTTCCCTTCTTTTCCCAAATATATAAGGTCAATATAGCTGGGCGTGGTGGTACACGCCTTTAATCCCAGTATTGGGAAGGCAGAGTTAGGAGGATCGCCGTGAGTTCGAGGCCACCCTGAGACTACATAGTGAACTCCAGGCCAGCCTGAGCTAGAGTGAGACCCTACCTCAAAAAAAAAAAAAAAAAAAAAAAAAAAAAAAAAAAAAAGAAGGTCAATATGATCTTTCAACTCTGGAGAGAAAAATCTAATGTTCACAATGGCCCGGTAAGATGTATATCATAACCTTGGTTTTAAAATTAAGAAATTCGGGACAGAGGGATGAAGGCCATTCAACAAGTTGTAGATCACCACCACTTCAGCCTGAGACCTCTGACTCCAAACCTTGGACACAATCCAGTCACCCATGTTATTCATAACAGGTGATCAGGTAGCATGTATTGAATGGCTGGATAGAGGAATATGTTCATATATAAGCCCGTCTCTTCAAATGCCACCATGAATATAGACAAAACAAAGTGCTGTACTGAGCAATGTGCATAGATGTAACTGAAATAAATGCAAAAAGCACAAACATGTGAATCAGGGTAATTATTTCCCCTAATCTGGCTCTACCCTTAGATGATACCTCTCCAGTTTGAACATCTCAGAATCCCTATGTCTCAGCTACCGATTATGCATGGACTGTGGAATTTATTGACACTGATAAACTTTAATCTGGGAGAGTGGACTGTGAAGAGCACCTGTTTGGCCATGGAGGGCATTAACCCTCTAGCCCAGGAAGTCTTGCACTCTCTTTTATCCACTGAGCTGAGATGTTCTGATGGAGTTTGGACAGGAGATGGGCCATCTGACCAGGTGTGGAAGAGTGTGGGCTGAGGTAGAATCCCAAAGGTGAAACTTGGGCACTGATTTAGGCTCAGGATAGGACATAGGAGATGCAACCATGTAGAGAAATATGCTAGCTTAAGAGAAGAAGAGAGAAAGGGGTTAGAAAGACCAAGGATATGACTTACTGTAGTGTACAGGGTGAGAGCTGGTCGAGTTCCTTTTGCTCATTTCATTTCTGCAAAGGCTCTTTTTTTCTTTACTTCTCTTTGGATGATTCTGCTACATATTTTAACAAAATGGTACATTTGGCTAGCTTTGTCTGTGGTGAAACCAGTGGTTTTCAGCCATGGGTTCTCCAGAGGTGATTTCCTGTTTATATCCCTTGTTTCTTTCTCATGCAAATTGGAGTAATGACAGCACCTTCCCTATAGAGATGTTTCAGGGAGAAAATGGGTGCTGTATGTGAATTGCCAAGGATGGTGTGGTCACATGGTAAGCATTCAGTACATGTCAGCTATTTTTAATAGTATGAGTGGTAGTATTCCAGAAACCTCCATCAAGATTGGCACCATTCCATGTATCATCGCCATTTGGGTGTGATCGTTGCCAAGGCAAGCATCTGCTGTGTCTTTAAAACCACTAAAAGAGCTTATCACATTCTGCTGAAATTCATGTGAAAGATCTACTATGTGTCTGCTTTATACCATTTGATGTCCTTGAAGGAAACGAGGTCATTTAGGCACAACTTGATTTTAATGAACTCTTGCAGGCTTCTAAAGATCACCACTTTATTTTCTCTTTAAGTGTTCAAAACTGTCGCTTTCGTGATCAGTTCTGGAGTCTTGACCCAGCACAATGTCACTCTCATTATAGAATCTCAGAACCCACAGCCACCTTTTGAAGCATTTGGAGATAGCATTCCTGTCTCCTGTCTGTCTCAGCATCCCTGCTGTATTTCTGGATTGACTTTATTTCAAGTGATCCTGTGCCTTATTGCAATCTTTTCCCCCAACTTAGAATTTCTAACCCATCATTCTGCTTTTTCTTTTGGATGCTCATTTTCCTTGGCATTTTGTCTTGAGAACTAGAGGTAAAACAGGTACCCAAGGGGTCTTCGGTACATGTGTCATTCCTCTTCCTCGCTCACCTGCAGGCTTTATGATTCAACCTTCCCTTCCAAACCTAACTTTAAAGGCCATTTGGGTGTCCTCAGAAATTTTCCTCCATGTCAGCTCATAGGAGACACCCAGCTCCAGATGTCTTGTTTTTGCTCTGTTCTTTGTTAAGTCTAACAAAACACATGTTAGGTACCTGCTGGGAGGTAGGCTTTGTGCTTCACTTGAAAGATACAAAGAAAAACAAGAGGTAGTCCCTATTCTTAAGGTGCTCATAGTAACATAAGACATACAAGCAAACGAATACAAGAATCTGCACCTTCCAACTCTGACCACAAAGGGCCTGCAGAAGGTCCAGGGATGACCTTGCTGAAGGGGAATTGTTAGTACAAGATTTTTTCATTTATCCCCCTTACTCTTCTACCCCACATTATTCCTGCCCTGAGACCCATAGGCAGCTACTAACAGTATGCCTAGATATGCCCTGTGCCTGTACAGTATTCGTGTAAAATGCATATTGTTATTTTGGGTACATGCATTTATTTGGCAGATTGATATAAATGATCCTATGTTGCATAACCTAGTCTGTTTTTTGCTTTCCTTCCCTAAGTACTTTTAAGAGATACATTCACACCAGTATGTAAACATCCAAGCTGTTACTTCTAATTGCTATATAATATCCTGGCCTCTGAATCCTCCATACCTTCCACTTTCTCAATGTCTCAGTATGGAACATTCACATGCCCCTCCCTTTTTTCCTCACCCCAAGTAACGGTGGCAACATGATTTAGGATTCCCTTGTAGATTAGCATGAGAAGTTCTCTGGAGCATATTATGTCCAAAAATAGAATTTCTATGCCATAGATGTGGGATACAGAATAATGGCCCAAAGATGCCCCATATTCTAATCCCCATAATTTTCATATCATATATGGAAAATTGGTTTTGCAAATGTGTAATTATGAATCTGGAGATGGAGAAGTTATTCGAGGCCACTGAAGTTGGCCCATTGCTGTCTTAAGAGTCCTTGAAGAAGGCAGAAGGAGAAGGAGGTGTGAGTTACCTAAAGATAGTACAGGTAGTACATGTACTCCTGACTTCAGAGATGCATCCAGGAGCCAGGGGCCGAGGGGTACAGTGGCTTTGCATGTGGAAAAGGAAGGGAAACAGGCTTTCCTTTAGATCCTCCTGAAGCAGCCAGACCTGCCAACTTGATTTTATCCCAGCCAGACCTATGTCTGACGTCTGACCTCCAGGACTGTGTGGGCATACAGTTGTGCTATTTCAAGACACTTTGTTTGTGATGGTTTGTAATAGAAGACTTAAGGGGCTCACATGTAACTGATATCTAGACTTGGTTTTATTCTCTTGGAATGGCTCCTGTCCTACATGCCCAGTGGCTAGGCATGAGTTGCCTATGGCTCCACACTCCCTGCAGTACTTGGTCTAATTCAGCTTTCTGGTTTCCCGTACTGTGACGGGTATAAACCATGTGCATTTTAGTTATTTTTCTCACTACTGTGACTACATACCTGATTTTATCTTGCAGTTGGAGGAGTTACAGTCCATCATGGTAGAAAGACATGGCAACAGGAGTATAAGGTGTCTAGCCACATTATGTCTATAGTCAAGAAGCAAAAAGTAAACAAGGAGTGAAGCCAGACTATAAAACCTCAAGTCCCACCCATAGTGACCCACTTCCTTCAGTAACACTTTACCTCCTAAAGGGCCCACAATAGAACCATTAGGAAGAGTCTATGTGAGGACTTTGCAAATTAAATCCATACCAGTAAATCTTATAAGCATCAGAATGCCTATAAGCAAGGCGAGATGATGGGTGATAAAGGGCATGATCTTGAGCCTCTAGGTGCTAATGCTGTTCTGGGGATGAAAGGGGCATGTAAGTCAATAGGGTACCCTAGGTTGGTACTCTCAAGAGGACTGCTTGGACAGTAAGTAGGGGTCAAACTAAGGAAGTTTTGTGTTCTTTAAAAGGATACAAGGCTATGAAGACTCCTCTGAATATAAAAGGCCCAGATGGTGGGAGACAATATGGATAGTGGTCACTGCCAGGGTGGCTATGTCAGTTCCAGATGCACAGCTGCTGGGAAAGTTATTAGCTTGTGATCCCAGTGCCCTCCTCTGTATACCTTACTGATGGGGCTACTGTGAAGGTCGCCTGAGACCATGAATATAAAACCCCTAATGCAGTGGGTTATAAGTAGCTTGTGTATTAATTACTTTCCTTGTCACTGTGATAAAAAAACCTGCAAGAAGCAACTTAAGGGAAGAAGGATTTCTGTTGGCTCACGGTTTGAGGTGATGCATCCCATCATGGCATAGATAGCATAGCTGTAAACTTGCTCACATGTGAGTAGACCAGGAAACAGAGAGAAGGCCAAAAGTGAGGCTTTATTATATGCATCAAAACATGACCCCCCCAAATAATCTGCTTCCTCCAGATAGGCCCACCTCTAGAACATTCCACAGCCTCCAAAGACTGCATCATCACCTGGGACCAAACATTCAAATACATGAGCCTGTGGGGGGCATTTCATATATAAACCATAACAGTTAGTATCCAATAATCCAGATCAATTATGATCACATTACTCTCATTATTGCATAATTATCATAGTAATTATCATTCTACATTTTTCACATCAGAAGAGAGATCTGGATGATTTGTCTTCTTAATGTATGCTATCTACTGCTGACCTTGCTGTCCTGCCTGTAGACTAATGAATCATAACCTTTTCCACATATTTACATGCAAATGATTTTATACATTATCTTCAAGTAAGTCTCCCCTTCATTTTTCCCAACCCTCTCTCACACACCCCTAAAAAATAGTAGCTTCCTTTCAAGGTTGTTCACAGGCATGATGAAATAACATCCAAATAATTTTGCTGCCTCTCCTGCAAACTCTGCCCCAATGCTTTTCAACAGTAAATAATTCAGAAAAGGAGAGTGACAGGGTTCATATAAATGGTAGAAAGCACCGTGGAAATCCTATACTATGAGAGATAAAAGCCTTGGTGAGAAGACTGGGAACAAGGCAGAGGAGGGAGACAAGAAAAGTCTTTTTGAAGATAAAGTTTGCTGAGAGTTGAAATGTGGCTGACTCTGGAGACAATGGCAGTGTCTTCATCAGACAGGAGTGTGGGAAGAGGTTCACCAGTGTAGACCGAGGCTTCTAAAGGGCAGGACTGCAAAGAGACAAACAAACAACAGCCTCCACTTCCTGGGCCTCTGAAGCCCTCTTTGACTTGTACAGGTGGGGGCCATTTCTTCCTCTTCTTTGAGGTCCTGGTGTCTCTAATGTCACCTGCCTTGGAGCGTGCATTACCCCAAATGTAGTTGTATGTGTCTGCATCTCTTGTCCCTTTTCTCCACTGTCTGCCACTATATTGGCCAGGATGTAGTAGTTTAATTACATTCCTGGTTACACCTATCATCAATTATGATAAGAATTACCAGCCATTTACTGTGTCCCTGGATGAGAGCCTTATGTGCATTATATAAAACACACCTGAGACAAACCTAGATGTCCGTTATGTAACTGTGAAAACTGAGGCAAGAGGAGATTGAAAGACGCATCCACAGACAAAAAACATGTTAGAAGATAAAAGTAGGATTTGCACTTAGGGATTAAACCTAAGAATTGGAGTTAAGAAGGGAGCCACAGTAGTTCCTCCTGTCCTCTGATAAAAACCATACAGTGAAGAACTATACAGTTAGCCCTTTGAATATTCTTCAAGCTTCTATATCACACTGGCCAGGAAGATCTCTAGCCTGAGCTCCATGTAAATTTGCCCTGGCCCTGTAGTCTTAGAAATTACTAAATAGAGACTTCTATCAACAAGCCTAGCACACTTGTTGGGCAGCAAGTTTTGGGTGGAACAAGGCTGAGTGAGGCAGCCACCCCAGCACTGGGAGGCCACAAGAGTCAGGCTGTCAGCAGGAGGGTAATGGTTATTTAACTGTGAGCACAAAGTCATCCCAACACAGACCAACCAGGAACATGTAGAGAGCTCTTTCTGCAGTGCTTTTCAGAAAGAGAAAAGCAGTCTCATCAGAGCAAAGCATGGCTGAAATTGACAGGGAAAAATGTGGAGTGCAGTGAAATCACTG
The DNA here is from genome assembly GCA_036346955.1 of Dipus sagitta. NCBI lineage: Eukaryota > Metazoa > Chordata > Mammalia > Rodentia > Dipodidae > Dipus > Dipus sagitta. The sequence continues at coordinate 260,497,382 of CM070770.1, read as the reverse complement.
GGCACACGTGAAGTGAGCTTTGAAGATTTTAGGATCTTGGGAAGTTACATTTTGCAGAGAGGCATTTATGTGGGCTTCTTAAGTCGCAGTTCCAGTGGGAACTAAATGATCCACTCAATCTGATTATTGACAGAATATTTAATAAATTATGAGTTCATAAATATGTGGATGAAGTATAAGGAAACCATAAAGCTTGAAGTTTACCATCCTGAAAACCCAAGAGGAGTAATCCTTCCCCAGAATCCTGGAGAAAACGAACCTGTGCACAGGCCCACCTCTCAAGTACTGTGACCTTCTGTCAAGAGACAGAGGCAAACAGGGAGATGGGAGAAAAAAACCTGAGGGATAGAGAGATGGCTTAGCAGTTAAGGCCCTTCCCTGTGAAGCCTCAGGACCCAAGTTTGATTCTCCAGAATCCACATAAGCCAAATGTACAAGGTGGCATATGCATTTGGAGTTCATTTGCAGTGGCTAGTGGCGCTGTTGCACCCATTATGTCTTTCAGTAAATAAATAAATAAATAAATACCTGAAATTGTTTTCCCTCGTCTTCTCTCTCAAATGAACTTTTCCTACTGATCAAAGTCAGAGATCACGTACACTAGAACCAGGGGCCAAAGCCAGGTCCACAGGGGTGGAAGGACAAGCAGAAATTGTCCATCACAGCTTTTATTTGCCAAATGTTAGACACAAGATGGTATCTCAAAGGTGGCTAAAGAAAACCCAGAGTGGTGAGTTTAGGGGGACTGAACAGTGTATTTTTAAGACTGATGTGAACGTAATTTTTGAGGACTTATTCTATTCTATGAACTCATAAACCAAACACTTTTGTGAGCATGGATATGCTCTTGTGTTTGTGTGTATGTGGAGGGGTATATATGTGTATACCTTGGGTACTATTCCTCTGATACCATATACCTTTTGTGAGACAGAATCTTTCATTGGCTTAGAGCTCACAAATTAGGCTAGACTGTCTGCTACCAAGCATCTCTTTTCCTGCCCAGAACTAAGATTAAAAGTACACACCACCACAACTGTTTTTAAACATGGATTCTGAGGCTCAAACTCAGGTCTTCATGCTTGCAAAGTAAGCAGAGTACTACCCTCCCACTCTCGCAACCAATGCCTTTGAATCCTTCCAGAAATTGAGTATGGCAGGTTGTAAGCCTCCACCTCCAGCTCCTTGTGAAAGAAGTGACTGAGGTTTAGAATGCAATGGTTTGCTCAAGCAAAGTCAGTCTCCTGCACCAAGCCAGAGCACTTTGAAAGGCCTTGTTTTCAAAAGCATTCTAGTCTTTTGGGATCCTCATCTTTCAGTGTTCAAGTTTTCTTAGAATCAGGGCAATATGTGCTGGTTTGTTGGTTTCACAGCTGGCCATTCGTGAGAGGTCTAAGCAAAGAGCCTGTCAGCATTCTCTGTGTCAGAAAGTCTTTCACAATAATTTAGTGCCCTTCAGGTCTGTGTAGTTAAGTCATCCAGCACAAAGCATGGATTTGGTTCTGTTTTTACTCACCCGAACTCTGCCATTTCAGCACAGAGGGCAGCCCAGCCATGGAGAGTCCTGGCCCTATGATTGGCTTACATACATACAATACCAGCCAGAGGCAGCTCTTAAGAAGAGTTCCATCTCTACAGGGACATTTTCCATTGAGCTGGTTGCTGACTTTGACCGAGTCAGTTAAAAAATGATTCAAAGGGAGAGACATAATAATAAACTTCCAATTTGCCCTTCACAAACACATCCCCAAAACATGTAATTCTTGGAGAATACAGTTTGTACCCTGATAAACTGATCCCTTCAAGAACATTTTCTTCATCTTTTCTCGGATTCCATCTCTTAGACTGCAAACCCAGTTCCATGTCCTTTCCTGAACATGAATCTCCAGCCTTGATGGCTCTCCCAGTTCTCATCTCTGGAGGGTGGTATGGTGAATCAAGTCATTTCTGAATGAATAACCTTTCCTGTTATCCACTCCAATTGTGCCCCTTGCTTCTAACCTCCTCTTGTTCCCCAATCTTGTTTTATTTTATTTGGAGGTTAATGTATTGTATATGTGCATTTGTGTGTTTATTTGCTTGAGATATCATCTTACTATGGATACCAAGCTGTCTTTGAACTCTCAATCCTTTTGCCTTACACTCCCAAGTGCTGGGGTAATAGGTGTAGCTGACAGATTCTAGAAAAGACAGCAATTAGCAATGGGGAAAAGACTGGTATGGTGAAAGATAAGGAGGTGAAATGTCTTTTTAGAATTAAAACTTTATTAGGACATTTACAACACCATACCAAGTTGGCATGGTAGGGTCCTAAAGTGAGAGATAGGTTGGGAGAAGCTTCTTGCTTTTCATATTTTGGGGGAAGAAGGGACTACTCCATGTAACTTCCTAAGTGCTAGGAGTCACAGAGGCAAGGAAGAACAGGGGAAGATTCAGAAGGCCTCTGGTCCTTCAAGTTCTTTAAGGGGGAAGGTCTGCTGTGTTCCTGCATGAAGCACTGGGGGGATTTAGGAGATACAGGGAAGCACCTAGATAAGATAATAAAATTCTAATTCAAGGTTGCCTCTGCTCAAGCAGCATAGCCTCTTAAAGGCATCACTTACCAATAGTCTAGCCTTTTGGATTATATAAAAAATAACAGAGGGCTGGGGAGATGGCTTAGTGGCTAAAGGTGCTTGCGTTCAAAACCAGTTGGCCCTGGGTTTGACTTCCCAGTACCCGTGTAAAGGCAGATATACAAAATCGTACATTCTAAAAAATCAAGCCTATCCTCTTGTTGAGGGCCTGGTACATGGCACTATATTTCTCTGGTCACTTTCCATCTTTAGCTATTATTGCCTGTATGTTCTTAGGCAAGTTATTAGAAAACTTTGGTCTCAGTTTATTCATCTGCAATAGGAGGACAATAATGCCTTGTAGGGAGTGCTGACTCATATAACAATGTGCTGACTCATATAACAATCTATAATAGTTCTATTCAGTAAAGTAATGACTGACACAGTTAATGTCTGAAAACTGCCATTTCCCAATATTCTGTCATTCACACCATGTTAAATTCTTATTTCTGTGTTAGTAAATTACCCCAAACTTAATGACTTAATATAATACAAACTTACTATTATATAATTATGGAAGTCAGAAGTCCTAAGTCTCACTGGGTTAAAAAAATCAAAGGGTCTTGGGCTCGAGAGACTGGAGCGATGGCTTAGCAGTTAAGGCAGATACACAAGGGGGCACATGCATGTGGAGTTCTTTGCAGTGACTAGAGACACTGGCACACTCATAATCTCTCTCTCTTAAATAAATAAATAAAATAAAAATATTTTAAAAATAAAAGTGTCAGTAAGAGTGTAGGGAAGAATCTAAACTTAGAGTCCATCTGCATCACTGCTCAGACACCCTTCCTCCACTATCAAAGCGGCAGCAGAGTGCCTGTCAACCTTTCTTTGACAAGGTCTTCCATCTCTTTTCCATGGATCCTCCTTCACATTGGCCCACTTAGATAATCTGGGGTCATTTTTATACCTCAAGGTCACCTCATTAGCAATCTTAACTCTACCTGCAAATGAACTTGTTAGACATGTAACCTAGCCTTTCATGGATTGTAGGAATTAGGACTGACAACTTTTTTCAGAAGGTTCTTTTTCAGTCATTACAACAACTACTTTTTCTTGACATAATTTCTCTGGATGGTCAGCTGAGTCTGTTTTCCTTGGTCATCTCTATGCTAATTTCTCCTCCTGACCCCAATTTTAACTTGTCTTGGATCCTCATCCATTGCATGCCATCTCAGTACTTTCCACCCAGACTAAAAGAAATTCATCAGATGCCCACAACCAATTCATTTCCTTCTCCCAGTGGACTTCAGTTGGAAAATGGCCCCAGTTCTCCAGGTCTATAAGTATTTATTGAGTAATGAAGAATCTGTCTTTCAACTTTTTTTTTCAAAGTAGAGTCTCAATCCAGCCCAGGCTGACCTGGAATTCACTCTCTTTCCTCAGGGTGGCCTCAAACTCAAGGTGATCCTCCTACCTCTGCCTCCCAAGTGCTGGGATTAAAGGCATGCACCACCATGCCCAGCTGTCTTTCAGCTTTTATGGAACATAAATAGAAATAAAAGCTTTACTGATTATCTCCATCAACCCAAATGGGCAGGAAACTCCTTTAAATAGTAGCGATTGCTCTTTCCAAGCACAGAAACCATGAGGATATGCTTTCTGGACACTCAGTCACAGGAAACAGGGCTGACTGATGGTCTCAACTCCTATATGCCTATGGTAGCATTTGGTCTGAGAGCAATTTCTTATTAGCTTCTCTCACCAATGACTTAGCAAGTTAGGGAAACTAAAGAAGATATGTTTGGGGGAATTTTAGAACTCATCTGAGAGTTGATCTTAGGTCTAGGATTGCCCTTTGGTATTAAAATTTCATTAGACTTGACAGGAACCTAGGGCATTTCTATCTAGCCCTCTTTCCCTTTCTCCTTCCTTCATTGGACTTACATCTTAATCTGATGGCTCTACCAGGTCCCCCCAGAGACTAAGTCCTTTTCCTTTCACCCAAATGTCAATCATAATAAAATAGTTTCTCTTTAATGTCACTTTACGTTTACTTCTCCAGACTGTGTAATACAAAATGTGTCTGACTTGAATGGTTGCAGGGTCAAGTCCTGATGATGTATCCCATTTCCTTTGGATCTCTAATGCTCCAGGAAGACAGTGTACAGTTGCCTATAATGGAATCATCAGGCCACATAAACTTCCTCGCACAGAAAAAAGATAGTGGCAGGAAAGTGAGATGGTTTAGAAGCAACAAAAGGATCTGTGAGACAGGACTGCTGTGAGATGATGTCATGCTTGACATAAATTGACAGTTAATTGACTAGAAATTTGGGAACAGTTCAGCAAGGGTGTACGCATGAGAAAGAACATGTATACTGTGAATACTAGGGACAAATGTGTACACTCAACTCAGTGTGTGTCACTATGAATTAGTCTGCCCTTGTCTTTGTTATACACTAGACTTCCAGCACATGGGGATGCCTGCATGAGGAAATGAAGCTGTTCTTGGAGCATTCATCAAGAGAACCAATGAGTGGAGGCTGCCAGGCAGCAGAATTAATTTTCATGTAACGAGCGTTTACCCCTATATGTTTCATATAGCAGGTAGCTGGAGAACATCTACTATAGAATCAAGGGCTTTCTATCATGGGTGGGAAGTTGGACTAGACAGCTCTTGTAGTTTGAATGTAAAATGTCCTCCCATAGGCTCATGTGATTAAACACTTGGTCCCTAGCTGGTGGCATGGTTTGGCAAGGTTTCAGAACCTTTAAGGACAGAGCCTTGATGGAGTAAATATTACAGGGAGTGGGCCTTGAGGTTTTATACCATGGACCCACTTCCTTTTATTCCTCTTTCTTTCTGATTGCTGAGTCAATTTGATGGACTGACTTCCTGTCCCTGCCTTTCTATCCTGGCATGATGAAACTTCCCCTCTAAATTGTAGGCTGATGGCTGTAGAGATGGCACAGTGGTTAAGGAACTTGCCCGCAAAGCCAAAGGACCTCGGTTTGATTCATGTGCCCATGTAAGCCAGATGCACAATGTGGCACAAACATCTGGAGTTCGTTTGCAGTGGGTGGAAGCCTTGGTACATCCATTCTCTCTCTCCCTCTCCCTCTCCCTCTTTACCTCTCTCAAATAAATAAAGTATTTTTTAAAAAAATAAATAAATTGTAGGTTAATAATAAACCATTTCATTCCCTAAAGTGCTTTTGGTTCGATTATTTGTACAAAGAAATGAGGAAGTAACTGAAATAACAGCCTATAAGATCTTCTATCTCAAAGATTTGCATGGAGTCAACTTTGATCTGGGTACCCTACTCTAAATATGTCAGATCACTTGAATCACATGGGAGGCTATTAGCAATATCCTGAATGTTCTGAAGATTCTCCAAGGAAGGCTTTGAAAAAGAGAGCAGACAGCCAAAAAATCCCTTGCATTTCTATTGGCCAGCCTAGTCTTAAGACCACATTGTATACTAAACAAAATTCAGAGAACTGTCTGAGATTTTAGAAACAGCTAACTAGTCTCCACATTGAGAATCATTCATGCCATCAAAAGTTATTTTGGGGAGCTGGGGAAATAGCTTAGTTGTTATGACATTTGCCTGGGAAGCCTAAGGACCTGGGCTCAATTCCCCAGGACTCACGTAAGCCAGATGCACAAGGGGGCATATGTGTCTGGAGTTTGTATGCGGTGGCTAAGAGGCCCTGTGTGCCCATTCTCTCTTTCTTTCTACTTATCTCTTTCTCTCTTATAAATAAATAAATAAAATATTTTCAAAGTTATTTTGTTTGTTTTAATATTCTAGAGAAGTTGTACATCAGAGTTTCATTGGGATAATATTAAATTCAGGAATGGCTACTCATCTCATGAGTGACCATGAATAAAATTTTCAACTGTTCAGAGCATTAATTTTCTAGGCTGTATAAAAGGGATGATAATAGTACTTCCTTCTTGAGTTTATGAAAATGATTGAATGGGATATTCATAATAGTTAACACATTCAACTTGTTTTCTTCTGGCCACCATTTCAAGCACATATGGTAGATCACTTATTTATTTCTAATAACTCTTTGATGTAGGATCAACTGTCAGTTCCATTTTACAGATGAACAAGTGAGACATTAGCAGGTTAAATAGCCAGTCATGGTGGTTCAAACCTGTAATCCAAGCTTTGTAGAGGCAGAAACAGGAGGATAAGGAGTTTGAGGCTGCTCTGAGCTACATAATGGGACCCTGTTACACACACACACACAAACAAACAAAAAAGTAATCATTTGATAAATGTGTTTAGGTTTTGATAGAGTATCTGAGACACAGGTTCCTTGGGACAGGGAAATTTATTTCTTGAGAAGTTTAAGGTGAGACAATGGAAGAGTACATGGCTTGGGATAAAAGGACAGAGGACAGGATGTGAGTTTACAGGCCACACAGCTCCATCACTAGCTGGGTCACCTGGTGAGTGTAAGGGGACTTTGGAAAGTCTAGATCAGAAGAGCAAAATGGCAGAACGGAGCCAGGGAAAAGACAAAGTGGACTCTGAAATGAGAAGTAGTGAGAGTGAACAGAGGGAAAGGACAATGAAGAGAAAGAATAAATAGAAGAGAAAGATAGAGGGGAGGAAGGAAGAGTAGAGACAGAGATGGAGAGAGCTAGAGAAGGGCAGGGAGAGGCTGGCAGTAAAAGGGAAGGAGGGACAGAGCACACACATTACTTAGATCAAGAAGCAGTGGAAAAGAGACTGGGGCTCACCTGAGGAAGGTATTATATATGTCCCCTTTGGAGCAGGGGCTGGTGGGGCTGGTTGGACCCCCACCATGCTCTTGAGCTCTTTTCAAAAAGTAACATCTTTGAAGCCTTACTTATACCTACTGGGAACTGGGAGAGGGGGCTGGGTACAGGCCTCTGAGATGCTAACTAAAGGCTGTGCAACCCATAAGAAATAGAACTGAGAGTTAAACCTAGGCAATTTACCTGGAATCTTTTCTTTTGAAGAACTCTGCTCTTGCATTGTTGTAATGGAGCACGTTAGCCAAAACATAGAAGATTCTATGTGCTCAATACCTGTTGGCTAATGTTATAATCAGTGCATTTACCTCAGAGCTCTGCAAGCCATTGTCACAACTCTCCAGCACTTGCAGTTTCCTACTTTGACAGGTACTTGCAAAGTTGAGCACCTGTGTCTTCATTGTGTGCTCTGCCTGTCTGGGTGAGATGGGAAGGCAACATGCTTTGAGACATTTACTTACTCAGGATGGGAACATCAAATTCAGAACTTGTTCCTATTGAATAAGTTCATTAAGGAGTGTTATTTGTTGTATTTCTCATAAGTGTGAAAAGGAATTCTTACAGTGATAAAGCATGAGCCCTTTAATCCTAATGTTCTTTGACTCCTCTAGGACACACTGGTACCCTGGGAACTCCAATGTCAAGGAGCACTTTTTTTTTTTAATCTGAAGGAGGGGAGTTAAAAGACATCTCTATTATACCTAAAAGAAATTGGGAGAGTGATTCATCCTATTCTGTAAGAAAGCAGAACTCAGAGATCTTGAAAAATGTAAGATTTGATAGTTGAGTTTTGGAGGAAAAACATATCATCCAATTTATAATTCGATGACTCCAATAAGGATAACAAATGGTGCCTTGGTGATCATTACATTCATGAGACATTTTTCAAGCTCTTTCTCTTATTTCCATTACCAACGATTTCTTACCCAGGCCCTTCAGAGATAAATGGGTAGGTTTTAGAGGTTGTCAGATCTGGGTTTATCACCAGATTTCTGGGACTTATATGACCCAGTGTGTAAAGTGCTTACCTCACAAGCATGAGGACCTGAATTTGGATACCCAGCACCCACAGGAAAGCTAGTCCTGTGGCATGCTTCTGTAATCCCAAAGCTAAGGTTATAGAGAAAGGAGGATCCCTAGGACTAACTGGCTAGAACATCTGGCCAAGTCAGTGAGCTTCAAATTCAGTGAGAGACCAATTCTCAAGAAACAAAGTGAAGAATTGAGGAAGACACTTAGCATTAGCCTCTGGCCTCTACATGCATGTGCACACGTGCATGCACTCCTGTACATATGTGCTCACACATGCAGACAGGCATACACACACACACATGCCACACACATACATGAAAAAATAAATAAATATAAAAGACTGCTTTTGCTACTTCCCCTTTGCAGGTGCTGTGCCAAGTACATTGGTCCTCTGTGAACCTTGCTCTCACCCTACCTGCAATGTTAATAATATTATATGCATGTTGCATAGATGCTATAGGGAAAAATCAAAGAGACCATGCATCGATGTGTTATGTGTTTAAGCTAAAGCTGGGCCCCATGCTGTGCAGATGCCAGCAGTGCCCATGTAATGATGTGCATTCTTTTATCAGTACCTCTAAGCCTCAGTGACATTTGGGGACCAGAGTGCATCACATCACTGACTTCTGCTGAGTTCAATGACAAACCTCTGACATTTGATTCAGCAAAATAAAGAATGATTTGTTGAAAGTACCAATCAAATACCTACCATCCACAACATCAATATCTGAAATCCATGATCACAAAAGCCCTATATCGGTCTTTATCTCAACAATTCTCTCAGATTCCCATTGCCCTCAGTGTTAAAAATACCTCCAAATTGTAGTGCTTTACCAGAATACACATTTATTTCTTGCTCACACATCTGAAGGTCATTGGGAGTGTCTGATCTAAGCTGGGGCTCAGGTGGATTTAGCTCTATACTGTGAGTTCATCTCAGAACTACTTCTTGCATTTCTCATCCTTCTACTGATGGCAGTAAGGCAGGAAGCAAGCCTGCCTATGCAAACCCATCTCAAAGCTCATTGAGTTACATCCAAGAGTACCTGTGGGTCCACACATACCACAGGCTTCCTAAGAATGGGGCCATGATTAGAGGATGGATATGCATAAATCCTGAAAAGGAGTGAGCAATTTTAACCACATCTCTTCCTATTGCTCTTGAAACTCCAGATCCATATATTTCTGTTTTGTCTTAAGATTATTTTAAAATATGTTTATTTATTTAATTATTCAAGAGAGAGGCAGATAGAGAGAAAGAGAGAATGGGCTTACCAGGGCCTCTAGCCACTGTAAAATAACTCTGGATACATGTGCCACCTTGTACATCTGGCTTATGTAGGTACTGGGGAATCAAACCTGGGTCCTTAGGCTTCACAGGCAAGTGCCTTAACTACTAAGCCATCACTCAAGCCCCTATCCCCAACATGGATTTCTTAATACTTTGTTAACCCAACACTTTCAAGTTGTATAGAACAGCTGTGGATAGTATAAGAAATTTCAACCTATAAGGAGGTCACATAGAGCATGCACTTCCTCAAGTGAATGGAATTAAAAAGTAGTAACTCACTGTAGGGATAAAAAATGGGGAAAAAACAAAACAATGGCAGAAAATCTAATTTTTATTTATGTGATTTATGTGGTAATGTGTATAGTGGCCAGGAAACTAGAAGGAGGCCCATGAAAGGAAAAAGGGGGAGCAGGGTGGGAACATACGTGTTATGAAAGTAGAAATGGAATATTGAGACTATAAGGGATAGTGACATGGAGATAGGGGAGAAAAAGGGGTTAAGTAAAACTAAGTGTGTATGAAAATGCTATAAGAAAACCTACTCCTTTGTAAGATAATTAAACAACAAAATTAAAAAGAAATGTCAGGGCTGGAGAGATGGCTCAGCAGTTAAAGTATTTGCCTGCAAAGACTAATGATCCTGGTTCTATTCCCCAGTACCAACATAAAACCAGTTGTACAGAGTGGCACATGCATCTGGAGATTGTTTTCAGTGGCTAGAGGCCTTAATGGGCTGGCCCATCCTCATCCCTTCACCCCCACTCACTCTCTGTCTCGTTTGCAAATAAATAAATAAATACTATATTTTTAATGTCAGCATGGCCAGACGTGGTGGCGCACACCTTTAATCCCAGCACTCAGGAGGCAGAGGTAGGAAGATTACTATGAGTTCGAGGCCATCATGAGACTACATAGTGAATTCCAGCTCAGACTGAGCTAGAGTGAGACCCTACCTCAGGAAAAAAAAAAAAAAACTGTCAGCATGGATTGGGGAGATTGCTCAGTGGTTAAAAGTGCTGGTTGCATGACCCTGATGACTGGATTTCAGATTTCCAAAACCTACATCAAGCTTGAAGCAAATAGTACACAAGTCTGTAAGCCTAGCCAAGCATTCCCAAGGTTAACAACAAGGTGAAAGCTGTAGGCCAACTGCTTGAGGCTGTGCTCTGACCTCCGCACCTGTGGCATGACGTGAGCACTCTCCCCCACCCCCTTCACAATGTCGGCAAAGTGCCTGGCACAAAGTGGCTGCTCAGTCAGTGTTACTGAAAGGACACATGAATTACCCAGAGGCAGCGCCAGGGACTTTCCACCTTGCCACCTCTCAGAAGTAGCCTCCATTGCTTTTTCCTCTGTGGTCATCACATAGTCATGCTTGAGCTTGTGTTTGTTCTTTCTTTACAACTTTTCTGAATTCACCAGTTTTTCATTGGTGCTCCCTCCCTTAACCTCCATGAGGAGAAGGGAATCTGTTGAATTCATTAGCCACCTTGCTATGTGTTGGGCAAAGAAGCCCAGTGTGCCGCCTCACTGGCATGAACCGAGTACTAAAGGTTTCTTTTCCAGTTGCCCATCACTGGTTGAATCACAAAGAATGGGAGGTGCATGCAAGGGCAGCTTCTGGCTCTGACCTCATCAGGGGACTATGGGTTTCCGCTGTCACTTAAAAACCCAGGAATGCTACATTGGTTTACCCCATCTCTCTCTTTGTGGGGCTGCACATTGTGATTTGAAAAGACAACCCTTTTCTATCCCGGAGAGGCCTTTCTTTTCATGAAGTGCTCATCACAAGCTGATAGGACAACAGCCCTTCATATCATCATGTTTTACCACTAGCTAGCGACGTCACCACCCCTCCAAGCAGAGCACGTCCCACCAGAACATGGCCCTGCAACTACCAGCTGAAGCAGGGTTGTGTTCCCCATCTTGAAGTGATAACGATCCTCCAAAAAACATCATTAAAAACTAATGAGGACCCAAAGCAGCTGATAAAGTACATTGGTAGTACATGTTTGTGAGCGGGCATGTGTGTGCTTGTTGTAGTACAAAGAAATTCCACTAGGGAACAAAACATGTTGGGAGAATACCAGATGAGGGTCATAGAGAGAATGTGGTATTTCCTCATATATCCATGGATCATAGGAGGATCCTGGTAGTGACCTTTCATGTAAGGTAGAAAAGTTGAGGGCTGGCTGTGGTGGCACATGCCTTCAATCCCAGGAATTGGGAGGCAAAGATAGGAGTATTGCCACGAGTTTGAGGCCAGTCTGAAACTACATAGTGAATTCCAGATCAGCCTGGGCTAGAGTGAGACCCTACTTCAAAAAGCCTAATAACAACAACAATAAAAGGTAGAAAAGTTGGAGGCTGGAGCTCTGTGGCCAGCTGTAAATAACCCAGAGAACTGGAAATGTCCAAAAAAGAGAACAGATAACCAAGGTTGGATTCAGCATGAAGCTGTGTGCTTACTCAGTAGTCTGTATTCCAAGGACAGCAGGCGCTAAGTCCACATCACTGGTTATACCGGATGTTCCTGGAAGCCTTAGTTGTATCTTTCCTCTTTTTATCTTCAATAAAGAAGACATCAGTCAACACCTGAGTGATCACTATGGATACTACATGAATGAATTAACTAATGAATGAATAAATGAAACTTTGAAAATTAAATACAGGGTGATCCCTGAATTCACACAAAAGATCGACTTTCATGAATTCATCAATCAGACAGAGGGGAAAGGGAGACAAAGTGATGAATGGATATCCAGTCAGTACCTGGGACATGTCAGAGTGGGTAGTCCACCAGTAATAAAGTCCAAGAAGCAGAGCCATATCAGGGGTCTGCATTTGTGTTGAGGTCACTCACAAATACAGTCGGTATACTTGGTTTCCATTGACTACAGTTTCATAACAATCCCTTTCATGTGAATAATCACTAGTCTTGAATCTTAGCTGGCGATGGACTTACCATCCTGCTTTTGCCTAGGGTGTGTGTATGTGTGTGTGTGTGTGTGTGTGTGTGTGCGTGTGTGTATTTAAGGAGCAGGGGAAGTCATATGTCTCAGGAAAATCATGTGCAATAAACTCAGTCTGGGAAATTTCAAGGCAAGAAAACTTGGAATGAACCTATTCTAATTTTTTTCTCCCTCTCTGTACCCCTCCCCCATTATACCATCCATAGAGCTCAGAGTCCAGAAGAGGCTTTGACGCCCAGTAATACTACTGGGGCTTTTATTTTTCTCTATTGTAGTAGCATATAGTGAAGCCTCAGCATCCATGCAGGCTTTGGGGTACACTTCAGGATTTATGCTAGCTCTCCTCACTTACCCCAACTTGTTATAAATGACTTGTTTCTGTTCCTATCCTGATTGATTTTCTCCTTGGCTAGGAATTGTGAATTACATTTAAGCTTTAGCTAAATCTCCTAGTTTCACTGAAACTGTCCTTGCTAACATGCCTGAGATCCAATTATCAACTCTCTCTCCAGCCCTTGTGCTCCACTCAGCACAATTGAGCCCATTTCCCATCTGTTTCCCTCCTCTTCCACCAGCTTCCCTCTAGGGCAGCTTCTTGTCTCCCAAATTTTGGAGCCCGGATTCTCTTCTTGGCAACTTATGTCCTCCTTTTATCCCACCTAGTAATATATCTATAAACAGGATCACATCATTTATTATTTTCTTTCTCTGTATTCCCTTTTTACTCCCTCCATAATTTCCCTTTTGTCACAACTCCAGTCCCTCAGTAGCCAGAAATCAAGGAGCAGCCAATCAGTATCAAATCCAGTATTTCCACAGTTCACATTTTGGGATGGATAGCTTCCTGAATTGTAGAGAAGTGGGGATTCTGGAAAAAGAAAAAGAATTAAAACACCTGCAAACTGCAGTTCAAGGTGGCTGACAATGTCTTTATGCTTCCCTTGGAACGACTCAGCAGTGAGGAAACAGGAATGCAATGAGGTGGCTCCACTTGTCTGTTCCCACTAATCTGCCCTGCTGGGGTCTTTCTAGACACAGCCTTTCACACAGTAGACTTATCTGCATCCCTCCTGCACTCGCTGTTCATGACTTCATATCACCAGAGTGGCAGCCAAACAAAAGAATTACAAAAGGTCCTACCTCTGTTCATGCTACAGCCCCCTCATCATGTTCCAATCCCAGGCCTCTACATGAGTCATATGAAGAATGAAGGGGAAGGTTTATTTCTTGTTTGTTATAGATTAAATGTGAAATGTCCCTTATAGGCTCACGTACTTGCACACTGGCTTCCAAGTTGGTGGCACTGCTTATGGATATCGTGGTGCATTTAGAAGATGGAGCCTACCTGGAGGAAATGTGTCACTGAGGGACAGGACTTGTGGTTTGACCTGATCCCTGCTTTCTGCTGCCACAGCCAGGAGCTGGTCCCTCTACCAAGCCTTACATGCCCCATCCCCTGAGGCAAAAGCCAGAATAGAGTCTTCTCTCCAGTTGTTTTGCCAGGCATTCTATCATAGCGACAACAAAAATAGGCAACGTAGTGCTCCAGAATGAATCCAGAGCAGTTTAGAGAGCATTCCAGTCTCACTGGGAAGAAGGGCAGAAATGGTGCCCCTCAGAGTCAGGGCACAAGGTGGCTGTGGTAAGGTTTGTTGCACCCCTGCTCTCCTTGACTGGGGAAAGCCACATAGCAGCTATCTCATCTCTCCTAACGGTGATCACACCATCTTTCACACTAGCTTTCTGAGAAACAGTGACTACTTAGATGGCTTAGAAAACATTCTCAGTGCAATAATAATAGCACATTCACCAACATTTTCTGTAACAATCTGTTTATCAGAAAGATGATTGCCCACTCTTGTTAGGAACTCCATGCATCATAGTTATAATAACTTTAGTGTTGATGCAAGACAAATTTCAGACAAAAATCAATTATTTGGAATTTATATTAATTACTGAAATTTCTTCCTTTATTAAGCATCTTACCAAAGGAATGATGTGAAATTCTGATGTATCTTGGCTACTATTATGTTGACTCCTATGTTTCAATGCCTTCACTACCACAAACAGCAAGGCCATTGTCCAGCCTGGCTGCCTATCTCTTTCTGCCCCTTTCAAGTTCATTTTTCCTCTTATAAAACAATGAGGTTCTCCAATCCCTCATCCTACTGCAACCTTCAGGATAAAATTGATAAAGCTTTTCCATTGGCCTGTGGGTGGCTAAATGAGATATCAAGGGCAGGCCACAATCCAAGGGCACCATAATCCCAACCAACTGATGATGTGGATATTGCACATGGTGCAGTATAACCTAAAAGACTGATTTTGGCAATAAAAAACAAGTGTATTTGAGAGTATATAGAACTACACAAGCTTGAACACAATGGTCCTTAGCCTTGAAAGTTAAGTAGAGGAAAAATGTAGGAGAAATTTAAATTTTTAATCGAAGCAATTTACTGAACCACTTCATCTCATTATTTAGGACGCAAATGGAAGGCTATACAAATTTACCAGAAAATCTTCCATTAATCAGAAGACAATGTATGAGCCAGAGTACCAATTGTGTCAAAAATATTGGAGTGGGATAAGCTAGCCACTTCCAGCAGATCACACAGTAAGATTGTGTATTGCTGAGTGCGGCACTGAGAAAGCGTGAGAGCCTTTCCTGGAAGTGCAACTGCACAGATGAGGTTCTCTGAGGACTGAACTCCCTCCTTCTAGAACAAGAAGTGGCAAACTTTGGAGTGACATCAGCAAGCACAAGGCTCAGTATCTCTACTGGTGAAACACAGAGAGTAGCTTGCAATCTGTATTTCTCAAAGTTTATTGTGCAGCAGAATTGTCTGGTATGCTTGTCAAAAATAAGTGAATTCTTAAGGTTACATTCATTCATTAAAGATTCTGATATATACCACCATGGTTAAGTATATGTATAAATCAAAGCATCTTCATGGCAGAATATCCCGTAAGTGGTACTCCATGCTACAATTAGAGAAATACTGGCCACAACTATTCAACAGGTTTGCAGGAAGGGAATGCAGAACCTTGGAGATGATCTGACATTCTGAGAGACCAGTTTTGTCATGTCCCAGCTAGGACCCTTAGGTCACAAAGTGTTAACTCAATGTTTACAAATCAATAAGTTGATCTGATTTAACTAATTAGTCTATCAATACATTTTTAAAACAGCACTGAAGTCAATACTGAATGTCAAAGGGGCTACACAAAGGAGAAAAGTCACATTACAGTAGTCATCATTGAGGAGATTAAAGTCGCTTTTAGTGTTGAGAAAATAATAAGCAGTTATTGCCGTGCAAATGTAAACTGTAATGGGAAGATGTTTGGAGGAGAAAAAATAAGTTCAGGAAGAATGATCATCAGATTATTGCTAGAAATGAAGCCAATATCATCCATGACCTCCACAGAGAATGGCTGGGATTTGAAGAGTTTAATGACTCCTAGCTGAGACCATTTTAGATTTCTGTCTGCCCCAGAATACAAATAATTCTTGCAATCAAAGCTATGCCTTTCTTAGATAGGACCTCTCTTCAACACTTAACGAGGCCCTGTCTTTCGATTCCTAGGTAAGTGTATGCAGTTAATCCAATGATTGTCTATATTTTGCCGTTATTATTTGTTTCCTTTTGCTAGTAGTTTCTTCCCTCAGAAATATAGTGTGGCGGTTTGATTAAGGTATCCCCCATAAACATAGGTATTCTTAATGCTATTCTCCCCAGCTGTTGGCAATTAGAAATTAAAGCCTCCTAGAGGCAGTGATTGTGGGGATGGGCTTATGGGCATTATAGCCAGTTTCTCCATGCCAATGTCTGGCACACTCTCCTGTTCCTGTTGTCCACCTGATGTTTGTCAGGGGATGATGTCCACCCTTTGCTCATGCCATCATTTTCCCACGCCATCATGGACCCCCTCAAGCCTGTAAGCCAACATCAACCTCTTTATTTCCCACAAGCTTCTCTTGGTTGGGTGATTTCTGCCAGCAATGCAAACCTGACAGCAACATCTGACCTTCCCTTCTGCCCTTGGGCCCCATACCATGGCCCATTGGAAGAGCCTATCCTGTTGTTTTTTTGAATTCAGTGTCTATCTTACATTGTACAGAGATGCTTATTAACCTATCACTCCCGATTTAAATTGTTGCAGGTTTGAGTCAATTCTGGCTTTTGACTGCTTAAAAGGAATAAAGAAAGGTCTAGGAATGGAGCTGCTTGCAAACCCAGAGAAGATTCTAGAAATTGATCTGGGACTTCTCTGCTGGCTTCAGTGCCAAGCCCAAACCCATCATCATTGCCAAGCAGAGTTTAGGATGATGCTTGAGGACTTTACCTACTAGATCTTATTTTGAGTTAATAGCAAATAATTTCAGCTGAGTCATTGGTAAAGAAATCCTATATTGGGACTGTGGCTCCTGGTTCACAGATCCATGCTTCTTAGATATGGTTTGTTTGTATACTTTTTTCATGTTTTGGGAAAATTTCTGTTTCATTATACTGAAAAAGAAAAAAAAAAGCTCACCAATGGGGGTGGGGGCAGGACACCAACAGATGAAGTATTAGCAGAAAACTAACAAGCCAGTGTATGTGGCATGCTAGGGTGGTATCAGGTGCCACGCACTATGAATGGCCCAGCACTTGGCAGTTTGGTTCCCAGAAAGGGGCTGATAGGATCAACACAGAGGGAGGAAGCCCTCCCTTTCTTTCCAAGAGCCCAAAGGCCCGATACTTTCCTCAATACATGTCCCTTTCCAAGAATGGAGATTTCTTCCACAGAGCCAGCCCATTCCCTCTGGTGCTGGGATCAGGGGAACAACAACATCTGGAGCCCTCCTTCCATCTAATTGCCCATCTGTTTGTGGGAAAGGAAAGGGATATTCTATTCTCTTCCCCTCCCAAACGTTTTCATGGGCTGATGCTTGAAGATTGTAGCAGCTGCATGTGGAGTTCACTCTTGTGTCCCACATTGGCTCCTCAGCTACATCTTCAGCTCTTAGCTGGGAGTGGGGGGGGGGGCGGCTGCCTGGTGACTTGAGACCCATACCTCTAACTGTCTTCAGCTCTATACACTGTGTACACCTTGACTATTCTACTGTAGAGTCAGTGTCATGGTGCCTCAGGGGTGACTTTAGGGATAGTCAGACTTGCCTACTCTGCTGTTGGCTTGTGGCTTCTATAGGCATCAGCAGAAGTACAACTGTATATAGTATTTGCACCTCATCTCTCAACCTTAGCTCTACCACTGGCCCCTCTGGTGACTTCTTCCCTGCCCTGGAAACCATGTTGAAAAAAGACCTCATATACCACCAAATTGCACTGAATAAGCATTCAGAGTCATAATTCCTATTACTCCTACACAAGTAGAAATACCACTCTAACTAGATCTTATTCAAGCTCCAAACAAACACTTTTAGATGCCTCAGAGGATGGAGTTATTTTAAGCTTAACAGTTCAGCTCGGTCTTTGGATATGCCAAAGCATTTCAGACCACTAGTAATACCTGAGTAAAGTAGTTAAGGAAATAATTTTGGATTTAGAAACACACAGGTTTTGTTTACACATGACCACATCCTAGTTCCATAATTTTGGGCAAGTTTATGAACTTGAAGCTTCTCAGTATATTCATTGATAAAATTGGAATAATTATACCATGATTCCTTAGGATTATCATGAGAAAATGTGTAATGTTTCTAATGCACTTGTTCATAAAAGCAAAGGCATCAGTAAAAACCACCTGGTACTAACACTATTTCCAACATGCCATCAACGTTATCAGTTATCACCATGACATAAGAGTTAAGATCACATTAGGAACCCCTCTGTATATTCTACTCTTGGGTAAATATTCTCAATTAAATCAGGATTGGTGTTCCTGATAGTCCCACCACATCCATTCTTTCTTCCTCAGGAAGAGTAGCAATTTAGCTGAACAGATAATCACTCACCCAAAGACTCCTTTGTCTCACCTTTGCATATAGCTGTGGGTATATATTTGGGTGGTAACCTATATCATGAAATTGGGAATAATGTAAGTTATGCTCTTGGAATAATGGAAAGTATTCTATTTTTCTCCCCTCCAGCTGGTATGCAAACATGGTGATGAGTCTATCTTCAGTTCAATCACAACTGGAGCTGAGGATATAGGTCAGTTGGTAGAGTGCTGGCCTGCTATTCATGAAGCCCTGGGTTCAACTCTTAGCACTGCATTAAACCTAGCTTGGTAGCATACAATTGTAGCACTTGTCAGGTGGAGGCAGGGAGACCAGAAGTTCAATGTTATCCTAGGCTATGTGGTGAGTTCAAGAGCAGCCTGGGCTGCTAGGGACCCTATTTCAAGTGCATTAATAATAAGAAAGATGCCACAATGAAGATGGCATAATAAAAAAAAATGGTTATACTATTAAGCCACTCTTGCAGTTCTGGGCATCTAACCCAGATTGCTACATGAATGGGAGAGGAAATTCTTTGTTGCTTTAAATGACTAAATATTGGGACCACTTATTCCCTTAGCATGGTGTATCCAGAAGTATACTGAATGTCTTCTTTTCAAAACATTAAGCAATAGTTCTCACCAGTTATCCAGCTTTCTGAAGTCCAAATCCACATCATTACCAGAGCCTAGCATGGCATGCTTCTGGTTAGATGACAACAAGAATCGTGCTGTATCCATTGAGAAGAAAGATAACACAGCCTCCTCATGGGCTGTGGGGAATCAATGTCTCTTAATTATGAGAAAGCACACTGTGTTTACATCTAGCACAGTGGTGAGAGGATGGTCCAATCACAATCATCACAGCCTTTATAAAAAAGGTGAACTGTGTGTTTGTCAAATGGAATTCTAAATTGGATGAACCAAGAGAGTTTTCATCTTCCTGTTTTCTCCTTGTCCATATGGCTATGCCTTGCAAGATTAAAAGACTTACAGAGCAAAAGCAATAGCAAAGGGAAATGAAATCTTTGGGCAGATGAAATAAGGCTTCCATTTTAAGAGAAAGGGCAATTAGTCACTTGTGGTTTTCCGGGCGGAGTAGGGACTAGAAGGCTATTATATCCCTTTCCTGTAGTACATCTAGAAACATTTAACAAATAATCAAAACCGTAAGCAGTAATAAAAAAAAAAGAGAGAGAGAGAGCTAGAACAAGCCCCTTTCCTCTCCCCCTGCCTCAACTCCATGACTCATCAACTTCCTGAACTGGAAAGACATCCAGCTTTATGAGTATGGAAATGTCAGCTCTGAAAACAGCTCAAGCTTCTCTGTGAGAAAATCTTAGGCAGCCTTACAAAAGCCAACTCTGGATGCAGCATGGCCCTGCCCTATCGCTCTGCCTGGCTGGTCTCCATGTTCATTAGCATTGTTTGATTTCTTGAGAAGCAATCACCACCTTTGTGTGAGCCAAGTCACACATTGGAGTCAGAAGAAAAAAAATTAATGATAGCAACAACAGCAGCAACCTTATAAGGGGATTATATTAGCCTCATGATTAAGTTGAAACTAGGAAATAATGAAATTTACTTAAAATCACTTAGAAAATAATGAGAAAAATGACAATTTTGGTGATGGTGGTGGTGATGATGAATATGATGGGATAATGATAACACTTTTTCATTCTGGGCTAGGTATCACAATGTGCAATTTACAGGCAAATATATAAAACTAAAATGGTCAGAACTATGTTTCACCCTTGAGTGTATTCATAGTTATCAGCCTTAAAGCCAGGACTAAAATGTCAATCTTTTAAATAAGATTAGACCCCCACACATTCACAATTCATCTCACTTTTCTACCTTCTAATCCCATGTCCATCTCTCCATTACAGCCAGAGGTTCTGAGCAGGTTGAGTGGTATCATCACCTTAGCTGATACTATTGGCCTTACAAGAGTTGAATCTAATAGTCTGCTTTATCCCCCACAATTTAAAAATAACCAAGAAGTTGGCAGCGAGTGGTATTGTGACATGAAAGACACTTAGTCTAGATGGCAGGTAGAAGACTGGGCAAAAACTGAACTTCCATGTTAGGTATACCTGAGCCCAAATCCCATCTCTTCCACACATTGGCCATGTGATTATGGAAAAATATCTTGAGACTGAGTATTTTAACATATTAAATAGTGAGAAGAACAATCCAAAATAAAGCTTTTTTCAAGGGTATAAAGAGCCTCTGCATTTCTTTATGTAGCTGCTTCCTTCTTGTTGCTGGGATGAAACACCTGCCCAGAAGCAGTTTATGGAAGGAAAGGATCTATTTCAGCTTACTTCAGTGACTCAAAAAACATGACAAAACAAGCATCTGGGGCACCCCATCTTACCACAGCAACAAAAAGGAAGCCGTCCAAGTGAGCTCTCTCTGAATTCCAAGCTGTCTGGACTAATAAACCTCAAGATTCTTCCGTAGTAGCACCTCCTGCATCAAGGCTTCACCAGCTTAAGACTAAATAGGAGGCTCAATGACAAATACCTGAGGCTATAGGAAATATTTTGCAATCAAACCATCATATCTTTCATAGGCAGGGACACAACAGATAATAAAATACAGTACCAGGAGGCCAGTGGGACCCTAGAATTAGAATTGGATTTGGGAAATACTTTGTTTCCTATCTTCTATCCTCTCTTTGGACCTTGCTCCATCCAATAGCTCATCCCACACTCAGCTTCATCATTGTTGCCTTCCAGTGGGTTGTTCTGCTCTGGTATGCACTAGCAATTCTCCAGCACAGTAGTTCTTATCACTTATCAATATCTAGATAAAACACTTTGTATCCTATCAGCAGTAACTTTGCATTACAGTTGACATTTCATTCAAGTATGTCACTGTGGTGAGGTGCCTCTTTGCTTGTTTTGCATTATGGTCCATTCTTTTGACTTGCCTCCTTCTTTAATGATATACTTTCTAGCTTTATTTTAATCCCTATTTTCTTTTCCTACACCCTTACTATAGACACTCCCTTATACCATCAGCATTTAGCTGTTTTCTCTTCTCCTTTGTCAGTCTCCAAATTCCTACAGCTCAATTCTTGGTGCATAGACACATAGAGAGGCAACTTTCAACTAAATGTTGTTCAGCTGTCTCCAAGTAATAAAATGTAGTAGGATGTCATTTTCTCTTTCCTCTTTGGAATAAATATCATATATAAATATATAATAAATGATTGTGTGTAAATACATACATATTTGGCCTTATATTAACATAAATTATTGGTTGCAAAAAGATATGGGGTTTGAGGAAACCATAGAAAACTGGAATGAATCAATTAGAAATGATTTTTTGATAGTCATGTGACTAGGTAGAATTCAAGCTGTCACCATGGTCAAAACTATGAGGTGAAAATTAAAATCGTTAATGACATAAGATGTAATGGTTCAGTATAGTAAAAAAAAGCTCTGTAAGTATGAAAGTAAGTAATATATTAAAAAGATATTTTCACAATACAACCCAAAGGTTAAGTAAGGATCCTCTCAACTGTGTGCTCTAGTATACTTCAGCCTTCATGTGTCTTCGTTTCTTCACCTATAAAATGGAGCTAATTATACTGCTTCATGCAAGTCTCATAAGACACAGACCTTGAAGGGCATGTTGGCACATGCCTTTGATTCCACCTAGCACTTGGGAGACTGATCACTGTAAGTTTGAGGTTAGCTTGGGCTACAGAGTGAGTTCTAGGTCAATCTGTGTTATAGTGAGACCATGCTTCAAACCTGCCAAGACTCAGGAAACATTGTGGAAGGGGGGAGAGTAAAGATTGTCAGAGCCACAGGGTGGGAAGGAGTATTCTGAGGCATTGTGCCCACCTCTCCCCTGAGATTTACTGATGCATTCATGACTCCATGGTGAATATCAATAATCCCATAGAGGAGAGCCCTCAGAGGAAAGGAGACAAAGGAAGAGGGATATACAAGGCTAAATTGAGGTGAATGGGACAAACATGTAATTTGTATATATAGTAAAGTTTATAATTAATAAAAATACTAGCATATATAAAAATAAGCAAACAAAAACACAAAATTAGGCTAGATAAAATAGTATATGTCTTGGGCTGGGAGGATGGCATAGTCGGTTAAGATTTCGCAGTGTATGCAGGAAGGTGTGGGTTTGATCCTCAGAGCTCACACAGAAAGCCAGGTTTGGCAACATGTGCCTTTAATCCACAATCCTTGGAGGAAAACACAGGAAGATCCCTGGAACTTGCATTCTAGTATCTGTGAAAGACCCTTTCTTTAAAAAAAAAATTAGGGTGGACAGTGATTTAGGAAGACACCCTATGTTGACCTTTGGCCTCCACATGCATATATGTACCCATCCTTATACAAACTCACCTGCAAAAACACACATACATGCAGAGACCAAAAATGGCAAGACATCATCTGAGGTTCTAAACCAGGGACAATTTTGTCACTCATGGAAACATTTGGCAATGTTTAATATTGTTGTTACAAAATGTTTTAGTACTAGCATGGCAAACATAGGAGTAGAGGTGTTCTTAAACATCCTACAATGTAGAGGATAAAGAATTAATCTTAAATGTGAGTAATGCCTTAAATGTGAGTGATGTGTGATCCAAAAACCCCAGTCTATATAGATGTTCAGAATAAGAGTTGCATAATAATTGCTCAGCCACTGTTAGTTACTATTATGTCCTGCCTATCATTTCACTGCACATGTTTTGTCCCCTAGGTGTCCAATTCCCCACTGTTTAGCCCTTAAAACCAAAACATGATTTGAGGAACATGTCACTGATAAAGGAAACTGCTAAGTGATAGTGAATTAAGGGAGTTCCTATAATGTTCTTGGTTTTACCCCCAACTTCTTTATCCAACTCTACATGCAGCACATTTTTCCTTCAGAACCCACAAGCTTTCTTTATATATCTCACTACTTTCATTTTCTGCTCTTAATCTGGTCATGTGAGAGCAGTGCTCTGATTGTCTGGTAGATTGTAAGTCCCTTGAGGAAAAAGATGGCTTTGGATTCACTCTTACAACCTCCTGCAGCAGCTATGCAGCATAGCATCTGCCAAAAGCCTGTGTTTGGGCTGGAGAGATGGCTTAGTGGTTAAGCGCTTGCCTGTGAAGCCTAAGGACCCCGGTTCAAGGCTCGATTCTCCAAGACCCACGTTAGCCAGATGCACAAGGGGGCGCACGCATCTGGAGTTCGTTTGCAGTGGCTGGAAGCCCTGGCGCGCCCATTCTCTCTCTTTCTCTCTATCTGCCTCTTCTTCTCTCTGTCACTCTCAAATAAATAAATAAAAATGAACAAAAAAAATTAAAAAAAAAAAGCCTGCGTTTGTTTATGTGAACCACATGAGCAATCACAGGTTTGACCATTACTTGCAACTGGTAAAACAATTTGGACCACTTAGCCTTGGTTTGAATTCCTCCAACCCATTTATACAAGTTGATTGACCATGCATTGGAAGTTGTTTAGTATGTTCAAGCCAATAGTGACCATGACTGATAACAAGGCCTTTTTCATGTCTTCCTGTTCCAATGGACCAAAATTCAAACCATCATTGTCTGCATGAATGTGATGCCACCAGACCATGGCTAGGGCCTCAGCCACAGAGCTGCCACATTCATTTTAATTTAAGAAAAACATAAATTGACTGGGAAATGTATATGTAAATCAGTAAGGTTCAAAAGAATTATCTGGCAACTGTGTTAAATGGATATGTCACTCTGAGAAACCAGTCCCTTGTTCTGCTTCTCCTATCTGAGGGGATTTGTGTGGCCATTTATCCCTGAAGATGATTGAAGGTGACTGGGGGACACTTCATGTAAAGAATGTTTTGTGCAAGGCAATGAATCCTGCCCAGTTTCTGGGATTGCTTAAGTCATGATGGCACAGACTGCATTTGGAAGTGGAAGCTGGAGGTTGTAGATTTCCAGAAGGGCAGAATATGCTGGCTTACTTCCTCACTCAGTTCCCCAGGAAAGACAGGACACAAGCAAGTATTTGCTAGAAATGGCATGAAGGAAAATATCTTACTCTGACAACATACCTAACAACTTGAGGGATATGAGGTTTATATTGGTTTGTGGCTTCAGGGGGTCCACTCCTCATGGTGAGTATGACATTAATTGATAAAGAGGCTTTGAAGAAGAAATCAAATTGAGGTTATTATAATGAGATGGTTCTGGCTTATCAAGGTAGGTCCAAACCCAGTGGAAACTATCTAGATAAGAGACATGCATAGGGGCAACAAGGGGAGAGGAGAAAGCCATGCAAGATATCAGCACAGATTAGATTTATGCAGGAATGCCAGAAACAATCCAGAATCTGAGAGAGTCAAGGAATGGAAAATCCTCTAGAGATTTTGGAAAAAGTTTGGGTCTTATGACAATTTGATTTTTTTAACCTCCAGAATCAGGCAGAAACAAATTTCTGTGTTTTCACATCACAAAGCTTGTGGTACTTCATTAGTTGAAGCTACAGAAGACTAGTATAATGGACTAAAGAGATGAAAATCTTTCCCCTTACAATACTTTCATTGTCGATGGTGCAGACAGGCATAAGTCACACGTGTTAGCTGTTGAATTGGGATCATGTAATAAAGAATAATGAAGCACATTTAGGTTGGGAAAGAGCTTTGAATTGTAAATGCAGTGGTCATTAGGTCACCTTCCTGAGAAGGGACATTTGATCAGAGATAGTAGGACATGTGGAATCATACCTTGTAGATAATTCAAAAGAAAGTTGTCTAAATGCATTTGCAAGGGCTCTAAGTCTAGCATATGTCTGATTTGTTGAAGTAACATAAGGAAGCAGAAAGAAAATGACAGATCAAGAAGAGTTTTAACCCATGTTTATCCATTTACTCAACACATATCTATTGAACACATATCTTATGTGTCATTTGGTGTCATTCTTATACAGCCTAGAGAAGAAGATATAAAATTCCTACTTTGTAGATGAAAATACTGATGGTAATACCCAATGCATCTACTCACCCATGACAGCACTAGAAAAGGCATCTCAATTTTTTTTTTTTTTTTTTGGTTTTTCGAGGTAGGGTTTCACTCTAGCCCAGGCTGACCTGGAATTCACTATGGAGTCTCAGGGTGGCCTCGAACTCACGGCGATCCTCCTACCTCTGCCTCCCGAGTGCTGGGATTAAAGGCGTGCGCCACCACGCCCGGCTGGCATCTCGATTTGATGCAAAATTCTGTGTCTTTTTGCCAATACCAGAATGACTTGTATAAACAATTATCTATTTTAAAGTTTGTGAGCATTCAGTCCCTTTGGCCGTCTTGATAAACCCAACTTGTCTCTGAGTCCAGTGCAAAAGATTCTGAGTGAGTATCGTTCTTGGGTGGCAAGAGGGGACTATTCCACTGTAGAAGGTTGAGGGCTGCAGATAGCCTTCTGCAGAAGGTTGCAGCATATTTGTTACCCCAGGTAGCAATGGATTGATCAATTGTCTTTTAAAATGGCTTGAGTATTTTTTATTTGATATCTCAAAAAGCCAGATTCATAAACAAGGACAAAATGAAGACTGCTATTTAGGTTGAATAAATAAATGTATAATCAGGGTAGTCACAAATGGTCATTAATGTAGCCACTGAACATGGATGAGAACAGAGAAAGCCTTTTGTGTCTCGAGTGGGTCATATGGTCATTGAGTATCATTTCATGCACAGTTACAGAAAGAAACAAGGGACACCGTTGAAAGAGTCAAAATGGAGTTCCTTCTACATTATGCCTTGGGGCACAAAGAGATTATGACTCCACATGGACACCCTGGCTTGTATGTACACAGAATCCTCTGACTATTTGATCTGTGAAGCATGCTTAAACCAGTATGCTCCATGTCCTAAATAATTCTGTCTCAAGATGAACCTACATATCGTTGGTGACTCAATGCCACCTTTGGTTGCTCCTTTGGATTAATTTAGAGGAAGTTTAGAATAGATTTTTTTCATGTAAATACTCTACTCCCTTGTCATATTAATAGAGGAAAAAGTAAGAGAATCAGGACCATTGAATAAGTCAGCCTATGGTGGAACCTCAAATATTCCTTGTGTTGTGGGACAGAGACTGGGCACTGAGTAGGCTTAGCAGTTTCAGTGGTATTAGAACTCCATAAGCCAGTGCTTCTCAAAGAATATTCTGAGCCATCAAGCCAGTGGCTCTCAAAGAACCCTCCAAACAACCAAACCAGTGTCTTTCAAGTTTGTGTCTATGATTAGCAAATAATTGACAAATACAGACAGGGCAGCATGTATGTTCTTCTAGGCATGTGACCCTGGTTTACTACCTGCAAAAGAAAGTCACCTTGCCCTTAATATATATCACTTGAAAAGGGTAATCTAGGTAAATGAGGGCAGTTTCACTACGATGAAGCAGTGTTTATGGGCTAATGAGCAGCAACCTTCTGCCTGTTCTCATTCAGTAAGCATCTTGCTCTCTGGCTGCTGTTCTTGTAAATGGCAAAGACACAGTGAAAAGAAGTACAGGGACCTAAAAGAGGCATGCTGGGAAGATTCTGAATTACCAAACCAATTCATCTTAGACCTGAGCATCCAAATTGGTTAACGACTATAATTAAGAGTCTCTAACAGTTTAAAATAGAAGTGAATGTACTGCTTTCCCATAACAGATAACTAGCCCTTCTTCACTGTCCTTTATGGACTCATGTTTTGATGGGTTTCTGTCTCTTATAATATCTTTAATAAGTTGTAATAAATCCTTTACCTCAAATCTGATAATTTATTACCCCTGTCCTATAGTTGGTTATGGTATTAATCTTCTTTCCTATGACCCTTTCCAGGTTTCAGGAAAGGGCTAGGGATGGAGAGATCATGTTCCTTGTAAACAACCCTGATGGGAAGCTTCTCATTCTTGCTTTCATTACCAGTGGGTCAACCCAAAGTCATATGACCATGCCCAGTTACAATGAAGGCTATGCAAACAGCTATGTTCCCATTGAGAATACAGAGAGAAGAGGTAGATTCCATTGCTATAGGATGACATGTTTTCTGCCATAACCTGATAGAACTACCCTTCTCTGGTGGATGTTGGGGTCTGAATGAATATTTTTCTGTATTCACTTAAAGATCCAGTTAAGAGAAGACAGAATGTCTCTATCAAAGTCCATGAACTTCAGGCTCTAAGACTGTCTCCATCCTCATTCTCATTTCTCCTTTGTTCTCCACTCTTTTTTATCCATGGCCTTACAGTGTGCTGAGGTTGGCATAGCTGTAGTCAAGGCCCAGTAACTCTCTTCTACCATTGAGTTACATCACTCCCACCAATAGCATTAGGTTAGATGTTCTATTTCTTGGTAGACACTGAATAGCATTTTGAATTGTGAAGGCCAAAGGAGAATATCCAATTATTTCTGTATCATTCTTACCACCTAGATAAATAGTAGCTGATGTGAAAATGTAGTTTACTTTAGAAATAATGTTAAGTTTTCAATGTAGCTTCTGCATGCACGCCCCCAAGGAGTGCCTTAATTAACTCTGTCTCAGCCAGGAGGACTGGGCTTTTATTTTGTTTTGTCTTGTTTTGATTTATTTCTTTTAAAAACATGTATGGGGACTAAGGCCTCTAAAATCATTCTTTCCATGGCAATTAAAAGACTTAACAGAAATTATATGGTGTTATAGGATCAGCTAAACTGATGCTAGTTTAACATGAAATGGAGAGACAGTGAAAGAATTCAAATATGACTTCTGTTATGCTGTTCATTCTAGCATAGTGTTTTGTTGTTTCGTTTGATTTTCATGTGACTCATCATTAATTATACTTGAATTTATAATTTAACATTGTTTTGTAATGTTCTCTGTTCAGGGTCAGTATTGCATTTAACATCCTTGAGGTCAATAGCTTAAGATAGCTTGTGTTTTAATGCTGAACTCAGCTGTCCTTTAACTTGAAACTTTATGGTAATTTCCCCCTTTTGAAATCTCAATAGGGAAACTTTCAAGTCTTATAACATCTGAAATACCAGAAAAAAAATGGTGCAGCACAATATTTAATTACCATGAGAGAGTTTATTGCCATGTTAGGGATATGTTTTTAGATCCAAGTGATAATATAACCTTTGTTAATACACAGAGAGAAAAAAATCTGATCTGAGACACCTTCTCCCAGGTGCATAAGAAAACAAAATTCAGACATGTCTCATAAATGGTTTTGACTGACATAACTTACCTTCCCCCAAGGCAGCTCCTTTGTAAAAAATGCCAAAGCCTGCTTTTCTGAGGCAAATCAAAGGCTAGGTCTGAAGAAGATGGGTGAGGCAGGGAGGCTGGCCAAGCCGTCACTGCAGCTCTAATGCACCATTCTCAGTGATGCCATTTGCTTGTCTTCATTGACAGCCCACATCCAGATGAGGATTACTCATTTCCATCATCACTAGTTTTTCCCTGATGGTGTCTAAACAAGAAAACACAGAAGTGAGCTACGACTTGGGTAGAGTTTGTGGGGAGCTAGCAGTCCTTAATGATGTTTAAATACCAGTTCCTTTCAACAGTGTGGCAAATTTAGTTTCAGATACTGGCTTCATCCCAACAAGATGTTTGGGTAAGTTAGAATAGAATAAATCCCAGTCTTGAAATCCCCATACTGATTTACCATTAAAGTTCTGTCCCTTTCCCATGACCTCCAAACACTCACACTCAAGTGGCTTAAATTCCAATGGCAGTGGCGTGCCTTTCATTGACCCCTGCTCTCTCCTAGGTACCGTGACAAGTGAACTTTGAGTACTGTGACACTCCATCATCACTGTGGCTCCTGAGCTATCTATAGCAACATGAAGCCCATTTACCAGAGGTATAAACTGAAGCTCAAAGCACGGAGTAGCCTGTATAAGGTTGCTTCACTTATTAGGATTTATCTAAATCATTTCTGAGCCTTATTTCTAAAGCATGCTTACTCTGCTGTCCATTACTTCCCTCAGAAACTTTCCCTACCAGCTGGAAAATATGATATTACTGGTGGTTGAGGTTAGGTAATCTAAAAGATAGATAAGACAAACTTTCTCCTAGCATTTCCAAGTTTTTACACCATCAGAGGTAAGACAAGGTAAGGAATCAAGAGAAGACCAAAAGTTTTATTACAAGACGGAATACACACTCATGGAGTGGGCACAGGCCACTGGAGGGTGTCACAACAGACATGGTTTTGGAGAATGTATGTTATGGGAAAACATTAATGGAGCGGAGGACTATTCATGAGTTAAGGTAGTGAGAAAAGGCAGGAAATTAAGAAATGGATCAAGATTTCCCTGAATAATGGATCCTTCCATTTTCTGTCCTAAAACTTTAGGTTTTTAGATTCTGCATGGTATGACACAAACTGGTGAGGCTTCCAAAGGACAGGGAGTGGTATCTGTTGGGTTGGTCATGTTGGTTCCAGGGGTTTTCAGGTGGTCTTATGTCTACTTTTGAAATGGTCTCATGACACCCTGCCCTGATAACAGCCCTACAATGCATCAACATTTAGTCAGCATACAATTTCCAACTTCCCTCCCCTCACCTGCAAAAGCCTACCTCAGTAAAACAAGTTCTTTAAAAGTGTTACATAATCACTTTTTTCCTTTTTTCTCCTTTGACCATGGTCATACTTATGTACCTAAACAACAACTAAACTTCACTTTATGTTTTCATTTTCTAACATTCTTACCATATTTGCTCTACTTATTCTTCATTAAGTGATGTATGTCTGAAAATAACCAAGAAAAGCCATGTAAATGAAGGAAATGTATCATCTTTTGTTTTTCTCATTATAAATAGTTACTTGTGCCATGTACTTCTCTAGCCTCTTGAGATCCCTTGAGCTTGCGAAAGCAGTAAAGAATATAAGTAACAAAAAATATATAAGATATATGTAGATTCTGGTAACTGCAAGGAGGGAAACAAGGCAGAGGAATGTCTGGGAAGAATGGATGGAAATGTTATATGGTATGTCCAGGGAAGTTGGTAAGTGAGGGAAGGACAGCCTTGGGAATGTGGGAGAAGAGTACACAGTGAATACAAGTGGTCTGGGGCAGAAAGGAGGATGCCTAGGAGACTGAGAGAGAGCTAGGGTATGGGTGGGGGTGAATGATTAAGTCAGAGCCAGAGTAGGGCGTAATGGAGTAAATTGTGTAGAGTGCTGTAAGTTATGCTACAAACTTGATTTTGACTCCAAAACAAGTGACATTGTATAGCAGGGTGACATAAACATAAAGATCTATCTGGACCTCATTTTGTTCTTTGAACACCATTGGATGGGAGTGGATAGAGGGCTGAGGCTGGGGCAATAGTGAGGAGCTCACTACAGTGGCTCAGGCCTAAGACCCCGGGGGCCAGCGCCTAAATGGACATTCCTCTCCTCTTTGAACTTCCTCTTCTTCCTTCCCATTTCATAGATTTATAATGCATGTATCTCAGTTCAAGAGAATGAATGGATAAAGGGCACTTCATAGGACCTTTGATATTAGCATCCATTATATTGCATTTTCTAAGACATATCTACTTCTGGTAATAGCATTGCAGAAAAACAACCCTCTCAGTTTAAGCCAAGTAGATCGATAAGAGCTATTTTTCATTTGCTTAGACTATGATGTTTATTAAAGGAGAAGGGCTGTGAACTGATTGTAGTTGAGTTTATTATTTTAATAAAACTATACTTACAACTATTTTAGGTGTCTACCTACATAACAGATGCTTCTATATCTTACTTTATCTGGGGACAAATCTAATAGGTATCATTATTTTCATTTTACTGAACAGAAAATTGAGGGTCACAGAGGCTGTGTAAAATCCTTCACAGCTGGAAGGGAGTTTCTTCACATTTCAAGCAAACATCACTCTGGCTACAAAACTGATATTTGGTCTGGAGAGATTGCTTAGTGGTTAAGGCACTTGCCTGAAAAGGCAAAGGACTCAGGTTCAATTCCCCTGGACTCACATAAGCCAGATGCACAAGGTGGCACATGCATCTGGAGTTCATTTGCAGATGTTGGAGTCCCTGATGTACCCATTCTCTCTCTTTCTCCCTCTTTCTCACTCTCTCTCTCATATAAATAAAATAAAAATAAAATATTTTTAATTAAAAAATAAGCTGACATTCTTTCTGAATATTTATTTTAGTTAATATCAAATAGTGCACATTAAGCATTCAACACATATTCAATGAGCTTATTGCATCATATGCATGTTATATATTACTGTATCATATGGACAGAAAATATCTATTGTATCATATTCATGCTATATGTCATTGTATGTTATACATAGAAGATACTTACTACATCCTATACATGTTTTATTTATTGCATCATATACACTGAAGATACTTATTCTATCATATACATGTACATTATTCTATGATATACATAGAAGACACTTATTGTATCATATACATGCTGTATTTATTGCATCATATATATTGAAGGTACTTATTCTATCGTATACATGTTGTATATTATATTATATATTATATGGTTAACCTATTTAAAGTTACTACTAAAAATAGAATGTGTGATTTTGCTTTATTCTTCTTTTATTTCCACACATTTCTGTGCATTCAAGGCACCACATTTTCTTTCTCTACCCTTTATTAAGCTTATCACTGCATACTTGTTACTTGAGATGATTTGGGCATTGAAAGATATATCCATGACCTTTCCCCTGAAACACATCAAAGAAGGGCTTGAAAATGGCTCAACAGTTAAAGGTTCTTGCTTGCAAAGCCTACTGGTGTGGGTTCACATCCCCAGTACACATGTAAAGCCAGATGCACTAAGTGGTTGCATACATTTGGAGTTTGCTTGCAATGGCAAGAGGCCTTGGTATGCCCATGCTTGCTCTCTCTCTCTCTCTCTCTCTCTATCTCTCTCTCTTCCCTCCTTTTCTCTCTCAGTCTTCCTCTCTCTAATCTAAATATATAAATATATTAAAATACATTAAAGAATACAGATAGCCAACCAACATGAGCATATCAAATTACATAGAGAATTTGTGCCTTAGTTTAAATGAATTGTCTTTCTGCCTTTATTAGATTTTGAAGGACTTGACATACATAGTGACTATTCCTTTCCAGTGTTACAAGATAGTACTTAATGTCATGGAGACACCCAAGCAATTCGATTTTGAGGGGCTTTCTGTCTTTCTATTTGCTCCTTTGCTCAAAGAAATGGTACTTTCCTTTTTCTAATGAACTAAATCCTCATGAGAGAGACAAAAAATAAATAAAATTACTATTTCTCTATCACCTTTGGGCTTAATAATTCCCATGGCATTTTTGTAGGTAACTAAATTTTCAAATTGTGTCATTTAGAGAATGCAGAAAGTATCAGACATCTTGGTCACTTGGAAGGAAATAATGACAAACTACCTATAAGGAAAGAAACTATAATTAATAATAAATCACATTAAAATATGACAGATTACTTTAGGTGTGGAAAGTAGACCTATAGACAAACAGTTTTGCATACAAACTTGATAAAAGCATGAACCATGGATTTCCTAGCTAAAAAATTAAATTATTACTTTAGATAAATGTAAATATAGACATATGTAATATCCTTCTGTTCTTTAGGGTACATTCATCTTCTCTGTGGTGCCTATCCATATATCTAATGACTGATAATGGATTTTAAAAGAGTATTTAAAAAGCTTAGCCTCATGAGATTTTATTTTGAAATGAAAATTTCTCCTCTCAACAGATTGCATTTTAGAAAATTAAAAGCAATGTACACGCATTGAAATAACATTTAGGTAAGTGTAGCTGAGTCATTTCCCCATTCTGCTGATTGTTTTTGTGGTTAATCATGAAACCGAGAGTGCGAAATACATTGTGGATGAGTTTACTTGCCTAAGCACTCAAGTGCCTTAGAATAGATGTTGTGTCTAATGAGAAAAAAAAAAAAAGTGACCTTGGCCTAGAGCAGCAGTCAATAACTGTTTCTGTAAAACATCAGATAGAATGTATTTAATCTTACAAGCCACACAGTTTCTCTTGCAACTAATCAACTCTATGGTTGCAGTGGATGAGTAGCTATTGGTTGTGTGTAAATATATATTGTAGCCATTTTCCAATAAAATTTTATTTGCAAAAACAAGTAATGGGCCAGATTCGCCATGCTCACCATAGATTCTTGACTTTTGTTTTAGAATGGCACATAATCTTAGGCTGACCCCACAAGCTATTTGTTCCTCTCAGGAGAATTAGGGGTCTATGTCAGACTAAATGAATGAGAGTTTAGCTCAGGAGTTCAGCCTCATAGTTATGTCCCAGCTAATAAATATACCAGAGCAAGCATTTGCCATAATGACAAACTTGGCATGAAGGACATATACCAACATGAAATAAACTTACTTTTTTTTTTTTTTTTTTTTGGTTTTTCGAGGTAGGGTCTCACTCTAGCCCAGGCTGACCTGGAATTCACTATGTAGTCTCAGGGTGGCCTCGAACTCACGGCGATCCTCCTACCTCTGCCTCCCGAGTGCTTGTATTAAAGGCATGCGCCACCACGCCCGGCTTCATTTTTTCTTCTTCTTCTTCTTTCTTTTTTTTTTGGTATAAACTTACTTTTATTCATTAGTTTTGTACTCAGTGTATACAGTCAAATTGGTACCATTGTTAGCCACCTCCCTGTCCTCCCCCTCCACAGGGACCTTCCTCATTGGAGAATATGGCTCATGCATTGTGGGGTTAGCCATCAGTTATGGATAAGAGACAGTGTCTCTGTGCATCATGACCCAATGTGCAGCTCTGACATTCTTTCCACCACCTCTTCCTCAAATTTCCCTGAGCCATAAACTTACTTTGTACACACAAATCTTCACTCCATGCAGGTGAGATTAAGACTTTCATGATGAATTCTAATTCAACCCTCTTCTCTGCTCTTCTCACCAGAAGAATAGAAAGAACTGCAGTTCACTCCTTGAAGTGAGGTGACAGTGTGGCATTGCATGGAAATAGTCTGACAGGTCATAAGCAACTAATTAATTTAGAAAACTTTTAGGGTGTGTGTGTGCGTGTTTGTGTGTGTGTGTGTGTGTGTGTGTGTGTGTGTGCTGAAGATGCAGGTCTCACTGGGCTTCACAAGCCTGTGCTGGTCTGGAGGTTTTATATTGGTATGAAAGAGTCAGAATGTAGGAAGGAAGTAGGATTTGAATTAAGTTGTCCATTTGAAAGTGGGACTCTGGTAAATAGCTGTGTTCTGGCAGAAAGACCAGCATCATCTATACAAACAAATATTCATTTGATAAAACACATATACTAGGCCCCCTTTTAAGCCCTAGAGATGGAATGGCAGACAGGAGGCTTTCCTTTCTTTGAGAAGCTCACAGTCTGCTGGAGAGAAAAGCAAGGGGATAGCAATGGCGATTTTAACATTGAAGTGCTGTGCAAACTATGCAAACTAGCATTATACTGTCTTACTGGCACTATAGCAAATAAGCCACACTAGAGATATTATATTACAGTTTGTGTGATGGAAGAGAACTCTCATGCTCTTTATGTCTGAGTCCACATTAATAAAACCTTTCTGGGGAATGGTTTGAGAGTAAAATGACATTTCACTTTAATCAGGAGGATCTGGAGTGGGTTTCAACTACTAGAACATCTGTACAAAAGGCAGACATAAAATTATTAATGGGCTAGAGAGATTGCTTAGTGGTTAAGGTGCTTGCCTGCATAGCCAAAAGACTTAGGCTTGATTCCCCACTACCCACGCAAAGCCAAATAAACAAGGTGGCACATGTGTCTAGAATTTGTTTGCAGTGGCTGGAGGACCTGGTGCACTTAATGTCTGTCGCTCTATTTCTCTCTTTATCTCTTTCCTGCTCCCTCTAAAATAAATAAATAAATGAAATATTGAAATAATTATTTACTATAAATAAATGAAATATTGAAATAATTATTTACTACTAACAGCTGGTTATGGAACAGGAAAGCCAAAGTGCCCAGTAGTAGGGGACTGCTTTCCTGGTGCTATATTTATACTAAGGTATGATTACATTATGAAAAAGAATTAAGTAGACTCAATCTACATGACATTAGAAGGAGAATGTTCTTTTTCTGTTTTGTTTTGAGACAGGGTTTGGTTATGTATCAATATAATGACCTTCCTGCTTCAGTTTCTAAGTGCTAGAATTACACGTGTATGCCACCATGCCTGCCTGATTTTAAAAGTTTTTGATGGAAATCAAGATCAAAACTGCCTGCTGAACTGTATGTGTCTACAACTTGTAAAGTTGTAGACTACACATTAACCTTGTATGATTCGTGGGAAATGAGGGCTGGTGGGATGGCAAGTAATTGTACTTCCGATTTCCCTCCAGTTGTCTACATTTTATTTTTTTCATTTTTAAAAATGATCTGCTGCATAATATGTGTCATGGATGAGTATGTAGGCAAAGGACATCAGTATGTAAATCCACCCATGATCCAGAGGATGTTATATCATATACCCTGTAAAATAATTATATCTACACTGTTGAAGTTCTTTGGTTGCTTTAAGCACTTTTTCTTTAAAGAGATATAGAGGGAAAAAAAGTCATTCCTTTCTGCCTATATTCCCAGGATGTATAAAGTCATATGCCTAGTGATAGTATCTGAAAATCAACATAATTCAAAGGTCCTCACTTTGTAATGTTTGCAGTAAGACTCCAGCATCTTAGCATTTAAGTGTTTTCAGATTACATCCATTTAAACATCTGTGATTCATTATCGTAAATATCATAGTTGCGTGGGACCATATGCTTCAGCTTGAAATGTATATATATAAAAGCACGAGCAATAAATCTCAGGAACCTTAGGCTTGCCGTGGGTATGTGCAAAACAGAACATTTCCAGACACGTGGAGCCTTCTATAATCACAGTAATATTCTTGAGATCCCATATAAGAATCCTTCAATTGCAAAAGTTGCCACTTTTGATGGAAAGCTATGATTTACATTTGGCTCATGTGCTTCCCAGGAGAATTCAGGTAGGAAGAGAGAATGCAGCAGAGAAGCCCTCAGCTAACACTAGCTTTTCCTTCCTGGGGGAGGTGGGAGAACTGTTGTTGTGGAGTGAAGAAATCACAGAAAAATGAGATACCTGTAACAAGTGATGAGAAGCTCTTGGCGAGCATCCCCGTCTATTCCCATGATGCTGGAGTTGAGAGGATGCCATATGGTGTAAGGGATGCAGTAAAATCTCTTGGTAACTGGAGGATGAATAGGCATGACCTAAGGGTTGATAATTTCCTTGCTTACATCAAAAAGTCTATATATGCATACAAGAATTAATTGCGCTCATGTACTGCAAGCCAAATCATTGTGTTTTCACTTCCTGATAAGGTCTTGTCAACTAGACAGAACCAATTTGTAATCACAGCTGATGAGCTTCTCATACACAGCAATTAAGAAGGAGGTGGATGAATTAATTGGTTACAACCACAAAGAATCCACTAATACTATTTGATTGACAACTATGTGCCCAGATTAGCATGGAACATAGCCAGAGACACAAAGATGAAGAAGCAGGAAGCCTTTGCCCTCACAGAGATGCCTGGGTGCCAAAGGGCAGGCCAGGAGAAAGTTTTCTAAGGTATCTAGGGGCTGAAGCAGTGATTGGCATTGCTGGTGATCATGATCAAGCCACTTACCTCATCACTGCTTTGGGCATCTGAATTAGGAAGGATGCCCATACTGCTGCTCAGGGGGTGCTCTAGGAGCCTCTAGATATGACTCTGTTTTCTGGACAAATTTCTGAATTATCTTCTGGAGTGGCAAACATCTATCTTTGCATAGAAGCTGTCCAGGTGAATAATGAGAAATTCAAAATGCATTCAGAGTCTTACACAAAGATGTGCATGCTCACACTGGCTACCCATTATCTATGACTTTGACAAAAACTACACTAGACATTCTGAAGAGCATGGATCAGGCATGGATGCAGATTTTGTTCCATGAGCTCACTTAGCAGCCAGCTGAGCAGCATAGTGTGGGTCTGCATGGAACCAAGATCTCAATATAAATGATGGCTCCTTCCATACTATGCCTGCTTCAAGACAGCATGCATTCTAGTCAGAGCGCTTGACCATGTGTAGGTGCTGTCTTGTTGGAACTTCCACATATGTCAAAAACCATGGCTTGGTGTTTTACATATTTTATGTGCATTTGTGTATGTCCACATATGTATAAGTGCCTGTTCATGTGCATGTGGATAGATGTGTGTGAAGGTGCACATGCATGTATGTGTGTGTGTGTGTGTGTGTGTGTGTGTGTAGGCCAGAGGACATTTGAGGTTTTCATTCTCAGGAACATTATACTTAACTCCTGTTTTTTGAAATAAGAACTCTCATTGGTCTGGAGCTCACTAATTAGAATAGACTGGCTGGCCAGGAAGTTCCAGGGACACCCCCCACCATCTCTGCCTCCCCAGCACCAGAATTACAACCATATGCTGCCACACCTAGCATTTGTACATGGGTTCTGTGGATAAAAGTCAACTTATACTTGTGAGGGAAGCACTTTACCAAGATACCTGTTTAACATACCTTTATAATTGAGAACTTTGTTGTACCAACATATTAAATGTTGGTTATATTCCCATTCAGATATACTCTTATTTTCCCTCTCTTTCATTCCCATTCCAATGAAAGCTGTCCTAGTGGAGTTATCAGAATTCACTGTGGGGTCTTAATGTTTTAAATATGTTTGATACCCAACTCACTTGTCCACTTTTGTAGATAAAGTCATTTGGGAAAAAATTCAAAGATTGATTTATTAAATTTTATGTGAAAGCTCAATCTTATTATTAAACATATAAGCTCAATTGTGTAGAAGAACAAATTTAATTTAATAATAAAATATATAAAGGTCTGGGAGGATGGCTTAGCAGTTATGGCGTTTGCCTGCAAAAGTCCAAGGACCCAGGTTTGATTCCCCAGGACCTACATAAGCCAGAGGCACAAGGTGGCACGTGCATCTGGAGTGCATTTGCAGTGGCTGTAGGCCCCAGTGCACCCCTTCTCTCTCTCTCTCATTAATAAAACTTTAAAAAATTAAAATTATATATTTGAAAATTAGACAAGAGTTGTCTTTCTATGCAAATTTTAGAGATCTCAGTTCTTAAGTAAGATATAGCTGTTGATAATATCTCTCCTTGATGCCTCAGCCTGCTCATTGGTTTTCTTTCTCCTGCTGTTGGGAAGAATTTATTGCATTGAATTATGATCTGCCTATTTATAATTTCTACCATATGGTGCTTATTTGGCTTTTTGACATGATGACGAAATGGAACACTGAGCTTCAATATGGCAGCCCTCCAAATAATCATGGGGTCAAGTTTCTAGACTCGAAATATCATGAAAATGATGACACACCTTATTCATCCTTGGGTTAGCATTTATTCCTTCCTGCCTACTGCCTTGCAAGTTGTAAAGGAACAGGTGACACTTTTAAATTGCTAACAGATAAATATGGTGAGATTTGGGATAATCAAATTTGCACATTGTGAGAGAGCCATGTAATGACTCTGTTCCATGACATTCCTGCTGAATGGTCAGGAAAGTATCCACTGGCAAAGTACATTATCTCATTTGCCAGGATTTATACATGGTAAACTAGATTTCTTTATACTTTTCTAGTATTGGAAAAATATGGGGTCAAACAAATATCAATATTTGTGCTGGATTATAGGTTCTCACCTGAATAATTATAGCAACTCAGCTTCTTCCCTTTCCATTTGCTTTTGTTCCACTTATTTTTGGCAGAGCTCAGGGTATGCCAAACTTGAACTCACAACTACTCTCCTATCCTTACCTGGACTGACAGTTCTAAGAAGCTGGTTTAAGACATGCTTCTTCACTATCATCTCTGTGAACAGTCCTCCTCAAAGTCTTTAAAACCCTGAATCCCTCAAGATGTTTGACTGCCCCACAACTTCTTTTGCCTTCTCTGCTCCTGAGCCAAGACAAACTATATTCCATTCCAGAATGGGTCCAAGCTGCTCCTTTGCACAATGTGTTGTTTTTAAGAACCAAGGTAGTAGTGATTGACAGCCCTTAAGTCACTTGATGCTTACCAGTCTTGAAGCTTCTGTACACAGCTTCCTCTCTCCCTGAAGTATGGATTCAGGGAGCTGGCCAGAAAACCATTGCTTTGTTTTTCTCCCTGCTGTCCTGTGACTCCACTCTTCTCTTCATATGCTCACACAGAAGCTGTGCTGCTGATAGACCCCTTCCTCCCCGTGTGTATCTGCTCATTCAGGCAAGAGGCTCTTGGGAATTGCGAGACTTGTCAGAATCATAGCTGGACTCTGAATCCCAGCTTAGGGTCAGCCCTAAAACTCTGCCACAGGTTTCTCCAGTGAGTACAACTTTGAGGCCATATGCTCTTACAGTAACAGTGAATTGAGCTTCTCTTTGCATTTTCTTACCCTGGTGATGTTCACAGGAATGGAGATAACTGTGCCCATATTTAGTAGGGACATGAAAAAGAAAGTCCCCTGTTAGATACCTAGGTGAGCAATATCAAAAAACCAGGATAAGGCTTCTGTACACCCAAGATGTGGTGATCCACAGACTTGCTGAATCCATGATTTCTACTATGCTGGGTACATTCAGATGAACTCTTTCATTTATTATGAGTTTGCACTGTCGTTCTCAATTTGGCTTGAAGAGTTTGTTTCAAACTTTCCAAGCTGCCAAGTTGCAATTCTGATGTTTATTCATTCAAAAGCAGGGTTGAGCATATACTGTGTCAGGCGCTATGCTATATATAAAGTCATTGCAATTCCAAGTGCAAATTCAGTGATTATACCACCATAGAAAGACAATGTCCAGCTTCTTACCAGAAAACAACTGTCATGTTTCAAAGAATCTGTAGCCAGAGGAGAAGGTAAAACCTTGACAGAAGAAATTCAAAGCTAGCACCTCAGCATTTTTTACAAAAAAAAAAAAATCCCTTGAAAACTGAAAATAGATATGGGCTCCATCTTTTTTCCGAGAGGAAGCCCTTCAGGGTTTACATGGCAAAAATAGGTTTCTGCTGAGGATCACTTGACTGAATCGTTCATTACATCTTCCACAGACACAATGGAATTGAAACTCCATTTTATCAAAGTTGGAACTGACGCGTGAGATAGTATTAAGACTGTTTTATGTGTATGGTGCAGCTATCAAACCTGCACGGCCTTTGGAGATGAAATCTACTCCTAGGCTAATCAGTCATGGTAAGGTACTGTAAGGACTTCACAAAAACTTCGTTGATGTTGGCACAACCCTGAGCCAAACATTAAACACCGAATAGTGCCTTCAAGAACCAGGAGGGCAGCATGAGTTGAGGCTTGAGAAGGGGTGTGTTGTATCACCATCTGACCCAACATGGAGAGGCTGGGAACTGCACATATGTGAATGACAGCTTGGCATCCCAGAATGCCTGAGAAATGAGGGCTTAGGAAACCAGAGAAAGTGTTATTTCTCTCACCCAGGTAGATCCAACAGCCTGTGGACTAAGCCCTGTGAGTTTTTTTAAAGTAAGTTTGTGCCTCTGGATACCAGTGGGATATTGAGGGGCATAAAAAGCATTCAAGTGATACTATATATCCCAGGGAGAGTCCATCTGATATTTCTGAACTAAATGCCACGGTAGCCATTAGAAAGTCATTGGTTTCCAAGCCCCCAAATATAGCCAACTTCAACTAATATGTAAGCCCTTTGTGTGATAGGACAATTGAATTCTATGTTTCTAAATAGGCAAAGGGAACTGGGAGACCTGGTGTACTCCAGTCTGAAAGGGACTCAACAGTTTATATTCAGCTGTATGGGGACAGTGCCTAGTCTCTGAAGATGGCTGGGACAGGTAGTCCCAGGAGCTGATAAAGTTTAGAGAATTTGCAAAGCAACTGAAGGCATATTGGTACCTTGAAGTGAACAGTGTGTGGAATAGTCACATCA
This sequence comes from Dipus sagitta, assembly GCA_036346955.1. Classification (NCBI taxonomy): domain Eukaryota; kingdom Metazoa; phylum Chordata; class Mammalia; order Rodentia; family Dipodidae; genus Dipus; species Dipus sagitta. The sequence continues at coordinate 260,455,842 of CM070770.1, read as the reverse complement.
TTGAAGCTGACAGATGCTACAAATCAGGCCTTTCCTATGCCTAATACACCTCTGAAAAAGTCATTTTCTTTCCAATGTGGGTTCAGAGATGCTGGAAGTGGATCCTTACACATCTGTCTGTGGGAGGCTTACAGTTCTCAGGATAACTTACTCAGAGCCTAAGGTCCTGGTTCACAAACATCCTCTAAGAGGCTTTATGACTTAAGCCCATAGACCAATGTGCAACACTTAACAGAGGCACACAACATCTAGGACCATTTTCCCAGGAATTATGTGAGTGTAAGGATCACAGATGGAGCCAAGTGCACATAGGCAAACATCACAATCCATACACTAGTTCAGACCTATCTCTAGTAGAACTGTTCTGTAGACGACAGATAAATTTAAATCCATCTGCATTTTCATATTTCCTAGGATCATAATATAGCTTAATTTGGGATCATAATACAGCTTAATTTGTTCTTTCGTGAATTTTGTGGGTAGTAAAAAATCCATGCCTTTTGGATTTTTATCCCTAAGAACCACAGTCAAAAGAAAGAAATAGAAAAGCATGAAATCAGGGTCAGGAAGATTAAGCCCCTTATTCATGTGCCATAGCACTTCCCATTTTGATTGTGGTTTTGTCTCCCAGCTAAAGTTTGTCTTTTAGTGACATTTGCATTAAGCCCAGAGGACATTTTGAGTGGAAACATGCTGAAAGCATAATTGAAACACTGAGTGGTGCCATTTGTCTAATTTGCATTTTCCCCCAGGTGGGGAGTTTTCACCTCCTCCTCTCTTCTCCTGGGGTGCTCAAAGATTGTCTCAAAGAATGATGTTATGCAATTGATTCCAATAATTCCTAAACAGGCTATATTACATGTATTTTTCTATTCTTTGCAGAAGCTATTTTAAATGCCACCCTGATGAATTATGTGAGGAAGTCTCATGTGGGTTCAGTAGACTATGGCCAGTTCATTGTCCCACACTCCAGACAGAGGTTTCAGATATTTGTTCACAAGGCTAAATGTCTATGAGAATTTTTTCCCTTTGAATTATTACAAGGTTTTATTTTGAACTACTTTGGGGATAATCTCTATAGGAACACACATTGTAACAGTCATAAACTATTCAATTTCTTCCTAAAATATTATCTGAACTCTGCTCCTCCAACCATGCATTGTCTTCATGTCTGTTGAAAAGTTAGACACTGACTGACAGTTCGGGGTGTCAACAAAGTTAATAATATGAGACAATAGGACTGATCATATCAGTTGTATGAATCTTTGTTGAGGTTATGGAGAAAGATGGGCCATAGCATATGAATTCAAAGCTGAATATAGGAGCTGAATGCCACCTGCATGGATTTTTGCAGGGCCCAGAGCTCCAGGGGAGGCCATGGCTAAGTCCTATGACTCTTAGCCATTCTCACCACAGTGCTCAACCAAGTCAAGAGGTCACTGGAGGCCTTGACTACAGTTCCTAGCCTTGCCTGCATCCTCTCCTCCTCACACCACTGGAGAGAGGTCCCACAACACCACTAGTAAAGCATCCTTTTGCACCTGCAGAATACCTGAGCCCAGTGAAACTATTATTAATGGCTCCTCATCTAGAATAAAATACTTCTGTTTACTAGTGAACATGCAGCAGTGTGTAAGTAAAGTAAGCTTCAAATTCTGCTTCTGAATATTCAGAATCAGAGATAATATGCCATGATATGGTATATGATATGATGTGATGTGATATGATATGATATGATATGATATGATACGATGGTCCTAACTGCAAAGAACAGTGTTTGCTTAGAGATGTTGCTTAAGCTGATCTTAGAGAATGAGTAAAAATTTCAAGGGTAAAGAAGATAAGAAGTAACTTCTGCCTGCCAACACCCTGTGGCAAAGGCAAAAATGTGAGATGGTAGACTGCGAGATGCAGATGTGGGTAATGTATGAGGTGTGAAGTCAGAGGCTGTATTTTGGACAGCTTAGACATTAAAGATGTCAGTCATTATGCATCATTTTGCAAGATGAAGCCAGGGTCTCATGAGCATCAAATGCAGGCATCATCCCATAGTGGAGAGAGCCCAAGGCTTCCTTTAGGGAGTAAGGCTTTGAGTGCCCTACAGGACCAGTACCATCTGGGCTCAGCACATCTTGCTTCGTGCTTTTCCCCTTGTACCAGTCTCATTGGCTCTCATCCAGTTCACTTGGTGCCACAGGACTTTTGTGTGTGCTATGGTTCTTTCTGCTTGACATAGATCCCTTATTGTTTATTATGATATTGGTTTAATACATGTCTCCCTCATTAAACTTCAAGCTAGGAATTGGGTCAATCCTTGTACAACACTATAAACTCGAGATGTAGCATGATGTAGGTTCTTGTTAAATATTTGTGAAAGCAAGGAGGGAAGAGAGGAAAAGAGTTTGGAGGGAGGGATGAGAAGAAGGGAGGGAAGCATTTATCTAGTAAAAGAGCTCCCAAACCTTCTGCATGCCTTTTCCTTACCCCTGACCTGCCCCAACTGAGACTGCTTACTTTGATCTTGTCCACAGCACCTTCATGCTGGCAATAGCATCAAAAAGTATCAATACTCCATGTCGTTAGACACTTTGCTTCCAGTGGATGAGTGTTATTTGATGATGATAGGAAAAGCACCCTCTTCATAGTTCATCTCCATAAACCAAACAAGGCCTTCCCAAGTAATTTTGACAACCAGAATGGTCAGGGAAAATAAACAAGTGTCTTATAACTACATAGAGTTATAAATCTGAGGTAACTACACATACCCAAGTCCTCCTCCATATCTATGCAAAGATAGTCCTGGAGCTCAGGGTGCTTAGCAGCATTCATCAGGGCTGGGACTGTGAGAGGACTGAGCAGAGCTTCAAGGCACTAGCATCTCAGTAGGGAGTATGCTTTGCTGGAGTGCTGTCTTTCCTGAGAAGATGTAGTGGTGAAAAATTTATGGACCAGGGTTCCAATTTTGGCTCATCATTTATAAACTATGCAGACCAAGCACCAACTTTTCCCACTCCAGGCCTCAGCTACCCTAACCAGAAACTGCAAGGGGGTGGGCACAAAAAGAGTAGGTGATTCCTCTTCATTGTGAAGTTTCAATGCGATTATATGTGCAAACTGCTCAGAACTGAGCCTTGCATGGCAAAAGTACTCCATCCACATTAGCTGTTATTACCATCAGCTAATATGATTATTGCCTCAAGTGTCAGCTTCCCAGAAAAGCATAATCAGCTCAGTTCATCAGTATTTCCATGGCCTTCACAGTAAAGCAGGACCTATGTTGAGGCGTTACCAAAAGACATAGGGAACAAAGTTCCTAGTGGCAATATTTTGAGAGACACAAATTGTGACTAGCCCAGGTGCCCACTGATTTCAGAATAAATAATCCTAGTGTAACACATATTGGAACAGTACGTAGCGACTAGGATCAGTATAGTGATTAGAGATTACTATGGAGTGATTTGGATCAACTGCCCTCACATGCTGGGCCATGGCTGAGTCTCATGGAAGGAATGAAGGAAGCAAAGCTCAGGAAGGATCTTCTTTAGGATTCCAGCTGCATCGTGCGAATCTATGGTATGAAATCCATGGTGTGTTCACTAAAGGTGTCGTTGCCTCTGAGCGTGGGGCGCAGAGCAGTTTTCCTCAAGAAGAGAAGAAATTTGCCACATCTTGTGTAGTGGTCTGGGTGATGAGTGCACAGCTGTGCTGACATCGTTAAAACCCGCTGAGCTCCAGATTCTGATTTATGCACTTCTCTGTACCTACGCTGTGCTTCCATTCAAGGGTTTATGAAAAAACAAGGCTGTCAAAGACAGCACTAATAGCAAGCTCGTGCTGTCATGCTCATTTAACCACTTTTGCTTTCCTTGGTTTTAGTTAACAGTGATCAACTGTGGTCCAAACTATTAAATGAAAAATGAGAAAGGGGAGGGAGACTGATGCGCAAAGAGGGAAAAGTGATGGAAATAGAGACAAAGACTGAAGGAAAGCAAGAAAGAAGAGAGAAAGAAAAGAGCCCATGTGCTCAATTTTAAATTTATTTATTTATTTATTTATTTATTTGAGAGAGAGAGTTAATGGGTACACCAGGGTTTCTAGCCACTGTAAATGAACTCAAGATGCATGCACCCCCTTGTGCATCTGGCTTATGTGGGTACAGGGGAATTAAACCTGGGTACTTGGGCTTTGTAGGCAAATGCCTTAATCCATCTCTCCAAGGCATCTCTCCAGTCCCCCCAAGTGCTTATTGATAGCAGAATAAATAAACTTATGTAGCAGACAGATTCAGGTTTGCTGAGATAAACTTCCAGACCAGGCACAGTTATGGAGGGAGGGATTTATTGAAGCTTACAGATCCAGGGGAAGTTCCATAAATGGCAGAAGAAACTGGCCTGTCTTCACAGGACTCAAGCAGAGAGAGAGAAGCACAAGCCTAAAAGCCAAAAGCCACAGCACACTTCAGGAACTCCAGCTAGGCACACTTTGCATATCTTTAGATTGAAATCTGAAACCCACCACCACACCTAAATATCCACCCAATGACATTGCCTCCAGCCAGGTGGCTGCAGAATGCAAACTACAAACAATAAAGAACTGAATATATTGGGGGCCATCTATTCAAACTACCACAACTTAGTAAAGCCACATACTGTAATATGATGTAATGGTTAGGATCAATATAATGATTTGGATTCCACCCACATAGCTTTTATTATAGTACATTTGTATAATTTTTGTTTTTATTACCAGCTATTAATATTAATCTCATACTGTGCTTAATTTATAAATTAAGTGTATGTGTATGGAAAAACATAGTATACATGTTTTCAAACATAGTATTCATGGTTTCAGGATCCACTGGGGTCTTAAAATATATCACCAATGAATAAAATACATTACTGTAGTATAGTTTTAAACTCTGGGTAAAAGCTAATAGTGCAATTCCATGCTGCCCTATAACAGGCCCCACAATCTGTAGCAGATAGTCAAGCATATGCAGAACATGTGGTAGAGCCATAATAATAGAATTGTGTATCTGGTACAGAAGTGCCCAGAGAGGGGTTGTTACTAGCTGTCACCCCAACTGCTGGTGACTATGCCCAGTTGTCTCTGACTCTCCCTAATCCTTCTTACACATGACCAATCCATGGTCTTATCTACCCAGTCCTCAACATCCTTACCACTACTGCCTCCATCTCCCCCAGACATCCTTGTCACACACCAAGCTAACTAACTTACTTAGCCTCTCGGCTTGCCTTCCTCCAAACCCCTCTCTGTGACTCATTAAAACTGAGTCACTAAAACCCACTAAAACTTTGGATTGGATTGAGAACTCTAGGTTTTCAAGAGGCTCCCAGATGGTTCTCATGCATCCCACCTTGGATGCCCTGTTCTCCATTTGAACAAAGTACATGCCCATTGATCATCTTGTCTGCATGAAAAATCACCCGAGGCTACCAGGAAGCACCCCAGCTTACTAGATTTTCTGTTTGTCTCCTAAAGATATTTCTAACTCCACGTATAACACACCCTCCTTCTCATATCTCAGTTTGTCTGTCACCCAAGTGAACCCAGTTTATTCTCTTTCTCTTTGTCTCTTTTGTTACCTACCCTCACATGCACCCCAAATTTCCATATTCAACTATTAACCCGCCACCCATAGGGTGGTGCATTTCAACATCCTCAGTGGTGAGCACATGTCTAGAGTGATCAAGGTGCTGTCTTGACTGGGTGAAATTAAGCAGTATGGCCCAAGTCACTTGAGGACAATTGGGTAGTTCAAGAGTCAAGGGCAGTGTAGGGTTGGTGTGGGGCATGGATCCATGTTTAACATCTCATTGACGAAGCTGTCCAATGTACTCACACCCCTGCTTTTGCTTTTTCCAGTGACGTTCAGTGACTGTAAGGGAAATGACAAACTGCGCTATGAGGTCTCAAGCCCGCACTTCAGGGTGAACAGCGATGGCCACTTAGTCGCCCTGAGAAACATAACTGCAGTGGGCAGGACTCTGTTCATCCACGCGAGGACTCCTCATGCAGAAGACATGGCAGAACTCGTGATTGTTGGGGGGAAAGACATCCAGAGCTCCTTGCAGGTAACTTAGCTGTTTGGTATGGGAGGGATTCAAGTGGAGCATTGGGTTCTGCCTGTGTTATATGGGAAAAAAGTCTTTACTGTGTTGGCCAAGGTTATTTTTTTTCTTTCTCTGTTATTGCTGCTGCTGAGAGTAACAGAAATCCAACTCAAAAATTACAATAAAAAAGTAAGGGAGGGACAATGAGAATTTATTGGTTCACGTAAATAATACAATTTCAGAGATTGTTCTCCCATCAGACATGTCTATATACTGGTGCCCGGACCACACATCAGCCTGATTTGTGACTCTCTTGTCATAGTATCTTCCTTCTGTTGGCTGCACTCTGAGAGAACTCTGTCTCTCTTGGTATCCCATTGTGGAGGTGGTCTGCAGGGAGACATTCTCCCAAGCTGAAGTTACTTTTCTTGTATTATGACAAGATAACTGACAAAAGCAACCTAAGGAAGGAAGGGTTTATTTTGGCTTACAGTTCAAAGATGCAGTTCATCATGGCAAGAAAGGCACGATGGCCGAAGCTTGAGGTAGCCATTCACATTGCATGTGTAGTCAGGAAGTGGGGGATGGGGGTAGGAGGGATATAAAAAAAAGGAAAGAGAGAGATCAATGATCGTGCTCAGCTCACCCGCTGTGGTGGTTTGATTCAGATGTCCCCCATAAACTTATGTATTCTGAAGGCTAGGTCCCCAGCTGGTGGCAATTTGAGAATTGGAGCCTCCTGTGTGTTATTTGGGGTGGGCTCATGAATGATATAGCCAGCTTCCCCTTGGCACACTCTCCTTCTGCTATTGTCCGCTTGATATTGGCCAAGAGGTGATGTCCAGCCTCTTCACATGCCATCATTCTCCCCTGACATCAGGAAGCTTCCCCTCCAGTCTGTAAGCCAAAATAAACTCTTTTCTCCCTCAATCTGACATTGGTCAGGTGTTTTCTGACAGCAATATAAAGCTGATTGCAACTCCTTCTTCATTTTTATATTATCTAGGCCCCCATTTCAGGGAATCAAGCCACACATAATCGGGGTGTGTCTGCCCCCCTCAATTAACATCACCTAGAAACTCCCTCATAAGAAAGAACAGCAGTTTATTTCCATTATGATTCTAATTACCATCAGGTTGACAAGATTAGCTATTACACTGCTGATACCAAGGAAAGCTGAGACTGAACTCCACTGGCTCTCATTACATTACATGACTGATTAAAGTACTATTTCCATGTGTGGCACTCTGACTGGTCATATGTCTTTCCTGAAGCCAGGGTAGAGTCAGCTCCATCCACCCAACACATGGACCAAGAGTGAAAGAAAGATGGTCACATAAAATAAATAAAGGTGCAATTCGTAGAGAAAGAAGGACAGAAGTTGGAAAGGCAGGAGCACAGTATACCATTAGAGTTGCATATGGCAAAGCAACCATTACATATTGTAGGTGTGGTTCTGGTGCCAGACGCTGTTGTCCATTCCCTTCCAGGTGCTCACGTATGTTGAACCCTATACTTACACATATGTGCACTCACTTTGTAATGATCACAAGGTGCTATTTATACATCCTGGTTATGTCATTTAGAAACAGTGCTATGAATTACTCTTCCTCCTCCAGAAATTCTCACACTCTGGCTTCTTTTTTTATATATTATTTATTTATTTGACAGAGGGAGAATGGTCACTCCAGGACCTCTAGCCATTGCAAACAAACTCCAGATGCATGTGCCACCTTATGGCTCTGCCTTATGTGGGCACTGAGGAATCGAACCTGTCGTTAGGCTTTGCAAGCAAGTGTCTTAACCATTAAGCCATCTCTCCAGCCCATGACTTCTTGATTTAATAAGCTTTGGAAGGTACTCAGAAAGGCTTTGCAAATTAATGACAATAACAATGCTGTGTCCCTTGCTTGTTATGTCTCAACTTTCCTCGAACCTGCTTCCCTAGTCTTCCTCAATGGAAATCTCATGATTCTCATGGTGCGCCTCCATCTGCCATCCCTTTTCACCCTGCCGTATCTGTAATTTGGTTATGTGGCAGAGAGATCATGATGAGGCTCCAGCTGGGGAACAGAGAAAGTGCGACTGGCAAAGTGATCATCTCTTTCTGCCAATACTGTCTCCACAATTGAGAGACTCATATAACTCCTGTATCTGCAGACCAGAGTGTCCCACAGGTTGGGATGGCACATAAGTGGCCCATGCGCTATCCTGCTCTGTCACCATGCTCATGGCAGATATGGCCAACCGCCCCTGGCTTGGCATGAGTATCAGTCCCAGTACAGAACTTCTGGTGCCAACTGTCAATCAATCATGTAGATATGTCTCTATAAGTGGAATCTGTTTTCCATGCCTGGACAGGGCAAGCTGTACAATTCCCTTTCCTATCTGTGACTCTGAAAGTCATGGGGACATCATAAAACTAAAAATACATCCATAGCATGTCACTGATATTTTTCAAGACAACTTGATATTGGTAATCACACACACAAGGGTGGAGACTCATCAGCACACAAAAGCAGAGACTTGTTTCTTACTCAGTCACCGCAATATTCCCAGAATCCCACTAGCACAGGTAACAGAGCCACCAGAGTCAGCAGCAAAAGAAAATGCTTCTTAGGAACATGTAACTGGTAGAAGATTCAAATGCAAGACTATATCAGGATCTCTGCATCTAGATGAGATTTGTTCCTCATAACTCATGGTCCACCTTTGTTGCCAGAGAAGACAATACCATAGTGTTTTGCTTGAAGGACAGTAGTGGGGGATTCTGGGTACTTCTCAGGACCGAGTCCCCCTTGAGTGGTTAGAAGATACATTCATGGCCAAGGGCCTGGCTGTGATACCTTGGTCTCTTGAGGTCTCCAACCACATTGCTTCTCTGAGCCCTGGCTGATTCTTACGTGCAACAATCTAAATGCATTCTCAGAAAAATTGGTTGAGATTGTTTGCTTCCTATAAAGCACTTGGGAGATGCCATGCCTTTCAGTGGCCAGACTCCAGCAGAACATGGTATTTAGATCTTGATTTGGTAGTTTTATGAGGTTTGAATATGCCGAGATGTATCTGTAACAACAACCCTAGGAAGGAAAAGAGAAAAAGGAAAATAAATAGAAAACAAAAGGATCCTTCTGGAGAAAGCACAGACATTTGTGTATATTTAGTTAATATTTTATACTACTGCATAATGGGGTAGAGGACACAGAGAAGGAAATCAGTGAGCACATGTATTAGCTTTCTTGTCATTGTGACTAAAATACCCATGGAACAACTTGAAGAAAGGTTTAACTTTGACTCATTGTTTCAGAGATTTCAGTCCATAGTTTTTATATGTGCTGATTCTGGGCCTTTAGTGAGGCAAAAGATCATGGCTGTAAGAACATGTAGCAAACAGGAAATCGAAAACAGGAAAAGTGACAGGGTACCAGGTATAATCCCAGTTACCTACTTCCTGCAATTAGGACCAGCTCCTAAAGATGCCAGAATCTCCCAAAATATTGCTGTCAGCTGGGGCCTAAATATGCTCAACTTATGAGCATGTGGATAATGTTCCATAGCCAAACCATACAGTAATAGTACAACAGTAGACCTAGTGCCCTGCAGAGGGAATATGAAATACTTATCCATGGTTGAGAACTCGACAGGGAAACAAACACGAAGGATAACTGTGTGCCTTTGGAGAAGGGAGAAATCAAGAAAGCTGGACTGGACAACTTGTGTCTTATACCAGGTACTACACTTTTGTGCTACAAATGCTGGTTTGTATATTCTAACAACTATGAGGTGTCTGCTATTGTATCAATCTTACTGCTACAGAAGGGTGAAGCAGAAATATGAGTGCTTTATCCAAGACCAACCAATGTTAAGAAACAGGTTAGCAATGAGACCTAAGTTAAAGCTGTCCATCTCCTGAGTCTCCTTTAGCCTCTCTATGGTGCTTCCTCACCCTGGCCTGAGCTCTTCCTTGATGGATGGGTTCTTTGGGTAGTGAAGAATGCCTGTCCCCCCCCCCTCAACAGGGACCCTCCTCGTTGGGGAATATGGGTCATGAATTGTAAGGTTAACCATCAGTTATGGGTAGGAGGCAATGTCTCTGTGTAGACGCTGAGTACAAAACTAATAAAAAAATAAAATAAATAAATAAAATAGAAAAAAGGAATGCCCAAGAGTCCTCATATCCTGAGGGAAATGTCTAATTGTCTACAGGATTTATCTTTCCTTGGCTTGGGAAAATTGCTGTGCCCCCTAAGCTTCCATTTAGTTTGATTTTGTCATCCATAAGGAGAAGATAATAGGCCTCCTAGGGTCATCTTTTATAAGGATCTCATGAAACAATACATGCAGCAGCAATTGCCAGCATTTAGCTAATGTTAATGTAATGTCCAACACTGATTCTTAGTAGCTCAGCCCTCTCCTGCTTCATTCACTCATGTGTGGGGGGCATATGTGTGGGTATAGATGCATCTCTGCCACAGTGTGCATGTGAAGGTGGAGATAACAGGATACCTCAGGCAGTCCTTGCCTTACATCTTGTGTGAGACAGGGTTTCTCCAGTCTTGATATTGGGAATGCTAAATTTAGACAGCCTATCTCATCTATCTAACCTCATCTCCCATTGTCATAGATACATTAAGATGCTACTTGCATCTGGTTTTGTGTGGGTCTGGGGGACATGAACTCCAGTTACTAGGCTTGGGTAGTAAGTACTTCTAACCACTTAGCCATCTCCCCAGACCTACAGACACTTTAAAAGTAAATGCACACTAACATATGCTTTAATATGTGTTATCTCTAATCTTCACAATCTTCCTGTGATGGTGCTCATAAAACACACACACACACACACACACACACACACACACACACACACACCCTCAGCTAAGAGACTCTAACCTAAAATTGATGGAAATCAATTTGAAATCCTGGATTCTTTATCCAACCACACAACTCCTTCCTGGTACTCTCCCAGACAGTAGAATGCTCCAGGTGGCTTCTGCCATTGGCTCTGGAGATGAGCATATGAGTTACAGCCAAACAGGAGCAATGGAGTAAACTCGGAAATACAAGGCATGGCTTGAAAACAGAAAAAGCCAAGACATATTGTGAGGATGTGTCAAGATTGCCTATCCTGGAAAATGAAGATGAATGAAACTGGGCAGGAAAGGAGAGGATGGGAAAAATGTTTAGTCAGTTTCATGTGTGTTGAGCTAGAGATGGTGAATGAAGGACTGCTCCTGGAGTATATTCTTGGGAAAATAATAGCTCATAATGGTAGTATTTTTGGCTTTGGCATTGAAGTGAGTGGGCTCACATTTCTGCTTCACTACTTACTGATTATTTGACCTTGGACAAGCCATCAATACTCTCAACCCTAATATCATATCTATTGACATGGGGATACAAATAGAGCCCATAGCAGATGCCAGTCAATTGTGCAAAACATAAGGCCTCAAGCAACAGAAGGGTTAATGGGATTATTTTGGAATCTGTAGAGGAAGAATGAGGATTAGGAGATTAATGGCTGGGACTATGTACTATGTCCATAAGACAGATGCCAGAGACGTGGGTGGGGCAGAAAAAGTAAGACAAGGACAGGCGTTTTCTAATGGTAGGATGACACCCAGTGGAACAAAAATAGGAAAACCCAAGAACCATAGCTGTTGATTTTATATACCCCTGCTTTGTAAACTTTCTCCAAGACAAGTGAAGTCGTAGTGCAGGCCCACTTCAGCTGTGGGAATCAGGGCTGAGGCCTGTTATGCGTGGTTCTGTGTCACCTGGAAAGCTCATGAGCTGAATTTTGAAGTTGGGGTGTTGGTAGCTTATTTATAAGGCTATGTCTGAATTTTAAAAATATTGTTGTTTACTTATTTGAGAGAAAGAGAGGATGGGCACAGCAGGGCCTCTTGCCACTGAAAATCAACTTCAGACACATGTGCCACTTTGTGAATCTGCCTTTATCTGGGTACTAGGAAATCAAACCCAGACCATCAGGCTTTGCTCATCTCTTGGTCCAGGGCCAATGGCAGCAGCCACCTGGAGTATACCTTTAACTGCTGAGCCATCTCTCCAGCCCTCTGCATTTTTAGTGGGCTTCCCACAATCTAGCACTTGCCTGAGTGATGTAAATTCAACCTAGATCTGGATTGGCCAAGGCACAAGTTAATCCCTGTTCTTCTGGCAGACTCTGAGTTATAGTTATGTGGGATGGAGCAGTTAGACATCCATGCACAACAGTGCTTGCTAGCCTGTATAAAGTGGTGATGAACTTGACTCTCCCATGCTAATATGAACAGGACAGTGCATTGTCACCACCAACCAAGCTAGCTGACTCTTGTTGCCTGAAGAAGGTAAGATGAGAGACAGCAGAGGTATGTGTGTGCACACGCATGTGTGCTGCACACATACATATGGTTTTGCATGTTTGCCTCATGTATATAGCTTCAGAGATCTATACACTCTATTCTGTCTGCAGAGAAGTATGTAAAGTGAACTCCTCATTTTCCAGTGCTTCTTCCTCTTAACCAGAGTTCCCTACCATTTTTGTAGTGTATTTCTATTTTTAGAAGTTATAACTTGCATGACTATAGATGAGGGCAAAGAGTTCTGTCATCAACTAAAGAACCCAATGGAGTCAGGCTGGGAGGAAACACCAGGGAACTAGAGGGAATCCATTTTGATTCTCCTTGGTTTAGAAGCAAAGTGACTATGCCTACTCTATCTTGAATTTGGGAGTCTGGTTTTGGCGCTATAGAATTTAGACACTTTGAACCAGGCAGATAGGTCCTATGACCAATGCAGAGCATGTCCAGTTCAATAGGAGCCTCCCCTGTGCACTTTCACATGGCAAGCTGTGGGGCTGCATCCTATAACTAAATCCACCATTCCTTACTCCTCTGCTGCTATTCTTACAGCCTGACCCACTCACCTATGCTGAAGATGATCCAAGTCAGCCAGTGTCCTACTACTACTGCCTGGCTGGTCCCTGCAGCTTCTCTCACACCTGATTCATTCCTCTTGGCAAGTGTCTTGACCTGATAAGATATCACCTCTTCCAGGAGTCTTTCATGCTCCCTTTTTGAGAAAGGCTTCCTCCCCCAACCTCACTCCTAGCATGAGTTCTTCTCCTTTTTGGTGTTCCTCTCCAACTATGATGGCTTTTTTTTTTCCTGGTTTAGTTATTTAATTCCAAGTTTTCTTTACTTGCCTGATTCCTTCTTTTTCCTTTCTTTGATCCCTACTTCGTTCCCTCCTTCCTCCTTTCCTTCCTTCTTTCTTTCCTTCCTTCCTGCATTTCTCTCTTCCTTTTCTTTCCCTTCCTTTTTTTCCTTCCTTCTGTGTATCATTGCTCTATCCTTAGTACCCAACACAGTACCTGGCAAACAGTCAAGTCCTCGGTTTATGACTTTTGAAGAAATTAATAGAATGAGGTCCCTCCCTCATATAATCATCTATATTGAATTCTGCCTCTTCTAATACAAAACCACCATGTTTCCTTGGGTGAGCCAAGTCTTCCTACCCTTTCACAGTGGCTGCTCCTCTCTGGGGACTGTGTCTCCTCTACCACATGGCTCCAGCTGCTCATTTACCAACACCAGCTAGCTGGGATAATTCCACTGATGCCTCAGGACTAGTGGAGGCATCCTTTTTTTGGTGAGCCTCCCTGATTATCCCCTGGCTGGATAGGTCTCACCTCCTTGCCTCTCTGAGAGACAGCCTGGATATTCTCCACTGAATGTAAACCACAACTTTATTTGTGTCTGCACCCATCTCATTTTTGTACCCCTATACTCAGGTACAGGGACCCACATAGAGAATTAAGAGATGGCCTGGATGCCTGCTAAACTTGGGCAAGGCTTCCATAGCTACACTGTTCTGGCTTCCTCCACTGTGAATGGATTCATAAGGGCATCAACCTCACAGGGTTGTTGCAAGGATTAAATGAGTTATTGCCTGCAAAGCACTTAGAGTAATGACTGAAATGTTTAAGTACCATGAAAATGGCAATTGTTTCTCATGATTGGATCGTCAAAGCCAGATCTATAATACATGCTCAAAGAGTGAATGAGGCCAATCAAGCTGTCCCAATCCCTCCCCCTTGCCCAATATGACCAAATTCTCACACTTCTAACAACATAGGTAGAATTCAATATTCCAGGTGGCTTTAAGTGTGACAATTCCCATTGCTAGGTGCCTAGTTTATATGAGTGAATGACTATAGTCTACAGAGAAGAGATTATTTATTTCACCTAGTAAACCAAAAGACTTGGCAGTGTTTAAATGTTAGTTAAGCATGATTTTTATTTCTTTACTGGAGGTCAATACACAGTAACACCACACCTAATATTGGAAAACTGGACTCTAAATCAAGTTGCTAAAATTACTTATAATAATAATAATAATAATAATTTGTTCAATTTCATCAGTCTAAGAGTCCTTTAAAAATGAAGAAAATAATGAAAGGCATTGAAAAATAGCCACTAAGACTTATTTATCTTAGCTTCTCTTGAAAACATGCATTTGGAATGACATCATTTTGTTTCCTACTCCAGTTTTAATGTTCAAGATGGAGAAAGAATTATTTTTGGTTTTAGTTTTTTGAATAAAATTTAAAATAAGTTCACCAACTTCCCACAAGCCCATGGGGATAATGATATTTTATATCTATGACATCTCAGAGGTACAGGATTCCATTTGGGAAATACCCTAAGGTCATCCTGAGTATCAGAACCTAAACCATTGGCAAAAGGCCCTCCTATCACTGTTCATATATATTCTGGGCATGTTTAGCCAGATTGCTGTGGACAGTATTAAGAGAAATATAGAGTCACCCCAAATTTGCATCAAATTATCCAATTACTACCACTATTTTCAGCCATGTTAATGAGAACTCATTAGATCCTTGAATGTCAATTTTCTCATCTGAGCAGTAGGGACAGTAGCCCAGTCTAGCATAGCTGACATAATAAGACAAGTTAAATGAAACAGGCACCACGTCCCCAGGTGCCTGGTTAACAGATGACTCTTACTCGCTGGAGTACCTAATAAGTTGCTGTCACTTATGTAATTATTCTCTATCTTCCCTGATCTTATGTGTCGGACAAAAAATACCTTTGCCCATTTGGTACTGAGATAGACACAAACTTTATTCAAGGCTGAGTTAACTATTTGCATCCTCTCTGTTTTGGCCACAGCACCAACTAACCTCCAAGAGAGCTGCATACAGGTGACTTGAGTTGGTTTCCATAAAGCTTCCCAAATGCTGTAAATATGGAAGCAGTCAGCTAATGGAATAAATCAGCTTGTCTCACAGCCTTACCCCACTGACTGGGAGTGACATGCAGTCTGTAGAGCTGGTCAATTTTATTGATCTTACTCGCATGAAATATGTTTTACAACCATCCCAGTGGAGGAACAACATGTGCATTTACTGTGACTATAAAGAAAAGATGAGCTATAGATGTAGAAACTTAATATCTACTGATTTAACAAGTGTGGTAACTTCAAAAACCTGTGAATTACCACTCTCCTTGGCAAAAGCCTCTGTAGTTACTATTAAGGAAAATTAGTATCCATTTAACTGTCATCCAAATTGGGAAAAAATATATAGCTTGAAAATTATCATACAGATACAAGAATTGGACCTTAAACAGGGTATTAGGCGGTTCCATTTTGACACATGCCTAAATTGTTGTGTTTATGGCTCCTAGCTCCAGGGTAGTATTCAAATATAGATAGAAAGGCATCCTTCGATTCATTAATTTAAGTAGATAACAGATTGCTTTGTGGATCAGAATCTACAAAGACTATATTCTGAAGATTAATTTTAATTGAAATGCTTGGGGAAAAATAACTGATCCCCTAGGATGTGTTGATAACTGAAATTGGCCTCTTTTTTGGCTTGTGAAAACTGGATTTTATTCTGCACAGCAATATTTTCCAGAAAATAACATGAGAGTCACATTTATCATTTCAAATTCTCTTATAGGCACATTGAACAGAACCAGGTGAAATCAATTTTGGCAATATATTTTATTTAACACTATGTGTGTGTGTGCCATGTGTAGTTCTAATATATTACCCTATCAACAAGTACTCAACATGAACAGTATTAATGACAAGTTGATGCTCCTTTTTTGTACTATCTGTGGATTCTAATCTGTATCTTGTGCTTATAGTTCATGCCAATTTTAGCAGCTAGGGTTCTATAGTTTTTAATTATCTATTTATATGTATGTGCATATGGGTGTGCCAGCTTTGTGTCTAGATTTTCTTGGGGACTGGGGAATTAATCCTGTGTCAGCACTTTGCAAGCAAGTGCTTTTAACCACTCCCCAAGCCCTCAACCAGTTTAGTTTTAAATCACTGCTTAATCACAGGTAGTAAACAACTGTCCACCAGATAAGACTGTTCTGTGATTCTAGGGGAAGATTTGTGCATTTTAGAAGATAAAAGGAAAGGCAATCCGCTGAATGACCCCCACACTCGGCAGCATGGCCTTAGACGTTTTCTCATGTACATCTCTTTCTCTGCTCTTGTCAGTGCTCTGTGCCAGGAGAATCTTGTTCCCATTTCATAGATATGGAAATCGCTCAGAGAATTGTCTTCCTTTGTTGATAAGTGGCACAACTGGGGGTGAGATGAGCCTTCTGGCTGAACATAGCCCCTGCTGTTTCAATATTAATGTCATTTACAGTTTCTCCACTACTCTTTCATTAGCTGTCAAACACAAGGAAAGGGCATGAGAAAAATAAAAAAAATGGTGAGAAATAAGAATAAACCCAGAATTGAGCAGAACCTCCAAATAAATTTTAGGGAGGTGGATAAGCCTTATGTTGTCATGATACTATCTTTTCCCTCAAATAGATCCTTTGGAAAAAGAAACTCATAAAACTCATGAGACTTCTTATATTAATGTTTCTAAGCCAGAAACTATATTCCTCTTCATAGTTAGGTTTGGGGAAAATGCCTTACATGAATCATTTATGTTTTATAAATTCTAATTTCCCACTTTGTTTTTATGTGCTTTATCCTCACAAGACTGCCTGGAGGAAGCTGGCATTTGTAATTTTTTAAGTTAGGAATCTGAGACCCATAGGCCTAAGACTTAAGTCATGAAGCTGGCCACATATTCCAACCCACAGTGATCTTCAAGCCCATTATTCAGCCCATGTTAGTTCCTCAACAGCTCCATGGAGCTTTTCAGATAAGTGGAATACAGGATTGTCAGAGTTAAAGCTTCCCTTGCTGCCTATGATAGAATATGAGATAATGATGAAACACATTTTCTACATTCTCTAACATGTTTCTACCTTCTCATCCTTTGTCATTACCATAAGTCAAGTCCCAGGGAATTATGAGCATAAGCATATGCACTTGTATGCAGAGAACTAGTCACTGTGAGCTTAGGTGGGAAAGGCATGGCTGCTCATCTTTGAGAGGAGTGGCAGAGAAAGCTCATGGTAGTGAGAAAGATCAAAGTGGTTTGAAATAAAAACCATCATAAGTACTTACCCTCATACTTCATGTCTTCTTTTTTGTGACTGATAGAATCTAATTAGGGTTGCATGCATGATAGTGAGTGGGGGTTCTTTACTAGATCAAGGGCAACTTACTAGTAGCTATACCACTGGAGAACATGATGCTCCCACCCCCAACAACCATTAACTTCTAATAACTCCTCTTGAGGTGGTTTAGGCATAATAGTTACCCCATTCCCAAAAGTAAAAGGGAGGAGTGTCTTTGCATTATTCATTTTACTAGAGGTCAGAAATATCAGAAGAGTCTGACCTTTCCTTGTCTCTTTCTGCCTGAAGGAGTTCTCTCCCTAGATTTTTTTTTCCTTAAGTCTGACTGAATCTCTTCCTTTTTAAAGGAATTTCCCTTTTCTAGAAGAAATTAAGAGGGGATTTTCTGGGACTCCCACTCTTGTCTACTCTTAGGCAGAAACCCTATTCTTTCCTTTTCCTCAGCTCTAAAAGATCCCAATTAGGGTATCTAAGTAAGATTTTACATTTTCTGGAACCCCCAAATGCCTACTCTTGGTTAAGAACTCTGCATTCCTTCCTTCTCTTAAATTCTACTTGTAATCTCTGAAGTCTAAAAATCTCCCTCTATGGTCTTTGGTTCAGTCTTTGAGTTTATAAAACAAGAACCTAGAGGCCACTGACTTAAGGAAGTTTTGTTTGACTGTGAAAGCTTGGCACCCTAACTACTGGATTAAAGCCCAAGTGGTCCCAGCTATTTCCCTAGCATCTTACAGTTCAAAAGGAATATTAGAGCACCTCCCCACTGCTTTTTCTCCTCTGTCAGTCAGAGATGATGGGGCCTTAGATCCAAGAACAGGGTGCTCTTCCTACCCCTGCAGGCTGCACAGCTTCTCCTGCCTCTCAGCTATATATGGAAATGAGATGGTTCCTTCCACAAATCCTTTGACAAAAAGTGCACATCATCAAGGGAACACTTCATCATATCAGGAAAATTGGGCTTCTGTTGACAGCAACTTTTTTACAACTGCTTTCCTTTGAAGATAGAAAGCTATAAACAACAGTAGTTCTCCAAGAGACTCAAAGAGTGACTGAAAAACTAAACAGGCTTTTTCAGAGTGCTGCCCCTGGTCATCATTGTCTTCCTGAATGCCTGTGTAGACTTGTGTGTGTGTGTGTGCGCGCACGCACTGTGAAGGACAAAGCAGTGGATCAAGATACATCATTTTACTCCTTGTATTATCCACATTCATAAACCCTGCTTAACACAGATATTTGAGACATGACTGCCTTTTTACCCAAGTCCCTTATTCAATTTGGTCCTTGTTAGCAAAGCTCAGCCCGGAAGAGCATGACCAGTCTAATTTACCTTGTTATCTGTGATTTCCTCTTTCACTCATGATTTTAGATAATATTCTCTCTAAAGATGAGAGGGGGGTAAAGTAGGCAGAAAGACCCAGAAATTGAATTCAACAAGAAATGCAGAGTTGGGGAGATGGCACATTGGGTGAAAGTGCTTCTTTCATAAGCATCAGCCCACAGTTTTGATGGGCATAGCCACACACGGCTGTATCTTTAGTGCAGTGGGAGGTGTAGACACGAGGATTGCTGGGGCTTACTGGCTATCTAGGCTAGCCAGAAAAATAGCAAGCTCTATGTTCCATGAGAGACAATGTCTCAGGGAAATTAGATGGAAGAGCCAAAAAAGAAGGACATTCAACACTCTCCTCTGGCGTCTGCATGTAACTGTATGCGGCTCCATCTATCTTCCCACATGTGTATATACCACACATATCTAAAACATGTAAAATAATTATCTTTATATTCTCTTAAATTCTAAGCATATGTCACAACATTGGTATTGGTTTGTTAGATAGTAAAACTGTACTCTGGAGGGTGTGAACTTGACGGGCTTATTCATTGTTACAAGTGTTAACACTTCTCACAAATCTAGCACTGAACGAATAACTTACTTAATAACAACAAGTAGGACAGATAGAATGAATATTGATGTTAGTAATGGGGGCTAACCTCACACTCTGCCAGGGAACACTCTATGAGGTCATCTGATCGTAACACTATACAATAGGTGTCATTGCCTTCATTTACAAAGGAATACAATGGGGGACACATGTGCCTGCCCAAGTCATGCAGCTAGAATAATGGAGCCACATTTTCTACTTATATTCTTTGTTAAGGCATGTAAGCCTTTAACCCCAGCTCTCAGGAGGCTGAGGTAAGAGGATCTCTGTGACTTTAAGGACAGCCTGTTCAACAAAGTGAGTGAGATCCTGCTTCTAAAATGCCAAGATAGGACATTCAGTAGGATATTTTTTTTAATCTCTTTTTAAAAGTTTGGAACTATGAGCTAAATACTCTCTCAGTAGGGGAGACTCAGATTAGCCAGATGGATACACCCAAAAAGTTTGCACAGCAGTCTGTGTCAGCCTGGAGTGTAGCTTTTGCATGCAGTCCATGCAACATGTTGATTTCTGTTCATTGATGGCTGCTGCAGTCAGGTTCTCATTGCTGGTAGAAATCACCTGACCAAGAGCAGCTTGTGGGGAAAGAGAGGTTTATTTTGGCTTACAGGCTGGAGGGGAAGCTCCACAATGGCAGGGGAAAATGATGGCATGAGCAGAGGGTGGACATCAACCCCTGGCCAACATAAGTTGGACAATAGCAACAGGAGAGTGTGCCAAACAGTGGCAAGGGGAAACTGGCTATAGCACCCATAAGTCCGCCCCCAACAATACACTCCCTCCAGGAGGCATTAATTCTCAAATCTCCATTAGCTAGGAATCTAGCATTCAAATACCTAAGTTTATGGGGGACACCTGAATCAAACCTCCACAATGATGAAGATGTTTGTAGCTTTCACAGTTCTGGAATCCTTGAAGGATGAGCTTGAGATTGAAAAAGTCCTCAAGTATCTGAATAAATAGATGAAATTAACTGGAAAGACCCAGTGAGCGTATATATGAGTCTCATGTACAGGCAATTTCTACAAAACAGGAGGTAAGGCCTAGGTGAGGCTGGGTTGACAAGGCTGTCACACTCACAGGCCTGTGCCAACTCGCTCTGCAGGTTTCTCACCATATTGCTTTTCTAATTTTCCCTCCATAATTTCTTGCTTATCATCTGAAACACCATGCTAAGACTTCATTTTACTTTAAGCAATAAGCTCTACCCACTGTCCAGAATTTTCTATTACTGAATTGCACCTTTCTCTGCAGAGTTCTGACAATCTATCTTGAGCATATCCCTGCTCATCCTCCTCTTTTTTTCTGTGAGGAAGCTCAACTCATCCTACTCTTTCTGGGATCACTCTTCACTTGCTCCTTGGAACCTACTCCCTTCTTCCCTTTGTTGCTTATGTTTTTCATTGTCCCCTCCTCTCTTCATCTTCCCCTTAGCCTTCAAATGTGCTCAGATCACCCTGTGCTCAAATAAGTGCCCCAGAGCCATTATCCCTGCTTCCCATTTTCTTCCCTCACAAGTCGCAGAAATCAGCCTTTGTACCACACCCCACTTCATTGTTCACTCTACCTTAATCATCTACAACAGAGTTCTAACCCTCAACATTTTTCAGAAGCTGCTCTTTTGAAAGTTATTCAGATAGCTGAATGCCTTAAATTTCTTAGACACATCATGCTTGAATTCTTTGAAATTTTTGGCAAATTATTATAATTTATATTTTGTTGAAGTTCACATGATAGAAAATTAACCATTTAAATAGTTATCTGAATGGCTTATAATGCATTCACAAGCTGTGTTCCACCACCTCCATCTAGTTCCAACATACTCTCAATACCCACAGGGAATCTCCATACCTACTAAGTATTTCCTCCCCATTCTCCCTTCTCCAACACCCTGGCAGCCAACTTTTACTTTGTCTTTAGGAATTAGCTATTTTTATTTTATATTCCTTATACTTTAACTCTTAAAATCCCTGGTCTTTTGTAGTTTGCTTCTTTTACCAAGCATAGTATCGGAAGGTCATCTACATGTTAGCATGTAGATGGTACGACTGAATTAAATTACATTGTGTGTAAAACACAATTTGTTGATAAATTCATCTGTCAATTTATGTTTGGGCTGGTTCTACTTTTGGCTCTTTTGAACGATGTCACTGTGAATATGTGCATCCATGTATGTTTTTGGAATACTCATTTTTGCTTATTTTTGTAGATAGCTAGGAGTTGAGTGGCTGGCTCATGTTAATTCTATGTTTACCTTTTTGAGAAACCAACAACCTGTTTCCCATAGCAGCTGAACTGTTACATTTCTACTGAAGCATTTGGCAGTTCAATTCACTACAGTATTCTCCACTGTGCCAGCCAAATTGTTGCACCCTCCTTATTCTCCCCTTTCATGTAGTGCCAACCTTTACCTTTTCTCCTCTTCTACTGCCTTTTCTTATTTCTATGCCAGTGCAGGTGCCTGTCAATGTGCTTTCTTCTCTACTCTTTTCCCCTTTTTTATACAGTATCATCCAACATATGACTTTTTCTCCTTTCCCAATTCATAGCTGCATTTCTGACCTTGAATTCTTCATATCGACCTACTTAAAGAGCATTTCTACCTGTATTCCATAGTTAGGTCTCAAGGTGAATGTGTGTGTGTGTGTGTGTGTGTGTGTGTGTGTCTACACTTATCCTCATGAACCTCAAGCCTTCTCTTCCAGGTACTCTATTTCTCTCAATGGGGTCGTGTCTCCCCAGGATCCCACCATCTTGAATTTGTTCATGGTGCTTTATTACCTGAGAGATAGATTTCCTCTTCTACATGTTTTTTTTAAAAATTTTATTTTATACTTCTCCATCATAGTAGCCACACTGGCTTAGACATCATTTATTCCTACCTGGTCATGACAGGGACTATCTGTCTCCTTAGTCTAGACTCCTCCTTTCCTTTGTCTACTAATACTGAGATGGCTTACCAAAGAGCATCTGGAATCATGCTGTAACCTAGCCTAAGGCTATCAGGGTACAATGCCCACTGAGAAACTCTCAAATTAACACCAAACTGCTTTGTCATTTTTACCTTGCATCATGTTCATCTCCCCACCACTCATGCGATTCTCCCACCAAAAAAAAAAAAAAAAATGCTGCATGTCCTCCACGTTCACTAAAACCAAGTGGCACCTTCCACATTTTTATCTCAGTGATGGAGCACATGAGCTGCAATGGAATTATAGGCATGAGGACCCAATTAGGAGTTGTGACAAGAACATAAGCATCAATGCTTGACTTACTGTTTAATAATGTATACTTTTTAGCAAAACAAATGCTGTATGCCAACAATCCAGTCCTTGTTATAGATTTTCTTTCTCTGATTTCTTTCTTTTGGTTTTAAAATTTGTATTTAATCATGGTGAAAATAAGGTTTCAGATACATAGTGTGCTTACAACTTTTACAAGTTAAACAGTTGGCAATGATTGGTTCTGAGAGCTCAGCAATCCAAATCTCACTGAGACACCTTGGGTCCATTACAAACATATGAGGTTCCCACCCAGAGTGACTTTGTCAGGAAACTTCTGATTATTGGCCACTCCAGCCAGGCCTGAGCTTCATTCTACCTACTACCAGATGTTGTCTCTTTAACCTATAACACCTATTATTTTATTTTTTGTATAATTACAGATGAAAGATACAAAACTTTCAAGGAAAATGAGATGTAAAAAAATTGGTTGTTCCCCCAAGATATTTAGCCTGCTCTTCTAGAACTTCATTACTTGTTTGATCTTTTTTTTTTTTCCACTTGTGGCGTCTTTGGTCAACCATTTAATTCCTTTGTAAGAGGGTTAAGTTTGTCCTTGGTGATAACACAATTCCTGCAATGTAGAAATGAAAATAACTCAGACATTATAAGGGAAGGAAAATGGCTAGATAAATGAGAAGCATGAATAATTTATGGAGAAATAATTCAAGAAGCTAACTATACCATGCATTCTCTGTATATTTCATGAATGATCCATATGCCAAGTCCATGCAAGTTAATGTTTATTTCGAGAAACCTTTACCAAAATGAGCAAGAAGTAGTGAATGCCTCATTATCCCCTCACAGTGCCTAATGATACATTATTTTCTGTCATAAAATTTTAGGGTTCCTGAATGCATTGTTATAAATCCAAACTGTCAACATTTCTTTGGTAAGAAAAGGCACTGCATCCTATAGAAATAAGATGTAAGATTAACAATTCAGGCTTGTGTATCCATCTTTCCTGAATTCTATCATACATGGCAGAAAACTACAATCCATATTTTTATAGAAAAATATGCTATGAAGACCCATAAAACATTTAGAAACATTTCAGAAGTGAAAATTGAACTTTCAGAAATAAAACCCTAAATAAGAAGCAGGAAGGACAGAGTATCCACAATGATTAATAAAACAGACATTTTTTAAAATAGTATTTGTTGAAGCAATAGGTTTTGGAGATTGGCCCAAAGTCTAAAGCTATCTGGTAGTTCTTTCCACCTCAGAAGATTCTAAGGCATGTTATAGCTCAAGTCTCTGA
Organism: Dipus sagitta; assembly: GCA_036346955.1. Taxonomy (NCBI): domain Eukaryota; kingdom Metazoa; phylum Chordata; class Mammalia; order Rodentia; family Dipodidae; genus Dipus; species Dipus sagitta. The sequence continues at coordinate 260,431,758 of CM070770.1, read as the reverse complement.
AGTCAGCCTTCCAGCTTTTCAGTCCTAGATCTGGAAGTCATCATCACTGTGGACTAAAAAATGGTACTTACCTTCTAGAAAAGACATGAGAGTAGAATGAGAGAGCATTTGGGATTCTTAGTACATGTGGATGCAAATAATATTTCTTAGTGAACACAGACTGAACAGAGATTATGCCTCTCATAGTGAAATACCCAGGCAGAGAGCACTGGCTATGACTGTATCTTAACAAGGAGGCTAAAAAGGTTCCATGAGCTCAATACATGGCCTCAAAATGTGTCACCAGGACTCAGTGTTCCTTTCCTGTTCTTCATATTGTATGCACTGTCATGTTTACATAGTGTCTCTCCTTGTCAGAAGATGGGCTCATATTAGTATAATGCAGGACAGTGTACAGCAAAATGATTTACCAAAGTCAGATGCAATGTAGCAGATGAGCACATGAGGTCCCAACAATAGAAACTTATTAATACCGTGGCTTGCTTCTGAAAAACAGTTCCATATTGCATAATGGAGATACACTTTACATGTAAAATTCAGCAAGATTAAGGGTTAAAAAATTTAAAGACTTTTACCATGTAAACATTAACCAAAAATTAACTTGGTATGCCTATGATAAGAGTAAATAGACTTTCAGGCAGAAATATTACTACAGATAAAGAGAGCTATTTCACTGTTATAAAACCATTCAACAGACAGATATAATAATCCTAAATTGAAATGCCTCACTAACATGTACTAAAAAGTAATATGTCAAGAAGGACTAATATTAGAAATAGAAGAGTCCAGAATTACAGCTGGAAAATTCATTGTTATTGTGTTTGTTTGTTTTTTTTATTGTTATTGTTGTTGTTGATTTTTAAGACAAGGTCTCAGTCTGTTATCCAGACTGGTCTGAAAATCACTATGTAGCACAAGATGGCCTCATACACATAACAGTCCTCCTGTCTCAACCCCCGCTTGCCCCCAAGCACTGAGATTACAGGCTGAAGCTACCATGCTCAACTTGTAGCTGGGTTTTGCACACTGTTCCATAGTTGATAGAAGAAATAGTATTACCATAAACAAAAATGATGAAAATTTCAGTAACACATATCACAGTGTACCTGAGTACTGCAGAGTACAAATTTCTCTTACATGCATGTGCAATGGTTACCAATATGTGATGCTCCGATCATAAACTATATCTAGACAAAGCTTAAAAGGTAAAAATCATCCAGAACATATTTTCTGACCACTAAGAATGTATACTGAGAATCAATAACAAAAACAGCACATGATCTCCACTTGCTTAGAATTTAAGCAGTGCACTTTGAAATGGTCCATGGGTGAAATAAATACTAGTAGAAAGTAGAAAACAATTTGAATAGAACATAGTTGTAGCAGTTACCTTCCCATTGCTAAAACAAAATGCCTAACCAGAAACAGTTTTGGGGGGAAAATGGTGTATTTTGGCTTATGGTGTCAAAGTAAAGTTTTATCCTGGCTGGGTAAGCATAGCAGAGCAGGAAGCTGGCTCACAACCTCACATATCAGCAGCAGGAAGGAAGCAGCAAGAGTGAGCACACTAGTACTGGAAACTGGGCTGGACTATAACACCCCAAAGCCCACCCCCAGTGACACACTTCCTGTAGCAAAGCTCTATCTCCCAAAGGCTCCACCAGCTGGGGACTAAGTATGAGGCTTAATTGAAAACACATGAGACCGTGAGGGCATTTTACACTCAAACCACCACAATAGATAAACATGATAAAACAATGTGTGTAGGGGGCATAATCAGCAGAAGAAAAACTTTCAGCCTTACATGCATATGTAAGTCTCTGAAGACTCACATGCACATATAAGTAACTCGAAGATAAGAAAAGAAGGAATTCATTAAAACAAAGTCAAGAATAAAGGAAATGGATATTGTATAGGAAAAAAATCAATAAAACCATAATTTTTCAGTTCCTAGAAAAATGTATGACTTGATAAAACCCTACTAAGTGTGATGAAGGAAAACAATCAAAACAGGCACAATCACCAATGAAGAGACTCTAAGTGGAAACATTAGTGGGGGTCCTCTAAGAGTATAAAGCACAAGTATCCCTGTGCATAGATTTATTAGAATCCATTTGAAAATCAGAATTGACAAACCCTCTAAAACTATAAAATCTCAATTCACCAAAACATACAAAGTAGAAAGTCTGAACTGGCCTACATCTGTTAAAAAAACCTTTTCAGCTATAGAATGTTCCAAGACCAGGTGACTTCAAGATGAATTGTACCAAACTTTTAAAAAAGACCAAGACCAACTTATACAAAGTCTTTCAACTCTTTTCAAAAAGCCTGCATTACCTTTATCACAATAGGGCCAACCTGAGACATTACAAAACAATCCCTCATAAGCATGTATTGGAAGATGAATAAATCAGCCAACAGTGATTAGTATTCATTAAGCTTCACCAATGAGAAAGTGAAATGACAGGTTGACGAGTAGGAAAGTTATTTATTATGCATATATCTACAGTGGTGCATTTATCCATGACACATTAACAACTCCTGTAAAACTATAACAGGACAGAGAATCCATTGAAAATATGGGGAAATAGTTTTTACAGGCCCTTTACCAAAAAAAAAAAAAAAAAAAAAAAAAACTTTCTACAACCACTGAGCATATAAGACCGCTTTTGTTATCATTTACACACAAGGAGATGCAAAGTAAAGCTATGTGGAAATTACATGAAGATGGTAAGACACGTACAAACACAACACACACATGCGTGCACCTCGAAAAAGACTTCAAAAATAAACAAACCAACTAACAAGTGATGGCCAAGGTGTACAACAGCCAGCTCTCTCACACATTGCAAAGTTAACAGTTGATGACCTAGACATTCTACTATATTTAATCCTAAAATATTGTAGACATACATTCCCTAGTAGATATTAGAATGCTCAGAACAACACTACTTAGAATAGTTTGAGACCAGAAACATACAAAAGTCCATCAGGAGACAAGTGGGTCAAGTTTTGATCATGTGATAAGGACTTTTATTATGTTCATGGACATGGTTAGCTCTTATAGATATGACACGGGTGAAAGAAGCCAGACAGGAGGGAGAACATCTCATCTAAGAAAAAGGTCAACACTAGGCAGAATTAACGTCTACAAATCCACTGAAATCAGCATGCTGGGTACCTCAGTAAAGATGAAGACTTAAAGGAGTCTAAGGGAGGTATCTAGGATGATGAGAATGTTGTGTGCCTTCATCTCCATGGTGTTAATGAAGGCAAACACTGTAAAAAAAAATCACACAACTGTCTACTTATAGTTTTTCAACTTAATATAGGAATGAGCTATGGCATACTTTCATTAAAGTTAAAAGTAAAATAGGAATGACAATCAGATTTTTGTATTAGAAAATCGAAGGTATTTATGGCAGCCACTCTAGTGTAAAAACCTCACCAGCAAAGGCTGCAGCCCTAGGGGCTTAGCCTAGGTGCTGTGTAAAAACCCCCTTCGTGGCCAGTTTGAACATCATCCCTTTCTGACTATGATGATTTCTTTTGTCCTGGTCCCTCATGAAGTTGTCTTGAGACCTGTCAGTGCTGATAGGAGCCTCCTAAGTAAAGGTTAGAGTGACCTAGGTACAGGTGCAACTCTGAGGCATGTGATACCTGCAGCTTACATAATCATGAGGAAAAAAGTGTCAATGCCTAAACTTGGCTTGTGTTTCCCTGAGACATACAATTACAGGGGATATCTATGATGCCTTGATCACAAAATGCTCCCCATACTATGCTCTTGTGCTTAACACTTGCTCCCTATTTGGTTTCACTGTTTGGGAGGTTCAGAGGTAGAGCTTAATTGGATGAAGTAGGTCACTGGAGGACAGGACTTGAGAAATATGCTCCAGTCCTGGTTCTCAACCGAGTTTCAGCATTCCCTAATGCACTAAAGCATGAGGAAGCCCTTTCATGTTCCCCTGCCATGGAGTCACCCAGGCCCATGCTGTCCTTGCCACGATGGACTGTATTCTGTTAAACCGTGAGCCAAAATAAACACTCATTCTCTTAAGTTGCTCCTTGTCAGATATTTGATCTCAGTGACGAGGAAAGTAACTAGCACAGCATCATTAAATTTGGAAACATTCTATTGGGATAGAGGATGTGTCTTAAAATTTACGTTTTTGGAATTAAAGTGTATCTTAGAGTGGCATGGCTCCCAGAGACAATTTTATTTTCAAAAATAAGAAAACCTTTAAATACATGAAATCTGTATTATCTTACAAATAAATATTAAGCTTGTGATTTTTGTCAGTTAGATACTGGGCTAAGTTAAGGATGGCTTTGGTCTCCCTTTTGTGAAAGAAAATGACAGAATTTTTCTGGGGGATATTTTTCCATCTTTGCTTTGTGTTATGGAAAAGCTAGGTTTTACTTTTTGCATGAAATAAAAAGATTGAGGGTTAGGGATATAGTTCAGTGGCAGAGTGCTTGGCAAGCATGTGGAAAGTCCTAGGTTCAAAACTCTCAATGGTGTAGCCAGGATTCTAGCCATGTGCTGAGGGAGACCAAGGAGACCTGTGCTGCAGGAGCGGGTTGACTCCCCAGAGCTCCTGTGACCACACAGGGAGAAGACAGTAATGGTGCTTCTGTAATGATGTTCTTCTGGCAGACACGAGTGTTGCCAAAATGGAACTGGACACACAGGAAGGACAAGAAATAGCCTCATATAGCACATTACAAAGTAGAAAGCATTTGAAGTCAGCAGCTGGGTTGGTCCTGAAAACAAATGTGTAGTCTGAGAAAAAGAATTACTGCTGACATCAGCCGACCTCCTGGAAACTGCCTGGTGATGAGATTATCTTTTTTCTAGGACTCTCACAGCCTTTACAAGGAGATTTTCTTGCTTTGCTTTGCTTTTTTTTTTCCTACCTGATGGGACCTCCTGCTCTGTGTTAATCCATTTTCATTCAAAGATGGATGTAGCAGTTGTACTGCATTCACCCTAGTTTGAGTGAATACAGTACACCCTGAAAAGCAGAGCCTAAGACGAGGATCTGAGAACAGATGCTTTCTCTTGGAGGTAGTCTCAGGAAGCAGAATGGCAGCAAGGCAGAGAAGGGTCAAGAGCAAGAAAGAAAAAAATTGTATTATTAAACTTGCTTATATATACAGGGAGATTTATTTCAGTTCTTCCACAACCTCAGAGAACCTTCTAGAATGTCTCCTGGAATCATCTGTCTGCAAGATGGATGAGCTGGTGCCTTTATTTACAGTCTTCCTACTTCCCATGAGTTGAAAGTTTCCTCGTAGAGTTTCATCTGCCTTGTGTGTTGGACAAGCTTCTCCATGTGTCAGACATGGTTCCAGGTAAAATAACTCACAGTCAGTTAAGCCAGGAGAGAGTGGGCTTATGAGAAACTGTATCACAATTGCTGCTGAAATTGAGACATGGGCAGTGGGTCATCAGCCACAGCCCCTGTTTCCTCCAGGAGATCCAGATCTGTGAAGAGAGAAGGCATCACATTCATATGGCCATTTGACCACCAGTGTGGTTTGAGACAAGCTATCCATAGCAAGTCAGTAAGAGGACAATGACTTTCTGGACCCATAACACATGTTTCATTTTCAACAGATCTTAGAGGGCAGGATGCTCATCCTTTGTGGAATGCTCAGATATTTAAATCACTCGAACGTTCTGGTTTTACCACCTTTGTGAGTCCAAGGCTTTTGCCTTTCAAGATCCTAAGGAGCTGTGGCTTCAGAACTTCCCAGATCCTTCTCAGTAAGCTGATTTTCCTATTTTATCAACAAACCTCTGATAAACAACCATTTGATATAAGAGAGACGAGGAGATAATAGTTTGCAATGCAAATTGACTGAGTTAGAGAAAGCTATTTGGCCTAAATAGTCAATCCAACTAAAAAGTTATGATCAGCCATCAAATGCATGAATCTCCAGCCTTGAAGGTCTAACAATTATAACATAAGATCTGGACCTGATTACAGAGGAAATAAAAGGAAAGGAAAGTATGGACTCTGGGTTAGAACGCACTGTTTTTTTTTTTTTTTTTTTTTTGTGAAATGATGAAGTAAATACAAAATTTTCTGGCATGTTCAATCTTGGCTATGAGGTCTTAGGTTCCAGCTGGGGTGTTGAACAATATGCCTAATAGAAATGACTTGGGGGAAGAAAGATTTACTTTAGCTCACAGTTTCATAGCAGAGAAGGCATGGTAGCTGGTACAGTTACCTTCTATTTGCTGGAACAAACATCCAACCAGGTGCAGCTTATGGGAAGAAAGGATTTATTTCAGGCTTACAGTTTCCACGGGAAGCTTCATTACGACAGAGGAAGCTGGCTCACTTCATCATACATCCATAGCACAGAGGAAAGGAAAACAGCCAGAGGTGAAGCTGGCTCAGAACACACCTTAGTGCTGGAGTCAAGGTCTGCCCCCAAGTGGCACACCTCCAGCAGGGCTCTGCCTGCTGGGGACTTAAGCAGGAAGTCTAATCTTAATTAAACAACACCTGAGGTGATAGGACATTTATATTCAAAACTACAGTAGTAACATTCAGGGTAGTCACAGCATGAGACCGCTTGCTCGTATCTCAGGGCAAGCTAATATCCTAGGAAACAGAGATCTCACTACAAATCAGGGCTGGGCTATCACCCATATTTCCCTCCTTTCAAAAACCCATTGCCTCCAGTGAGGTCCTACCTCCTAAATGTTTCAAAACAGTACCCCTAGCTTAGGACCAGAGTTCAAGCACATGAACTTGAGGGGGACATTTCACATTCAAACCATAATAGTTAGGAAGTTCTCTGTGTATACACAAACATATTTGCCCCTTCTGAGAGTTCCCTTCATTCAGCATAAACAACCCATTTTAGCCTGAACCTCTTACCTAATAGTTTCTCTTACCTGTGAGCTGTACAGCCTGCTATTAAAGTACTTAAGTTAAATGGCTAATGAGTTTGCTCCAACACAAACTGGCACATAGCAGGTACTCATTACCAGTCCCTTGGCAGAATGAATGCAAGAATGGGTGGATAAACATGAATATGAGCCTCTCTTTATAAATCTAACATCAGCCCCTCAGATACGAGACTTACTCAAAGTCACAACGTCAATGTAGCTGAGGATTGGAGCTATATTCCTGTGTCTAATGTGTTTTCAATCTTTAAAAGTGTGCTCCCTTCTCACAGACATGGCTAATTGAATGGGTATCTCCAGAGATGATCAAAAGGTGACTCCAATGGCACATAATTAAGAGTGGCAGTAGTGCTGCGTGGGGCTGTCTGGACTTTCTATGTTCCTTAAGCCATATCATGTGCAGTTCCAGAATCACAGTTTATGTAAAACCTTTATCCAAAATTTTGTCTTGTTGATTTCTTCCCAGTAACAGCCCCATAATATAGTAGGATAAGAATTTATCAGGTTTAGATGCAGACAGTGGGTGATTTCCTACTTATACTTCCTCTTACACATTCACCATGGTGTACTATCCTATGGACTCAGGGGCCAACTTTGGAGGATCCAGGGTATTTAACACACAGTTGACACCAAGTGACATTGACATGACAGAGCTCACATTCTTTTGCTATTTCAGCTAAATGAAACAAGATGAGCCTCTCCCCTGATACAAACTGTATGGTAGCATTTTAAATGTATAAAAGTAGAAAGTAGTAGTAGAAAAGAGTAGAAAGAAGGAAATTAAAGATGTTCCCCCAAATACAGCAATTGTGAGTGATCCTAATGTCCTATTTGAATTATAAGGTACTAATGTCCAAGCTAATGGTGTCACTGACATGGGACATTCAGCCAGGATATGATTATTTGGGAAAAGATTTTCTACAGAAGCTTGGGAGACAGGAGGTGAGGTCCGGGAGCTGAGATAGTGAGTCTGGGGTATGAAACATCTATGGAAAATGGGAAAATGTTGAAGGAGATTGATACTAGGACTACTGAGGCATTAGATCCAGATGAAGCTAGCAAGGATTATTGTCTTTGACTACGTAGAATGATACTACTCAGTCTAGGGGCAATGATATCAAGTGTCCTTCCCTTGTGAGTGCTTGATTAAATATTACCTCTTTGGAAAAAATTTTTCCTGATCGTGTTTCTCAAACTGGGTAACCTTGTATCATTGCACGTGTGTGTGCCTGTGATCGTGTGTGTAGTTGTATTTCTTCCATTCTTAGTATTTTTCACAGTATTTAACTGTGAAATGTTGTCTCATCTCTTACTTCCTGCCCATCTACCATTTCCATTGATTTTTTCCACTGAGTCCTTCTCACTTAGCTTAGTGCCTGGCACATAATCAGGGTCCCATAAAGAGGTATTGCATTAAGAAGTGAATTTCTAATTGAATAGCTGTTAGACCATAAATGTCCAATAATTTTTGCAATGCCTGATGGCTGGGTTCCAGGGGTTAATAAGAAGAATGGCAGAGGATGAAGTTTCAATGTTTCTCTCTGAGCAATGGGAAACAAGGCAGTGACCCTTATAATAACTAAGATAGCCATGCTTACTGCCATGAGACAAGTAGATTAGAACAGCTGTATGTGTAGCATAGAGGGGTTCTTCTTAATAAATCTTGTATAACAAGCTAGCCCAAAGTTAGAGTCATAAAGCAATGACCATTCTATTTGGCCGTGTTTCTGTGGGTCGAGGATTCCAGATGGTTTTCAGCCATGTCTTTTACTCAGCTGTTTTCATCTGGTAACTTGTTCAGGCTGGAAAACCTAAGAAAAAATCATACATACACCTGGCACTGTGGTGATTATTATTTTTTTCTTTAATTGACAACTTCCATGATTGTCAACAATATCCCATGGTAATACCCCACATACTTTCCCCTTTCAAACTCCATTCTACATCATATCCCCTCCCTCCTCAGTCAGTCTCTCTTTTATTTTGATGTCATGATCTATTCCTTCTATTATGATGGTCTTATATAGGTAGTGTTGGGCACTATGAGGTCATGGATATCAAGGCCATTTTGTGTCTGGAGGAGCACATTGTAAGGAGTCCTACCCTTCCTTTGGCTCTTACATTCTTTTTCCCACCTCTTCTGTAATGGACCCTGAGCCTTGGAAGATGTGATAGAGATATTTCAGTGCTGACCACTCCTTTGTCACTTCTACTCAGCACCATGGTGCCTTCTGAGTCATTCCAAGGTCATTGCCATCTGAAAAGAGAAGCTTCTCTAACCAAAAGAGAGAGTAGCATTAATATATGGATATGAACATTAAGAGAAGTACTTACTGGGAAGTTTAGTGAGCACAGTACATACATTTAGCCAGACAGCAGCAGACATTACACCTCTAGAGCTCATGACTAACCCTGTTGTAGGTTTTCAGTATCAAGGAAGTATTCCCTCCCATGGAGCAGGCTTCTAGTCAAATTAGAGGGCAGTTGTTTTCCCCCATAACAGACATGCTACTATTGCACTCGTTGGCTTATTTGGCCTGCCTGGCCAAATATAAGGCTTGCAGTGTCCACTGTTGAGTATATTTACCAGTGATTTCTCTCCTTCCCATTGAACTGCATGCAGTGTGGCTTTTTCCAGCTTTCTGTCAGCTGGTCTACATGGAGGAGGTTTTTAGCTAACCGCCACCAGTATTTCTCAGTGACCTTGCAGCCCAAGTATGTGGAGTCCTCAGCAATAGGATCTTACCATCTATTCCTGGGGGGAAACCAAGGGCCTCGGCAATGACCTGTAATGTTTTGAGAGCATCAGGGACCTCCCTGGCCAATAACTCACTGGAAGGTATCCCATCCCTGGCACTGAAAAATTTCTAGTAATAATCTATGGTTCCTGTGTGTTCCATTGTCTAAAAAAAGGTTTCCATATGACTTATTTCTATCCTCTTAGATTTTGATTCGCCCTCCCTCCACCTTTCTTTTATTCAATCTCTTCCCCTGACCTCACTTAGGCCTTTTCACCCCCATTAATCTGTTCTTCTACTTACATATATACAATGCCATCCTATTAAGTGGCCTCTTGCATATGCTTTCTTGAACTGGTTTGCAGCAAGTCATGTCTTTCAGGATGGTTAGCTTCTAAAGGGCATGATTAGAGCTCCCTTTGAAGAGATGCTAGAGTTCTCTTAAAAGCCCTCGAGGCTGCACGGAAGCACTCCCACTGCATTCTGTGGGTTAAAACAGCACCGGCTTATTCCACATTCGTGAGGCAGAAAAGTAGACTACCTGTCTTGGTTGGAAGGTTAGTTAAGCAGTAGCAGCTGGCCGGCCAGGCATGGTGGTGCATGTCTTTAATCCCAGCACTAAGGAGCCAGAGGTAGGAGGATCACCTTGAGTTCGAGGACACCCTGAGAAAACATAGTGAATTCCAAGTTAGCCTGGGCCAGAGTGAGACCCTACCTCGAAAAAAATAAAATAAAATAAAATAAAAAAAGAATTAGCAGCCATTTTAAACCCAAACATTCCAAGAAAAGACCAGTTAGAAGGTTGTTTCTATAGACTCCACATGTGACTATAACACTGAAAGTGTGAGAAGGGGAGGTGAGGAGATGGGTTGGGTTTATAATTGGCAGGAAGCTTGACATATTGATTAGGATTGTCTTAGAGCCACTGGACAAGAGAGAACATATTTGTTTCAATTTGTTTCCCATTACTCTGTGGAAAAATTATCACCAATTTTATAGCTTAAACTATACAAAGTTATTCTCTTCCGATTTTAATTATCAAAAGTTCAAAATGAGTCCTATAGCTAAAGCCAAGTTCCCAGAGGGCTGATTCCTTCTGGAGGGGATAGGAGAATCTGTTACTTGCCTCTTCTAGCTTCTCAGGGCTCAGGCTTATACCCCTTCTTCCATCTTCCAAGATCACGTATAGAGTCACTTTGGTGGGAAGAGTCCTTGAAACAGTGGAGAAGTTGAGAAGAAGCAAGCTGAAAGGACAGAATCAAAATTTTATCATGCTAAGAATGAAAAATTTGTAAGATGTCATAAAAAATCAAATTATGACTGACATGTGAGTCAGAAACATGAGTCTTGAATTTAATATTATAAATATATACTTCAGATTATCAATGCAAAGTTACATAAGGATTGTTGAGGTCCTTTAAGAAGAAAACGTGCTCCAGGGTTATGTGATAGAAATTTATGCCATATGCATGCATCAAAATTTCCTGGTAGCCACATTTAAAAAGTAAAAAAATAAATAAGATAATTAATTTTAGTAACAGCACAGGCTGGCCATATTTCTATTGCTTGATGTCAACATATGGTTCATGGCGATAAAGGGGACAGTGAAGCTCAAAAGAGAGATCCCTTAGGAATCCCAGCATTAGAGGATGGGAGTCAGAAAAGGAAAAGTAGTTATAAATACGAAGTTCAATGCTAGTGTGAAGATACGAAGGCTGGGTGGGGTGACTGGGGTCTTCCATAGAAGCCATGAGGAAGAGGACAATATGAAGATCCTGATTCTTTGAATACCTTGACCTCACTGCATTCCATTCTTTTGGGGTGGTGAAAGGGAGGTTATGGCAGCAATAGAGCTGGGAATCTTCCACTCATGAAGCCTTAGACCATGTCACATTACCATGCTGACAAATGGCTTTGGTATCTAAAAATAACAATCTTGGCTGTCTTTACCTGAGAAGAACTGCAATTTGGTTGCAATCCAGGTATGAAACAACCATCTCCTCTCCTATCTGTTAGTATAAAGCTTGTCTTCTGTAAAATGTCTTCAGTATCAGAGCTATAAAATAAAATACTCTCAGATTATATTGTGATTTCATGTCTACAACTCATAAGACAGTGGCAGCTTAAAGGTCCTCCTAAAACTAGATATGAAATTTGAATTTGGCATGTGTATGTAGTTTCCAAAGTGCTTTGGCTTTTTCTCAGCTACATGATAATGCTGAGTTTTTCTCAACAAGTGCATGGACTATGGGACAACAAATTTTCCCAACATGCAAGGGTCTCTGGGATTTCTGAAGTAGGAGATTTTCAGGTAAAACTGGGCCCTAGCTAGATGTCTTGGCATTCCTGGGACTAAGAAAATTCCCAAGATATAGGATTTCAATGCTAATTCCAGGAGAAGCGTTGAGCACATAGCAACAAACTGGTCACCCAACTGAGCTAGGAAGCCTAGTCACCAAGGACCTCCTGAAAGTGTCAACCCTAAAAAAGAACTGCCTTTTTAGGCTGATAACTCACCAAAGGGATTATAAATCTCAATGCCAATTTATTCATTTGCAAAGAGAAATGTGTGTGACCAGGACTAGAAATATTTGAGTCCATATGATCAGCACTTTCTTCTCCTACATGAAGCCAATCTATTAATTTACAAAGAGAAATGACTATCACATGCACTGAGACACACAAAGTCCAAGTGATCAGCAAGTTCTCTCTCAGCGTGAAGTCATTCTGCTAATTTACAAAGAGGAATTACTATGGCAGAGACTGGGATGCTCAGAGTCCCCATGGACAGCACATTTTGTGCCTCTCCTCCACCCTTTGTGGAAGGCCAAATCCCAGCCAGAAGCCACTCCTCAAGTAGCATGTGAGGCGTGGGGGGAAGGTTTGAAGGTGTGCTGTGCAAGCCTGCCCATCTAACTTTGCCTGATGGGCTGACTTTCTTTGCCACTAAATGCTCTTACTGCTTCCAGGATGGGTCTTGCCAATCTTACCTCCACCAGGCATCTTTTTATTTTACTTTATTGGTGACTTACTTCTGAGGATATCCAACCCTTAGGTGTGCTAACACCTTAAAATAGGTAGGCAAGTTTTATCTCCTCTTTGTTACACTTACCTTTATTCCAGCATGTTGAGAAGCCTCCATCCCCTACATGCCTAATGTTAAGACAACACATAATGTTCCCCAGTACTGTAAGGATGGCACTGAAAGCAGTGGTTAAGGGCAGAGGCTTGGAACTGAGACAAACCACTATCTTCTTGTCAACTACCAACGAGAATGCAGACAAGACATTATATCCCCTAAAGCCTTAGTTTCTATACCTGTTACATAGGAGCCTTCCAAATTCAGTTCTTACAAGTATGAAATGAAACCAAACATATAATGGGAGTAACATGGTATTTGAGAAAATTTGACGTTTAGTAGATAATAGAGGAAATTTAGGCATTAATAAGAAAATGATCGTAACTGGACTTCATCATGTTAAGAGAAATAAGCCAGAATAAGAGAGATTAATGTTTCATTTCATATGTAGAGCCTAGAATTAAAATTAAATGTGTGTGTGCGTATAAAAAAGAACACTAATGATTTGCATCTCCACTTTAAAGATACTGAGGTTTATGGATGGAACTGACTGAGGACATTTAAAGCTGTTAAGTGGAGCCTCTCAGGACAGGAACTTCAGAGACTGGTCTCATCAGGGGCACACTGCTCTGTCATACTGTGACATCTGTGAGTGTGGGCTCAGTCAGCCAGGAACATGAAGCAGGTCCACAGTAGGATTCTCACACTGCGGCTCCTCTGGACTGCAGCTAGCGTTTTAGGATACTTGGACTTGGTCGTCTGGACCCCCTGGCAATTGTCCTGATCAACAGTGAGCCATTGCCACCACCCACAGAGTCTGGCACCACGGTGATCATCTGTAATGGTATTTTTGCAATTTGCTTATTGCTCTGCTACTTGAACCAGGCAGGCAATTGGCAGAGGAAGGTTTGGAGGGAGTGTCATCCCTTCATCATTTGTGGATAGTTCCAGGTTGCAGGCTCACCAAATGCAAGGGCTATGTCCATCCTGCCATATTTCCCTGCCTTAGTCTTTCCCACACCCTGAATCTTCCACCTTTCCCCAGTGTGTAAACTTTCAAAAGGAAATATGTTTGCATCATGACACATGAGCGCCACCAACTGGTAAGAATGTATTCACTACAAAGAATTGGGTTGGACCCAAAGCCATCCATTTCAGAAGCTTCATGGCTCAGTGTCTGCCTACTGAAGTCTCAGGAGCGGTAACTTTTTAAGTGAAGTAGGATTACATAATATCAGTTGAATGTTCTTAAATTATCCTGCCAGTTGTCAACATGATTGCATAATTATACATCTTGAATTATTTATGTCCCTGTGTATCTTCAACTAGGAGTGTTATCAGAATCACCATTCAGATAAGGCCAGCAGTACTTACTAGGGTTCTCACACTAGCTCAAGTCACATATGTGACTGTCTATCATAATTGTAATGCTTACAATGAGTTTAGACTCTAGATTGATAAATACAGTTCGTAATCATGATCGTACCATTTTGGCAACACTATTTTTGTTTTGAGACTGTCCTCTAGGCAGCCTGGGGAGAGGCTCAGTCAATAGAGTGCTTATTGTTCAAGTAAGGGACCTGAGTTTAAATTTCAAGCACCCACGTAAAATGCTAGGCATAGCGGCACAGGCCTGTTATCCCAGCACTGGGGATGTGTAGACAAAAGTATCCCTAGGACTCGTTGGCTAGACAAAGCCTAATCAGTGAGCTCCAGTTCAGTGAGAGACCCAGTCTAAAATATAAGGTGTAGAAAGATAGAAGAAAATCACCCAACATCAACATCTGTCCTCCACACATGCTTAAACATGTTCATGCACACCTGCTCTTATATGTGAACCCATACATACACAAAACTATATGCACTGACACATGAACACCACACACACAATTTCCTATAGAGGAAGCATCAATTATGCTTCAGCATTATTTACTATATATTTTGAAGGAAAGAAACTGAGCTTGAAGAGGTTAAGTCACTAATCAAAGTCAGGTACCTAGAAACTGTAGATTTCAACCTGGAAAAGTCTGACATCAGAACCTCACCCACTTGATTACACTGTCTTTCAGTGAGGCTATTGCTGCTTTCTCCAGCTTGGATGGCCTGCCTTTTCCTGACATTGGGCCATCCTCACCCTTATCAGTTCTTCCCACCAGGTCTAATGTTAACCCCAGTTAATTCAGACAGGGCCTGATCCATGCATCTCATGGACCGTGCTGCTAATACCCTAAGTTCTGTCTGCCACATAGGCAAGAGGCAAGAGGCAAGAGGCAAGCAGCAAGCAGTTATCTTTTAGAGAAAACAAAACTTTATACTAAATGTTGATTCTCAACACCTCTCTTGAGATGCAGGCACAAATATGCAGTTTGTGATTGCTACAGACAAGATAAGGAAATTAAAGAAAAAGAAAACAAATGGGCCCATGCCACTTGGAAAATTCCCCCAAAATTTTGAGGGCAATTTCAATTTTTTCCCCAAGGAACTTGATAGTTCTTTAGATAGAAAAATTATTTTCATTTAAAATATCACACTGGCAGTCCTATAATCCTCTTGCTTCTTGGCATGCTTATTAAGAAATTTTGTTCTCACAGCAAAAAAAAAAAAAAAAAAAATCTCAGCTTTCTTAGCTTTTGGAAATCTATAAAATCATTAACTATCCTTTGAAAATATGTTATTGGAAATATATGAGGTTCTTATCTCTGTATCTAAATATCTTTACATGAGCCAGGATGACCTTGATACTGACAGTTTGAGAATGTTGGATACTTTTGATGATGACCTTTGATGACCCTTCCAAATATAAGTAACAATGAGTTCATGAACTAGGATTAATAGTACAAAAAGACATGTTGAATTTTCCCTTTATCTTCTTTTGTTCTTAAAGAATAGCTTGATGTATATTGATTTTATTTCATACAGAAATGAGGGTTTCACTGTTGACATTTTTATGACCTGAAGTTTCCATTCTTTTTAACAGCCTTGATGCAATATTAAAAAAAAAAACACATTATCATGGCTGTAAATACTGTTTTTTTTTTTAAAAAAAGGTTGTTTCAGCAAAGCAAATATGACTTATATAATCCTCTTCGTCCACAAAGGTCTTGGTAGTGACTTCAGGAGGAGGAATGTCAGCAGGACTTGACAAAGATGAGCCCCCCCCACCCAAGATGATGCTTGACTCACAAATGCGTGAAAGGCAGAGAATGGCCAAGCTGTTTGTTTTTATCTGTGAAAGTCTGAGCCATAGATAAAAATTCAAGTTTAAAAGCCTACTTTAGCAAGGGTTTTGTCTTGGGCAATAATAGCTGCATCAGGGTAGGTTATGTCATGCTGCTATAATAAATAGCTACGTAAGTATTTAATGACTAACAAGAGACATTTATTTCTTATGGTACATAACTGAAATAGATTAGAAAGGAGTTGTGCACCACACAATCTTCCATGTTAGGTCATGAGTGTAACATCTCAGTTTTGTTTTGTTAAGATATTTATTGATTTATTCATTCATTCATTTGAGAGAGAGTGAGAGAGAGAAAGAGGCATGGAGAAAGAGAGAGAGTGAAAGTGAGAGTTAAAAAGAATGGGTACACTAGGGCTTCTAGCCACTACAAATGAACTTCAGACACATATGCAACAATGTGCAAAGGGCTTTACATGGGTACCGGGAAATTGAACTCAGGTCCTTAGGCTTTGTAGGCAAATGCCTTAAATGCTGAGCTATCTCACTAGCCCTCAGATTTGTTTTCTATTTAGAGACAGGGTAGTCTTGAACTTGAAGGATTGCATCAGCTCTCCAGATGCTGAGATTATAAGTATTAACCACTGGTCCTAGTGAATTATCTTAATGTGATGTACTGGTTTTGTCCATGGTAAAAAAAAAAGAGAACATCCCAGATTTCACCTTACACTAAATATATTGTTTCAGGGCTGGCAAGATGGTTTAGCAGTTAAGGCATTTGCCTGGAGATAGAAACTAGGGAGGACATCAGGGATGAGGCTAAGTAATTTTCCCAAAGATACTCCCTACTTGTTAAGAGCCACACTGAACTACTGCACTGCTGCTTTCCACCAGCTTCGCCCAGCTGTGGCCAAAGCACCCAGCCATTTGCACTGGGAGGCTGGAGGCAAGCATTGTCTGCCCTCACTGTTGCAGGAACACTCCTGCAAGAGCCGGGAGGCATGCTTACTTCAGGCACTGCAGGCACTCTCCCCATGCTATTGGGAAACTAATAATTTATGAGGTTTTCTTTCATGTTTAAGCATGTCAGGCCAAAGAGTCATTGTTTCAAGTCATGAAGATAGAAAAGTGGTGTGACATGAGGAGAATACTGAGGAAATTTGACCATGCTATATGTTTGAAAAATCTAAAAAATATGTGCCCTATACTAGTACATATGTATCCAATTTGAAATAACTATGTCTGAGAGAATGATGAGACTGATTATATGTATGAGGATTATGTGTAGCTCATGTATGCATAGATTATAAAGTAAATACATTGTATTGATACAGTCCATTTTGTATCTATATACCTGTCTATTCATCTGCCCAATCCAGTGTTTGGTAGACATTTAAGCCACATGTGCAATTTTAAATTTGATGTTGGCATTTGAAAAATTAAACAAAAATGTATGAATTAATTTATTAATATATTTCACTTAGCCTTATATAAGCAAATATTATCACTCTTAGATATATTCAACTTCTTTTAGTGCTAAGTTTTGGATGCTAAGTGCTAAGTTTTATATGTAGAACACATTTCAATTTGGACACTTACATTGCCTTGAAAATTCTTGATCTGTATTCACTGTTCATAATATAGACAGCTGATAAAAGACTCACATGACCAAGGTGTTCCAAAGATATCTTAAATAGTTGAATGGGCCCATTGACAATGGCTTAACTGATGATGCATTGATGCATAGTACTATGAGTAATGGGTGAGGAACCCAATTAGGTTCTCTTGGAAGATCCTTTTTCCTAGAGAAAATCCACAGAAGTTCTCCCCAGAAACAGCTAAGAAGAATTTCCTGTTGGGAGCACAGGTGTGTATGTGTGCCTGTGTCAATGGGACTACAAGTCTAGAGTCCCCATGCCTACATCCTTCACATACATTTTCTTTTACCAGCTGTATGACCTTGCGCCACTTTACTTAGGTGTCCTGGGCCCCATTTGTGAAGCAAGTGTTGTAGATGTGTATCTACTGTACCTTATTCACTGACAGAGAGCAAAAGCCTGGACCTCACCCTGGGTTTACTGACTCAAAATCATTATTTTAACAAACTCTCATAGGTTGGAGCTAAGTTGTAGAAAGATGACTACCCTAGAAAATGTTGAAAAGTTCCCTGGGCTCTAAAATTTTCTTTATAAAATGTACCCATTAGTCTGAAATGCAGATATTTCAAGATATCATGACCTTTCCTGGAGTAGTTTCCTTTCCTAGGATCTGAAAGGACTGTTTCAGTGTTGAGTGCCCAAATGTTCCATGTGCTAACATTGGGTCC
Organism: Dipus sagitta; assembly: GCA_036346955.1. Classification (NCBI taxonomy): domain Eukaryota; kingdom Metazoa; phylum Chordata; class Mammalia; order Rodentia; family Dipodidae; genus Dipus; species Dipus sagitta. Next base: position 260,413,509 of record CM070770.1, on the reverse strand, counting down.
AGGGAGCAAACAGCGCATCAGTCCCTTACAACCTGCAAAGTCCTGTTACTATCCCCAATTAGATATGAGGAAGCTGTGGCTGAGAGCAACTGAGGTTCTCAGGCAGCTTTGTACATTGATTGTGAAGCTTGAGTTTGTGTCCTGCTACTCTGGTTTGGGAACTTGTATTGTCAGTGTGTAAGTAAGAAATAGCTTATGGCAGACCCAACTATGGTGTGTGTGTGTGTGTGTGTGTGTGTGTGTGTGTGTGTGTGCAATCTTTCTTAATTATCACAACTCTTCCCTTTTACATTAATGTTTGTACCTTGACCTTCTTTATATAATTAACTAGGCACTATTTAAATGCTCATCACAGAAGTTGGGCAGACAATCACACTCATGGTGATGAACATTCTCAACATCTTTCTCCCTGTTTGCCCTCCTTAAAGTTTACTGGGGACACCCCAGCTCCATTGAAAGAAACCACTTTCTGAGTCTTCTAATTTAGAGTTTGTTGATGCAGAGAATAATATATTGATCTTGGACAAGCAGAGAAAAAATGGGACCTGCCTGGTTACAATAGGACCTTATATAGTTACTTTGCCATCCTAGTTCTGCACAATAGCCTTAAGATGTTGTGGTATAGTTATATAGTTAGTATAATAGGCTTAGTGTAACATAAGATGATACTGCATAATATGTGTTCTATAGTAATGTGTGTATAGTACTTAGTAGTGTGTGTATAATAATGCTCTATGACTTTTCTTGAGGAAAGTGTGAAAAACCTATGAACTCCAGACAGGGCACAGAAAGCAGAAGTCCATCTTTGCATGAACCAGTGAGTGTACTGGGGTCAATTATAGGGTTATGAAAAAATGGTTACTTACAATAGCATGAGTAACTCAAAGGTAGCTGTATAATCAAAAAAGCCCACCCTAGGGTGGGTGATAGGACTCATAAGTCCCATACCCAACTCAGAGACAATTCTATCAGAGTCTCCTCTCCACTAGCAATTGCATCCTACTTATATAATCATGGAAAGCAGCCTTGTGAGTCTTGTAATACCGGAGCTCTGTGAGCCTTGTAAGTTTCTTGACATCCTGAGCCTTATGAGCCTTCCTCCTGCCCCTAAGAATGAATATTTCAATTTTTAGGAATTAGTTAACTAATTTCTATGTGTGGGAGTCTGCAGAGCCCTCCTTCACCACCATTACCTTCCCTGGTCTTGATATTAGCTGCAGAACTGCTAATAACCTCATATACAAGTGAAGAAAGTACATCTAACAGCTTACATGAGTTTGTGATGACTAAAGTCAACATTTACACTGAGATCTGCCAATTCTACACATACATGCACTGCCTGAAAAGCACTCAGGGGAAATTAGAGCTCATGAAGCATCTGCTGGTGTCCTGCCTTGCTGCCCTCCTCCTCAAGATTCATTTACAGCTCCCAGCATGGCAGTCTGTGCCCCTTAGATGATAGCTTGCCACACCAGAAATTCTCACCTATGGGGCATATGATCTATGGACGAACTGTTCAGCATCACATCCCCTAGTTGAAAATACCAGGATATTTTCCATGCTGTCTTTCAGAGGGTCAGGGTTGGAACTGAGCAAAAGTGGCGCACCCTGGGAACCTACTCTCATTAATAGACCCTTTCTTGGCTTTTCTCATTCCATCTTACTTCTCCACTCCTTTGTGCTTCCTGGCATCACCTCTCAAATAAAAGAAGCTTTTAGCTCCATCCCTATTTCAAGATCTTTGAGCAGCTCCAAGTAGAGAGACACTAAGTGGCCCTATGAAAATCAACTTGTGGCAATGCCATTCCCAGGGTTTACCTCTTAAGAGTGCCCTCTTGGCTGGAATTAAATGTAGCATGCCAGCTTGACTCATTCTCGACTGTGTTCACTGGCTTGCCCTTGAGGTGCAGCACAATGTCCTTGAGCTGGTTTAGTCCAGGACAGGCTGCTGCTATTGCTGTGTATTCAAAGAAAACACATTTGTGGGTGCTGCACATTGCAGAGGTATGTGCCTTGCTACATGGGATGCACTCTCAAATGTTCTGATCTCTGTTATCTTTGAAGTTCTGTGCAAGGCAGACTTCAGCACTGGGTATCTATTGAATTACACAGGCCACCCCTGAAAAATGATGACAAGAAAATGCTATTATTTTGGATTTTCTGAGTTTTCCAATAGAGGCACATCAATCTTTCTTGGAAAAGGCTCGCTGTTTTCCTTCGTGACCAGATTCCCCTAAGCTTTTGAAAAAGCTACAGATTCACTGGGCTGGGGATCTAGCTCAGTTGGTAGAGTGCTTGCCCAGCATGTACAAAGTACTGGGTTTAATCCCTAGCACTGGAGAAAATATAATACAAAATTTATTCTGTAGATAAAGTATATGTATTATAGGACAAGCCAGCTAAAGCACTTTGATATCAAACATATTATTGGCAGAATTGCTGCAGAAGTCCCCTGCACACAAATGAGAACTAGCTTGTACCTGTAATGACAGGATCAGCTTTGTGACAAACACCAAGCCATAAAAGAGAGGAAAAAATAATGAATTCTGTTCAGGAATGTATGCAAAGTAGCATAAAGTTAAAAATGTCAAAGCCAGGATTCTGGTCTGCTCAAGCCAGACACATCCTGCCTCATCTCATGAACATAAAACTGGAAGGTGCAAAGGAGCGAAAAAGAAAAATGTAAGAACTGTGATAGACCAAATGGTCCTTTTGGACATAGAAGTCAACATGATGGAATGATGGCACTGCCAGGCTTTTTCAGCCCTCTGGCATAAAGAACTTTTGAAAATTATTTGATAATATCCCAAAAAGAAAATTATATCACCACATTTTACAAATGTTTCATATAAGTCCAGGAAATGACTAAAGCATTTACCCTGACTTCTATATATAGCGAGGAATTGGGTGGGGACCTGATGTCTTCTTTTGTGCATTAAAAGCTTATTGTTAGAGTGTGGATGTGACTTGTATTTTCTGTGTTCTTAGCCATACACAGACCTATTCACAACTTCAGGGAAGCCACCTGGCCATTTCATAAAGGAGTTTCTAGCTGGGCATGGTGGTATATGCCTATGGTCACGGCAGTCATGAGATTGAGGCAGGAGAATCACAAATTATAGGCCAGCCTGAGCTACATAGGGAGTTCTCAATCAACCAGGGCTGCCTAGCGGAGCCTGTCTCAGAAAACAAAAAACAAAACAATAGGGCTGGAGAGATGGCTTAGCAGTTAAGCGCTTGCCTGTGAATTTCGAGGCTCGATTCCCCAGGACCACGTTAGCCAGATGCACAAGGGGGCACACGCGTCTGGAGTTCGTTTGCAGTGGCTGGAGGCCATGCCATGCCCATTCTCTCTCTCTCTCTCTCTGCCTCTTTCTCTCTCTGTCTGTTGCTCTCAAATAAATAAATAAAAGTTATAATAATTAAAAAAACAATAAAAAGGTTTATAAACCATCTTGTTTCTTGTGTCTAGTCTAAGAAATGCATGCCTATATATTCATAGTGGAAAACATTTTCCTCCAAACATTGTGTAATTTTAAAATGTACATTTAGACTTAAATTTTCATCTATTTTGACTTCATTTTTATGAATGATGCATTCTAGAAGTTGTGTTTCATTTTATTCTCCTTATGGATCCAGTTTTTGGGACACTGTTAATTTAAAAAGGAATACTTACCATTTTCTTCATTGAATTAACTTGGAGCCTTTATCAAGAGTCAATTGACCAAATACTGTGAGTCTGGTTCTGAGGTGTGTGCCCTGCTCTTGGGAGCTCTTGACTGTCCCAATGATGTTTTTATGATGGCTGTTTTTCAAAAGTGCTAGAGCAAGGGTAGGTCTTCCAAATTTGTTCTTTCTCAGGATTGTTTGGAAATTCTTTGCATTCTCATATAACATGTAAAAATAGCCTGCCTGTCCCTACAGAGAGCCTAGTGGCTTTATGATAGGGATTGTGAAAGTCTGTAGAACATTTTGTAGAGAATTAACATGTTAATAATATTGAGGTCGTGAACATATTAGACCTTACTATTTGTTTAACTTCTCTTTAATTTCCTTCAACCTAGTTTTAGTTATTAACATGACATTCCTGAATATCTTTTGTCACATTTATTTCTAAAGAACTTTATATTTTTGACACTTTTATAATTGAATTGAATCTAGAAATATTCTTCAAAATATGTACTGTTATGATATAGAAATAATTGATTCTTGAGGGCAAGTTGTCACATTGCTAAATTTGCTCATTTGTTCTCATAGTTTTTTTAAATGTGACTTAGGATTTTCAACTTAAACAACTATGTCAACATATAAATAAAGACAGTTTTCATCTTTCTTTGTCATACTGATATGTTTCATTTATTTTGCCTACAGTGTAATGTTGAATAGATGTGATGAGTGAACACCTTTGCCTTTTTTTCTGAGATAGGAGGGAAATTTTTCAATATTTCACTACAAAAATATAGTGTGACCTGTGGATATTGCATATATATCTATCATAGTGAGGCAGTTTCTTTTATTCTCAGTGGTTATTGACTCTTTTTATAAAAAATGGGTATTATGCCAATTTTCAGCATTCATTGGAATGATCATAGATTTTTTTACCCCTTATTTTGTTTAAAAAGCAGAAATTGTTGATGAAAATTCAAGTGTTAAACTAGCTTTATGTTCCTGGGATAAAGCCCAACTGGTCATGCTACATTGTACATATTGATGAATTCAAATTGTTAATATCTTTTTTTCAAATTTTTGTTAACAACTTCCATGATTATAAAAAATACCCCATGGTAATACCCTCCCTCCCCCCCAACTTTCCCCTTTGAAACTCCATTCTCCATCATATCCCCTCCTTATCTCAATCAGTCTCTCTTTTATTTTGATGTCATGATCTTTTCTTCCTCTTATGATGGTCTTGTGTAGGTAATATCAGGCACTATGAGGTCATGGATATCCAGGCCATTTTGTGTCTGGGGGAGCACATTGTAAGGAATATCTTATTATGGATTTTGTATTGTGATTAGAGGCATTGTTCACTATTGCACTTGTCATAGTGTTTGTCAGGTGTCAGTATCAGTGTTATCAGTGGCCTCATAAACAAACATGAGTCATCCTGTCTCCTCTGCCTTAAGTGTCTGATAAATCTGAACTGTGATGCAGATAGAGATTTGATCTGCAAATCTGGAGCTTTCTTTTGTGGGGAGGTTTGTATATTTGTTTTAGCAAATTTAATTTCTTTAGAGATAGGATTATTATGCCTACTGTTTCACATGATTATTTTGTTAAAATTTAATTTTAAGGAGTTTTTCATTTAAACTATCACATTCATTGGCACAAATGGTTTATTAGTTTATATTCATACTATTTTAACACAAGATCTATAAAAGTAGCCTATATTTTATTTCAGAATTATGAATGATATTAACAAATATGCTGGTAATTTTGATCAGTCACTGCTAGATGTTCATTGAACTTGTGGATTGTTTTCAATTTTCTGTATAAAAAAACAGCTTTTAGTTTTGTGTTCTCTATTGTCTATTTTCTAGGATGTTGGCTTCTTCTAATATCTTTATTATTTACTTTATTCTACTTATTATAGTTTGTTCTATTCTTTTTCTAGCTTCCTAAGATGGAGCCTGGAGTCACTTTTTTAAAAAAATATTTATTTATGAAAAAGAGAGAGAGAGAATAGGCATGTCAGGGCCTCCAGCCACTACAAATGAACTCCAGATCTATGTGCCACCATGTTCGTCTGACTTACATGGGAACTGGGAAATCTACTCTGGGTCCTTAGGCTTTGTAGTCAAACACCTTAGTTGCTAAGCTGTCTCTCCAACCCCATGGACTCTCTTTTCCCCCTCTCTTCTTTCCCTATATAAGCAATATAAACTTGCTTGTAATCACTCCTTCAGTTGTAAAGCATAAATGTCATATAAATCTCAATTTGAAGTATTTTTTTTACTTTTTTAATAATTTTTTATTTGACCTATGGATTATTTATGGTGTTTAGCGGAGTTTTCCTACAACTGATCTAATTTAATTGTATAATGATTAAGGAACAGAATATGTATGATTTTCATATATTTTAATTAACCAAGACTTATTTTATGATACATAATATGTAAGTTTGTTGAGCCTACATGTGGTTTGTTTCATATTATACCACTTTGCATTTGATAAGCTTTTGAATCTAAAAATGTATGTCTTTCAACAACTCTGAGCCATTTTCATTCATTATTCTTTCAAAATCTTTCTACTCCTGTCTCTATGAATGATATTAACAAATATGCTAAAATTTTCGATTTTGTCCTTAGAAGTCTATGAAAAGCTGTGTTCATGTTTTTTTCTATTAAATTAGTTTTTGTTAGTTTGTTTTCATATTGTCTTCTTTTGTTTGCATTTTGTGGCTAAGACCAGCCAGTGCTCTTTGCATCATCTGGTATCCTCTTTGATTTCTTTTTGCAGTATTTTGAAGTTTTCATTGTAGATATATATATATATATATATATATATATATATATATATATTACCATTTATTTATTAATTTATTTGAGAGAGAATGAGCATGCCAGGGCCCCTAGCCACTGCAAACAAACTCCAGACTCATGCACTACCTTCTGCATCTGGTTCTACATGGGTACTGGGGAATCAAACCTTGGTCCTTAGGCTTCCTAGGCAACTGCCTTAACCACTGAAACCATATCTCCAGCCCCTACTTTATATATCTTATTTTTCACATCTAAGCTTCCCATTTTGTTCACTTTATCATTTCTATTAATCTGCTAAGATCTCCTGTCACTTCAAGTGTATTTTCATTTAGGTCATTAATCATAGTTACTGCAATTTCCAATTTACTGACTACTGATTTCAGCATCTAGATATCACTGGGTTTTGGTCTTCACTGATTGTCTTTTGATAAAGTGGTGTGTTTCCATTTAATGTCAAGTAAATGTTGTATTCTATCCTGAATAACACAAGTGATATGTTCTAGAAATGCTGGATTCTGTTCTGTTCCTTCAAGAGCAGTTTGTTTTTTGCTAATTTTGTATCATTTGTTGCTAGTTTGGCTGGACTCAAACCTGCATGCCTATGCTTGAGATAACCAACACCTGAAGTGGGAATAGAGACTTCATATGTATGTTTGGTTCTAAGGTGAACAGAAACCATTTGGGAAATGGTCTGTGCATAGAAGTCAGAACTCCCTGTGCTGAGTTTCTCCTACCTGAGATTTACCCATTTTCTTCCTGGTGGTCACTGTTGCTGCCAAATTTGTCTTCTGCCATGTAAGCCATCAGCAGCTGATCCTATTATTAGACTGAAAGCCACAAGAAGAGAAAATGTCCTCATTGTTATTTTCTTCTCTCAAGTTTTTACTCCTTTTAGTTTTTTTTTTTTTTGTTAAGTGTTTGTATATGTATTTGTTCATGTATTTGTGTGCGTGCATGATATATGCATGTGTGTTATATTGTGTGAGTGCAGGCATGTGCATGCCACCATGTGTATGTGGAGGTCAGTGGACAACTTTGGGCATCAGACATCACCTTCTACCTTGTTTTGAGGTTGTATCTGTCTTGTTGTTCACCACTGTGTGTTCTAGTGTAGTTGGCCCATGAGCTTCCAGGGACTTCCTTATCTCTACCTCCAACTTTACTACAGATGTATTGGGATTACAGACATGCTGTACCAAATTTGTCTACTTTTATTTGGGTTCTTAGGATCCATACTCAGGTCATTAGGCTTGCAAAGCAGGCACTTTACCAACTGAACACCTCTCCGGGCATCCCCTCCAGTTTCTTTTCTTTATATATCTACTCACCACACTCCTAGGAGTGCTCTTAATATGTGTAGCCAATGTTCGTAGCTGTTAACCACCAATGGATTGACCAAATAGGAGCCACTAAGCTATCTGAGTAGTAAATTCCCTGTACTATCAGGACACTATGATGGTTGGCTTAGCTATCATTTCTGATGGCTTCATAATGTTTCATTGTAAGAATATACGACCATTTACTTATTTTGATGGTTATATATGTATTATTTTAAATGTGTTCTAATATTGACTGAAAACATCAGCCTCTTTCTAATATGATCATAATTTGGTACTGAAGAAAAGAATAGTTCCTCTGAACTGAAGTTGCCCACCTATATAATGGGATGACAACAGTAATAACAACAATAACACTAACAATAAGAGCAAACAAGTGTTTTAGTGAGATAGAGGCAGAGCTAAACCAAATGCAAAGCACAGTTTGAGTAAATGTAGACAAAGTACCTACTTCAACTCTGGCATATAATTAAATCAAAATAAATACTAATTTTCCCTTTAGATGACTTTGTTGTTGCCTTCATGTTTGTGAGTCTCCGTCCTGGTTAGGGCAACACAAATACAAGAATGGAACGTGGGCTTGAGAAGTGGCTTAGCGGTTAAGGCACTTGCCTGTGAAGCCTAAGAACTTCTGTTTTGAGTCTTCCAGATCCCACATATAGCCAGACACAAAAGTGATGTAAGCATGCAATGTTGTACATACACATAAGGGGGCACATGTGTCTGGAGTTCTTTCATAATGGCTGAAAGGCCTGGCATTGGCATGCCCATTCTCTTTCTCTCTCTCCCTCTCTCTTCCTTCCCTTCTCTCTCTCTCTCTCTGTGTCTCTCAAAAATAAAAAAAGAATGGAGAGCAATTAACAAGCATGAATTTATTTCTTTTTTATATACATAAGTAATAGCCCTGAAGATTTCTTTAATTAGTCATATTGTTTGGGGGAGTGTGATTTTAATGGTCACATATCTATAAAACAAGTCACTATTTGGATGATCCATGGGGTATGAAAAAACAGAAACTTATATATCTATATTATATAAATTCCCATAGGAGAAATAACCTATGAAACAGTCTTATTTCTAATTGCAGCTTAATTCTGACTGGATAATGTCAACCAGATAAAGTTAAGTAGCACATTTCAGAGTCTAGAATGCTCATTAAAAGCACTTTCATATTTGGACTAACAGGAATGACATATCTGCCTCATCCCTTCTTAAGGAAGTTGTAGTGCTTCATCAACTTTACTTCATGAAGATCCCACAGCAGTCCCATGGTATGGGTGAAGGTCAAGGAGGCTCTGCCTTTTGTGGAACAGAACATCAAGTGTCATGATGATCAAGAGCTGTCTTTAGGATAAGCCACAGTGGAGAAGGGCTCTTTATCTTATTCCCCAGGCTTCTTTCCCCTGGAGATGGTTCAGAGCAGCCATATCTCTCAGATTGTGGGGACACTGCCAGTGCCACAGCCCCACCTTTCTAAAGCAGGGAATCTAGATTCAGGAGCATTTACATCCCTGTGCATAAGAAGAAAAAGCTTGGCTTTCCTGCCTTCAGCTCCATGTCAAATATTCACTGAATTAAATAAATGTGGAATTTCAGTTGCTTCTCTTTCAACTCCTGTGTCTTTTGCACCTTCTGGCAAGCCAGGTGTCCTACTAAATACTTTTCATGCACAAGATTACATGATGCAGTCCTGATAACAAAGATGTAGGATATGCCTTATTGTTAGCGTCATCTTAAAGATAGGATACCCTATACAGACATGTCAGGGTCCACTTATCTTACCTAACCATCTTATACTATAATGTAAGAAGAATGTGTACATCTTGCATGGAACTGACACATGTGGCCTTAGAATATAAAAGCAGTAATGAATAGGGACTTTATTCCACAAGGAAGGTTATCAAGTGAATGAATGCTGTGGGAACCTTTACAAACAATATGTTAATATACAGTGATTAGAAAACTGTGATCTTTGAATACAGATAATGTTATTTAACCTTAAGAAAGTAACTTCCAATCAAGCACATCAGGTTTTAAAATATTGTATTTCTTTATTTATTTGAGAGAGAGAGAGAGAGAGAGAGAGAGAGAGAGAGAGAGAGAGGAAGAATGAGTTTAGACACCCTAGGACCTCTAGCCATTGCAAACAAACTCCAAATGCATGTGTCTCTTTGTGCATCTGTCTCCACATGGGTACTAGGAAATTAATCCCAAACCATGAGGCTTTGCAAGCATGTGCCTTTAAGAACTGTGTCATCTCTACAGCCCAAGTTTGTGGTTTTAATTAGTATCTATTGAGCAGCTACCATACTCAACCTGAGCAGACCTCAGATATACACTGGTGAGAGGACATGGTCTGTATTACATGCCTGAGTAATATAAAGATAAGAAATTAAACAGGGCTTATAATTGAACTAAGAAAAATTACAGGGGCTTGGGACATAAAGGAAGTCCATTCAGCTTAGACCAAGGACCATATTTCTAGAGTTTAGAGGAAAATTAAAAGCATGCTTTCAAACAGAGAACACCTGCAGAGTACACCCTTGGCTTTATTCAGTTCGAGCTGCTCTAACAGAATACAATTGACTGGGAGTGCATAAACAACACGTATATTTTTCACAGTCCTGAGGCTGGAATTCCTAGATCAGAACACTATGATGGTTGGCTTAGCTCTCCTTTTGGTTCAAGGCCTGTTATATCATGCTGTGTTCTCACGTGGCATAAAGCAAGCTAGCCCCTCCATTTCCCTATAAGAATGTTTAATGGGAAAATTACTAGTAAATTTGAGAGTGACCACTCATCAGGACCCTATTCTCATGGACTCTTCTAAATCTAATGATCTTCCAACTGTTCCTCCTCCAAATGCCTTCACATTGGGGAATAGAGATTCAAATTTTGAACCTTCTCATGCAAAATACATTCATCCCTTCACAATCAGCCTAAGACTTCATTGTAATATCACTTCTCATGCTAGTTTAGTCCAACATGAAAGTCTGGGGCATTCAGAAGACTTCAGTGAGCTAGAGCAATGGACAAGAGCCATGAAGGTGAAATTTCATTCTAAAATTGGGAATTACACATAGGGACAGACTCACGAGATTCTGTATCTATTGACACATGAGATGCTGTGAATGGTGTCTTCCCTTTCAATAGAATTGTATGGTAAGATTTTTTTTAATGGGGGAAATTATGATCAAGTTTGAGAATAATTAACAGGAATGACTCAGAACCATAACAGGAGCTGATATTCTTTCATGCTCTGTAAATATCATTACTGCATATATAGTAATTGGATATTTGTATGACTTTAGATCTCTTACAACAGAGGATTAATGATATTGTGTCAGTTTGGCATGCACAGTCTTAAATACAGCATCTTCCTTGATTCTTAGAAATCCTTGAGAGAAAAGCCCAATAGGGTTTTTCTACATAGTCACTGTCTGTCTTGCCTGTTTTAATAAGGAATTGGGACAATTTACATAACTCCATATTAGTTTAGATGCATGGGAATGTAATGAAGTAATTAGGGTTGATGTGTGCTTTTTTTTATAAGTAAGAGAACCTGAGTTCAATCTCCAGAAACCATGTAGAAACGCCAGGTGTGGTTGTATGTGCTTATCATATGATCATGAGGGAGGTGGAGACAGGAGTGTTCCTGGGGCTCACTGGCCAACCAGTCTAGCCACATTGAAGGTCTCCAGGCCTGTGACAGGCCCTATCTAAACAAAACAACAACAAAAAAGAGGCAAATGGTATCCCTGAAAAACAGCACCCAGTGTTGGCCTTCACACACACACAAGAGCACATATGCCAAAAAAAAACCCACACACATGCATGTTCAAATTTAATGAAATTGGAATGAAGGGATAATAAGGAGAATGAAAATGGTAGGAGGCTGAATAGAGCATCATACTTCTCTGTGTAGTCTGACATGCAGAAGAAGGAACAGGATCACTCCTACCAGAGTATGATATGGAAATTGAGATTTGGAGAAATTACCAGTATTTCCAATGTCACAGAGCTAGTGAGTAACCAATCAAGCCCAGACCACATCAGCCCTGCTGAAATTCCCTTTTTCTCTCTTTCACTCTAGGCCACCTTCCTATAATGTGAAAAAAATGAAATTGGTATTAGAAAAGATGTCGACTGAAAGAGAAGCTCCATACAACTGGAAACTTCTCTCTACTATGAGCTCTGAGCTTTGAACTCATGTGACCTCCACTTCCTGTATGCTTACAACTTTCTTCAGCATAGCTGCTCATGACCTATTTAACATGCCTAGTATTAGTCATGTGATGCAGGAGCTAAGTATAGTGAAGGGCATGCAGCTATTATAGCATTTCTCTGCCTGTCCCAAGTTATGTTTTATTAAGCTGAGTTGTCAATATTCAATCATCAAGAAAGATGGCTGCAGGTAATCCCAGCCACTCATCAATAACACTTTACCAACTGCAGCTCTTTAAGGACCAGAATTTACAGTGAATGTAGCATTGCTGCTGGGGACCCATCATATTTTTTATCACACTTTGTGGCTGGGCTGACTGTCAGAAGAGGCTGTACTAAAATCTTAATGTGAGAAAAATCAATTTTCAGATGTAAATCTAGGTACCATAGGTGACATCTTCCATTCATGATAAATTTCTTGTCTCTGGTTTTGAACTAATGATCACATAAACAAAAGATTGGAACCAACTGATTGCATTATTGGATGGGAAAAATTTTCATAACTGGGACAAATTTAGTAATGAGTGGCAAAGGGAAGGATCCAATGCTTAAAAAAACATGGTTGGATGGGGAATGTTGCAGGGAGGGGCACCTTGCGTCCCTTGCCCTTGCTGCTCTAGATGTGTTTATCCACATGTTTTCAGTTTCTCTTTGAGCCTGAGGTCCCCTGTTTGGCTACAGTGTGTCTTTTTAGAGAAGCATTACCAGACTTTACAAGGCAGGGCCACAGAGTTGTTGACAATTAAAGGGATGCTGGAGGAGGAGAAATCATTTTCCTTAGTGGTGTGGCAACTGATAAATTGTCCAAACTCTAGTATGCAACTCTCTATCCAGGCTCATGCAAAGCAAACCTAATTAAACTCAGTATGTAGCAACAACAAAAAAAGACATAAAAGGAAGAAGAAGAATCCTCGTGAATAAGAAGGGGTTCAACAGGAGTTGGAGGGGGCCAAGAGGGGATAAGGGGTTAATGTGATGAAAATACATTGTATATATGTCAAATATATTGTACATATGTTAACAGTGTCAAAAAGTTTTAAATAGTAAACACAAAGTACTCATTTATTCAGCAAACATTGAACATTTACTACAAAGGGTACATTTGACTGCAATTGAACAGTATGTCTTCTCTACTTATCAATAGCTTCTACAACTGAAGGGTTTTGTTGTTGTTGTTGTTGTTTTTCATACCAAAAAATTCCAGGGTAGGTGATTGCTAGCATTGGTTTTGCAGCTACACAAGGCCATGAGAAAGAAGTTTACTTACTTCTCTATTTCATTTCACCCACCTTAATTTCCTGGCATATATCTCATACTAGATTTCATGACCACAAGATACTCAACACGCAGCCCAATAGCATGTCAATAATCCTGAGAAGGGGAAACAGGGATCCAGCTATGCATGTCCTCTTTGCTATAAAGGTAGTCCTACCAGAAGCAACTAGAAGTCTTAAGGTCAGAACATTATTACATAGCTACCCTTAGCTGCAAGGGAAGCTGAAACAGCAAGCACAAACCAGTTCATTGGTGCCCCCGCCTCAAAAAAAATTCAAGTTGTATAGCAAGGAAAATGAAAAAATATGTTTGGGAGACATCTTAAAAGGTCACTATGGCTTCTATGGTCAAATGTATATACTGGAAGGAATACTATATTTATTGTTTTGCATTCAGGATTTAACAGGCTCTGTATATGCTGAGACATATAAGAGCTCTTGGTAGAGTACAGAGTCACTAATTTTTGTAAGTAAACACAGAATCCTTACTTTTCTTCATTGTAATACCTATTGGCTATGAATTGTCATAAATGATACTTTTACTGATAAATCCTCCCACACCCAAGCAGGTGCCAGGTTGCTCCAATGGCAAAGCAGCAGCACCCTGGGTCCATTGCATGTGGCCCAGCTGGGTATATAGTAGCCCAAGTAAAACAGGGTTAGTGAAATACCAAACCTAAATACCAGGCCACAAGTGACTTCAAATTCAAGTCAAGTTTAAGGCAAAATTCAGAACAATAATTTTAAGAGATGATCTTGTAGCTGTAAGATAGTCAAGACATTTTCCCAAGCAAATGTAGCTAAGCGTCACCCTGGAAAATGGAAAGGGTTACAGTGGCTATAAGCTATAAGGTGAAAATCCCAGACGTCTAGTTTATGTAATGTGTAATCCTGGATTAAGTACACTGAGACTTGGCTTCTGAATCTATCAAATGGGCAGAGATTCTACCACTAGAGCTACAATCAAGATACCATGAGATGATAGTGGTAAAGTAAGTGTTCATTAGAGAAGAGAATTAAACAAGATTCTGTATTGAGGGTTAAATCAATCTGAATCCTTGGCCTTTTATAAATGTGAATTGGATTTCCAATTTCTTAATGCCTTGCATATTTTTATCTTCTGATTTCCAAAGCAA